>JABYQN010000011.1:1200000-1800000 GCA_022606135.1 Fomes fomentarius | reverse complement strand
CAGTCCCGACTGACTGCCTCCCGGGCCCGACTTCCTCTGCAGATGCAACGGCGCGGGCGGCCTGGAAGACGTCTATGAGCGGGCAGACATTGCCATGCACTCTGCACACCGCCGCCTCTACCATTTCCCATGAACCGCCAAGCTGTGAAGACGCGCACCAGCCCGCGCTGGCATGGTGCTCGTGCTCACGGCATCTCAACCAAGTGCCAGCACACGAAGCGACGCTACGTACAGATGGACAAATCTGCACAGGACCCCGGCTGCGGCTGTCTTGGGAAGTATGGCGGCGAATGCTGTCCTCCGGTCGTCCGCACTGCGCGCCGACGACAACGACTCGGAGGTCGTCACCACTCCTGCCGGTCGCTGCTCGGTTGTGCCCGTACCCGTCAGCAGCCATGCGACGACGACGACGACGACGACGAGTCCTCGAGGATTGGTATCATCAGCTTGCGCTCGGAGACCACCTGGCGTGCCTCCTCCTGGTTTTCCTCCACGTCAACCTGGGCCTCCTCCAATCGGAGGCCAACCTGTGGCGCTCGCCCAACCCTGCAGAATGGCATTCGACACCAGGCTTCTTCGGGGGGCCGTTTGCTACCCACAACTCATCCGCTGCACCTGGGCCGGTCATAACCGAGGCTCAAGGTCAGTCACCGGACATCGTGCGAATGTTCTGATAAGCTTACCTGTGTCATTGCTGGACAGGGCGTGCATACTAGTAAGTAGATGATGAATTGGTCAGCAGTTAGGATGATGGAGACGTTCAGCACGGCGTACTGACCTCACTGATCCTCTGGACATCCTCTGCAAGTCGTCCGGGACGTCCGGCATGGCCTGTGAGGATGAATACTCAGGTATGATTGTGCGCTTTATGACAACGCATAGAACTTACCAAGTGCTTCCACAGCGTCTCTAGATGTCAGTCAAGCCGTGAGCAATCTGGGCAGGGAAGACAGTGAGTGAGCTCGGGGGACGGTCTGTGCACAACAACAGACGTACGCACAGTGGATGTCGCCGCACTTATCGCAGTCTACGAGCTGCGGAAGGCCGCCTGTCAGCGACCGACAACATGACAGACGGCCACGACATGCGCATGCTGGACTCACCTCAACATCAGCAGGTCGCGAACAGAGCGGCGGCGGACAGGCAGGACATGGCGAGGTCGAGAGGAGAGGCTTGCAGCAGGATACACGAGTAGCGAGTTTGATGGGGGGTAGAGGAGCAGGAATGGAGGGCGTCGATGAACGGTGAGGATGGGGGAGCATGCTAGCAGACTAAATATCCACCTGCCCAGAGTACGCACGGACCAGCTCGCATGCCGGCCATCGTATTGTCCGTTTCAATATTCCCAAGGCTGAAATGACATGTTGCGGAGACATCATTGCACCACGCTGGGCGCTGGGCGCTGCTCCGTTCGCCGCTCGCTTGAACTTCTTGGTGAGTGTTTACCGAGCAAGCGAGCATTGGTCGACAGCGCGCGTGTGGCCAATATGTTTCCCCGTGCGAGCTCATTGATATTGTTCCTGTTGTGGGTAAAACGGTGCGACTGGGTCGCATTCCACACAAATCATAATGACATGCTGCCCGGGAAGTGCGCTGCATGCGTGCATTGCACTCTGCAATGGCAAGAACTTGGTACTACATAATTGACATACTGTATGGTTGTGTTCTGCAGTACCAGACGGAACAGAATCCATGAATTTGAACAAAAAGCAAAGGAACATTCGAGTCTCATGGCCTGCTCGGGCGTATGAAATTGCGAATGGAGGCTAGCGGTTTATTGAACCCCAGAATTATACATACAAGCGAATCCACGGCCCGAAGCGCAGCTCATCACGTACAGGGGCAGGGGTTCGGACAGAATCTGTCAAGGTGTGATGCAGTGGATCTGACTACTCTCAGGGCCTCGGCTGAAGTCATCCTGACAAGGTGTGTGCATGGGCATGCATTGGACCTCACGCACTTGTGCTATCGCAGAATGCTGCAGAATAGGGAATGTTTCGTCGCTGTAGACATGACCGAGTTCTTTGGGGACAAAGTATACGGAGCTCTGGTACAACATATTACCTGCCGCTCAAGTTCCAGGATTGTGGATGAGATCACGGAAGAGGTCACAGGCGTCCTCGGCAGGCCATCACTTCGCTTTCCCTGCATTTCTTGGATATCCATGACAATCCACTATTACTGCAGACCAATGGCACCCGTAAATCTGAGTCACCGGCTTTGAGCGTTGTCGCAGTGGTTTTGTGTGCTGTAAAGAGCAAGTTGCAGGTTCTCATTTGCTCGAAGATTATCTCAGTATTCAGTGTGTTCTCCTGGACCCCAGGCTCGGACCGCTCGGTGGACGCACAGCTCGCCTCAGCTCTGTCAATTGCTAGTGTAACCAATAGATAGTGTGCGAGAGTACAGGAAGTACGTTGACTGATTGTATCGGCAGAGTTCTGGGGCAGAGTCCTGAACACGGATTATGACTCTGGATTTGATGTTTCGTCCGTCAATTCAAGATCCGCTATGAACCTTTGCATGTCCTCCGGCTTTTCGTACACAGGTCGGAGATCCCCTATACACTTCAACATCTGTGCATGTTTGAGCTCTAACACCACTGATCTCTTCTGACCGGTCTCTAGCCCTATGTACACATTGATTTCGATACTAGGCATGATCTATGAACGCAGCAGCTCATGGTCTTGTTCCTGACGGTTCTGACAGTTCGGTGCACACCACTTCTAAGGACTCAAATCCTTGGCTCATTTGGACCGCCCGAGCTCTTCTTACTGTTACCTATGGCATGTCATGGAAAATTCAGCTCAATAAAGAGGTCATCATTCATCCAATGCCCCGCTTGAGTCTGCGTGCATTCTCGCTGAATCAATGTGGCTTCATCGCAATTTTGTTGGTGGGTACAGGGGTCATCAGTGAATCCCTGTCAGACAAATGCCATGCCGCCGTGTTCGCAGAGCTAGAATGCATGTCGCAATTGTACTTTGCGAGCAGCAAACTCAAGGTCAGAGAAACAGAACTGTTTGAATTGAGCCTGGCTTGACCGCAGGTTGTACACACAGCATCTGTCAGTCTATGTTTGCGATATGGATTCAAAGGTCTTAGTGCGAAGATGTATACCTGCTGCGGATAAATTTGTGCAGATTACTCTTGTTTCATTATTCAAACAATTTGGGACATGTACACTATGTCCGACGACGGAATTAGATATTTCACTTGTTTCTAGTTGATACTAACGGTGACGCAGGAGACTCGATGTGTAAACACCGGTGGCTTATATATATGGATGCAACCTTGATGTCTCGACTTCACATTCAGTCCATGGTGTCTGCTCACTCCCGCTCCTACTCATCTCGCTCCCCTTGTCCTGTATATCGGAAAATTAAGCCTCGCCCTCTCTTTCCGCCTATCCACAACAAGCTACCGCTCTCACGTCCATCTCCATCCACTTGCATCAATCATGAGACCATGGAGAACACGTCATCTGTTGCAGCACTCAAACACGAGGTCCGCAGACGTCTAGATGGCATGCTTGGTACGTTCTTGGACACTTTCTGATTTCTGCATTCCTCACCATTTATCTAGTCAATGCTACCGGCGCACAAGATCTCCGAATGCAATATTCTGTCAGCCGCTTCTGCAAACAGATCTTCCTTGCATATGAGCTTGCTCTCCGTGGCTGGCCAGAGCACATTGTCTTTCAGAACCTCAGCAGCGCCCGTCTGTGCGACCTTCGACAGCTCCTCCACCTTCTCAAGTCCAATCCGCCGAAACTCTACTTTGACAGGGCGACTCCGGAGGAGGTCGGGGCTGCTCGGGAGAGTGAGCTGAATGCGTGTCCGGGTAAACTCTTCCCTGCACCAGTGCACCGGTATGAGAACCGCAATATCGGCAGGAGCGAGCGCGGACATCACAAGAGGGCGGGACCGTCGAGTGCCAAGGATGTAGACTCGGATGTGGAGCGGGAGGTTGAGCGGATTACGTATGAGGAACTCTCGCGTGATTCCATGTTTGTCTGGTCAGGGTTGTACGACACTTGAATTTGATCCTGATGCACTGCCACAAGATTGACCTGCATATGAAGCCGTGTGGGAGAGTCTGCGCTGGATGAATCATAACTGGGAGAGAGAGGCATGGCACAGAGCCTCTGGCACATCTACTGTATCTTCTTGTGCGTGTCGCAGGATTCTGGCCATGTATGTCTGTCACAAGCTCGGGTAGATGTGACAGAGTGGAGTCAGACAATCAGGCGGTTAATTGCATGATCGCTTGCCGTGCTGCTCCTGGGTCCAGACCGGTCGACCATGCTACGTGTAAGCTGCACTGCCCCTTCAGACAGACACGGGACATGGCTGTGCTCAACACAATACTCGGATACTCGTATTCTCTCCTGACTGCTTCCCTCACGCTCATCCCTGTCTCTAGACTCGCCCTTCCAACTCCGCATACCTCGTCCCCTGCAGCTCACTGCTCTCAAGACACATGCATTATCCCATGAAAAGATCCATCCGCAGATGGACGACAGCATGCTCTGGACAGGGTTCACGCCCAAGCACCACAGCATGATCAAGCTTGTGTTATCCACGTCCTTCTGCACATCAGACAAGTTGGGTTCAAGCCATCGGAGTTCTCATGCATGTCAAATGTGCACGAGCGGAGCAAGAACGCTGGCGTGCACTGTGTAGGGTGTGTATCATCACAGAATGTGTGACTGTGCTGGTTGCTTCATGGCACGACTGGTTTATTGACATTCCCATTCCATATCTCAGACTCGGGCGTGTACAACAGCACAAGGGGTCTCACCAGAAGCTGAGCACAATTCCGGTTGACAAACACGCAGGGCCGGCGGTGAAGTTCGTGTTCAGCCAGCAGGTATGTCCTCGTTGTTTCATATCAATTCAGTATGATTCAGCTCTGATCGTGACATGCGTGTAGCCATCCTACAGTCCTGAAGCAAGTCCGAGTGCATCTAGGAGAGATACCAAGGTGAAGACATGCACATCGATTGCAGCAGTTCCTCAAGCCTGTGGGAGCGGTACCCTGTGAGTCAAGTGACGACAATGCTGCACGTGAAGGTGAGTCTGTTGGTGCATTGCAGACTTACTGTTGTAGTGTCCACTAACTAGAGATGTGCCTACATGCTGCAGTGCAGACCAGACGGTCGTCAAGTGTGAACCTCCTCTTATGACCTGAACAATGTCACTGACCTAACCTCGGACTGACCTCCACAGTTCTCCACAAATGTTGACGGTGTCCTTGGCGCTTATTCTTAGTTGCGTGCACAGGACGCGAGCCAGGGAAGCTGATAGAGAGGCTCATCGGAGGTGTGGCCGATGACAACACTCGTAAGATTTCGTTTCCTTACTTTTACGTCTTGTCATTCATGTCATACAGTCTTCAGACACACTGTAACGAGGTCTTAGCATATCCAAATGCCACCTACGTGAGCCCTTGACACGATCGACGCAGTCCCAAGGCCAGATCCGGCTGTGGTCCATTTTCAAGCACGGACATGTGTCCAAGCAGGGACGTACTCACTCATCCTCCTCGCTTACCTTATAGCAAGATGTCGCTGATCTCACTCTTCAGGTCTCACACTGGACACGTACCAGTGGAACACAGATCGCGGCATATGTTTACAGGCGAGAAATGGGTCGGTGAGTCGTACATACCATTTAGTCTACTCACCTCTTGCTCCTGCATTGCCGACGGTCTCTCTGGCCATGGCAAAGTCAGAGCGAGATCTGCCAGAAGTCATAGCCGTCACACCAGCATGGTGAGCAGCTCGTTGAGGTGTCTGTTCATCACTAGACTAACGAGGGATTGCGTGGTCTCCATGTGGTCATGTCAGGCCGTGACTCACCAGATGTCTTCAAACGTAGTACGAGGACTCACCGATACATCCTCATCCCAAAACATGAGCGACGGAGAACGTTCTAGGAACAGTCAAGTGGGGCAGTGTTCATGGGGGAGGCATGAACAAGAGAAGACGCGAATGAGACGGGAAGTGCGAATGAGACGGGAGGCGCGAACGAGAGGGGGAGGCGCGAACGAGAGGGGGAGGCGCGAACGAGAGGGCGCGAGACTTACCAGGTACTGTACATCTATCTGTTCTGTTGCTGCTATGTCCATCCCAAGTCCTGGTCCGCGCCCTCCTAGATTTGGGCTATTGTTGTGCTATTCAAGACAGAGTCCCGAGCGCATCCCCAGAAAGCCGTCGATGAGTCAAGCAGAGTGCTCACCGGGGCGTGCATGGTGGTGGTAGCAGAGAGTGGACCGGCACGCGTGACGCCGCGCGCGGATGCATGGCTAATGTCATGTAAGCGCCCACGACTTTGGACGTGCGGAAACGGACTTTGGAGGGACTCTGTGCTCGTCTCCCTGTCTCGTCTTTCCTTTCCTTGCTTTGTTCTCTCTGTTTGTAAGCATGTGTGTATGTAGTGATATGACTAGACTACATGTCTGATTTCGCCCTTATATTTTTTTCTGCTGTTGAGTGTGACTGTGAGAGTGGAATATGAGATCCTCACCACCGGTCGGCCTGCCGGGACAGAGTATGAACGGTACTGCTGACTATGCAGAATACGAGTATGACAAGTACAAGTATGAAGAGTAGTACTGACCTTGAAGAGTACGAGTATGAAGAGGATGCAGCTATGAAGAGTACGAGTATGAAGAGTACTACTGACTATGAACGAGACAGAGGCAACTGATCGATCCGGAAGATCTCCAGCTGCCCATTGGATAGCGCGCAACAGCAACTATGATACCCGCTGCATGGAAAAACAGCCACCGCCCCGGGATGATGCGACCAAGCTCACCCACCTGTTCTCTGTCTCCTCCCTTTCCTCACTTCTTCGACGACCGCCTCCGCAGCACACAACGCCTTTCCGCCCCACCGCAACAACGTCTCTGTATCCTCCATGCCCACACTAATCCTCACCAGTCCCTCCTCGACGCCCCAGCTCGCCGCCCACTCCAGCTCCCAGTAATGTGCAATGATCGTGTATGGGCACGACAACGTGAAGTTCGTTCCCAGACTCGGACCCTTCGCGCACGGGAGCGCATCGAAGAACGCGCGTGACGCCGCCAAGGAGACGAACGTCAGCGAGAACAGTCCGCCGTACCCTCCCAAGGGCTGTCCGTCGGCATCACGAGCGCGGCACACATCGTAGTTGTCGCGCGTCATCCATTTGGGGTAGAAGACGTCTTTGATCGCGAGTTTGCCGGAGGTTGTCGTGGAGTTCGCGATGGAGGGGGCGCCGAGCGAGCGAGAGCGCAGGAATTCGCAGACGGCAAGGGCGTTCGCGTCGATCACGGCGTTGCGGGCGTGGAAGTCGCGTGAGTTGAGCTCCATCTGTATTGCGTCTTCTTCGAAGTAGGTGTCTTCGAAGGTCTCGGCCAGATGGTCTTTCAGTTTGGCGTTTCTGCTTCTCGGATTGATAACTAGACTGCGAGATACGATCTGTAAAGTTGGCAGAAATCGTGAGAGCGGTCAAATAGGTGCATACCTCCCACCCATGACATTTGCATCACCACTGAATATCTTACTCAGGCTTGTGACGAGTATATCAGCATAAGGCAGGACGTCCACGTTTGCGAAGTTCCCGACTGTGTCGTCCACAATAATCGGGAAGTCGTACTTGTCTGCCAGCTCACGCAGCCTTGGCAAGTTCGGCGACCGTAAGCGAGGATTGAACGGGAACTCGGTGAAGAGCGCGGAGATGGACCAGGTAGGCGGATTCTGCTTCTCTTGCCGGAGGAAATTCTCGAGGGCCTCGATGTCGTCATCAGATCCGCTTCCATAGAAGTGCACTCCGGGACCCCACTTCTCGAGACACTTGTAAGTGTCCACGTAGGGAAACCTGCGCGTCCACAGCGCTCAGCCACTATGCGCACGGGGGAAATTTCAAGGAAGGGAGACACACCCGAAGCATATGCTCTTCGCTCCGGGTCGCAGGCCCATGCACAGTTGATGCGCGTGCCAGATCGCTGACATCCCGGCAGGGAAAAGCCAAACATCGCCCGACGCCACGCCGTTGGCAGCTTGCTCGCACAGTCCGTGTCCGTTCAGGTATCCGCCGTCACCTGGACTCCAAGCCCTTGCGTCCCTGCGAAGCAAACCTGAGATGCGGCGCCGTATTGCAAGCTTGGCGACCGCACCCGAGCTGAGTGGGGGCTCCGTCACCCCTCGTGTCCATGCGACGTTATGAAAGCCACCATCCCCAGTCCTACCACACTCGGCCTGAGCGACTCTCGTTTTGCAACTGAACGTGTCAGCCCTGACGGCGTCCTCCTCTCCAAGGAGGAGCTGGCAACGGACGGCGCGGCGGGAGGATATACCGGTGCCTGTGTGCATCCAGAACTGTTTCGCAAGCTCAGAGGCGGTCTCAGGGAACAGGACGATGTGTAGTTCCTCGTCAGGAATCGAATGGTCGCCGTTCGAAGCAGCTGAGATAGTGAAGTGTGCGAGATGGATAGGGACGGGAGAGCCCGCTTGCGTAGAGAGATCGGTGACGAAGGCGCGGCACTGTTCTGCGAGCTTGCGGCTGGGGAAGAGAAGGCATCGTTCGCCTGGTGCACCGAACTTCTGCTCGCAGATCTTCTCCAGCTACGTGAGTGACGGATGGCTCGTGTGAGCGAGTGTAACGGGGGTACAGTGGAATCACTCACCTTCCGGACGTTCAGGGGTATGAAAAAACGCGGATAGCCCGAGAGCAAGGCGTCGAGGACCCGTCTGTCTCGTTCCATGTATCGGACGGTGTCTCTCCATGTTGGCATAGATACAGAAAGTGCATGGTCAGTGAGAGGCACAGGAGTGCCCAGCGCTGATGAGTTCTCTTCTTCGCGCACTTGTAGGAGACTTGCGGTCATCATGATGAGTTCAAACTTCACGAGGGTTGGCTCGAAGGCTGTTAAGATCAGTTACAAGGAAAGACGGGGACGAGCAATGGGCATGGAGAAGCAGGGCTCCGGACAGGTCCGTGCACGAGAAACACGAGGCTAGACTGGATTAAGGTCGGTGTAGGACAAATGTGAAGTCAGAGCGCCGACGGAGTCAAGATGGACCTACGTTAGTCAAGTTGGCAGGCTAAAGCCTCAACATTCATCGTTGACAGACCCGATAGGCTAAGGTGTGCGAGGACCCGAACCAAGTTTCATCATTCTAGCCGCGGTCATCGCCTGAAACGAAAGCACGAACTCGAAGTGCACCTGCCTGTATAGAAGAATCCTACAGATGGAGAACGAGATTTGCGAACTTAGCTGGAGGGAGAGAGAGGTAGAGGGAGAGAACCCACACGATGAAGCGACAGGGAACGTCGATGAGGTTAGCGTCCACTGTCGTTCAGGCTCATAGGGAGGTATGTACCCATTTCCGGATGCAATCCACCTCACGCATGTACTACTCAACGGATCAAGTCCTCTCACTCTGCTATCATGTCCCGGTGCTCAATAAGATGCACGCGTATCCTGTCAGAGTCAGCGCCACGCTGCCATGCGAGCTCCGCTGGCTGCGTCGAGAGCGTGTGCCGGGCATCGTGGAGGTGATGGGTCGGAGCGACATCGAGCCCCAGCTGCAGCCGATTTCAAGCACCTGGTTGTCCCGTGTGCAAGATAAGTGGTAAGTCATAGAGTGTCCGGAGTGTGGGCGAAACGAAGGATGCACACTTCGGGATGAACTTCGTCGTGGGCACAGCGGGACGTGGAGTAGAAGACGGAACATCAAGTCTTGTGGCTCAGCTAGATGAGATTGCTCACAGTCAATGTGGGGTACTGCAGGAATACAGTACCTTGAAGGGACTTGCTTCCAGATGCTAAGTGTCCGTGATAGGGTCAACGTAGAAGGACACTGATAGTATACAAACAGATGATGCTATGCGTACAACATGGGAGTGGTGGCGCAAGGGGCCTGAATGGTGATAGTACACGATGAGGAGTGGAGTGCGTGATGACGAGATGTAATGTGACTGATCCGAGCGTATAGCCAAAGTGACAACGTAGTGTGACTCGTGTATCTGCGGGTGTATAAGCAGGCCGTCGTGCAATTGGGGGACAAACACTCTTACCCCTAAACATCAATGCGGCTCAAGATGAAAACCACGAGAGACGCAGCAATCAACTGCAGGGTAGACATGCTCAGCTGGGTGCCAAATACGTTGGGTAGAAGCTCACCAGTACGACGACAAGGAAGACAACAAGCACAGCCCACCACCTCATGCTCTCCGCCCGAGCTGGCCGCGGCCGGGCAACAAGAGGCTGCCTCTCTGAGTCTCCCTGGATCGGGGAGTCTCCAGGCCTATGCCGGTCACGTCTCTGCTGGGCACCGACGACAACCTCTTCCCGTACTTGCTGCAGCTGCGCGAGCAACGTACCACACGCCACTCTGCTCTCTTCAAGCTGCTTCGCACGCGTCTCGCGCCTCTCGTCCCCTGCAACATATCACGAAGCACGCACCGGATCCCAGTCAAACCGCACGCCCAACACGGAACTCACAGTACACTCAGAAAGGTCTGTACTCACTTTCCACCGGAAACCGCCTCAACAACGCCGCCCGCGTCCTCTGGGCATCCTCCAGCGCCGCCGCGTAGCTCTGCACCCGTTCGAGTGCACGGTCCACTGCGCTGATGTTCGAATTCGCGAGCGCACGGACCTGCTTGTCAGAGAGCTCGCCCGTGCGCCTGAGGCGCTCCGCGCGCGCGGCCGCGTCCTTGTACTGGCCCGATAATTGGGCGCACTCTTCGAGGTGCGGAACACAGTACTTGCCCCAGCCGCGAAAGCTCGCGCTACAGGGGCTCTCGCCGTCCGGGAGGAGTGCCTGACAGGTCTTCCGACGCGGCGCGTGCATTGTGGGAGACATCTTGATAACTCGAGGTTGCGGTCAGGATGTAGGATGCAGTGCGCAGGCTCCAAGTCCAGGTTCAAGTGGCCTCGGAATCTGAGTCGGTGAGGGCACAGAACGGCGGTGAGAGCCCCGCGAACTTGAGAGCCTGAGGTCTCGCAGTGGTGGTGGTGGTGTAAGAGAGAGGAGGTGAACACAAGCGGCGCTGCTATCTAGGATTTTGAAGCGAAGCGAAGTCCCACACTTGGGCGCTTGTGTAACATGGCCTCTGGTGCCAGTGCGCGCTAAACAATACATATATATTGCTTCACAAATACCACCGACGGCAGCTCTCCCTGGGGCACCGGAGGGATCCATATACAGCTGTGGGTAGCTCTCGCAACATTCAGTACTACTCAAGAGCCAGTTCACACTCCCATGGCCAGCCGCCGAGGACTCATACTTCGCAACTCGCAGGCCGCGGCGACGAGCACGATCATGATATATTTTATCTGGAGAAGGCAGTGTCCATGTCACTGAACCGCCGTACGTATACTCGTAACTTCGTAGTGCTATCCGTCGTCCCCATGAGATTGAGTCTATGACTAAAACCAAACCTCTGATAGACGAACAAAGATTTGGTTTATGGAAGCTGGCGTCCGAAGTTGGAATGCAAGCAGTCCGGCGACTGGGTTCTACACCCACACTCTGGCATCCGCGTTAAAGGCGAGCCAGTGCCACGCAAAGACCCGTGACTGTGTCGATACCCCTACGGGTGAAGAACCCACTTGGGCACTCGTGAGCACATCGCATTGTCAGGCCGTATGGGCAGGGTGGGGCTGCTCTTACCGTAGGAGTAAGTACAGTGGTTAGAGAATCTGTGAGAGTAAGGTCAACAATGGGTATATAGTGTGGTCTACAGTCGGTAGCGCTCCTCTGCCGGCTGGTTGGCTGGGGTATGGTCATGAACTTTCCCTTCCTACATCGTTCTCTACAAATCGACAACCACGCACCGGGCGGCTCGGCCCACGATCATCTCGCGTGTCTACTGAACTTCTTCATTGCGCAGCCACACACACGAAGTCCTCGTGTAGGCTGCACGCTATAATCACCTCCATCGCCAACCACGACAGCACCAGTCCCCTTAACGACAATTTCAGTCCATTCGACCTTGATCTACGTGCACATATATGAACAGCTCGGCCGTCACCCCGCTCACGCACTCACGATCCCAAAACAGGGCAGTACGGACATGCGAGGCGCTGCTGCCAAACGGACGAACGCGCTGCAGGACACGCCTCCCGGACGAAGATAGACGATTGTGTCATACCCATCACAGGGAGTACAAGGAGCTCTATGCGGCGTACAAGGCGATGTCCGACAACACCGAACGGGCGGGACCCTCAGCGTCGCTGTCGCAGCGCCAGATGGACAACATGAAGACCACTTCGGAGGTAGATGCCGCGATAGGTCGAGTAGAGGAATGGCGCGACGCAGCGGCGGAGGAACTACGGGCACGGAAGACGCACCACACGCGATTCTTCCGGACCAGTACGTTTGCAGATACTGCTCCTTTCTCATTGCTGTTGGTGCCGACTCGGAGCTACGTTGCTTCACAGATGATGAGGGGCACGAGAAGCGGTTGGGGATCCTGGGAAAGCAGCATGCAAAGGCAGAGACGTTGCTTTCGAAGTTGACTGTGAAGCGGAGCATCATCGTGGCCATCGAGAAGGAGAGACAGAGGAGTCTTGAGATGGCGCGGTCTGCGTCGGCGGTAGACGATGAGGAGGACTCCCAGATCAACACCACGCCGACACCGCGTTTGGTCAACGAAGAGCGCCCTCTTCAGGACATTAGCAAACATCTGTTCGCTATGGTGAGACATGCAGCCAGGCATCGCTATGCGGACTGACCGTTCTCCTGTGATTCTTCAGATCGTGGTGTTCGCCGTGCTGTTCTGGTTCCTTGCTTCGCTTTTGTGACCAGCGGGAGGCCATAGTAGAGAACTGGAGGGTTTGCACTGATTTGTGTTTGTTGTGTGTACAATAGCCTCTCTGGTTGGGTATTACTGATCGCTATATTTTCGGTGGGGGAGTCGACATCTTCAAACCTCCCATTGTACAGGAATGCAATGGGGACGTGCGACGCGAGCGAGGCATTATTCCGTTCCCCACTTTCTGAAAGTGTGTCAACTTTGCCATTCGATGAATCCTTCAGAGTCAAGAGCAGACAGTACTCAAGCGCTCAGCAGTGGGCAGCTACGAGACAAGTCAATCCGGTGTCGTTATGGTCGAGGTTTGATTGATTTGTGTGGATGTAAGATAGAGTAAGGCAGGCACTCGGGCCAGCCATAAGATCTAGAGGCGGCACGCTGCGCACTCATTCAATCGGCTGCTACCACCCCAAGCTACGCCCACAACTCGGAGTACAAGGTACCGTATCCACTAACATATCAATCAGTCACAGAATGTTAAGCTCCTGAGCTGGTACGATTATGGACTTTCCACTTCCTATGCATCGTTCTGATGAGTGCCTAGAAATCGACGACGCGCCGAGCCGCTCGGCCCATGGCGTTCATCTCGCGTGTCTACTGAACTTCTTGAATGTACACACAGCCACACACGACACGACGTCCTCGTGTAGGCCGCACGCTATAATCACCTCCATCGCGAACCACGACCGTACGACTCCCTTTAGCGACATTTTGGCTCCATTCAACCTTGATCTACGTGCACATGTATGAACACTCTGGCCGTCACCCCGCTCACGCGCTCTCACGATCCTAAATCAGGGCAATACGGACATGCGAGGCGCTGCTTCCTGACGAACGGACGCGCTGCACGACTCCCCTCTCCCTCCCGGACCAAAGTAGACGGTTCTGCTATGCCCATCACGGGGAGTACAAGGAGCTCACTACGGCGTACAAGGAGATGTCCAAGAACACCGAGCGGGCGGGAGCCTTAGTGCCGCTGTCGCGACTGAACAGGATCAAGACCATTTCGCAAGTGAATGACGCGATACGTCGAGTCGAGCGATGGCGCGATGCGCTCGCCGGCGGAAAAACAGGCACGAGACACGCACCACACGCGGTTCTTCCGGACCCGTACGTTTGCAAATACTACTCCTTTCTCGTTGCTGTCGTCGGCGTGCCGATTCGGACCTGCGTTGCTTCATAGGTGATGAGGGGCACGAGGTGTGGCTGGGGTTCCTGGAAGAGCAGCATGCAGTTGCAGAGACGCTGCTCTCGGAGTTGACTCTGAAGCGGAATCGCATCGTTGCCCCCCATGAAGTTGAGATGGGGTGTTCCATGCAGTGGATGATGGACGATGAGGAGGACTCCCCGGTGAATGCCATAGGTGATTGGACACTGCCCCACGAGTCTACTCCGATACCGAATAGGGTCGACGAAGAACGTCCCGAGGACAGTAGCAAATCGCTGTTTGCTAGGGTGAGCTATACAACCAAACATCACTATGCGAACTCATCGTCCTCCTCATGTTCTCTAGATCTGCGTTATCTGTTGAGGAAAAATCCTGAGTCTCACTCAGATAGTTAGTTCCAATTTGAGTTGATCCGAACGCTCAAGGCTAACTTCAATTTTGTATCTCTTTTGGAACTGGATTCACGGTTCAAGATCGTGATGTTCGGCGTGCTGTTCTGGTTACTCACCTCGCTTTTGTGACCAGAAGGGAGGCCGGAGCAGAGTATTGGAAGGTTCTGCGCTGACTTGTGTTTCTTGTGTGTATAATATTCGGTTTGTTTGTCTGTGTCCAGTGTACTATTTGCCATATAGTGGTCGCTGTGTTCAGGTCCCCCATCGTACAAAAAATGCAATGCGGACGTGCGAGGCAAGAACCCTGTCCAGCTTTCCAGAGCGTGTCCGCCACTGTGAGGAATACGAGTGGTGATACAGTCGAAGCCTTATACGCCTACGAGGCAAGTCAACTCGGTTCTCGTTACGGTAGAGGTGTTCCACCCGGAATGTTCGTAGATTGACATGTGCGGACGTAAGATGGAATCAGCCATAAGAGCGCCAATTCTCTCCCAACACATCGCCTGCCTCCTGAGCCCTCACATTTATCCGGCGGCCTCATGTCTCTCCTTCCGCCCCCCATCCTCTCACGCAGAGACGGAACGGATCTCTCAAGTCTTGCTCGTCGACGAGACGACGTGATGCCATCTGCCGCTTCCGACTCAAGCAGGGGCGATTCTGCAACAAACACGGCACAGCGAACTTGAAGGGCCCCACCCCAGCGTACAAGCGTGTTGGCGACCTCAAGAGGTGTGCGTGGGTGTCGAAGAAGCGCATGCGAGCCCTCCGAGGTCTGCTCGAGGTCGACAGCACGCTCGAGCTGGCCGAAAGATGGCTACGATGGTATTGTGGAGGAAATGAGAGGGCGGACGGTACAGAAGTGTTGTCCCATGAGTTATTGATTCTAGAGATGTCACAACATACCATTCACCGACCGCTCATCTGATCGTAAGTTTGGGCGATCACAATGGTCCTGTTGTTCACATGACGCGGAGGCGCCATTAATTGGGGTGAAACTGTTGTGATCTGTGAACTTTAGTCATAGCACCAAAGTAACGCCACACTCACAGAATGACTAAGTACTCGCAGCAGCACTATTCATATTCCTTCCCTTCGTTTCTGCGATCGCTCATCCCATGTTCTGAGGGATGCGTGTGACATGATACACGTACTTTTTTTTAATTGCGTTGACGTACGGATCTGAGGAACGGTGGAGAGTGACATCAGCTTCCCATCCCGCGTAGACCGGACTCTTGAGACCGGGCGTCACCGTATGCGCTGGATGGCATGTAGGACCTACTACAACGACGACGGCACCGCTGACGGCATGCGTCGCCTACCCTATCACAACGCCGCACACTCAGACTGTGTGCGTCGCACACCGCGTCCGGCCCACTATGGTTAACAACACTGCGGGCCCAGGGATAGGGCTCTAAAGTCTGCATGGTGCCATGGGACTCCCTAATCCCCCACGTATGACGTCGATATATGTAGATGGAAGCATTCGAGATACGTACGTACGTGGTCGTCCTATAGTCATGAGGACCTTGGACACGAATTGCCCCTAAACGCAAGCGGTAGGCGGTAGGCAGCAGACCGAGTGACGATAGCCCTAGCCACTGCGTAGCCCGCAGTATATCCGCGAGAAGAGAGGAGAGAGGAGATGGTGAGGAGAGAGCATGGGGGGAAAGAAGGGAGTAGTTTCACAGTCGCCCGTGTTGGATAGATCGAGGGACGGTTGATTGGAGAGTTCATGGCTGTCCATGGTCGTGTGCCGACCAGGGCTGGTGGAGTGGGCTGGGGTGTATCTAATCATAGCCAGGCTCTAGTCGCTCTAGTCGCTCCAGTCGCTCAGTACTCCGTCGCCGCCGGGAGGACACGATGTGGCGCCACAACGCCTCGCGTCGATCTGCTCGCGTGACGTGCCGTTCGCGTCCATGGTCCATAATGAGTGTTTGAGATACTCGGGCAGGATTAGGCTGTCGGGACCAGTGCGAGGTTGCCTCCTATAGCCTAACTCCTGAGGACGACGATAGAAAGAAGCGATCTAGACGGGGCTTATCGTCCGTTCTGACTTCTATACCTTTCCTTGTGGCGTCCTGGCCTGAGGGGCAGAGGGACAACAATCCGGGTGCATCGAAGTGTGAACTCGTGGATGTGGAAGGTACCGAGCCGTCGAGATAGGAGGACGAATGGCGCCACAGTAGCTTGCTTACCGTACACTTTCGATTGTCGAAGCGGTCATGCACCCGTGCCAGTGATGCTCGAAATCTGCCGGAGCCCTTCGATTACTCCATCGGCGTCTTGGCACCTGTCTCCTGCGCTCCCTGGTGGGAGTTCCAAAGTTCCCAAGTGCAGCACGGTCGGCAGACGTCAGCGAAGCATAGCATGCCGAACCCATTCGAGCCAAAGGAGAACAACATGCACCCAGCTACCATTGAAGAGAACACGTACCTGATCATGAGAGGCAGAGACTCGAAGGCGACGGCGACTACATAGGCTCTACACGTAAGCACCACGGCTCACGAGCGCAATCCCAGCAGCCAGGACACGAGAGGCGGGGGCGTGGGTGCGTCAGGTGGTGCGTTAGGACACGGAGCGTGCACGTCTGAGAGACACACGGCCGTCACGGGACCATACGGAACCGCCTGCCTCATGTAGCCGATGACAGAAAGCGGAGAGTCGGTTCCTAGGCTCGACGTGCGTTTCGGTCTTGAATGAATTGGAAGTGATTGGGATGGTTGCTTGTGTGATGCCCGATCGCCCCGATGCCATGGGGCGCGCTCCTTCCTCGGGATGGTGTGGCCTTGATGCTTATGGTAGCGGGGACGCCGGAGGCTGGCGTCAGGGAAGAAGAGGCAGGCCGCCACTGAGCCGCTGGGGCCTGCGGACGACGCTCGCACTCTGGGTGGGGAATGGGGTAACTCGTAGCGCGGGTATGGCGCGAGGCGTGCGAGAAGTCTGGGGAAGCTCACCAGGGTCGCCAGCCGTCGTGGCTGAGAATCCGGGGAAGCACGTCGATGTCGCAGAAGACATCGGGTTTTGGAAAGATGCCTATCTGGTACCGTGAACGGACGTACGACGTGCACAGGCGAAATGGGCGGTGTCTCAGTCTGCTTGCTCACCGTCCGTATCGACCACATCGCATACCCGGCTCATCATCATGAATGGCTCGGATGCTTGGTGCTTGGTGCTCGGTCAAGCGAGGCGGGGACGTGATGGGAAGTGGCGAACGGTCGCATGACCTATTTGGGGAAGGCGATACGATAGGAGGCGTTTTGGATTCGACCGCTCTTTGGGCGCACTTCCGGTCATGGACCCTAGCCACATAACCCGTTGTCATCTCGGCCATGTCAGCGTGTGGTGAGGGTTCCATAGTCAGCCCGGCCGGCCCCGCCAATTCTATCGGAGTATTGGACTCTTGTTGCGTGAGTCTGGATTACCTGGACACCTGGACCCTGACAATACAACACAGACGATTCGATTCGATCCACATACCAATCGCACAGTTGGTTGTACCTGACCGCAGTCAATTTTGAACGGTTCTCGGCCATGATCCGCTGCGAGTGGGCGATGCATGGAGCACAGAACTGGCGGGTCGAGGGCAATCGGCGTGGTCTGAAATCGAGGAGAGGGAATTGGGTCGAGGATGAGAAGACGTCACCGCCTCCTGCGGGATGATACGGGGCACCGGCGCTGGTCGGTCATGGTGAACTCTGGCGCTGGAGCCGCAACGAGGAGGCGCAAGGCTGGGTGCTGGTCATAGCAAGTGGAATGTGGACAGGATGTTCTGCGGTCGAATGTCCGATGATGTCTAGCGGCCGACAGCGGACATGACGTGGGCTCGAGTATGTGGCAGAGAGATCTTGAAGACGCGCCACGATGGAGTCAGCTGCGTACTCTGAACAGGGCAGAGGGATTCGTTGGGAAGTGATGATTCCCAAATGCGATAAGATGATAATGTACGGGCCCTTTCCGCAGCTGAGGCACGATAATCGCGTGGAGAGGCGTGCGTTGTGCTGGCCGGCCTGGTGACTCGCGAGAAGGGCGCGAAGGGAGATGAGAGGGTGAGAGAGCGGTGTGTGAGTGCTGTCTGGTGGGAAGATGGCTGGGAATGGACATGGGCGGTGCGCTGCTTCGCAAGGCACGGCTTGAATGCCGACTTCCGTTCATTTCTCTATTATGATCCTGTAAGACAGCGTGGATCAGTGGGCTGCGTATGTCGCCTGGAACCGGAAATGGGCCGACGGAAGAAGGTTTGGGGTACTTCGGGCGCAGACGTTGAAGCAGCCGGATATATCATAGGACGATGTTTGAAGGCTAGAGAAAAACAGTGGATGAGAGACGATAGGCAAGTATCTGCGGCGCCCAGCAAGGTAACTGGAGGAGTTCAGTATAGGTTCCTTGGCGGTCGAGAGCTCCACGGTTATCCATGCGCGTCTATCAGCCGCTAAGGCCATCGCGGAGCAATAGCGCGCGCTGATTGGTTGCCCTGAACAGATATGGCAAATATTTAGGCCCCGCTTAAGAGTTATCAACATACTTAAGTGCCAGGCCGGAGCGAGTTCCGTCAGTCGACCCGTTTTCCATCCCCCTCACCGCGAGGCATTTGCCTCACCTTCTTCTGCGCTAGCTCGCACTACATATACCCTCCCGACAACACATCCATCCCCTCCCCGTCATCATCTGTGGCTTCCCCTGCTTCTTCCGGCCTCTCACCCCTGCGACGCTAAGCGACGCCAGCCTCTACTCACATCAACCATCCTCCACCACCTCCCAGTCGCACCCACCTCTACCCGCACACACCTTTACCCGCATACCTCATGACGGAATACGACTACTCCCCAGACGCCATCGAGCGTTATCAAGCAAAAATGGCAGGAGTTGGTAGGTGGGCAAGCGAGCAAAGGCATCATGCTGCCAAGTACTCCAATCCCTTCCTCCCTCACGGGGACCAGGCGTCTTCGCCGACGCCTCGTACCCGCGCTCCCATCCGTCAAGAGACATATCCCAAAATACAAGACCGCCCGCAGCCTACTCGCTCGCGCACGCTGCCCGCGTCAATCGTAGCCAGTGGTGGGCCTGCACACGGACAGACATCTCGTGCGTACGCATATGCCCAACAGAACGACGCACGAGCGCCCCTTCCGTTATCCTCTCGCAACCATCATCGCTCGGGTTCGCAGCCACCAGACTCTCGCTACCCATATCCCACTCCTGTGGCACCGGGCGCGCATCATGTCTCCTCGCGGGCATCTCCGTATGGCCCCGCCCCACCTCCCGCCGCAGGCGCACGCCAGGTAGTGATGGACTACAAGTACGTCCCTGGCCAGCCTATCTTGCTCCCTCAACCAAAGCCGGGTGAGCGCTACATCATCTACCCTCCCCCCGGCGCCCGTGTCGACGTCATCGATCCGCGCAAGTCTTCTACCCACTCGCGGTCTCAATCCCGAAGCAGCAAGGCGAGCAGCCCGACCAAGAAGGGTGGAGACCCTCTTTTCAAGAGGTTGATCACGAACCTCACACCGAATATCGAGTGGGGCGACTCACGCTCTGGCCGGTCGTCGAAGCGGGATGGCAGCACACGGCGCTCGGCGTCCCGGTGACATTGGCCCGCGTCTCCCTCTTTTTCTTCTCCCGTCTTCCGTCTGTCCGACTTCCGACATTCCGATGTACGGTGCTTCTCATGTCTATTCTCTCACATTATATGTCCATGCTTCTGGACGCTGTACATGCGATGCCTTCTCATGTGCCTTTCATCTCCGTTCCCCACTGCGCATAGATACTCTCCTTAATCCCGACTGTGCTACCCTTGCCTTGCTTCTAGCGTCATCCGACGCTCGAGCCCGCCGTTCACTCCTTTCTAGTTCATAGATAATGTTAATGTCCCGTTGTCACGAGTCCCAACCAACTGTACTTTTATCATCTCTCTCGATCCGGCACACCTCCGGTTCCGGTTACTGTAACCCGTTGTAGTAGGTTATAGCTGTAGCCCTGTACGTAGACGTTTCATTAGGTAGACATCGTTGATCGAAGCAATGAATAGCATGAATGATCTGAATGGCGACTTCTCCACAAACGTTTGCGGTATGACGAATGGACACCGGGTACAGAACCCGGTCCTCCCGTGTAAAGTTCTACTAGAAGCTGCGGGAGGCACTGTCGAAGGGTTTTCGCCGCTCAAGTTACATGAGATGAATGCCTTTCTCGAGGACATGAAGCTGAGCAACCCGGACTCCGCATCGTAATTTGCTGCTGCCCGGATGCAATTTCCGAGCAGTAGGCTGGAAGTATCTCAGGCTCGGGCTCGCCGGCGCGGAAGTTGCGCTCGACCGACCACCACATCTGCTGGGTCCAGGCTGCCCCTATCTGACCCATCTATGTATTCTTGTAGGTCCACGCGCCGGGGTAGGGGTAGATGGACAGCAGGATCTCGACTCGGATCGGGCAGACAAGACAAGACATGGGATCTGCGGATGAGACCTCTCCGAGTTGATCGTGATCGTGTCGAGAGCGGAATCAAATCGGAATCCTTCGTGGCGCAGCGCCGCGGAAGTATTTTGTGGACATACCTAACTATGTACGTCCTTGTGTGCCTGAATATGAGAAGGAGGATGGAATGGATACACAGTCGAGTTTCAAATGTAAACCTAGGGAAAGAACGCGGTTCAAAACAAGATAATGTAGAGGGGATACGGTAGGTACGGCGGTCATGGAGAATAAGCGGGGGGCAGCTCATCGCGATCCGAGTCTGCATCCACGTCAAGGTTCTCATCTATCAATGCTCCTGTGGCATTTCTTTGTCTGGTAGAGTTCCCCGAGGAGGATCTGAGGGTATGTTGACCTGTATCATGACGAGTCATCCCGCATAAGAACAGGTCCGGCTCTTCTTGTTGAGCCGTGAGGCGATCACGACTTGAGGCGCCGTTCTCGGTCAACGTAGTAAGACGAGTAGTCCTATCCGTAGGAGCTGGCGTGTTTGGTAGCAGAGCCGTAGGAGCCGATACAACAGAAGATTGGGTTGGCGTTGGCGGCTCGGTCATAGCAGTAGATACGGAATGGCGCGAGGGATGGGGATGGTTGTGGTCAAGATTCGATAGGGCATTTCCTATGTAGTGGTCATGTATCAGAATGGGAGCACAACACTTCTAGACTACTAGCAATATATATGTCGTACCTTTGCAAAGGATCGCCTGATCCCGGGAGTCGCGGTTCCCTTTAAGAAGTCGCAGGAGCCACCCTCTTATTCTAGAGTTCGCGAACATTGCAATCCCAGCACCAAAGACTATTCCTGCCACGGCAATACCCACAATTGCTCCTGTAGAGAGAGAATGGGAATATGAGGAGCCGGGGAGGCCACTCTGTGTTGGAGGCCCTGCACCCAATGTGGATGCAGCCTGTGTAGAACTTGGTCGAAGTGGTGTTGCGTTCATAGAGGATGTGGAAAGAGCGCCGCTTGCGTCGGTGAGGGACTCGGTGATTGTCGGAAGCTCCATAGAGGCCAGCAAAGGGGTAGTTTGGTGTGTGGGCAAAGTGCTTGTGCTTGATGATAGTATGTTCGATTGAACACATTCAGAGCTAGGGCCTGCGACAATCGTGAACTGATCGGCTGAGATCGTCACATACAAGTGAGCAAAGGAAATTCAGTGCCTAGGCTTGGGAGGGCAATACGCACAAGATAATACTGATGACCTGGGAAACAACTGAACGTAAGTGAGACTGATGCTCTGACCTGTGAATGTTATGCGGTTGAGAACAGAGGAAGAGCCACCTAAGACAATGAGCTCACCAACGGGAAGGTTGACTGTCCAGGAGACAAAGCTTTGGTTAATCTGACCTAGATCCTCTAGCACAGGATCATGGGCGTGGACTTCATGATTTGGCACAACCCATAGTTGCTACGTGGTTGCATAAGCTCCTGCTGTCATGTAGTGACGTGCACATCCCAGCGTTGCAGATCTCAAATCAGAGGGGATTAAGGGTGCCTAAACGATACTCGCTCTACAAGAGGAGGGCTGTGGTCGCCGGTGTAGAGTTCGAAAGAGATGACCCAGCCTCTCGGAGCATGGATGCATGACCCTTCCTTCACACTGGCAGTACACACTTGCTGTGCTTTTCGATTGCGCTGAATGAGAAAATATCTACTTACGATGGGAGGCTTAGCGTGCATCAGAATGTTAACTCCATGAATGGGGAATGACAGAGTGCACACCTCTTCCGTCCATGTCAAGTTGGCTTTTGAGCATTGCTGCAGTGGCGAGTTAGGAGGATATATAGCAAACGATGCAAGAACCGGCTGGCCATAGAGAAAAATCAACCCGAGGGAAGAGTGGCGGATACCAGACAGAAGGTGCATGGGGCTCAGAGTCAGCCAATGCCAGTGACCGTCCGCTCCCTTTTACGTCCGCGCGCAATTTGGATGCCTCCTCTGTTTGATCGCTACAACAGCAGAAATCATGTGCTCCATCAGGCATACCGGGATCGTCTGAGATACTGGAGGAGTTCAATGAGGCAGGGGAGACCACAGCTCGGTCTGGGGCTTTTTCTGTCGTGAGCATACGAACGGAAGCGCACTAATCCCCTGACACTCTAGCCCTCAGTGACCAGCGCGTTCCGGTGCACTGACACTACCGGCTCGGGCATGTCGGCGTATACTTAACTTGAAATCAGTTCCGCCGGCGTTGTGCGGGTGCCGTGGCACAAGAATCTGCCAGGGGTGCACTGCCCAGGTTGAAAACGAAGAATACCGACTTAACGTTGATGGCAGGGCAGTGACGGAATGATGCCAAATCGCTGAGGGAACGGAACCCGCAATCATTCGAATATTAGATGGATGCTATCAAACCTGACTGCTTTTTGAGCGTACCAAATTGTGTGATTCATGGAACAATAGTCCCAGAATCCACTACCAAGGAAGACCATGTCAGATACTTCCAGTCAGGGGTGGAATATTGAACTTGAATTCCCGAGGAGACTTCCATTGGCCAACCGGGGGATTGTGACGTCACTATAGAAGATTTGCAAAACCCGCACTCAACCACCACCTCCAGAACCCGCTCATACTACTGGTCGCCCGAACTTTGGAAAAGAGAAGTAAGCTATTTTGATGTCGTATACAGTCGTAGTGTATCCAGCGGTACAGTAGCTAATGCCTGAATTTCCTCTAGAGCACTAGTCGGCAGGAGGATGACTCAGGCTGGTATGGGACTGGCCCCAAATTTGGATATCTCTACCTCCGAGTTCTGCGGCAGGACCGTGCGGCCTGAAAGTGAAGTGACAGTGGCTGTTGCCTCCGCGCCCCTCATGCCAGCAATGCATTGCTCCGAGTCGCGCGCTAGAATGCGAGCACTGCGAGACTCGAGGAGAACCGATTGCACGGCGATGGAGAACGTTTCATCAAGCTGGTTTGAGTCAACCTCGCGCAAATCGAGCATGAAGCGCCCGACTATGATGGTAGAGAAGCTATGAGAGGATCTCATGAGATGAGGACTGGCAATAGCATGATATGTGCTTACGTGGTGATCCATCCTATCATCATGTCCGTATACTGTGTTTCCAGATGCGATATTAGTCATCCTGAAGAGCGTTACATCTTGACGAGATGGAGCTGCGCATACCTCGAATATGCCTCCTAGCGCTACGCTCACTGTATACGCCGCCATGAGGATGCTACGACGTTGTCAGTTGTGAGAATAGAGATGGGAAATAAGTGCACACACAAGAAATATATGGTGCCTAACGCCCGGTCCAAACTTGAGAATCGAGTCATGAATGTAGTGGTGAGATAGAGCGTACCGTCTTTCATGAACACCCAGAGCAGCTTTGTCATCGAGCGCATCTCGCTCAATCGCAGACTAGTCATGCTTAATTTCCGCGTCTGGAGAACGGTGATCACGACGACTATCGCGTCTGCAAAGATAACAGAGGTCCTTGCGGCGCGCGTCCCTATGGAAGTGTCATATCAGTGGAGATTACGTGCCTGATCTAGCTGGGAGATTCGTTACAACTGAGAGGGTGGATCAGTAATATCAGTCATGGTACGCGAATTTGGTCATGGTGCAGGCGTATGTTACTTACTTTCCGAATGTCTGGGCAGAGATCACCGGGGTATATGTGCAGATCTCGCCCATGGGGGACGGAATCATGGTGATTGATGTCCGAGTGAACAGATACTGTACAAAGGAGGAGTCAATATTAGAGTCTACCACTTTTTTAATAGACCGCCTACTGTGGTGATCACCGGGTGGATGAGCAAAGTGGCGATGATGAGGGCGACAATGACCTTATTCCGGTTGCATGCAAAGTAGACACGCAATGCTGAGAAGATCACAACCGCATAGATTACCAACAGACAGGTGGCGATCTCGAAGCCCAAGAGCAGTTTGCAGCTCTACCGATCAGTGAATGAGTGACATGTTAGGCCTTATGGATTGAAATTAAGGTACCTCAGGGTTCAAGCCCCACCATTGATGGATCTGCAGGATGGAAAATAGGCTGCACGCGACGCCGCTGTACCTGTTGATATAGTACAGAAGAGCCGCAAACCTGGTTTTGCGCGACCAGAAGTACTGCACCTCACGGTCCATGGATATAACCCACTCATAGATTGTGAGCGCTGTGCAGTCGTGAGTGCAAATTCAGCGGATCTCAGACAGAGACAGCATGTCGAAACATACCACATTCAGCGATAATACTGTACTGAGCGGTGGTGCTAGAGAACATCCGGTCAATATGTGCAGTCAGGCACGCAGTATGAGCTTACACTCTGGTCCAGTGTACTACTTGCGTGGGATCCATACGAGCTATGTTTGAGAGAGTGGGTGTTTGGGGAGAAATATGTCACATAGGTGCAGCAAGTGCATCCTGTTTTAACCTCGGGCTTCGAGTGAAGGTGCAGTGCCTTCTAGCATGCCTGGCACAGAACCACTCCGTCAGAACGTGTACATATGTGGTGTATTACAGTCCGGAACCATGGCGTACCGGAGATTTGATGCGAACACTCGACCCTTGAATTGAGGAGCCTTCAACTTCGACAGTTATAACGTACAGGATGCCACTCATACTATTGTCACGCCGCAACGAAGCCGATTCAATTAATGACCACTTCGCAGGTGCTCATGCTCTGTGAATGTTCATCTGCTTTGAGGAGACGAGCGGAAATTTCATATCAAACTTCAGCCACAGTCGAGTTCACCATCTACTTGAGTTGAAGATTGAGAGGATTGTCGAGCGGATCCGATCTCTTCAGTAGAGTTTCGATGTAATGCCGAACTGTCGAGCCCGCGCGACAGCTGCATTGTATGTGCCACTGCGGTACCACCCCCTGCCATTATGGTCATGTGTACAACAGATCATTGACTTCGTAAAGCCAACCCGAGTCCGACAGGTGCATGTGCAGGGTCAATAAGGCATTTGGGGTGCATAGTATAGCCTCCTGTGCCAAACTTGATCAAGTCGCGCCTACGAATCAGTGACGTCAGCAGTAGATTCGACTGACAGTGGGCCTCTTACCGAGCGCACGCGAGCAAGAGCTCCGTTCTGTCGTGTAGCCATCAGCAGAGTGCTCATGAGAATCCCCAGAGCTCGGAGCGCAGATCATGATGATAGGTTGCAGAGGGATCGTATCCGTGTCGTTCTCTGTATCGGAATCAAGATCACGGAGATCGAGCATGAAGCGCGCCATGAGGATAGAGGAGAGCCTGCATAGAAGACATGTATCAGCCACACAATTATCAACAGCCAGTACGAGTCTTCCGCATACGCCGTGATCCACATAGTCATCATATCTGTATACTGAGAGACGAGATGTGAGCAGAAGCGCAGGACCAATATAGATGAGGGTTTCGCACTTCGACGATATCTCCTAGCGCGACGCTCAGGGCATACGTGATCAGGAGGATACTATGCCCCGCTCAGCGAGTCGCACGGATAGAGGCAACGGATTGACGTACCAGAAATAGATAATCCCTGGTAAGTAGCCCAAGTTTAGCATAATCCTCTACTACCGATAGGAGGAGCTCGCACCATCCTTCACCAACACTTCAAGGAGCTTTGCGCCGGTAGATTGTACTGCTCTTAGTAGCAATCGAATTTCTCGGGCTCTGAAAATTGTGATGATCACAACGAGGCTGTCGGCTATGATGGCGGATATCCGGGCGCCGCGCGTCCCTGTGGATAACCCTGTCAATCTTCGTGGTGAAACAACGAGAGACAAGGCTGGATTACATCTGCAATATTCAAGCTCAATTCTGCGATGAGGGTCCCATATGATAGAATGCTTACTTCCCAAAGGTCCCGGCCTCATCCAGCGATATGAATCCACACGGCATACTCTTGGGTATGTGTGACATCACAACTGACAATCGAATATACGAATACTGCGTAGAAAAATGAGCAGAGTATGTGGGATACAGCACACGACGTACAGCAGTTACCACAGGATGAGCGACGAGGACGATGCTGATGCTGACGAGAATTATCTTGTTCTGTTTGCACATGACGTACACGCGCATGGCCGAGAAGATCGCAACTGCGATGAGCACGAGGAGACTAGTTACGAGCGATACTATCTGAAGTGCCGTGGTGTACAAGCAGCTCTGTTCGTCTCCGTCAAAACATGGAAACGCGCAGTAAGTGGAGAATATATATATATATATATATATAACGCACCGCATGCTGTGGGCTCTCCAACGAGAGCTCGAGGATGACGCTGAGGCTACACGCCAGGCCGCTGTACCGGTTCACATAGTACAGCAGTGACGCTGGCGTACACCTATGGGCCCTGATCTGTTTAGCCTCGCGATTGAAGCAGATAATCCAGTCGAAGAATGTGAGCGCTGTAGAAGTATGAGTAACTGTGCATCTTGAAAAGGGTAATGCGGCAACGCACTGCACGCCGCCGCGCCGGCATATTGGGCGTTGATCCTATTCCAGATGTATCAAGCACACACATGGAGACGTTGAGAGGACTCACGTCCTTGTCAAATGCAGTACTTCTGCGGAGGTATACATCCAGGTGGTGCTCGAACGGAGAATTGGAAGTGTAGAGGTGCCTTGTGTTGCTTTATAGTCCACCTGCCATGATCGGAAGATGGCGATTGATACGGGTGCTGACTCGTGAATGTTGGGGCACGTTCTGTTCGTATACGCCTCTCACCACCTACACGGCGATCGCACAGCCAGCGAGAGCAGCTAGCTCCTGTGAGGCGGAGGCGTTCTTGAGGTTTCTAGCTGTCGCGCTAGTGCCTTCCATACATCATCTCCGGGACCTGCGGATGGTAGACGTCCTGATCGCACATGCAATGGCAACGCAGACCCAGTAATAGAATGGAGAGCTACCTGGGTCATCGACTCTCACGTTTGCATGCTATCCATCTGTTCATCATGGGGTGAGTTCATCGTATGCACCACATCAGACGCAAGGTTCCGCTCACCCACCGCATGAGCGTTGGGCGCACCTGATTAAGTTGTGGATACTACACAAAAGGGCAGGAGTGAACGCTTGCTTTCGCCTTAGCAGAGCCCAAGATCTCAGTCTGTAGAGCACCTCATCACGCAGGGACCCCCAACGTCAAGCCACTGAAGTCAGTCTACCATCAACATAGATTAGACACAACTTACTTGATCGACACGTATGAATCGAGTCTAAGCCATAGTTTGTCATCCTCTTACCCAGGATAGTGCGATAGAGGGCATGCCATGTCACGGTTGAGTAGACGGCGAGTTCAAGCAGGCCTATGTAAACGCGCCGACGGACCGGCCCGAGTATGACGGTGGCTGTGCGTGCGGGAGTTCGGCCACGTCGGGAATCCTCCGCCCTAGATCCACTTGCCGCAGCGGCCAGTGCCACTCCAGTGGCGGACGCAGGGCGGACGACTCTTCGTCTCAAGCCTTGTCTACCCTCACCTCTTCCTTCCACTCACATCCTCACCTCTCTTTACTGCCCGCGCATTGGGACGCATGCAGTCAAATGACGAAAGGAATCAGAAACACGGGCGCAAGACCAGTGGTGCTCCTCATGCCTGGGGTCAAGTTAAGCGCAGCCCAAGATCACTCTACTCGACGCGACAATCTGTGTGTGCGGCTACTAGTACGTGTTCTACTCCTCTCTTTTTGAAGCATCGCTCTACAACGAACTCTGTATGGATTTGTTGGGTAGACTATAGTGCGCGTCGAGGGCACTCATGCAGAAGAGGTCAGTTTGGAAGAATGAGTAACCTGCATATTCCGTATCGTCACAACTACAGCTATTGCAAGGGATGGTGCGGCATGGACACCTTTACATACTACCATCGCAAATCAGGAAACCCGCGGCACGCCCGTTCACGATATTTGTCAGCCTGAGGCAGAGCTGCATTCTTCCTTCGTCTTACTTTCCTATCTAGACAGGGGGGCGGTCCACGAGCATGCGGCCATCTCTGCGCCCGGTGCGACAAGTTTCGGACACATTCTCTGACAGATATATATATATGCTTGGACACTCAGCATCGTGCTTCATCGCACCACGACCCAGTCCCTCGCGCTTACCACTGCACAGCTGTGGTTTGATCAGTTTGCACGTGTCCCGCACGCCCATGCTTCATGGCTCTATTCTGACCGAGGTATCGTCATCATTTTCTTCCTTTGATGCATAGAGTGACTGACTGACGCTTGAATGCCAATACATATCGCCGAGTAGACCATCCATGGCATGCGCAGACGGACGACGATCGCTGCAGTACTGTCCAAATGACTTGCTCCCACCGCTCTACCATCGCTCTTCCTTACGCCACCGTCTCCCTGTTATGGCAACATGGGCCTGCCACTGAGAACCTTTCTCCTATTCTAGGCGCGTCACCCCGCCCTTCACATCGTCACGACTCGCCTCATGTTCGACCCTTTCAACCTTGGAGACCTCGTTGTGCCCGACCACACCGCAGCGCTCTACCCTGACGCCGTCTCATATACATCATGCTGGCCGAACCACTCTCACCCTCCTTCCCCCCTGTACCTTGGCCTCGCATATCCATCTCGCTATTCTGTGCTTCTAACTATGTACCCTCGCTCGCTGACGGTCGCATCGGTAGCCCCGAGCCTTGTTTTCCAATGTGGGTCCAAAATCCGGGCTTATATGCGCGAATATCCTGCATCAAAATTTGGTGCGCCTTGTTCGCCGGAGTGCCGAAGATGGATAGAGCTGGTCCCATGTGCAGTGGCCAATGGTGAGTTAGATTCACGTTGAGAATTGTACCTGGCATCCTGATGGCTTCGTCCGCTCGTATTGACCCCTCCTACCATCGAATTGTGTACCATATCGACGACAGTGGAGGATGAAACGACCTCAGCTTCCACAGCGTGTCTAGCAAATACAACGCTCGACAAGCAAGGCGCTTCTGCAACGGTTGAGCCTCGTGTGTGGGGAAGTGCGCCCACAGACTGCCTCGTTCCCGCCCTCGCGTCCCCCTGGCTGCTGTACTAGGCTTGCGCTCAGGCTGATGTCTGATTGTTTCTCGGTGGGCGGCGGCTTTGGTTGTTGTGCGTGGACGACATATAACGGTGTGCGCTGGGCGCTTCGTTCGTACTGGTACCCTCCGAGGTCCCGAGTCGACTTCGTAGTTCCCCTTCTAGTTCTGGCCTGCATCTCGTCAACACTCGCATTTAAGACGCTTCAGCCTTGTCTACGAATGTCAGACAAACGCTAATGCCGCACGGGACATCGAGCGCATCGCCGTCTGTTCCCAGCTCCACCGTTCTGGAGCGCCGTGCTGTCGATGGCGAGGCCTTCCTGCAAGCTCTTCTGCTGGACAGCATCTCCCGCGTTCATGTGACTACACCTCCGGCCCTACACACACAATGTTCAGCCACGACTACGGGCCGAAGTCGAGCGGTATAGATCGGGGGAGGAAGGGGAAAGAATGTACGTCTTCTCATATTCATGTCAATTATCTATGATCGGGAATCCTCCTCTCCGTCCTCCTCCACCATTCTGGAGCGCCGTGCTGTCGATGGCGAAGGCTTCATGCAAGCTCTTCTTCCGGACAGCATCTCCCGCGTTCATCTGACAACACCCCGCATGATGTTCCCCCTGATCACGGGCCGAAATGTACGTTTTCTCATGTTCATGACATGACTGGTTCTCCTCTTCTCCGCATTACTACCCTTCTCTCTTTCCATTGTAACGTCTTCGTTCCCTAAACTCCGGCTCTATGGAGTCCACTCGGAGTTGAATACGGTTGCAATGACTTTGCAGTGCGACGTCACGAAGGTCGGTATTTTTGACCTCATAGTGCATGCACGTGATGGCTGAAAAGATTCGTCCAGGTGGGTTTATGTAATAGGACTTACAGCGATGTGTTGTCCCGCCTACACGGTACACCTAATTCGATCATAGTGCGCACCCTCCGCCCAAGATGCCCCCCAGACGGACGGGTACAGTCTCGTCGTTTGCATCCGCGACGCTACTAGTGCTCGTCATTGCTTGTCATGCAGGGAAGCCTGTGCGACGTTAAGCAGCTCCCAGTACCGTATCCCCCGGCTCATTACAAGCTGCGGGCACAGTGGGAGTCGGGGGCGTCCACGAGGCACGCCGGTTTCTCCGCTGCACTCTACCCCCACAGCGAACCCAGCCTCTCGCGTTCCGCAGAACAAGGGACGCCCGACGCGCGTCGTCGTTCCTCTCATCCCAGGGCGGTCTGGCCCGAGCACGCCTCCCATCGTGTTTTCATATCCGTCGCCCTCCCCACTCTGCGAACACGCGCCCTGAGGCCTGCGACCTGAGACCTGAGGACGGCACGCCAGGGCGCCCTCGGGGAGTCGCAATCGCATTCCAGAGTACCGTACACCGGGGGCTGGTGGGGGGGTGCCCTTGTGGACCTTGTGTGCGAAGCCCCCACGCCTTGTATTCCGTGCGTCGGCTGACGCACTGGGTGCTGATGGAACTTCAAAGCTTCAATGGGGGGGCTGTTACGTCTCGACTTCCCCAGCCGCTAAGGATATCGGAGTCTCATACCCATCATCCATCCCCCCCTCCTGCGCGCCCGCTGTGCTGACATAACTTTCAACTCTAAAGCTTTTTGGAAATCAGCTCTCTCCGTATCAGACGACATTCCAGTCCAGGACGCATCCGCCCCCAGTAAGTACAGCAGACGGACGGACGGACGGCCCCGGGAAGCGTCCTCCGAGTCCGCAGTCCGAGCCGGTGCAACTGTGCGCCGTGTCGCTAGCTGAGCCCCGCTAGCGTAGTATTGCTTCCCCTCAATATTCCATATCGTTCAACATTCATCTCATTTTTTCTTTCTCAGTACATAATCTACCAACCATGCACACGGACTCGCCGTCCCGCTCCCGGCTCCCAGCTCCGCAGGAATTTGGGACTCCACCCCGCCGTGGCAAGAGCTCCACCCACCCCGGGCCCAGGAACCGGTTTCGCAAGATTGAAGCGCGAGGCAAAGTTACGTCTCGCTCGCGCGCGCGCGCGAGCGAGCGAGCTTCCGACCGCATGCTCCGTTGGCCAGAAATGGGGTGCGAAGGCCCACTGGCGAGCGCATCGCGCGGGGCTTGTGAGTCGTGACGCGCGAGAGGTAGCGACGAACAGAGCTCAAGCTAATGTTTGCCATTCAGCAAATTCTATCGGACGAGTCGACGCTCAACGGTATGTGTGTATGTATGATGTATGGGCGCGCCCTCGCGCTCGTGTCCTGTGGACAAGGCAGGGCGAAGTGCATAAAAGGGCGAAGAAGATCCGGGAACGGGACGCGCGGAAATAACGGAGTAGGATAAGTGGATAAGTGATAGGTATGTGCGGATATGGGATGGTCCTGCTAAGGGGCGTATATGTGATTATTGACTGCGAAGGGAGAACCACTACCAGACTAGACCAGACCAGACTAGACCAGACCAGACTGGTCAGACACCTTCCACGAGAACCGGCGGGATCGCCCTGTCCAAGGGCGACCCGCAAATAATTGATACAGTGCGCCGCGACGCGGGTAATGATACAGTGGTGTACAGGTTCTGTTGGGCGACGAAACGGGGACGGGCACGAGGAGGAGACGAGACGAGACGAAAGCACGAAGGACCTCACCTGAGGAGGAGGCCAGACGGGCTGACAGTCGATAACAGAGGCTGAGCGGAGCGAGGGGAGAATGAGATGAGATAGCAATAAACACAATAACGAGTGGTAAGTGGGTAAGTGGGCAGGAGCAGAGAGGAGAAAGGGAGAAGCGTTCTAATTCGCGAACGTGGGGAGGTATGCAGAGGTCGGCGAGAATGCGCTGTCCACGGGATCGAGCGGCTGGCGCTCGAAGAAGGACAAGAAGTCGCCCTTCGGCGGGACGCTCCCGAAGTCCTGGAGGGTTCCGTACGCCATGTCAATGGCCGTGGGCGCACAATATGCGGGCACGCCTGAAGCGTACAGTTCGCTCCCATGCGGGCCCTCGTGCTGAGGTAAGTACTCCGTGGACGGATCGTAGATGTCGCCCAGGTAGCTGCTGCCCATTACTGACGTGGGATCGCAGGGCGTGTGCACGGCAGAGTATGTCTGCGGGGTGCCGGGGATACTGGAGAGCGGCGAGGAGGACGTCGTCCAGCTCTCCATGTCCATGTCGACGAAGGAGGTGTCGATCGAGAGCGGGTACATCTCAGACGCTGATAAGCAGGATTTCTGAGAATCGGGTGAGTATACCTCGAAGACGTTCTGCTGATCGAGTGGATCGCAGGACTGGTATGGCATCGCCGAGCTGGCGTTGTTGTCGAAAGAGAATGTAAAATCCTGCAGCTGCTCGTCAGCGGCGGCACCCTCGACGGACCAAGCAGCAAAGCACTCACAAAGGAAGGAGCGGGTGAAGAGAGCGAGTAAGAAGTGTTGCAGGCGAATGGCGACGAAGGTGAGCTATAGAGGTCACTCTCGGTGTCCGCTTCCGAAGGCGGCGGCGGCGACGGTGTCGGACACTCGTACTCCGATTTGAGCGGTGCCGGCGGCTGCGAACTGGAAGAACGGATCTTGTTCTTCCGTTTCGAAGGCGAGGAGGGCGGCTCCGGCGGGCTGAGGAAGGGCGGATTCGAGTGCTCGGTGTCGGGCGCAGGCGCAGACGACGAGCGTCGATAGTGGCGCGCAGTGATCGGCGCCTCGAAGCGGGTGACGACCTCGGGTACGTGGTGGCGGTCGAACTCCTGGATGGCGGCGTTGAGGTCGTCGCCCTTCTTGCCCTCGATGAGCAGCTGGGCTATCTTCTCGCAGCGCTTTAGATCCTTCGGCTCGACCTCTCTCACCTTGCGTTTCTCCGTTGGGCCTTTACCCTTGGTGTGGAGAGGACGGAAGGCGTACTGGGGGAACTTGCGCCTGTGCTCTTCGAGCGCGGCCTTTGCCTTGTTGTGCCAGACCTGGCGCTCGTCGTGGGGGAGGTTCTGCCAGGTGAGGCCGATGATCTTGGAGAGGGTGCTGTGGTTGGTCTCGACCTCGGAGGAGACGTGCTGGGATTTGATGAAGGAGGAGCGGAAGAGGATGAAGGCGTTCGGAGGGCGAGGGATGTGGTTCTCGGGCTTCTTCTTCGCGTGGGCGGCGCGGCGCGTGGCCGGAGAGCCGTCGGCGTTGGCGGGGAAGAGAAGGGATTCGGCTGAGGAGTCCGAGGCGGGGCTCGGCGGGTCGTTGAAGGTGCCAGGAGTGAGGTTCGGGGCGAAGGCGATGCTGTGGGCGGCAGAGGACATGTCAACTGAAGGGGACGTCAGTTGCACATCTTGGCCGGGGGCTTTATCAGTCACAGAGCTTGAGAGCGTCGATCGAGGGTAGATGGGGCCGTACCTGTGCTGAGGGTGCGCTTCGTGGGACGCGTGCGTTCTGCAGGCATGGCAGAGAGACCGAATGCGGCAGGAGAGCACGGGTGGGGGCAGCGGACGGAGAGAGGAGTGACTGGAGAGCAAGGGAAGTGTGATGGAGGAGGGGTGTCGCAAATGGAGAAGTGGTGGGCAGATTACATACGTCTTATACAGACTCGTGAGCACGGTGCGAAACAGGCCCAACTCCGAACCCGTGGCGTCTCCAATCGCCGCTCTTCACTGTAATCTCGCCAACGACCTGCCGTTATTATTCAACTTCTGGATGCTAAGCCTTCGCATAAGGCACTAACGGCCCAGCCCAGCGGACGCACACTCGCCGGCCCAGGTCACCCATCCTCCGGCGCTTCACTCACTTGCCAAAATTACGTGTCCGCCTGTAAAATGCGTGAGACGAGGCCCGTCACGGTTCTGACACTCCGCACTGACCACTCGTCTCTCCCGCCAGCACGCCCTCGTACTCTCAGCCTAGGACGACGACAGCAGGACAGAGGCACAGGCCAGCCACGGAGGCGTTGTGCAATCGCGATGGGATGATGCGCCATGTTGTGCAACTTTACCATGCCCCATCGAGCAATCGTTGTCCTGCGCCCTTGCTTCGTTCTCCCACCCTCGATAAGCGCCACCGCAATCCCATACTCCTCCTCCCTTCTCCTCCCCGTAGCGATGGCGATCCCAGGGTCCCCTCCTTCCCTCCCAACCTGCCTTGTACGTTCCGTCTGTCTTCAGCCTCAACTTCACCGCCGCCGACCCACGTCGATCGCGGCTATGTCGTCGGTATACGCCGCCCACCAACTTTACGCCACATCTGGGATCGATTGCTTTCTACCCGTCGGCAGATTGATATTCGCGAGATCATGAACGTGATGCTTCCGGCCTGCTCAGACTCTTCTTCGACAGGCTCACGGAAGCAAATCATTATCATAGATTATAAAGATGATAGATATTAGATTCTTCCGATGCTTCCCGTCCCTGTTCTTGTTCGCACAAGTCCTAGTACTAGTACCTCCATGGCATGCACGTCCTTTTTTGCTAATCAGCAACTTACCACCGTCTCCAGCAGGTTGTGACATAGACTTAGCGGCGCGGGCGTAGAACGCACGAACGCACGGACACAACGGCCTTCCCCCTGGTGTCTTCTGCTGCTTCGACAAACGCGGCATTGCTTCGCGGCGCTCGCAGCAATTCTTGAATAATTCCCGACCGACTCGCGGAGGAGCCGGCCCCCTTCTTGTGTCACTAGTGACCGTATTACATTCATACACACGCCGCCCAGGAAAGTCTGTCCGTGCTCTGATGTCAGACTCCAGCTGATATATTCACAACCTTGCTCGACGCGGCCGCGGCGCGCGCTGGGTCGTCTCAAGCTGCACCAAGCGCTGTCTGCTGTCTCTGCAAGCTGTTCCGCCCTCCACCGGACGACCCAGAAGCTACAACCTTGTAGGCGTCTTCATCACATCATGTACCTGCCAGCCTTTACCTAGGCCTAGCGGCCTTTCCCGATGTATCGTGTCAGCAGTCAGCTCGGCGTCAGTGACAGTGGCCAAGGGACCCTGTATTACTTACACTTACCCAACGCCAATCGCCCGATATTTGACAACTTGACAACGCGACGTCCCTGGCGCGCCAATCTCCAGAAACGTTATGCTTCCGTAAAAAAAAAAGAACAAACAGGCGCCCATGCTGGCTTCCCAGCCCAGAATCCAGATGACTGTTTTTCTTTTTTTTTTTTCATTCAGACGCCGTCATTATTCTTGGAGACAATTTACAAGCCGTGCGCTGTACGTACCGGTAGGTATGATATGAGCACGAAAGCTGGCTGTGTCCTCTTTTGGACCGCACGAGGCGTCGCCATGATCCGCATCAAATCCGCGACCATTGAAAACAGGCATCAGTAGTGACTCGAACGTTTACAACTATGTATATGTACAGACTCGGGAAAGCCATCGGCGAGCCTGAGTTGTGTGTACATGGTGCGAACGAGGAGCAGGGAGCATTATTATCGCCGTGACGATCATGACGAGCATCACCGGGGAAGATGGACATTGGATGGGCGACTCGGAGCCCGGCGGACGCGGCCGTCCACCGGTGCACATGGGTTGCCCTTGAGCAGAGGAGGAGCTGGACGCTGGACGCTGGGGGGGGCTTCGAAGTTCGCAGATGATGCCCGTGATAGCCCACGGAATATTCCCCTCTAGTCAGCCCCCCTCCTTGAGCTTCTCTTCCTTCGCCTCCTGCCCTTTCGAGCCCTCCCGGCGTGCGATGTGCGATGGTGGGTGCGATGGTGGGTGCGATGGCGACGGGCGTTCGACCTCTATACAAACCTGCCCTACCGCCCAGCCAGGGGGCATGATGTCCCAATTTTCATGTTCAATGTGATCCTCCCCGCTAGAAGACGTTGGACTTGGCGCTCTGGATGGATGGAGGGTTCTCGGGGTTCTGGTTCTTGGGGAATGCTGGAAGCTCGGGAGCTGGAGAACAGGATAACAGGGAGCAATCAGAGGGGAAGCCGGAAGCCGGAAGCCTCTCAGGCCCACCACTTGCCTGCCTGGCTTCTTTCGTTCCGACCGCGGACCACGAACCACGAACCGCGAACCACGAACCACGAACCACGAACCACGAACAAGAGCACCACCACTCACCGCTCACCACTATGGCTTAGATAACGTAGCCTGGGGATAGGGGACGCCGGAAGCAGGCAACCTTGTCTCGTCGCGACGAGCGCAACGGTTCAGAAGGCCCAAGCAGAGATGAGATCGGACTCCGCGACGGAGGACAAACACAGTGACAAAGGTCAAGGAAGGGTGGAGTAGCTCTGCGCGTGCGCGCCAGGTAGGTCAGTCCCATTTGCATTTGTTCGAGTCGCTAAGCCGGATAAGTCAGGAGACAGGAGACAGGAGACAGGACACGGTATACATACATATGCCATGTGCGTGTGCGCGGAGGCTATTGCGATTGCACAGCGCATTCTCCTCGCTAGGCCCGCCCCGCCAGCCTGCACCCCGAACGCCGAACGCCGGTGTGACCGTGCTGGCGATCGCGGGAACGCCGCGACATGGCCCCGAGTCAAAACCGAGACATATTCTCTAGGTCCAGGGTAAGGTAGTATTCCAGGTGAGGTCAATCCTCGAGTCTCAGTCACGGACCCCACGATCGTACAACCGGGTCATGTGGGGCCATTCCCACTTGCCTGAAAGCTTGAAGTTGGTCAACGTCCCACACTGGCCCGTCGCATCTCCCTCGGAGATGGGGCCCCGATAACTGCTGGGGGAGAGAAGCCGGAGGGCCTGGTGTGTGCGTGGTGTGGCCAGGTGGCCTTTAGCTTCCGCGATCTGGGCATGCGCCCAATGCCAATGTTCTCCGATTAGTCAAGCGTGCCCTGCCGTCCCTCCCAAGTACTGGTAAGTACCCGCTCGCTCTGTTCGCTCGTTACGTAGCTTAGGCGTTTCAGCGGACGTTCTCTTCTTTACGCCATCCGCCGTCCGAGTCCCCGTGTGCAGTGTGCATTGCCATAGAAGACAGAGAAAGTAAAGTAAGCACGGTGCTGAGAACGATGCTGACGACGAAAGTGGATTATGGAATCGGAGCACTGTGTGCAGGTTTTGATAGTGCACATGGAGCCGCCTTGCATTCATGACCGACAACGATTCTGGGTAGCGCTCCTGCCATTCCGAGCGGACGAGTGCACAGGCTCTGCACAACAACGTGGGCTGCGCATACACGTGTCCGGGACTGCTGAACCGTCCTTCCGTGCCGTAATGAGATGTCCCTGCTTGGGATATTTTCACCGCCGCACCGCCGCATGCACCGTGGCCTGTGACGGCAGCCACGCAGTGATAAGCATCGCGAATCCGAGAAGGGGCGGTGACCTGTCTGTCCTGTCCTGCCTTTCCGCCCACCCACCCCCACGCCATCAGTGAATGAGAATCCAATCATAATCCGTTCATCCGTCTGCCCACCAACCAACGCACAGTTCACAGCGCACCGTCGGAAGTCGAGACGGTTCATTGCTTTAAGCTTAGATGCAGAGCCCCCATCGATACTATGCGCACTGCGCAGACTCGCCACTCCGTCCGGAACTATTTTATCCCCGTACTCCCGTTATATCGCTAGGCTGGGACGCGCCGTTCTAGGTCTCGCAGTTACGCCTGATGGACAACCGGGGGTCATGCGAGAGGGTGGCCATTTGTATCCACTTGGCGAGCACCCGTGCTGCGTGCAGCGGCGGTATCTCGCATGTGGCGCAATACGAGGGACGATTGGGGTTGCGCCTCCGCCAGGCTCTATAATTTTGACGGCTCTATAGCATCGCGGAAATGAACGGTCGGGGCACTCTGTGGGCCGCAAATCATGACAAGGCACGTCTAGGGTGCCATTGGCCGCGAAGCCCAGTCCAAAGTCTAATTAATGTAGAGAATGGACTGTGAAGACTCACCGGCGATATAGCACGGTTGCGTGACGGGCGTAAAAGACACCAGGCACAAGCTGCGGTGTAGTACGCAAGGCGGTGTCGGGGGCTGGTTCGGCCTTGTACTGTTGTCTGTAGTCCAAGATTTAGAGTTCAGCCGGTAACAGCACTAACAGCACTTGCACGAGCTCGGAGAGGTCGAGCCGCGCCATCAATCAGACGCTGCCTCTGCTCGTGCTCTGCTCCACATCCGGAAAGAGGGTGTTGTGCTGTCGTTGGGAGGGAATCAAGAAATAGTGGGCACGAAAGCCTGGAGATGAACGTGCGAAGATGCGAGACGACCGAGAAAAGCACCGACCGCGCCCGGCGCGACACCTTATGCGGCTCGTGTGGTTAGTCCGCTGGCGTGCGTCCCAGATCGGCGGGAAATGATGTGTGGAGGGGGGGAAACGAGCGAATGGATGGGCGGATGCGACCATGTGTGTCTGCTCCCGAAGCGGATCACGAGCGGTGCGAGCCTCGGGAGAAGTGTGTATCAGCCTACCGGACCGCGCTGCCTCTTCAGACCGTCACTGAGGACCTGTGGCGTCCTGATAACCGTTAGCTTTCCATTCGGTCGCAGGCATGATTCTGTGATATGATTATGGGGCGTGAATTGAAATCGTCAACACAAGCACGGATGGGTCGATCGACTGTTCTTTCACCGTACTGCAGGTACGGCATCATACCTGCGAGCGCCCTTGTGAATGGCGCCTAACTCTCAACCTTCTTGAGCACGCAGGTGCTTGCTTGGTGACAGAAGAACAGCGGCTGCGCTGGCGGAGAGGACCTAAGGTGGATGAGTTTCAGACGCATGGATTCTTTCGTACTATCGGAACCGAATACCACTAACCGTCTGACTTGGGTGTGATGTGATGCATCTCCAGCGCGTAGTGTGAGTTGAACCCAACTTTCCACGTCTCTCAGATGCGTTAGACTGGCTCGTTAGCTGGAAGGGTCTGAAAATGACGCGTACGCATACCACAGCGCTCCGCGCAAATGATATGAGAGCGTTTGTTCGAAGCGGTCATCGAGAGTCAAACGTGCGCGATGTGCATTATTGGTGCCGCCCACTGGCCTTGTACTCGTACTCGGGATGCAGATCTCAGTGCTGTATTCTGATAAGCCTAAAGTACGAAAGTTCAGAGTGACTCAGCGGCAGTTGTATAGCAAAGACGTTGTGCGTACTGCGTGGATACGTACCGAGAATTGAGGACAAGAGATACTACTCTTGGTTATGCACGATACCAGCGTGATGGGAGTCGGTTTGAGTGACTACTGGGATACTAGACTATCTCGGTTTGGATGGCTGTACCCGCATACATTGAACGGCGAAGAGATAGCAGACTTTGAAGGGTGCTTAGGACGAAGGTAAGAGGCTATTGACCGTCTAGAACTGAACGTCATGCCCAACAAGCCACTAGACGGTTGTATTGATAGCGGATATGTGCGCCTCCAGGAGCAGCTGGGCCACGTGTAGAGAGACTCGATGACGGAACTCACCGACTCAGACAAACAAACTGCACCTGGATTGCTGCACGCCGTTCCCACAGCTCATGCAGCTCCCTTCATCCCGCTGACCAGTCTGCTATCAACACTCGCCCACCGCCGCATCCGTCTCCCGTTCCACAAACCGCGCGCTCGCATGCGTCGTCCCCACCGATCCGCTGTCGCCGAAAGGCCCCTTCGCTCCTCTGGAATCGACTTGCCCACACGCACGATGTCCGACTTTCGCTCTCCTAGAACCGTCACCGCTCGCACAAATCCATGATAGATGAGACGGGCTTGGTTCTGTGTGGTGGAGCTGACCGAAGGTTGCGTTTCGCAGCGATTGTTTGCAGCGTGTCAGAAAGCGAAAAAAGTCCCACTGCACCGACCGATATAATCCCGGACAGACGATGGATTCCCCACCCACGGATTAACGCCAGACAGCCAGGCAGGGTGGCCAGTCCTCAGAACGGAGACAACGAGAATATGATGTCAAGCAGAGCAGAGGTGACGATCAGCTCGAGGTTGCAGCATGGTGATGGTAAGTAGCGAGAAGAGTGCGGTTCCCGGCGCTACCAGCTATGAACCGATGATGAGCGGTACCACTCCGCACCGCGCACCGCTTCGCATCGCAGCTGCGACGGCTACCATTAGGTTCGCAAATGCATACCGGACGACATAAGTGTAATAGCCTGACGTATCCCTAACGACCTAGGCTGTTCAGACGGGTTTGGAGAGCGAGCGCCTTGTACAGGCCTCGTACAACGTCTTCTCGTACTACTATTGTGCAGTTAACCAGGTAGCTGCCACTTGCCATTTGTATGAGCAATCACTACGTCATCGTTGAACATGCCCAGTCTCTTCTATCGCCTCATGAACATCAGCCGCAACTCCGGCATTCCTGACTCTTCAAGGGTGCGCCTCCGTGGGTACAACCTCATCGCGCTTCGAGCCTCGTGAGTCCTGAGACGAGTACAGTCCACGCGGTTAAAACCCTGGACGAGCCACGAGCACGTCTGCCGGACGCTGCGCCGGTCGCACAGGTACCATGAACGTCAGATTCCCGCCTCCACCTCGGTCACCCCTCACAAGGGTAATGTACGCGCCCTCCGGAACGCTCCACTTCTCGTCCCCCGACGGCCCTGGGTCGACTCCCATCGCTCGCTCCCACGACAACAAAGGGCCACCCATGGTGAACGTCCCGGGCACGTTGTGAACGGCGGGCCAGAGCGTCCAGCCGGCAGGGAGAAGGACGTGCGCGCCGCGGCGGACATCGTAGAAGTCGAGGCAAAACTGGTGGTACTGTGACATGCCGCCGTCCCAGAAGCGGATGACAAGGTCAGACTCGGGGATCGGGATCGAGCTGTATTGGGTGCGCTCGGTAGGTCTCATCTGTAGACAGGAAGCTTCATGAGGCACCTCCCAACTTCAACGTGTCAGACACAGGATGGTTACTTACTCCCATAAACCTCACAGCTGGACCGCCGTGAAAATTCTGGACGAAGCTGTCGACACACTTGTTGAAATTGTCGATGCGCTCTTGCATTGTCTCATCGGTGGCACCCAACAGGCGCATTTGATCTTTCAATTCCTCCTCGGACATTGGCTTCCACTGTGGAAGCTGTTCCATTAAGTACTCATCGGCCCTGCAAAACGCCTGAGGCCGCCGTTGCGCAGGGACATTGCTGTTACGAGAGCGCTAAAAAGGATAGGGGCTATCAGATATTTCACCACAATCTATACAGCCGTTAACGTAAGAGTACTCACAGATTCGGACATCGAGCAGTGTTTGCGGATGTGAATAGAGTTTGCACAACGCAGCCAGTGGTAGCGTAGCGGATGGGTGCGGGACGCGAATATTCAAACTTCAAGTCGATGGTCAGGTTGCACGTGATACGTTGACGAGGAACAATACTCTTGTCATGGAGTCAGGATTCAAGGATTTCAAGCTGTCCGCTACTCACTTGGGGACTCAATAACTACTCTCACAGTCAGCTGGTGATATACTACAGAGAGCATAGTCTCTTTTGCTGGCCATGAAAAGATGATTCATCCTGAGAGCGGCGATGTATAAACATACAACCCGATCGCCGTAAACGGGGGGGACATGAGCACACACATCCACACAACCGAAGTGGCGGAGCTGGCCTGAGACAATGTAACAGTGCGTTTCGCAGGCGTTGTTTGTGGTAAGCCAAAGTCTGGGACGATGACCGTCTGGCAAGACCCGACCCATGCCAGCTACATCGTTAACTGCCAGAACGGAGATATGAAGCAGACCAGAGGCGACGGTCAGCTCGAGGTTGCATCATAGCTGCATCATAGTAAGGGTAGCGAGGAGAGAGTGTTATTAGTCAAAGTTATCTTATGGATGAACGCCATGTCTGGTGGGTCGCGACACAGCGAACATAGCTGAATGAAGCCATGTGAACGGACTGAATATCTGTTTGCGTGCACATACACAGCTGCTCTAAGCTTCCAATAAACATACAAGAGCGGTTGTGCAGAGGAAGTAACAAGACTCACCGAATACTAGCTAGCCCGAACAGGTTCGCACCTATAACGCTTGCTCACTGTTGTGACAATTCAATATTCTCCCCATCAGGATAGCACTCTGATATTGATACTCACCAGCACGACCGCGTCCGCCTCGATTTCGACCAACATGTCGGCAGAGACAAATCGTGCGCCCACAATCATCGTCGCCGCCGGCCCAACGTCCCCCAACGCCTCCTTCAACGCGAGTCCAACGCTCCCCGTATCTCCGTCCTCCGCAACAAACATACGCACGCGAACGACATCCGATTTCTGTCCTCCAAGAGCCGTCACCACCCGCACGATTTCGTCGAAGATAGCGCGAGCTTGGTTGTAGGCAGAACCAGGATGGCGGAGCTGACCGGAGACAGGATCGATAGAGGTGGTGCCCGAGACGAAGATAAAAGGGCCTTTGCGTACGGCGCGCGAGTAGCCGAATTGCGCCTCATAGGGGTTGTTTGTGGTGTATCGTTGCATGACCAGCGCAGTAGGAAGCAGGAGAGAGAAGACCCTGGCAGTGCGCGCAGACGAATATGGCTTGGACGATGACTCAGGAACTCATTCGCTTGACTCAGTACTCCCATCCATCCATCCTAGGCTTTCCACTACATCAGACAAAGTCGCCAGCCCTCGACAGCAGAGACAACAGGAAGATGGAGCAGAGCAGAGAGAACGCCCAGCTCGAGGTTGCAGCATGGTGATGGTACATAAGCAGCGAAGAGTGTGTCGAAGTTGACGCTGCCGGACCAAGGTGAGTGGCACCTGTGCTATATGTACCACTCCGATCGCGGCCGAGCCACTACCGCTACCGCACACGACGGCGACGACGACGGAGGCAGATGAGACGACGATGGGGCCGCATACGATGAGCTGTTGGTCGGACCGGTGCAGGGAGCGAGCGCCTGGTAGCAGGTGGGTTGCGCCTCGTGTTTCCCAAATAGCTGCAGTTGCTGTCCGTCTTTATCCTCGTCCATCTCCCGCCACCTATGGGCGATCTCTACGGTGATATGCCCGGCCTCGTCGACCCCCAGCGATTCGACGGCGGCGCCGCCCCCATGAACATCGGCCACAACCCCTTCCCCGGCCCACCCGACCCCTGGTACAACCCCGGCGCACAGCCGCACTCGTTCACCGCGCCAGGTGCCTTCCCGGGCATCGGGCCCTCGTCCTGGGGCGGATACGACTCCCCCAGCTCGCAGGGCACGCCCATGTCCATGTCGTGGGCCTCGTCCACGATGTCCACCCCGATGCTCGGCGCACCCGTGCCCGCCGCCATAGCGATGATGCCCGCTTCCTTCCCCGTCAGCTCCGAAGGCTGGCCCCGTCCTCTCGCTGGCCGCGGCAGTGCCGACAACACCCCTCCATGGAAGGATCGCGACGTGGACGACGCAGCTCAGTCTGACCGTCGCTTCCTTCCTGCACCCCGTGCGCACACGCCTCTTTCTCGCAGCATCTCCCTCTCGTCCAGTCCGTCATCTACCTCCCTTTCTGCCAGCTCGCTTTCGCTCTCCCGCAATACTTCCCTTCGCGGTAACGCCGCGGAAGCACAAAAACGGCCTCCACGGGAGTGGAGGGCTGACTTCAGTTTGTCTGGGTCGAGCATCCTCAGCGGTCTCCTGGGGACGCGCGGGCGGTCAAAGTCGTTCGGAGGAGGCGGAGGTGCGCTTATTCGCTTCGATCATTCTGCGCCTCATTCACTCAACTGGTCTACTCGGGCCATCACTTACTAGAGAACCAGAAGGTCGTGTTGCACCCATATATCCGGTACACAGCATCTAAGCCGCCGATGTATCTCGACCTCCGCCAATCGCCCAACACGCTCAAGTTCCACGCGCTGAAGGACCGGCCGCTCAACAACTGGGACCTCATGCGCTTCGTCTGCGAGCCGCCACTGCCCTACATGCGCCTCTACCACGCGCACCTCCCGTGGTACATCGATGTCGAGGCGCAGAACCCGGCGGGGGTGACCCTGTACGAGCTCTTCAGCGCGATTCACATGTGCATGATGACGCAGATTGGCAATGCGGACTACTACAACGTCGAGATGTCGGGCGAGACGCGCGAACGGATCGCGGAGGCCTGGGCGCACAGGTGTCGCTCGGAGGAGGAGAGGTGCCAGGGGATACGCAGGGTCGACTACCTCCTCGGCCGGGTCGTCATGGAGGGCATCCAGAAAGGCAAGGACGGGCTTTGGGAGATCAAGACGCGCAAGCTGGGCGCGTCGTGAAGCGTCGTGAAGACTGGGCGCGCAGTGTCAAGGTTCATTTCGTACAAGGTTCGTCGTCATGAAGTTCTTATGTTCTCTTTCTAGCCTTTTGCCCTTGCCGTTTGCCTAGTGCAGTCGTATCATATATCGTAGAAGCCAAGTCAATCGTTGCGAGTCGCATGCTGTATTTATTCCCTCTCTGTGTCCCTGTGTAGTTAGTCCAATCGTGTACATCAGCTGTTCTGTATGTCTCTCACTTTCTCCTTGGGACGTTCATTTGGTAGTATATACCATCCGCATCTCGTCTCGCGTTCTCTCACCTACATCTCCGCATCTCCAACTGCCCATCTGTACTACTCTGCAATGCAAATACAATAGCAATAACAATCCGAATCTTCACGAGCACGAGCAATCGGAACGTAGTTACAAGCGGGAACCCATAGACATAGACATAGCATGAAGCAAGTCTTGACAGACCCAACTACTCAAGCCCGCGTCGCAGCCCGTCAAACAACTTCCCGCCCACACCCGTGATCCCTCCAAGCACCTTCCCGACCTTCCTCCATTCCTTCCCAATCCCACCCCGATGATGTCCGTTCCCCATCCCGGGCAGCCCACCATTGAGGCCATACACCGCCACGGCGACACCCAGCACGATCATCGCGCCCGCGACCATCGTCTTCCTCTGCACGACGATATCCGTGAGCCTCCTTGGCTTCCGCAGTCTTCTCCGCCTCTTCTCCCTCTCCTCCTTCTCCCTCTCCCTCCGCCTCCTGCCCTTGCTGCCCTTCTCTCCGCGCCCACCTGCCCCTCCCTCGTCGGAATCGGAATCGGAGCGCTCGACATGCGGCAAGACGACCAGCTCGGGGCGCGTGACCATGAGCTCGGCCTCGTCGTCTTCAGGCAGGTCCGCTGCGCGCTCGGACCAGGTGAGCACGACGCTCTGCGGGCCCATGATGCTCGCGAGCGCGATCTGGGGATGTGTGGGCGGGTAGAGCGTGAAGAGGTCGTCTGCGTCCTGGAGGAGCGAGCTGACGGTGACTCGGGGTCGGTGTGGGCGCGCCTCGGGTTCGGGCTCGGGCTCAGATTCGGCGTCGTGTTTGGGTTCGACGTCCAAGGGCTCCGGAGAGGAGGTGCGTGTATCCGGATCACTCTTGTGGAGCTGGGGGTCTGATGCATCCTCCACCTTCAATGGAGCTTGACTTTCCAAGACAGGCTCTGATACGGGGTCTGAGGAGGTCGCTTCGGACACCACCGCGGCAGACGATGCGAACTCAGGGTCAGGCTCATTCGCTGCTTCTAGCTGCAGAGCTTCGGATGTGCTCGCAGGTAGAGTGGAGTGTACGGAGATATCAGAAGCATCGCTCCGAGTAGAAGCAGATTGTGGGTCCGCGGGGGTGCCCGCAACGTGTGTATCTCCCTCCGCATCATCGGCTCCACGCGGAACGTCCGTGACGTCGGCAGAAGGTGCGTGTGGTGGTATTGTAGGTTCAGCTCCTTCTGTCTTAGTCCCATGCACGGATGCTGATGGAGATGGAGATGATTCCTCCGACTTGACCGGAACTGGAGGCTCTTCTCCCTCCTCGTATAGGTCCGGAAGGACGGTGAGCAGGGAATGCATCATCCCCTCTTCGCCCTCATCCTCGAGGATCTGAACTTCTTCTCGTCGGGTGAGGATGAACTACCTTGATGTTAGCATCTTGTGTATACTTGCAGCGCGCCTCATAGAACACTCACTGCAGCTGCAAGATAGACGACGGCTATTGGAGGCCTGCACAACAAATAGTCGAAGATGTGCTGAACGAGCGGGAGAGTCGGTACATCATGGGAGAATAGGGTTAGTAGATTAGATAGAGCGTAATATGGTAGTGGTGCCGTGCTGTTCCGCAGTCAGACCAGGTGGCCTTGCACGAGGTAGTAGGACGTACCGGTCAAGGATGGCAGCGAAGTTCGGGTCAGCGAGATGCAGTAATCTCTGCAGGATGCTGTCCGGATGGGCACGTATGAGTTTGGCTGTAGTAGGACGTGTAGAGGAACCGTACCGCAGCAAACCGACGACAGGGTCAAGGTTGGTACCCATGGAGTCGCGCACGCGATGTAGACTGAGCTTTTCTACCACCGGCAGGTGCAGTTCTTTTGGCAAGGTCAAAAATACCACAGAGACGATGTCATGGTATCCCTGCAGAGAACGCGTTGATCATTCACAGCTTGGCCGGGGAGTGGCATTGGTAGGGCGTACCTGAAAGTAGTGCAAGCGAGGCCTGCGCCGGAAGACAGAGACAATGAGACGATTAAGAGCTGCTTGCAGTGTCTCTCTGCTCTTCACACCCTCTGATGCCCGTAGGGATCAGTTGTTGCTCATCTTGCGCAAGGAAGATGTATTTCACCTACTGGGTACAGAACGAAAGACCGGTCTGTGTCGAGTTCTATCTGTCGTTCGTCTTCGTGGGGTTCGCCTTCGGGAGTCCCCTCTACATCACTCAAGATTTCGTCGAGACTGACTTCGGACCACACAAAGATGTCTGTAGATTCCCGTCTGTCCTTCACGACATCGGGGTCCACGTGGAGGAGACGTGGCCTGGCATTGTTTGAGGCAGTTTGCATATCAGGTAGACTAGACTCACCATATGTGGACTCTCTCTACTCCGAAACCATGAGGCTGGAGGCTTAGGAGCCTGTACGCCTGCCAATCAAGACTGTCCACTGCGTTCGGCTCGCCATCGAGAAGTCCTTGTTTCTCGGTGGTGTCATTATCCATGCCAGCAAGGTATGTTGAAGATGTAAAGGATGTTGGAATAAGCGTCAAGCTGAGAAGAAGGGCATGCAGGAGAAATGCGGAGGAGTGCTGAAAGGTGGCTCGTTGGCGGTGGCTCCGATCCCGAGGCCTAAGCTCAGATCTTATCTTATCTCCCTGACCCTAGCTGCGTTCCGTTGCCTCAACTCCGCTCTTGCCCTTGCCCATGACTTGACCACGTTCTCATAACTCTCCATGCATAGACTAGGAGGTGTAGGCATCGCTGCTTTTGACCGCCAACAACAATCCAAACGGTCCTTCGCCGAGCTCTCGACAGAGATCTCACAAGCCCAAGTCGACCTCCTCCACGCCCAGCTCGCCCAGTTCCGCAGCGCACTCGCACATTACGCGTCTACACACCGTGACCGCATCCGTCAAGAGCCCTCCTTCCGCCATGCCTTCCAACAGATGTGCACCACCATCGGCGTCGACCCGCTCGCAGGGCCGCGGAAGGGCGGATGGTGGGCGGAGATGCTGAACCTCGGCGACTGGCAGTACGAGCTCGGCGTGCAGATCGTGGATGTCTGCGTCAGCACGCGCGAGCGGAACGGAGGGCTGATCGAGATGAGCGAGCTCATACGGCTCGTGAGCAAGCTGCGTGGGGTCGGCGGGGACGTCATCACCGAGGACGATGTCATGCGAAGCATCAGGACTCTCAAACCTCTCTCGGCCGGGTACGAGGTCATCGATGTCGGCGATGGGAAGAAGATGGTGCGCAGTGTGCCGAAGGAGCTCGATGCGGACCAGGCCGTCGTCCTCGCGGTCGCACAGGAGGATGGCGGCAGAGTCTCCGAGCAGATGTTGATGTCCCGAAGAGGGTGGACCCAAGACCGCGCGAGAGCGGCTTTGAGCAACATGCTTCTCAGGGACGGTTTGTGTTGGTTGGACGATCAGGATGAGACGTATGGAGTATCATATTGGGTGCCGTCCGCTATGCAGTGGGACGAGTAGGTATGGTGGACAATCGGTGAGCATGACCCTTACTTCTCTGTCGGCTCTATTTCGACTGATGGTGGTATCCCCAATACCCAGAATTCCTCCTGTATCGCTAGATGGCCATTGTATCTTATGTTATGCACACTATCTTCACCCGCCCTAGATATGGAAATCATGAAAGTAAACCCCAAAATCAGTCATGCACGTAACGAGTTCCCATGGTTCGCAGCTGTACCATATGGCAATGCTGTCAAGCACTATGCAATGATGCAATGATATTTGAACAGGTACTCGCAACTTGTGTTCGAGGCATATCAATCGCAACGACGAGGTGCCGCGACTCTCACAGCTTCAGCAACGTTGATGCTTTCCAATGATCTTACTCCCAGCATAGACCTCGAACGGCTTTGCCGCTGGATTGGCGTCCAAACGGCTATACATATAGGCTCCCGTCTGGGTTTTGGCGAATTGCATCTTGCTTGTGCCTGTTGGCTCACTACCTTGCACATCGGTGAGTGGTTTCGCATACATACGAGCGTGCGTGACTGATCAAAATCTCTAAATGAGTCCATAGGAGGAGGGTAATTTGAAATGAGTTGTTTATATTGTGCTCGCGTGTCTCCCCGGTGGTCTGATGCACTGCGCAGGAGGACAGCCACCGAAAAGCACTCCAAGGTCGACTTGGCTAGGATATACTCCTCACTGATATAGGCACGCACGCTCAGTCCTGGGTCGCCGCACGTGAGACAAGCTTGCATAAGGCAACAAGGAGGTATAGCAATTACACTAAATATTATATATAGTACACATACATGCGACTTTACAGAGGACTCAGGGTGGAACGAAAGCCAAGGCAATAACGACAGTACAAAAATACAAAGTATACAAACAAACTTTGAAGTGTTGGTAAGTCTTACACTTGTCTCATTTCTCTTGTGCCAACCATGATACTCGCCGCAGGTATCTGTGAATACTTATCAGACAAAGGCATATCAAGCCAGCCGGCGTGCGTACCTCCTCAACATGCTGATGAGTGCGCCCAGCATCCGCATCGCTATCGACCTCGGACTCGACGCCAGCAGGGTGTATCTCAGCTGAGTGCGCCGCTTCGCCCTCCTCGCTGTCAGTGTCGCTGCTGTCATTGTCAATGTCAAGCAGCCCCGCCCACAACGGCCCATTCTTTTGCAACGTCGCGTCGCCCTGCCGCTCGGTGTCATACGCCGTGCCCGTGGTATTTGTAAACACATCCGTCATCCCCGTCCACCCTGTCTCGATACCCGGGCCCGAGCCCGAGCCCATGCGCGAGGCCGATCCCGAACTCGACCCTGAAAACGGGCCGTGGTTAAGCGGCGCGCCAAGGTCGCCGACGACCGATCCCGGGTGAGCGATCTGGAGCGTCGTCACCTGCGAGAGGTGGAAGGTCGTGGTGGTCGTGGGCCGGTCTCCGCCGCCCTTCCCAGATGGGCGTGCGATTTCGCGGAGGTTGAGCATGAAGCGCGATATGAGAATCGCGGTGAAACTGGCAGGACGACGAGTGGGCACGCGCGGAAACGATTACGGGCGCGTGCACGGTCCGCCGGTCGGGGCAGGGTGGTCAGCACCTCTGTGATTGTGGGAAAGGCCTGGGTAGGAGAGGGAGAAAGGCCTGACTCACGCGTCAATGAAGGTCGCCATGGGGTTGATCGTCTATGTGTATGGCGCGGAGGCAGGAGTCAGAATTTGGCACATCCAAGCTCCGAGGAGCGCAGCGGAGCGAGGGTGGAGATTGAGACTAAGCACACTCACGGCATTGCTGCGGTCGATGATGATATGGATCATGTTGAGGACGACGAGCACGCTAAAACGGGCACGTACGCCGTAAGTCGGAGATCCGGAACGCTGAGAGATGTTTCGAAAGTAGACGCACGCAAAGTACAGGGTCCCGTCCCGGAGCAGGAGGGTAGTCAGCGAGGTCTTTAGGTGGAGACCTGCGGCAGCGCGTTTGATTTCGAAGGTTTTGATCCAAGTGAGGAGCACGACGAGTAAGTCGGTCCCGATGGCGCACGTGTGTGTGATCAGCGAGACTATACAGAGTCTTCGTCAGAAGGCGAGTATGACGGGGACGCGAAGGGGGGCGTACGTTTGTGGAATTGCTCATTGGTCAGCTCGACGTCCTCGCCACATCCATAGAATGGAAACATGGCTGCTGATGGAACGGACCGGATGTAATGGTACTGGCGGAATAAATGAGCACAGGCACGAGTACAGAGACAGAGTCTTCACCATATTTGTGACGGGGACTACCATGGCGATGATGAAGACCAGTAGGAATGGCCGCCAGTCCTTATCCCAGATGGCATATACGCGCAGAGCAGAGAATACTGAGACTGCCATGAGCTGACGAAGTCAAAATAACCTGGTGTGCTGCGCGACTCACCTGCGGCGATCCAATATGCGAGGACAGTGAAGATCATCACCAGGATCACTGGGGCCGCGCATCTGTAGATAACAATTGAGGGGAACTGTCGCATCGGTTGGCTATGGGACATGCGGACGTACGTCTAACACTACTGCCTTAGCGGAGCATCAACGAAGAAAAGTTACATTCACACACCTGGTCCGTCTGGCCAGGCCAGTAAAGCGTGCAAACAGGTAGAATGATCTTGCCGATGAGTGTGGTGTATCTGTTCAGCGCAAACACTACTGTTGCGCCGGAGAACGTGCGACCCCACATGAAGTGCACTTCTTCCGCAAATGTGAGGAGATGATCGTATGCGAGAAGCGCTACGATTGCCATGAGTCTCTTGCGGACATCTGCATGGAAGGAGATATAACATACCTAGAACGGAGATAACGCAGTAGTTGCTCGTTTGCCTGCACAGATACGTTATGTTGTGAGATGTGTGAGGATCAAAGGCGAGTTGTCCGTACTATACGCACGTCAGATCCATGACCATCACTAGCTCTTGTATCTCCTCGTCCGACATGGTTTGGTATGAAATGGGGTGGCTTGGATGGGTCTGCGTGGGTCGACGTGACACCGAGCGAGGACACCGGGATGCTGCCATGAACCAACATCTTACTGGGACCTATATATGGCGCAGCCACCGGTTATATCGATATCAAGTTGGCTTTGAGATCCGCGTCCTCTCTGGCAATTGTTTCATAATGTTTCCAGAGCCATGGCCATGGGCCTTAGTACTCAGTGCGCGCGACCAGCGTTCAGCGGTCAGTGAGACAGCCTGAGGGTTGAGCGCATATCAATACCAATTGAATACTGACATGGGAAAATTGCAGGGTCCGACTGCGGTTGCCTCGATTTCGTCACTGCTTCACCAGCTTTCAATAGTTTTTGCAAGATGGGCGCCGGAGGGTGCCGGGAGTGGTGTCCAGGGGAGAAATAGCCACCAACACGGCTAAGTTGGATATCGGAGTTGACGGAGGCAGTGTTCAAGCGATACGGTCAAACATGCCGCCGGTACACCAGTTGCAAATTGACAATGAAGGTCCATAGAAAACATTAGGATGCCAGTGTCTAGTATCTAGGTCGGGAACACCAGGAAAGAGGACGTCGGACGAGCCTGGTCGATTAGCAAGAGTAGACAGAGTACTAATTTCATGATGAGAATGACATGAAAAGACATCGTCCTATAGACATCGCCTTCGGGGACTTGTGTGTGGAGGGTCGGACGATGACTGACCGGTAATGACCTGTGACCGACGATCACGAGGCCTCGGTGAGTCCTAGTGAGTCGGTGATAACAATAGGTATCGCCTTGAGGCACGTCGATCGCAACGTAGAATTTCCAAGTGTCGTGGCGCGGGGTCGACGTTTGAACGTTTGAACAATCAATGTGGTCCGATGTCGGTTTCAGGTGCTGCTTTGCAAAAACTCACTCACAGGCAGAGCCAAGTTTGATTAGTTCAAGGAGACCGGTAAATGATACGTGTATGGACATGGCACGGAACAATGACACACGAACTGGCATGATGGCTTGGGGTGGGGATGGTTGGATTTAAATCATAGACTCCACCAAGGTGAAGATGGATAAGATAAGATCACTTAGTTCCCACGGCTTCAATAGTAATCATCGATACCTACTACGTCCATCGTCAGTAGGCCCGCCCAATGTCTGCCTAGGGGAGACTACTGGATACCGTCACGGTACATATACATACCATTACTCACTGACTTGCATATTGCACAGATGGGCCAATTTCTTTCTTGCGGCGGTGGATCCATCGTCGCGGCTGCGGGCACTGGTAGCTCACCCATCTCGTCAATCATGCTTCAGCCGCAAGACGTACTACCCCTTGATATATTCCCCAGGCTGCTTCTCAGAGCCGCACCCATACGCATCCCGCGCGCCGCATGCACATCAATCCACGTCCGCACTCACCGCCGTCCCGGATCCTTGATCTCCTCCACACTCATCTCCCGCTACAGCGCCTACATCTCCTTCCCATCCTGCACATGCACAGTGCACTCCTCATCCATATGCAATGGCAGACGGGGTTAAGAGCTCATGTGGGCACCCATCCTGACTCACCGCTCAAGATTATGACTTGGGGCTCCATCGTACTGCATGTAGTTGCTCCTCCGTGCTTCATACGACGTTGGGCTGAATAGTGAAGTAGGAACTGTACGGTATCGGCCCCATGAGGGCTAGACTCCCGCATCCGATGCATACAAGTATATATACCAACGCTATGGCCGGGGCCCGGGGCAGACCGCTCCGAACTCGGGTAAAAGACAAGATCGACGAAGTGTCTTTTGCCGAGTTACACTGACTCGCGACTCGACACAAACCCTCGGTGCTCGAGCTTCTTCACCAACAGCCGGTGGCTCTGTACCGCCGCCTTCGTCCATCTGGACGGAACATCGGGATCGTCCCTGGCCATGTCTTCCTCATAAAACACCTGCCAGAGTACTGTGAATCCATATCACGGGGTCGACGGCCTCGGGCAAGCTCCGGTCACTCACCTCATACGACCAAGGCCCTCTCCACCCCGTCCGCAGCACGGCGTCGCAAACATCGAGCACCGGCAGGTACCCTCCCCAGCCCTGGCCGTCTCTGTCTCTCGGGCACACTTCGTCCATGTAAGGCAGCGGCCTCCATGCGTTCGACCACGCATACAGCGGACTGATCCCTTGCTCTTCTGCGGTCTTCTTCAGCGCCTCGGGGGAGATCTTCCGGGAGCCATCCGAAAGCTGCAAGTAGAAGATCTTCTCGGGCGGAACGGTGGTGGCCAGCGCCTTGAGCGAGGACGAAAGCTGCATGATCGCAGAACCTTCTGGGGGGTGCTGGATGAGGCCGTTCGCAGACGTCGGGTCGGCGTAGGCTCGAACTGTACCAGAGGGTGCACATCCTACGATCAGCCTCATGGTACAACACGGTGCCCATCTAGGCTCATCGATAGTGCAGTACATACCGCAGATCTGGAACGTGTCCAGGCAGAGTCCAAAGTTCGGCCTGTCAACGCGCCTGCAAACCTCCCAGATGTGCTCCCAGGTATTTCTGCCGACCAGCACACTGATCAGTCTCATGGCGACACTATACCAGCATCTGGATAATCTCCACCTACACATGAGCGCCCCATGCCCACAGTTCGTACGCACTGGGCGCCAGTAAGCGACGCGCTAGAATGAGAAAGAAAATGCATACATGCGGATGGGCGGGTCTTGCGCAGCGGCCTCGTCCGCGAGCTGCCGCAAGTCGCGCGCGATGACGTCATAGTCGCTGCTTGTGGATGCATCGGGCGTTGATCCCACCTGCAGCATCTCGCAGCCGACCGCCTACACGCCCACACACAGGGTTACCTTCAAGTAACCTCTAGAGTGGCGGTGGTACTCACCTTCAGCACCTTGAACCATGCGCGCGCCCTCTCGAGTCTGGCATCCCGCGTCTTCGAGTCTCCGTAGCCTTCATATTTGTCGAACCTTACGAACATAAACATAAGCTTACACCGCCGAACTGGCAGTGAGTAGCCAAAAAACGACAAAGGGATATACTCACGGATGCACTGCCAATATCGATATCCCGAGGTCCTGACACGACTCCCTGATCTTCTCGGCTGCCAGCACGAGCTTGTCAAGATCGCCTCTCCCTTGCTCGTCTAATTTGCCATATCCCGCGAACTCCTGCTCGGCATACGCCTCGAGATCAGGAAAGGCCAGCTCCGCTTGTGCGAAACCTGCCTCCGCGATCGCACGGAGCTTGATGGGGAGCGTGTGCGAGGGGTGCATGCCCGCAGAGTCCGTCGAGTAGGCGAGCGAGGAGGTGAGCTGGGCCATCGTTACTGGAGAGTGCGTTACCCGTAAGGATGATAGCTGTCGTCAGAGTAGGTCGCAGAGATACGATCGCGCCGCCGACGGCTGATGGGGCGGGTTGTAACCGATGACGTCATGACATATTCAACGCCCTCGCATACATACATTTGCCTTTACCTTTATTCGCGGCGATACCACCGAGGGGTCACAGCCACCGACACACATCGCCACACTGATAGTAACCGACGCATTCCCAGGGACAGTGGGAGACCCAGAGATCGAGACCCAACGATACTTACATCGCATTGAAACCACATGCTTGCCTATCTGCACGATTATGCAGTGCTGATCGCGCCGATCGGGCAACGTTCGCGGAAGCAAAACACCGCACAAGCTAGAACGCGGTGAGAGAAGAACACGCTACTTATAATGCAGCATGCGACCACAAGCGATGTGGCGCGGCCCCTATCTCCAAGGATAACTGCGCAGCCCGTCTGATACCTCATATTTATGGGCATGTGGCGGCCGCTCGGAGGTAGGGCGCGGGAGCGCTGCCATATGTGGGTGAGGATAGAAGCGGCGTCGTCGGGAGCAGTCAGCATGGCATGGACATCGCGCGCTCGTAAACGCCCACGCCACGGTCGGTAATAGCCACTTCGTGTTCGTGTGGAGGGGGGAAATCAGCGGGGATAAGCGTACGTGTCCCGGCCGACCACAATTCACTGTCACTGTCATGGCCCACACCGATCCGTTCCGTCGAGCAATTCGCGTCCGAGACGTCCGGAAACGTGCAAGTTACGAATTACGAGTTACGACGCCGGCTCGGTCAGGTCAATCGAAGTAATCGAGGGACCCACCTTGTCCCCCGCCACTGCCAACGTCGAGTAGGAGCCTAGAGTCTAGACAGCCACGAGATTTGCCAGGCCGCGCTCCCATGCCGTAAGCCACGCTGTGCATGCACGGAGACGCGGGATGACAGGGCCCCCAGGAACGCACGTCGGCGACTAAATGAATTGACATCTTTGGACGCGCGAAGGCTCCAGCCTCCCAAATCTACATGGGTGCGCACGCGCGCGCGTGTAGGTCCGGCCTGGTGGCTGGTGCTGACAGAGACCATTCATGATTCAGCGAGCGGAATCGGAGGGCCGGGCCTATCGGGGGTGATTAGTGTATAGTGCACGACTCTTGATATTTGCGATCAGCAGCGTTTGACTGCGAGTACTGACCAACTGGCGTGCGATGGGGTCGGCGGCGCTGAGCTAGCCGAGGTCGGGGAGGGTGGAGAGGGGAGAGGGGAGAGGCTCAGAGTTCATCTTCGAAATCGCAGCACACGACCTCTTGGACGCTGGATTGCCGGGGGGGGCAGCAAGGACGGGAACGAAGGAGCGAGAACGGTCGAGGGGCTCAGGCAGCCCGGGCAATACCCAAGCCTGAATCATAATCTGACTCTCTGAGTACGCCACCTGCGCAGAGGGACACCGGTCGAGAATAGGCCCACGTGAACCTAAGCGAGCCACAGAAACGGCCAAGGTTTGAAAGAAGAAAGAAGAAGCGTGGGGGGAGGGGTGAAAACGCGGCGTACTCGCAGCTGCTGCGAGGACCGCAGGGGCGTGTGTCCCGTCTTCGTCAGAGAGCCGCGGCACACACGGTGTGGCTCGCCGCTGCTGCAGAACGTGCAGATACTTCCCCCGCACGTAGGTGGGACCCCCGAGGGACAGCGGCGTAGAAGATGGCGGGAACGTCCCCATCGTTGTCGAGCGGGAGCGTTGCCCTGAGAAGGCCGAGGACGCGGGTATATACCAAAGAACGTAGAATGTCCCAGTGGTCTGAATATCTATCTCGAATGATCGATGGACCTGGGGGCGTTCGGGCATTCAAGATTGAGTACTCGGCATGCAACGTAAAGGCGGGGAAAGACTAACTTTGCGTGCGCAGTGCGGGACAAGGCAGAAGAGCGTTCACATTCGGTCGATATTGAATACACCCATGCATGCACGCAGCATACCATGTGTTGGGCACAGCTGTGGAACTCTGCCATCCGAATACGCATCTACATCCACATCCACACACCTAACCGACGTCAAATTTGCTAGCTCTTCTACACATGCCACGCGGGATAGCTCCCGTCTCTAATGAAAAAGAATCGCCGAGGATCACTGCCAGCTCGTCTTATGTGTGTGAGAGAACCTACCGTCCGTACCCGGAAGAGGATTGGTCGAACTGGGATAAGGAGGGAGGCAGTGTCGAGTCACAGTCGCGGTCATCCTGCCTCACGAGGGTCGTAATGGAGAACCAGGAGCCATCACATGTCGTTCCGTGTGAACCCGAGAAGACGAGAGCGGCAAGAGAAGCTCAAATGAGACAGTCGAGACGAAGTCCTCTCAAGTTCGAGTACGGCATAGCTTGAACCATGGCGAGGCGGTGTACCCAATACACGGGCGACGATGACGAGCAGATGAAGATCCGGGCGCGGGCGAAGGGAACGCGAAAGCTTGAAGATACAGGTGCAGGTGCCAGTGCATAGGGCGGGGCGCTGGGCGAAGGCAGGCAAATTCGTTTCCTCGTGTTTTCGATACGGCGTATAGGTGACTATCGGCAGTCCCCGTATGTAGACATCACGTTTCCGCAGGGCGTCTAGGCAACGGGTTTGCGCGCGACAGCGGGAGAGCGAAAACGTGAAACAGCAGTTCTCATCGCACGCGCGACAGCGGAATGAGGACTCTCACCAGAGTGACCAGACAGCTGCCTCAGACAGCACACGAGGCCGAAGACGACGTCGCAGAAGGCGGTCGTCCTGCCTACCTGCGCACACCGAAAACGTTTGGGAGAGAGCCCGGGCAGCCGGGCGAGCGTCCGCACGATCAGGCCCGAGAATGCTCATGCTTGCCACGGGCGTGTTAAATGAAAACCTGCAGGTGATGTGAGTCAGAGATCACTCCCAACCATGAACGCGTTCGGGAAATTTTTGGATTACTCCCTCCTCGTCTCGTTCGACGCGGAGATGCCGGCGATGAGAGCTATCACTACTAGCCCATCGACAAGGAGCGTACGACATCGACCGCGCCACCGAATGAGTGTATTCGAGATGCCGCGAACTGAGGGCACTTGGGTGCGAGGGTAGGTGTGTGCGGGCGTCGAAGAAGAGGGACCAGAGCATGGCTGGCCTGATCATGCGATGCAGGATTCTCCGGTCATGAGAAATCGGGACGCCTAGAAGCGTTGTGGGAGCGCCTCGAATCGCAGAATGCCTGGTGGGCGACTGAGCGATGCCAGTTCGGACGGCGGTGTGCATCTGTGGGGGAGGCGGAACCGCAGAACGAGGCTCTCTGCGGGCGCCCCTGCGGCGCCGCAGAGTCACGCAGGCGGTGTATGGGCGCAGCAGATTCATGTACGCTAGAAGGTACACTGCAGCGCTGCCCTAAGAGGAGGACAAGGACAATGGTTGGGAGAAAGGCACCGACGAGATTCGAGCGGCGCTGGTGAAAACGTACTTGACGCCCGTCGGCGCCTCCAGAATTTGCAGGAATTTACGGACGGTGCCGTTTCTCTCCGGCCGCGACCAACGTCGTCTCTACTACATCTGCTGCGTAACAAGAGGCTTTCAGGCCAAGCTGGGGGGTTGTAGTGGTGAGTAATCAGTGAAACTGCATCAATCGACGCGATGTGAGAGCCTATGAAAGCACACCGTATAGTTTCGGAGGTTGTAATGTCAAGCTGCCAGTAAGCCCTTCAATCATCTTCCACTTGTACACGTGTCTGGGCTCGTCAGGGCCTCTCATCAAGGTCAGTTTCTTTCTAGTTACCTTGGTTGTTTTCTTCTTTAATGTTCAATGGATCTCAAATGTCTGAGCCTCCGGGCAGGGTCTGTATATCCTGCGCCTGCTGACTATCCCGGAGGCTCCGATGATTTCTGGCAAGCGAGAGATTCCCAGGAGATTATCTGGAGTGGGCTCTGCCGGGCTGGGCATGAGTCTGATCTAGCCGGTTCGAGATAATCGTGGGGCCTCGCCGTGAACACGTTGTTGTTTGCTGCCTGGAGAGGAGATTAGAGGGCATTCATTTTAGACAATTGCAGATGAAGCCCGCGCCAGCACAGTTTGCCAGAGTTTGCCCGTCCGCCGCTGTGGTCCGAGTCCCAGCCGCGAGCTATAAGAATCTTTATCTCTCCCGGCGTTCCACCCTTTCGTTCGACCGTCACTCTCGTCCCATCACTGCTTTTTGCTCCTGCCTCTTTTCTTTGTCTGCTCGCTCGCTATGACCGAGTATGCTACCGACCCCGAGGCCATCCAGGAGTTCTTCCATGCCCGAGATCGCTGTGCGAACTGGGTCACTGTTCATTCGCAGGGGATGCACTTTATGTCGCCGTCATCGCCACCATCCATCCTAAGCGACTCGGATGCAGCAAGCTACGGTCCAAGTGAGTCCGACGCATCAAGCTCGCACTCAATTCCTCCGCGCATGCTGCTTCGCTACGAAGACGGCCGACCAGATGTGCCCATCTCAAACGATCGCCACTCACCGACACAATCGCGCGCCTACCCGCAGTCGTCCCGCCACCGATCCCGATCTGGGTCGCTCGTACCGCCTGCACCTGGAGAGATGGCCCACCTCGCGCCCGCGCACCATGGCCAGTCGCTGTCCTATGCATCGGGCTCGCGGTACGCGCCAGCAGCCCAGCCAGAGAACATCCGCATTCTGCCGTCGCGGCAGCCTGAGGATTCTCAGCGCGTGCCAGCGTCTAGTTCGTCCCATCGCTCCCGTGGGCCGCCTGCTCAGGCAATCTTCCCTCCTCACCAGTCCTCGATCCACGATAGAGTTCCTCCCCACGCAGATCTCCCTCACACCTCAAACAGAAGTCTCTATGGGTCTACCCCCAGACATGCGGGTTCCCCCACTCAGCCAATTCCAGTCCTCGCCTCTCCCACTAACACTTCCCCAACACGATCAGCCCCAGGCGGCTCACGCTTTTACGAACAACCAGGCATGGCTGCGTCTACCGTCCAGCCCGGCCTCCCCTACCAATATCAGCCTCCCGCCATAGTATACGCGCCGTCGGGGAGACATGGTGGTCGATCTAACTACCAGCCACCCGCAATTGTATACTCACCCTCATCACATGCCCACCGCCGTGCTCCCGCGCCAGGAATAGCCTACAGCCGGTCCGATCCCTTACCTCACCCGACACAGTACTCCCCACCAGGGCCGCCTGCTCATCAGCCATACTCGTCCGCGCCCGGCTCTTCGCATCGCTCTCGCCCGCGTTCACATAGCACGACCGAGCGCACCACGCCGAGCAGGGGTCGTGGGCCAAGCATCGGCCGCGATCGTGCGCGAACACGCTCGCCAACGCCGTCCCTGAGCCAAAGCGACACCTCGAGCGACACCTCTGGCAGCACATACTACGTTCTCCCGTCCCCTGGGCAAAAGGTCCAGATCATCGTAAGTCTTTCATTTCCTTGGCTATCTGACAGCGTGTTTCAGCGCTACGTGGCTGCGCCGCCCAATCTAAACGCGATCGCAACCCTTCCCCTGCCCCGATTGCAGACACGCCCCCTACACGCATGTCTTTTCATTGCTCTCATCTCGAACGGAGATTACAGAAGGCTGACCGAATACGTCTCTCTGCCATCCCTGCACAGGTGCCGAACTCGGCGTCCGTGTACACCAGGACGCCATCCCGGTCGCCGCGCTCGCCGTCGTCACCACACGATAGCCCGACGAAGAAGCAGCCGTTCTTCGCAAGGATATTCAGCCGCGGCTCTGGTTCGGTGGACTCGCGCGGCTCCAGCGGCCAGGGTAAGCGATTGGTTCGCAGACATACCGTCGGAGGCGCTCATATGCCATCCCCCCAAAGCGCGCGGTAGGATCCCTGTCCCGTGGAGATAGGTGGCGCGGCGGTGATTAGCGGTGAGCCTCTCATCTTGCCTCGTTTTCGTGGAGTCGGAGTGGTGGCTTACGCGGCTTCACTTTCGTAGCTCACGGTTGAGAAATGGTGAAGGAGCTGCAAGATCTCTTCCTTCCTTCTTTCGTGTAAGCGCAGCTATGGTGGTGTCACGCCTCTGTTATCGCATGCATCTACCCGTCTCTCCCTCTCCCTTCCCTTCTAGTTTTCGTGTCCCGGTTCTCATCTCTCTGTGCACTGGGCCCTGTTCGCACACCTACACACACTCCTTCCTTTCATCTCACTTGCTCCACAATTCGTCCCCCTTTTCTCTCTTCGTCTGTCGCATCGTCACATCTCCACCACCACTCCTTACGCTGGAAGACTGTTTCTGTTTCTGGAATTTGGCTTCTGGTCTCGGGACAGTAACGCTGCATCGTCATCAACACCACGTCACACAACCCTCCCATCTCTGTTCCTACTAGCCATTGTTCAATGTTCTGTACTACTATCATCACGAACCCCTGCGGCTCCCCCCCCTGGAGTTGCAAGATGCTCCTCCCTTGTACTCATGTAGACGTATCCACCCCAGTGTACAGCATGTATAGCTTCGCACTCACTCTTAATACCCACCATCCACCACATCACCATTGTTGTACTCCAGTATCGATCATGTTTTCGGCCATATACGTCAATAGACATTCAGCATTCAGAACGTCCAGAAGCGACTCTCGGCTGCCACACGAATTTCAAGCTCGTCAAGCGAGGTAATAGTAATACTTGAGAAGGAGGTGCCACGCCGTGGACGGCTGTCATCGTTATGTAAAGGTGCGCGTGCAGGCCGCAGACCACAGGCATCACATCATCCTGGGCTGTGCCGGACTTTGCGCGTTCGGACGCGTGTACGGTGTTGATGTCGACGCGTCTTTCCATGTGCCGTCCAGCCACTGCCGTGCATGTCGCATTGTACTATCATACGGCCTGATGAAGCTTGAAGCTTGAAAGTCTCACAGGACGCCCGTTTCTCCTGACCTTCCAACTTTCACCGCATAGAATACTCAATAGTCACATGAACTTGAACTGTCACCACGAGTGGGTCGTCAGATCCTGTTACCCGCGGCCGGGGCAGCGATATGATGACCTATGATGACTCGCCTGAAGGAGTGGATAATCGATTGGAGTAGCGACTACGCGCAAGCGCAGCGGCAGTCCTCATCATGTAAGTGCAGTGTACACGGCGCGCTGCCTTCGGTGGTCACTGGTGGCCTCCCCAGCCGAGCTCTATCACGAGGAATTCGAACAGGCGACATACTAATAGATGTATGGCAAGAATGACGAGGTCGGACAGATCACGGAACGGATGGCACGCGAACTTAAGCGTGTTTTGGTTCCGTTAAGCTTTAGCTTGCGGCTAGTTCACTGTTGGAAGCATCAGACCGGTCACACTCCTTGCCAGTGACTAGTGATGTGTGCGAAGAGTCCCCAGAGCATTGGTCACCGTGGAGCAAGTCGCTTGTGCGCGTACTAGGTGGAGTCTCTCCCGGGTCACTTGAGGCTGCCAAGTCGCCTGTGGATGGATGGGTACATAAACGCAATGTAAGTTGAGAGGCGAATGCGTGGGGCGGCGCGACGTACTAACAGTGGAGTCGGAAAGAATCCAGCTAGCGACGGTACGTACTGCGAGCGATGCGCCGGCTCTCCCATGTCTCCAACGTCACGACATTCAGTACTTAGTTCGAGGGTCACTCAGCTCCTGGGACTTGTGATGTGTCGCCTGATGGCACCACTAGTAGGGATCACTGGTGACTGGAGGGATACTTGCAAAAGCAGTAAGTACCGGTCCGACCACAGACTTATCGGCGCGCTTCCGGAAGACGAAGCGCAGCAAGTAGTGGCAGCGTCAGAGTCCGACGATTCAACGGACGCAATATTGTAGACGCTATGGGTAAGATCAGGAGCGTTTTCCATGAGGCAGCGACGGACGCGGGTTTGATAGGGTCGCTAAATAAGGTTTACAAGTTTCGACCACTCGGAAGTGCGGAACGATGTTGCGGAAAGGGCGGCCGATAGCATGCACAAGAAGTGTGTGTGTCGTACAAGATATCGGATGCTGGTTTATTGTTCGCACGTTTCGATGCCGAACGGTTATGATTGAGTTCTTTGGGAAACCGTACACGGCTTTCTTTCAAGTTGTTGATAACAAGACTTGTGCAAGACCTCAAGCGCGACCCCACACTAATTGCGCCGTGTCCCTGACGAGCGTAAGTTTCTTGACGACGTCCTGTGAGCACCGTCACGGTCAATGGAGTTGAGTGGATACGATACGCAGGTAAAGAGCATCCCATCCATATATTACATACCTCGTGTGTGATGAACGCGAACCCTCGCGAATGCGATGCAAAGCCACACTGCGGACTGATACCCAGCCTGTCGAGGGCCACGGTGAGTACGTCACTGATCGACTGGTACAGCACGCTCGCGCTGACATTGATAAAGGGCAAAAAATTATGTACGTACTGGTCAAGCGCCTCCTCTCTCGGCCGAGGCACCTCCCCGTGCGCTATCACGTCCGCGGCTTGCATGATACGTTGGCGCAGCTCGTCCGGACTTTCGAGCTATGTGTGCGCGCGAGCGTGTCCATACCCGAAACCTTTCAGCCTCAAGGACACGCTTGCTGGTCGCGCGCGATGGCGACTAAATGGGCAATGAGCGCGGCAAGTGGCACGTACCTCAGGCGTCTTTGTGGACACGAGTCCGAGGGCGACTCTCTTCCCGCGGGGGAGGTAACGGAGCGGTTCAAGCCCGCCTGATTCTTCCGAGTCGAACTCGAGCTAGAATTGCGTGAGCTAGAGCCGTACCATCGTACTATCAGGCGCACGCCGTATTGACACTCACGTAGAAACAGTCGACGTCTAGGCCCGTCAGTAGCTTGCGCGCGATGTAGTCGTACGGCCCATGTGCGAAGCGGCCACCATCAGGCTGGCGTGAATCGTTCTCATCAGCGGTATTCGCCTTGGAACTTGACAAATGCACCGGCTCACCTTTACGTTACCTCGACAGATGTGTATGCCAGTGACCATATCGGTGGGCCGATCCCGGACGCACTCGTTCAGTACGTGGATGTACATTTCAAGCAGCTGCTCGGGGTCAACGTTACATCGGACCATGCGTTGTCGGTAGTCTTCGTCGCAGAAGCATCCCAGCACAGGGTCATCGATTTGGATCCTCCCTAGTCCCGATGTCCTCATGGTCAGTCCGTAACAATCGTCGGACTCAAGATTTACTCACGACACCCCCGGTCATAGAGATCCCGTATCTCTTCCCGGTAGACCCTTGCCACGTCTGTGAAATATTCATCTGCGCAGCGAGAGGTCGGTCAGGAAGCGTGTTGGTGATCACGACTCGCGGGACATTGGGGGCTGACCGTCGTTCTTGTAAGCTGTAAGCTCGTATGTGTGTTTCCCGTGACGAGAATGGTACCACTCGGGGGCACCAATAGTCATCTTGATCTTACTGACGTTCTGCCGCTAACGATTAGTTCAGAACAAAGAAGGATAAGAAGACAGACCTCGGGTGCTACGAGAGCCTTCAATGAGTCGAACTCGAGCCCGTGCAGGGGCGCCGTTCTCCGTATCTTGCTCTGGAAAGGAGGCCGTGTGAGAGATTGAACAATCCAAGGAAGGTCGTAGGGACGAACAATGCAAATGCGAGTAATCGGGAAGGATTGTACGAAGTTGAATGCCTATACGAGCATGAGCATGAGGGTGTAGGGTAGTTAATCGACTCACCTGGAACATATAACTCGGCGCTGCATATGACCGTTAGGCTACCAGCCGATCGAGAGCAGCTAGAGAAAGACATACGATCCAACAGAACCTTAAACCCATCCAGGTGGTCAAACATGCCGTCATAGAAGATCTCTCTGCAGGCAGACATATGAACGAGCTCAGCATTGGACGGGAAATTGGCAAGAAGACTGACCTCCGAAACTCGCCGTCAGTAAAGACGTCATAACCTAGATCAAGTTGCATCTTGACGATGGCGGCAACACATGCATCTTCGAAGGCACGGAGATCTTGCGCCGTGCAATTGCCCTGCTTGAATGCGAGCCTCTTCTGCAAAAGGGCATCGGGTCGCTTGAGGGAGCCTATATGCTCCGCGCGAGGGATCTGCATTGAGCGATAGGCAAGGGAGTCGGGGGAGGTGTAAGAGACCGTGGCGTTTGAATACCGGTAGATAACCGGAGGGAGAAGGTTATATACCCGATCACCGCCATCCATTTCCAATCGGGCACCTGCGAGGCGAGCGGAAGTCACAAGGCTGGTAGAGGGCAGATAGTGGCGTCGGAGGACAGCTTCTAAGCATGCACAATATCCCCCGCTGGTGCGGAGAATAGGATGGATGCAGTAACACTCTTGCTCTTTGGTGTATCTGGTGCCCGAGTACGGGTAAAATCAGGGCCGAGCTTAGTACTCTTGGGGCAAGCAGGTAGGCTCCCAGGAAGAGCGCGGGCTGAGTCACTGGGAAGTCGGGTGAAGTCCGCGCCACGAAGAAGGCCCCGTGCGGACTAGTCAAGATGAGCAGCCTATCCTCGTCCGTATTTGAAAGATGGAGGTGGAGATGTCGTAATCAGTATGCCGGCGACTGTAAGTGATTGTTCCAGCTGACCTTGCTCTACTGATTGAGGTCTAGCTAGCCAGCAGTCGTGGGTGCCAGTGAGAAGCTGCCCACCTCGGTGGCAAATCGGACGCTGGAATTTCAAGGGAGGTTCCTGGTTGATCGATATGAACTTCGTCGGCCTATCTATGAACATTTTTCGCAAGCATGCACTGTCGTCTGTAGATACAAGACTGAACACGTGAGTTCAAGTTGGACAAGAATACGGATATAGCTCACCTCCACACAATCTCCCAGTACAATTGTCAGCACCCAGATGTTGAGATGCAGATACAGACGTCCTCCACGTCCATCGCCAACCAGTGACATGAGTTGAAGGAACCCCGGGCCGAAGATGCGTAGTACCTGGCGTCGGCAAGATAAGATAAGATCAAGAAGTTGACTGCACGCGCGTTGATTTGACTCTCACTTGACTCGAATCGTTTACACATCGCTTGTCTCTCCTCCTGTCCTCGCGACCAGACGCACCGAAAATTCGTACTCGCATACCCGTCCACTCTGACCGCGCGCCACGATGAGCACGACGACAGTCCTACAAGACAGCCAAGTGTCCCTCGGCATGTCTGTGCCCCCTTTCACTGCTCACGCAATCTCCGTATCGCTTCCGACCTGGAGAGACAATGTGGGGTACGAGGAGGGCGAAAAGCGCGTAGTTGACGCGATGGTTTCTGGATACCCCCGTTTCTTCATTCACCTGAGCATTCGAAAGGTGCGTCTTTCATACGCTCCTGTCTACTTTGCACGCTGGATGAACTCATCTTGCACACCTAGCTCGCGACGATATGCGAACAGAAGTTTGGCACACCGGGCGAGGAATCTCTCCTCTGCCCTACCCGCAAAATCGCCGAACAATGTCGTGCGTTCATGGTCGACCGCTCCACAAAAGCTGGAGCCCCAGTCCCAGTACGTCTCGTGCAGTTCACTATTTGCCCGCCAGAAGAGGATGCGTCTACCCCATGCGCCGAGCTTCATATCGTCCTGTTCCCGCAAGATTCCTTCCCACTTGCCAAGCAGTTCTGGCAGCATACTGGCATCTGCATATCCTCCCGCCTCGCAGACCGCTGTCTGTCTATGCTCGGAGAAGATACCGGCAGCCCCAGGTCACCTGTATCCCCCACTTCACGCCCACCCGTCAAGCCCGGTAACCGCCACTACTCCGCAAAGGGCTTCAGCAAGTCGCCTCCCACTTCGCCCGCCACGCAGACCCGTTTCAGTAGTAGCTCGATTGCCGAGACGTCCGCGGAGCTTCTCAGCAAGGATCATATCGTCTACCTCGAAGAACGGTATGGTCGGAACATGCCCCTCGAGTCATCTGCGGCGGCGAAGGGTGCCTTGCGTCGCCGCATAGCCGGTGTACTCGTCCGTGACACGCCCAACGACTGGTCTACCGCGGGCGGCCAGGAGGCAGAACTTGGACCCAGCACGCGAGGGGAAGGTGTCACCGAGGATGATGTGTTCCTCTTTTCCACTGGGATGGCTGCGATATGGAGTGCGCACCAGCTGGCTCTGGGTGCCCGACCGCCGGCGAAGAGTGTGTGCTTCGGGTACGTACTGTCGTCGATGTACACCACCACAGACGCATCCTCACCTGGCTGCGCAGATTCCCATACACGGACACCCTCAAGATTTTGGAGAAGTGGGGGCCTGGCTGTCACTTCCTCGGGCGCGGGGTCGACGACGACATCAACGAGCTGGAGGCTATCCTAGAGCGCGAGTCGCAGAACTCGACCACGCCTCCCCTGCTGGCGCTTTTCACCGAGTTCCCTTCGAATCCGCTGCTGCGCTCCGCGAATCTGCCGCGCTTGCGCGAGCTCGCGGACAAGTATGATTTCTTGATCGTCGTGGACGAGACGATCGGGAACTTCGTGAACGTCGAGGTCCTTCCCTACGCGGACATCGTCGTCAGCAGCCTCAGCAAGATCTTCAGCGGCGACGCGAACGTCATGGGCGGAAGGTGCGTACCCTGCCCCCTCCTCTTCTGTTTGCAAATCACTGACTCAATACAACTTCTGGCTAGCCTCGTGCTGAACCCGAAGGGCAGACACTACGCCGCGCTCAAAGCACACATGGCCGCGACGTACGAAGACTCCTACTTCGACGAGGACGCGATCTACATGGAGCGCAACTCGCGCGACTTCCGCCGACGCATCGAGGCCATCGACGGCAACACGCTCGCCGTCTGCGAGCTCCTTCGCGCCCGCTCTGCCGCCTCCTCCTCCTCCTCCTCCTCCTCCTCTTCCTCCACCACCACCACCCCGCCACCTCCACGCCCCGCGGTCAAGGACGTGTACTACCCCAAGTGGCAGACCGCGGAGAACTACGACAGGTGCCGCGTGCGCGGGCCAGACGGGCAGCCGACGGGCGGGTACGGCGGGCTGTTCTCGCTCACGTTCACCTCGCCGGAGGCGTCCCGCGCGTTCTTCGACGCGCTGCCGTGCATGAAGGGCCCGAGCCTGGGCACGAACTTCACGCTTGCGTGCCCGTACACGATCCTCGCGCACTACGCCGAGCTGGACTGGGCGGCGAGCTGGGGCGTCGAGGAGGGGCTGGTCCGGGTGAGTGTTGGGCTGGAGGAGAGGCAGGCCCTGCTTCGTGCGTTTGAGAAGGCGCTGCTTGCTGCCGAGGCGGTCGTGCAGAATGCGTGATATTATAACATATAGCTTCAATAGAAGATCGAGGTTCTGATATAAGGAGGGCTGCGGAGGATGGCGGCCTGGTGAGTATATAGAGTAACAGCCTAACAGGGAATCGCTGTAGCATAGCGCGTGGAGGTCCGTTCAACCCGGACAGGTGCAAGCAGATGTACAAGACTATGTATCGTATAGCATAAATACATTACCATCCAACTGGCAGTCTACCCAAAACCTCATACCGTCCGAGTTAGGTCATGTCCCAACGTCGAATCCTTCACTAGGATGTGACCCTACCTCAATATCCACGACGTCCTCCTCACCGCCCGCCCCGTCTAGCGCGGCGTGCACGTTGTGCAGCCCGAGCTTCTCGTTGAACGACGCAGGCTCGCCCTGCACGCGCTCGCCGAGCTCAAGGCCGAGCTTCTCCCCTCCCTCGTCCTCACCGTCCTCACCCTCGTCGTCGTCGTCTGCCGGTTCCTCGACAATCGCGCCCTGCTCGCGGATGACAGACCACGTCTGCTCGGCGACGGCGAGGTTCTGCCCTGCGCTGATGGCTTTGACGATCTGGCCTTCGTGGTGCGCGTGCAGTGTGCGCCGGAGCGAGCGCGTGACGAAGGTGGAGAGGATACGGAGTGGCCATTCCGGTGGGATCATCGATATGACCTATTAGTAAACGGGTCAGAGGCTGAGATGGGGTGTGTAACGAGTCAGGCGGACGAGAGAGACGTACGTCGACGACGTCCAGGTTCATAGCCTGCGAGTTGAGTAATTGTGCAGTGCGATCTGCTGTGGTCTCCCTGTACGATTGTCGTTCGGTTAATACCACGCACACAGGAGCAAGACCCTTGGTAGGGTGTAGCGAACACACGTACCCTCCGCTCATGTACACCTCCAGCAGAATCATCACTAGATCCTTCTTGACCTCTTCATCAACTGTCTTCTGTCGCTTCATCGGTCCTGAAGCGGGCTTGGGCTGCTTGCCGGGTGCCGCCAGGGGTGTGACAAGCGCGGCCCACGGCTGGAGGTCCGAGCGCTCCCCTATTTGCTGCGCGGTCTTCGCGGGGACGACCTCGCCGCCTAGGGTGCAGTACGCCTCGGCGGATGTTGAGTCATTCATGTCGTGCACGAGGATGGCGAGTGCGGAGCGGTGGTTGCCGAGCTGTGTCGCGCGTTGGGAAAAGAGAGGATAAGTACTGATAGGGCACGATGGTATAGGAGGTTGGTAATGAGAGAACAAGACGGACCTTCCCCTCGAGGATGGCGAGCTCGAGCTTGAGGATCTTGGCATGGGCGGAGAGGTGCGTGCGCACGGCCGCGGGGTCGTACAGCGTCGAGCCTTGCAGGAAGAGTATGGCTTTTAGTCGTGTGCGCTTCGACTCGGACTCGGGTGTTGTTGATGCGAAGTAGGATATGTACGAGGATTCGGAGCGTCCGGAAAAGTATGATGATGCTAGAAACCGCGTGAACTCACACAAATACGACAGAAGGAGTTGCCGGACAGGATTACCTTTTGCGCGCCATAGTTTTGACGTTGACTCGTTGGTGAGACAGGCCACTAGTTGGTCAGCGTACGCCTCAGCGAGTTGGGAGTGTAGATCGGGGTCCTGTACAACGGATCAATGCCAAGTTTGCAATGACTTGGTCATTCAACGCACATTACTTCGTCGTTGTACGACCAGATGCTCCAGGAGCTGTGCACCTGCGGCAGGGCTTGCTTCGCGTATATGCTGCAGCAGTGTTCGGTCGTCTTCGGCTTTCCGTTTTGCGGGCAGAGTTGACAGCAGAAGCTAACAAGACGGATGAGCCATAGTCGTACCATAATACGGGTAACCATAGCACGAACCTTCAACGCACGATCGGAGTCCTTCTTGACCAGCCATGGTATCCATTGTTGGATCAATGCCCGGTCTTTCTTGTCGCCCAACAAGTCAAATATTCGTGTGAGGGGGTCTTGTACTTGAGCGTCGGTCCACTGGCCGTCTACTAATTTTGACCATGCTTCTAACAGCTTGGCATCGTTGCCGTGCTGCTGGTAAAGTCTACACAACACGCCAACGTTGCGCGACTTGACCAATTCCGGCTCGATCTCGGAGAGCACAATCGCGTTTGGTTGCTCGATCAATGCAGATAGGTCTGGCAGCTTCCCAGTCGCAACATGCAACTTTGCCAGCACGGTGTCGACGACCTAGCAGCGAAGCGTCAATATCGAACCCGCGCTCGTGGAGGCGAACCACGCACGATCCGCATTGCCTGAGCGTGGGGCGCGGTACTCTCCACCGCGAGCTTCCTCCTCCACTTGCGCAAATACGACTCGAGCATGTCGCGCGCGGTCATGCCGAGGATGTTGCGCAGCTCGACCGTCGGGGGAGCCTCCCGCGTGTTCGGCGAGAGGTGTGGGGAGTAGTTCCTGACTAGGTTTTGCGCAACTACATCAGTCCCGACGGGAGATGGCAGGCGGCGGGAGCGGGATCATGTCCGGGAAGGGGAGAAATAGAAGTCAATAGGACGGGAGTGGGTGGCGACGCAGCACAGAAGACACAGACGGGTGCGACGGCATGGGGGCGCTAGCGCAATGCTCCAGCGCGCGCGAGGTAGATGTGGAAGGGGGTGGGGGGAAATATCAAGGCTATGGCACAAATACTATGCTAGGCAACGCGCGGGATAAGTGAACACTCACTGATGTCGTCGACAGAGTCCTCCTGCGGCATGTACTCGGCCACCCCGGCCATGATGTCGACGGTGTCGTCCTCCGCGAAGAGCTCTCCGCGCAGCTCAGGGTAGTAGCTGACCAGGACGCGAGGATCGAGCTCGCCCTCGTATAGTCGCTTTCCTGCGTCCTCAAACAGAGTCTCCGTGAAGCATTGAAAGCCGAGTCGCTGGTTTACATAGCGCAACTCGTCGATCTAACACCTAACCGTGAGTACGCTAGCGGATAGGCATACTCGGCCACGTACTTGGTGTCTCTCCGCGTTCAGCACAGACTGCAGCTTCTTCCGCTGCTGCTCCGCGAGGTCCGCGGCATCTTCGAGCCGGTGTGCTAGCAGTAACGCGTCCGCCTGCGAGATGAGGGTGGAAGGTAGGAGGGCCTGGACGGTGTTCGATCCGACGACCAACACGCTCGCCCGAGGAAAGTTTGGGTATTGCAAAGTGGCCATCCGCCCAGAGGGGGAAATTCGTGTCGAAGATGGCGGCGACAAGGGCGGCGAGGCGGACAGCGGGGTCGGAGGAAGAAGCGAAAGAGCCTCGACTCGGAGGGCAGCGGAGGCGTTTGCACACCCAGGCACACGTTGGCGCCTAATAGCATGTTGCACTTGGATTCCAACGACATTGACTGTGCAGCAGCGGAATAGTATTGGTGGTAAGTTGTGTTTATATTTGCAGAACTATGATCTATGCTAATAGAGTTATGTTGATGATTGCTCTACACAGTGCGGTGTTCCCGTGACATTACCCTGGGCGACGCGTCTTCTCGCATTCGTGGTCATGACATACGCACTTCAGAAACCGATTGACGTGCCTCCGTACCAAATACAGCCTCTTCTATCCGGCGTTATTGATAGTTTGAGCCGTATGTACACCCCATGAGGTACATCTAGCAGCTTTAGAACATCTGACACGATCCTCAGGCGCTGCGGGGCCAGTGCAAATACGATGCGCCCAAGCGATTGGTATGATTTCCGCCTGAAGTAGCGGTTACATTCTCGGACAACGTACAACTGAATTTGTACATCTAGGCTCTGAAATATACGTTGGGTGCTCTAATGGAGAGCTCCTGCGTTTCGCCTTACAGGCCAGCAATGCTGAGTCGGTCGGTCTCGTCACGAATATACGACGACTCTTAACATGTGCTGACCACGATGCCAGCCAGAAACTTATACACTCCTGTCGCGACAATCAGTACCGAACGAAAAGCCAATTGACGAGATTGTGCTTGCGCCCAGTATATCAAGAGCACTCGTTCTCACCGGTGCGTCGAACTACTCCTCGGTCGAGGCTCGTCTGACTAGGATCCCAGATCACCAGATCCAGTTTTACACACTGCCGGCACTCGACATGGTCCCGCTCAACCTCATCAAGCCGATCCGTAATGTCGTCACCTTGGCGGCAGACGAACAGCACCTCAAACGGCCGCCACAGTACATGAACGATATTCCTGTCCCAGTCGAGCCGATCGAGTTCTGCGTCATCAAGCGCAACAACATCGCTCTGTACAGCCTACGGGAACGTCTCTTCTTCCAGAAGGTCCGTCGAACTCTTCGCCGCATCGGAAGAGGATCACGTGAAGAACTAATTACCCTCCTCCAGGAAATTCCGCTCCCATCAGGCGGCGTACTCGCGCGACGCACGGGCAAACACCTCTGTGTCGCAGACAAAGAGAACTACAACATGATCGACCTCGCTGCCGCCTCACTCTTCCCGATGCTCCCGATCTCGCAGGCTCCAGACCTGACGGTGGCAGTCAAGCCGTCGATCACGGTCATCAGCGAGAACGAGTTCCTCATCCTATCCTGGACGGGGGCCAGCACCATCGGTGTGTTCATAACAGGCGACGGCGATCCCGTGCGGGGAACGCTCGAGTGGCCGAGCCACCCAGAAGCCGTGTGTAAGTACTCGTATTGTGACACGAGCGTTCCCGGTCTGACTGTTCGATCGCTGCTCTTGACAGCCTTGGACTACCCTTATGTGACAACGCTCCTTCCGAATGGAACTATCGAGATACACAGCATCGAGACACAGAGCATCGTGCAGGTGGTTTCCGCCCCAGCCGACTCTCCGTCGCCGCTCGCCGATGACAGGAGGGCGCTTATCTCGTGTCTCAATGGCTTCTTTGTCCCATCGACGCAGCGGTCCGAAAAGATGCGCATGGTGCCGCGGCGATTGCTCAGAAGGTCGGTGCGTGTCAATGATGATGCCCTGACAGCAGGCGGTGTAGAAGACATAGCACCTCTTCCTGCACTGTGAATACGCTCCACATCAGCTTCACTCGCGGGTCCTCGAGAGGCGTTCCAGTCCCAAAGAAAAGTTCCCCTCTAGATAGCACATGAAAGATGCTATTGATGGCTCTACGAAAATTTCAAGAAGGCTCCTGCTATTGCACTCATGTTCATTCGTATTGATCACCATATGTAACATATATTGACGACGTGCGGGACGCAGGGACGTATAGTCTACAGACTATCATAGCGAGGCCCATCCTAGACGACGTACTTCCTCCCATGCCACTGGGGATTCAGCCATGGTAGAAACAGCACACCTCAATATGATAGCTTGCATCATGTCAGTGAAGGACGGGTATCGGGGAGCATGAACAAGCAGATACAGTATATATGATCTACGGATATGGACATACGATCCGTTTCTACCTATGTCCGGCAACCCCTCACTTATGTGAGTTCTGTCTTGTTCTCTCGTTACCAACCTCCCATATCACCGTGCTTATGAACCGCGAGAGTCTGAGTTCTTCTGGCTGTGGTCGGTGAACAAAGGCTCTGTGTGAATTTTCAGAGCTCGGACTGTTCACTTTCGGACTGCGTAGGTAGAGTGAACCGTTAGTTAGTACCTTTTGCGCGCCATAATTTTTATGTTGAATTGTTGGCGAGACAGGCCACCAGTTGGTCAGCGTACGCCTCAGTGAGTTGGGAGTGTAGATGGGGTCCTGTCCAATGGATCAAAGTCAAATTTTCGCGACTTGACCTATTCGGGCTCGATTTTGTAGAGCATAATCGCGTTTGGCTGCTCGAACCAAGCAGATAGGTCTGGCAGCTCCCCAGCTGTAACATGCAGGTTTACCAACACCGTGTCGGCGACCTGACCTAGGAGCAAAGCGTCGATATCGAACCCGTCACGACGGGCAATGGCAAAAGCTCTTCCCCAGAAAATGACCGGAATTAGTCTCCTTTACGGATATTCCCAAACTATTCAGGTCCGAAATATCGAGTATAAAGCAGTTTAAAGTCCGAAAGGGTCCAATACTATCAGTTACTTACACGGCAGGCACTGCTCCAAAATCGGTAGCCAGAAATGTTCGGGAAAACTCCGTCGTATATAGCCTTCAGTGGAGATTCAGGGTGCATATCATGGCACATTTTATCTTTCATTCTCTTGAAATCTTGATGTAATTCTCGGTGGGAACAAAGGAGAAATTACACAGAGTCATTTTTGGCACGAAGAAAGGCTCGCAATGGGTGACATTTGGCACAAATGATAATTGAACCCATAGAAGGTCACCTAGAATGATGTAAGGAAGTCTCAAAACGTGGTTCAGGTGACCTCACGGCAGGCATTGGTCCAGAATCGGTAGCCAGAAATGTTCGGGAAAACTCCATCGCATATAGCCTTCAGTGGAGATTCTGGGTGGATATCATGCCGCAGTTTACCTTTCATTCTCTTGGAATTTCAATTTAATTATCGGTCAGAACAAAGGAGAAATTACATGGAGTCATCTTTGGCACAAAGAAAGGCTCGCGATGGGTCACATTTGGCACAACCGGTAATTGGTCCCAGAGAAGGTCACCTAAATTGGTGTAAGATATTCTAGTAACGCCGTATAGGTCACCTATACCAGTTATTATTATACCCCATGAAGGTGGACCCCTTTATGGCCGTTTGGTAGTTTTCCTTTTTCATCCATTCTGCATCGCACCTTATCTCACTCCTGAGGTTTCCTTTCAGGCTGACTGAAATCTTACATGATTTTCCCCCAAAGGACACCTTTGAGGGAATCACAAATGTTGGGTACATCTTCGCCGAAGGCCAACTCCGACTGAGTTTATCCGAACATTTCTGGCGGCCCGGTTTTAGGCCAGCGTCTGTCGTGTTATCCAATTTACCAGATTCCGGTCCAGACTATTCAGGACCCGAATAGGAGAACATTCTCGCCCATATTCCACGCCTGTTCTTTGGCCATTGCTACGTTACATGTGTACGCGTCAGACATTAGTGACTAACTACATATGGTTAGTACTGAGAGAGGAAATCCGGCGGATTCGCCGGAGTGTGCACACCGTGCGGATTGCACAGCCACACACACCCTTCGCGAACTCTCGGGCGGGATCAATCCGCCCGTTCGCAACCCCACGTTAACGCTCAAGGGAGATAAAAGCATCCAAGTCCGACTTCACGACTCATGGCATTGTTTCCTCTCCCTCTCACTCCTCTCACCTAGCTTCATCTACAATGTCTAAGAAGTTTTCTAAAAATTCTATCCAAGTTTTACGACCTTCTCCAACGATGCTTGACCCGATTGTCTCCATTCGACTTTCAGATTTGAACAGTGCGTTTCTCTCCCCACTCCAAGGTCATGCGACTAATACACCTATGGCCTCTGTTGTAGAGCTTGTTCAGCAAGCAAGTGTGTCGAGCCTCCATTATTCTGGGATGCCCTCAATCACTATTGGTAAGTTTGCTGTTGCACGTTGATAGAAACCGTTTGCTGAGATTGCTGCAGCAAACTGTGAATCCGAATCCAGCCGAGAGAACGACCGCACGGCTGATGTACTCGGAGGGGACAAGCTTTATAGAGGTGCTAGGTTGGAAGCGGAGTTCTCGACGACGGACACGCGATTGAAGACGGCGGTACGTTGTAGTTCATTGTTGTAGCCTCCACTTAGAATTCATCCATGCTCCAACTAGTGCAATCACTGTCACGAGTCAAAGAAGTCCTGCGATGAGAGTCGTCCATGCAAGAGATGCATTCAATCCGGTGTGGAAATAGCCGCAACCTGCGTTGATCACTTGCGGCAGAAGTCAGGTCCGAAGGCTCGCGCTACTACTCATGATCCCATTCTTCCGGCGAGCGAAGGCCAACTCATATTGGCTAATTACCCTGGGACACTGTTGCTACAACCTGGTGGAACCAACCATGGCGGACAGATGTATACTCAGGGTGCGATTCAGGGTATGTTCGATGCTCGAATATTACCGTGAGCCATATCACTTAACGGTCCAAATCAGACAATCAGTTTCATTACCCTGCAAACACAACGCCGCATGCTGCACCAAGTTACAGCCTATGCAATGCTTTGTCGGAAAAATTTATGGGCTACACTGAAATGCTGGAGCACGGACAGAACCTTGTCTGGCAAGATTTTCTGGGAAGCGACGCCGGTCTGAACATGGGTGGTGGTGAGGTGGGTCAAGGGTCTGGGTATGGGATGGATGGTGCCTTCCGCAGCTGATGCGTCCCATTTATGAAACGGACACCGCCCTATAAGTTGATCTTGGTACTTTCTCTGATGTCTCTCTTGTGCTCTCGTTCTCTCATGCTCTCGTGCTCTCGTGCTCTCGTGCTCTCGTGCTCTCGTGCTCTTGTGCTCTTGTGCTCTCATGCTCTTTGTGTTTCTCATGCTCTTTGTGTTTCTCATGCTCTTGTACCCTCACCAAGTCGTCGCAAGGCTGGTTCAAGCCAGTCAGTTCTGCTGTATTCATGACTCAAGTCTGTAGCAGCCTGCTGCTCTTTTTCTGGTACTCGGTTTGCCTAGCTCCGTCCCTCAATATACCATGCCATCTAGATGTCTCGCGGTTTGGCGAACAGCCACAGATGATCGCAAGTCACGGGACCGTGCTCTGCTGGTGACGTCACGCGTACTGAAGCCGAAGGAATAGCCACACACTAGCAAGCGCTAATGATGTTTGTCGTCTTACTCTGCCATCATCTCCTCCTTCCGCCCCGTCCTTCTTGTCTCTTCCGCTAAATGCAGGAAGTTGGAAGAGCATACCCTCGATTGGCAGCGCCAACGGAACATCATGACGCCAAAGATCTTCGCGCGGCGTCGCAAGCAAGTCCCACCAGCCCCTGACGTTGATAGAGTAGTGGACATCGGCAGCACCGTGTACGCATGCACGTATTGTACGGTATTCGACTCAGACTAAACGGGCCTCCGCGCGCAACGGCAACGGAAAACGCCAATCTCGCACAGCGGGACAAACCGGACTACTTGTTTATTCGGGGTCTCCCTGGCCGCTTCGTCACCTTCTAACCCGGCCAGGTGCCCGCCACTCGTCGGAGTCGTATGCTCCTGCTGGATCCGGTACGGAGCTAACGAACGTGGAACCAGTAGTGTATGAGGAATCTCAACATCCGCGCGTACGTAGTGACACAGGCCCCTAACAACGCAGGAATACTACGAATCTTTCATGGACTAGCAAGCTCATTCATAGGTACGCTGGTCAGTGGGGTCCACAAGAACTCCTGCGTCATCACACTGCAAGTGTGTCGTAACGGTTCCTCGTCTTTTGGGGTTTGCAGGCCTATCTTGCCTACCCGTCATCAATGTTGAACGCGCCTATGAACTGTCGTCCGCCGCTTCTATTTCACGGCACAACAGGTCCGCACACCTGGGCGTACGTACTCTTTTCCTTCATTTCCTACCAAGTCACCAGGATTGCACCCTCAGCTCACCACCATCGTCCTGCAGTTGGTTAGCGCAAGTCCATCGCGGAGTGTGTTTGAGACGTTACGTCCTCATGTCATTGATATCCGGATCCATGTCCGCTCACCTGTCGAAAACCGCTTCACGTTCAACTCTTGTCCATCCGAAGCACGAGACGCCGGGCATTCCCCTCGCACACTGTCTGCCTCCGCGCCGCGGGTCACTGGCCTGACTCATGTATCTCTAAGCTTCAGCGTACTACTTCCCTGCACCTGTTACACCCCGCACGCTCGCCGACAAACTAATCTGGATCGACCCTTGATACAAGTTGGCACATATCGCGAACGCGCTTCGTGTTCTGGAGTTGATCTTGCAGCTCGATATGACTGAACCGCGAAGCTAGCTCAGCAAGTAGGTCCCGAGTAGATCGAAGTCGTTTCCCGCTTAAGTACTATGATCAACACTTTTGAAGTCTCAGGCGCCAGATTTCGTTGCCGAGGGCGCGCTTGGGTTAGTTGCTATGCTGTTGTTGTTTTTTTAGTTTCTACACTCCTTGTTGTCTCCCCCCACCCCGATCCCCCTCTCGCGATTGCTCCGCTCGCCATGCAGCAACGCTCTTCTGTTGGTTCGACCGCGTTCGTGGGGATAGGTACAACGTCCTCCGGATCTTTGCAAGCATCTCGTTTCGGTAACCCGAACGCTCGTCTCTGGACCCACGAACACAACGAACGCGTCCTTCTCCGTGCTCCAAGAATCTACATAAGAATGCGTGCCACTGACGATGGACACAGCACCTGACGGTCGTGTTCAAGCCTCGCCTCGTCGACCGGGACGCCGACGAGTCCGATCGCCTGGTCTTGTGTGCGATGGAGCACCCTCATGTCTCTCATGACGCCGTTGAGGCTCCGATCCCAAGATACGGGTACCATATTCACAGGTATGTACATCCTTCTCACCCCAAAATGCTCGCTGCCCTTGCCCAGTGTGCTGATAACTGAATCTTATCGTATTCAGCGAAGCCGTGAATTCCCTCCTCACTCCGTCGCCACAGCCCGAGGAGGACGTGAGGAATGTGCGACGCCCGACTCACATCCACATTACTCAATACTGGTACCTCGGCGACCCTTCTCACCCGCCAGCTGTTTCTACGGCGCATATCCATGGCGTGTCGCGAGGGTCATCGACAGCACGAGAGGGGACTACAAGCTCCGGTAATGGGTCCTCCCACGATGCCAACACGCCGATCGATGATACTGAAGGCGCCCATGTGCCCCAAGCACCGCGAGCCGGTTCGAATGCACCTTTTGCCCATCCTGCGCCTTCCAATCACAGACCAGGCGATGTTACTGCGGCACCAGCTGGGCCTATCCTCACGAGCACGCGCACGCGCGATCAGCGAAATCGAGCTGCTCAAAATTCCGTTGCAGCCCTTTGCACCACGCTTCCACGTCCACCTCCGCAAGCCCCACCTTCTCTTCCCGCTTCTGCTGCGAATGCACCAGTAATGAGTTCTGGAGTGAACGTATATCTACCGACTACCTGGGGCGAGCATGATCCCGTCTTTGAACCTCGACATCGGGACTATGGCCAATCTGGGATACGATCAGGTGTGTCTCTCCACTCATCTGCTCCCTCCCGCACCGATTCGACAGACCTCTTCGCAGCTCTACGAAGACATGACCATGCTGCTTATCCGAGAGATCCACCCTCAGTCATTTCGCCACCTTCGCGCTCGTGGCGTGCACCCATACCCCAGGATTACAGCATACTGGGTGCGCCCCGCTACTGTCGCCCAGTACGTTCCCTTCTCAGCTGCTTACGCGGAGTCTTCCCGTGCGCCACAGATCCCTTGCCATTGGTTCCCGCACCCGGGGTCCCGTCCGACGCCAGCCACCGATCTCGTTTGCGAGCTGAGCATTCGACGTCGCGCCCTCTCCCTACGCCCCCTACTGATCGGTGGTCACGACGAGAATATAGAAGTGGGCGGCAGCCGGATGACGACCCGGACAACTCTCGACCGCTGCGAGATCCTCGATTCCGCCAACGTCCTGCGGAGACGCCTGCTACCGCGGCTACTGCTCCAGCCTCTACGACTAGCCATGCACACCGACCAGCATCTGCGCAGCCTTGTGAGTAATCAGGAAGCCCACAGAGAGCAAGCTGCAGGAGGTGCTGATATATGCGTAGCCCAACGTGCCCCTTCAGTAGCACCGGCACCCGTGCCGACTCCAGCACCTTCACTAGCCCAGTCACAAGCGTCGCAGCAGAATGCCTGTTCATACTATCTCTGCCGCATGACTCATCACCCCGATTGTCCACATCTGCAAACTGTTAATACATGGGCACAGCGGAACGCCCGTGCGCATACGCAGGGGTACGCGGGCGTTGGTCTTCCACGGCCGCTGGCGCAGCCCGAGCAGCAACCGCAGTCCAACGCGCCGAGCCGGAACGAGAATGTGTCGAGAGCGACGCATCGTTCACAGAGAGCTTCAAGTGCGGCGCAAAGTACGTGACGATCTGCATGTATCAGGGGTAGTGCTACGTATGAACTGACACCAGATCGCCCTCCTGTAGCACGCGGACACCGTCCTCCGCCAGAGGTCAGCGCCATCTCGTAAACTCACCGCGATCGCCATACTCATCCCATGCGCAGCCTGACTCACCGCCGCCTGTCGTTCCGCCGCCTCCAAGTCCCAGTCCTCCTCCCAGGGGTCGGAGGCGGCGCGACTACGTGACAGATGTTCCAGTCATCCCTGATGGTACGTACCTAGGCAGTCGGTCCGATGTGCCTACTCCGCCTCCGTCGAGGCCGCCATCGTCACCTCCCCCAGCAGCGAGTGCTCCGCGCGTTGCGGCCGTACTACCGCCTGTAGTACCTGCAATCGTGCACGTCCCGGTGATACCAGTAGCAACAGGTTCATCTTACATTCCAGCAATGGCATATCCACAAGCGCCAGCTCAACTACAACTGCCGCTGTATCAAAACCGTCCCATCCCTGCTTCTGAGCTTGACGTGTACGCCGCAGCGCGCTACGGCGGGTGGCCCAATCCGGGTGCGTCTGGGATCCGATCTGATCATGAGCCGCGATGGCCTCCTGTAGGCACGCCCATCGCACACATCGGCGTCGCGCAGTTCGTCGATGCCTTCGGGAACATCCAGAACGTTACCGTGCCGTTCTTCCCGACGCCCTCCCCGACGCAGCTCCCGACGCCGTGCTCGCGCTCGAACTCCATGAGGAGCACACGGAGCACCGGTCAAGGCCAAGCAGTGTCGCCATTCGGCGGGTTACCCATGATCTGCCCGTATCTCATCCCAAACCCAGGCAACCCCGATGTACCGTGGCTCGTCTGGGACCTCCGTCTTCCACCGAGCCAGGCGAAGCGCATCGCGCCACGCTCGGTCGTCGTATCTGCCCGCGACCGCTTCAAGGACGTCGCGATGCATCCGTCAACCCCCAGTGTGACCATCGTGTACAACGCGACCGCGCTCTGGGCGCCTGGCTCCTGGGGGCCTATCGCCATCGACAAACGCTCATCGGGAGGACAGGTGCTCTTTGAAGACGTTCTGGACGCGATCTACGACTTCTTCCAGACGCCGCTCGTCTGGAACGAAGCGGACGCGTTCAAGCGCGACCTGCCAGAGGCCTGGCAGCAGATGAAGCGCGCGTTTCAGAGAAGATGCAGAGAATTCCCGGGGCTGAGCGAGCACCGGAACGGCATGCGCCGCGTGGACTGCCTTGGCGATCGGTATATGTTCTGGGGCTTGTGGGTCACCCACAATCTGGATGGGACGTTCCAGCTGAACCTGGGCACTGTGCCCAAGTCCAAGGGCGTCCCCATGCCGCCTCCGGTGCGAAGAAGATAGGCTTCTTCTGTGCAGTGAGGCGTTTGTTTCTGTGTGTGCGCGTCTGTAGGTGTTCTTGCGACCACCCTGAAAAGTGCGAATGCCACCTGTTAGGGGTGGCATGCACGATGCATGTGTTGCAACTGGCTTGCAACCATGTTCTGGATTCTGGATCGATGCCCTGCTGTCTTCGTCTTCTTGGTTCTCTTATAATGATGCGGCGATCCGCAGTACCTAATTGCTATCTGTTACGTCTGTGCACACACGCTCTCGTCATGTTATCACGTATTTGCATTCATGTCCTGACGCTCTCCACAATTTTGTATCGCTATCTAACGATGTCTCATAGTTTACAACAGTACCTGTACCTCTTATGTGGATGACCAACGAAATGACCACCGATTCCAAGATGAACCGGCGGCGACCAGCGTGGTCTCCGTCACTCGAAGCATAGTTGGTCGTCAATCCACCTTGTCTCTTCCCTCCTCGACCCGCACATCCACCGGTTCTTTCTTCTCCTTCTCCGCTTCCTCGACATCGCGCGCGATGCGCCGTCTCTCAATAGTCCGACCTCCAGGACTGCTCCAGACACCGCCGGTGACGCCGCCCTTCTCGAAGATGTGGTCGATGTCCTCGAGCTCGAGGCCCTTCGTCTCGGGGAAGAACGCGTACACGAGCGGGACCCAGAGCGCGTTGAAGATCGCGAAGATGATGAACACGCGCCAGCTGATGTTCGCGATCGCGGGTGGGGTCATCTCGACGACGGCGAAGACGCACATCCAGTTGAAGAACGAGGAGATGGCGGAGCCGCGCGCACGGATGCGGGTTGTTGTGATCTATTATATAGGGATTCCGGTGAGTTTCAGACTGTAGTGGGATGGGTCGTGAGCCGGTGCGTACCTCCGCTGGATAGAGCCATGGCTTTATGCAAGCACAGAAGGGAGTCCTCAGATTATGCGAGAAGGCAATGATAGAGAGAGAGGATATACTCACGATCGGTAGGTATCCGATACCGAGGAAGATCTGGAAGATGAACACCATCGCTGTCGCGCCATATGCCGCGCCTTTCGTCCCGATCGACAGAAGTATAGAGGCGACGATATAACAGGCAGACAGTCCGGTGGCTGAGATCATGAGGAGCGCACGCCGTCCGTAACGGTCCACCGTCTAAACAAAGTTGAGTAGGCCTTCAGGATAGCGTCCGCGAATGGCGTACCCATAGCGGAATAAACGATGCGAACATGTATGTGACAGCGGTAAATCCTCCCAAGATGAGTGAGAGATTGCGGGAGAGACCCATGGTGTTCTGATATACAACCGGAGCAAGGTAGCTGCGACGAATGATCAGTTACACACTTCAAGTAGCCCTCATGCCACTCACTTGATCATGTTCGCGCTGCATATATCCGTCAGTTCAGATGTCAACTTCAAGATAAGATGTCGACCACACGTACCCCGTAAACTGCTGCATAACGTTGATTCCAATACACAGACAAATCCGCCTGAAATTGCCAAGCGGGCCACCCTGCAAAAGCTCGCGATAGCGGAACGGACCACCAGCACTCTCCTGCGCGAGCGAGATTTCGATCTCCTTGCGCTTCGCGACGACATCGGGGTGATCGACAGAATCGCGGTCCTCGAGCTGAGCGAGGATGCGTGCGCCCTCCTCTTCACGTCCGTGTGCCATGCACCAGCGAGGACTGTCGGGCAGGACAGCGACTTGCAGCAGAAGGCACAAGGCGAAGACCGCTTGGAAGCCTGTAAGGCATGTTAGTATATCTTGAGCATTAGTAATGGGATACGTACCAATTGGGAGACGCCATTGAGAAGGACCATCGACATAGGACATGCCGTAATCCAGCCAGTATGCCTGCCACAAGAGTGAAATGCTGTGATTTTTAGAAGAAAGGGGGAACCATGCTTACGATGACGAGCCCGATGATGGTCACAGTCGAGTTGAGACAAACCAATGTTCCTCGGATCACCCCTCCGCACGTCTCACTCTGGTATACCGGGATGGACGACGAGTTGAATCCGTTGCCCTGTAAGTATAGAGAACGCAATTTTCAGGATTTTCCTACTTCGAGAAGCCATGATACAAGCTCACGATTCCAGTGACGATCCGACCAACGTAGAGTTGCGCGAGAGTCGTCGCACTCGTCATGATAGCCTGGGGGATCGGCCTGAACATATCTATAGAGAACAACCGGTAGACGTCACGTACCGTCCCAACAAGCATTGTCGTTGCGCCAGCCATAATCATGCGTTTCCTTCCGATACTCTCGCCCCAGAAAAAGGTGATCAGACTGCCTATCGCGCATCCTATGTCCTTTCAGAACAATCAGTGAACACATCGCACAGCGAGAGACACTAGGACGTCTGTGACGCACATAAATCGCAACCTAAAAGTATTGCGCACAGCACAACGTTTGAGAACGCTCTTAGACCAGGACATTACACGTACAATCGTGCCTTGTGTCGTAGGGTCTGGATGGTTGAAGTCCTTGCCAAACTGGTTGTCCGCGCCAATCTAACGTTCACATGAATGTAAATCACTCGCGCCCGAATGGAACGATGGACGATCATTACTCACGATACCAGACATGACGCCTTGGTCATATCCGAGTAACAGGAAGCCCTGACAGCAGCATGCTGAGCACGGCCACGCAAACCACACTCAGTCTCGTCTGATAGATCAATTAGCTAAGACTCGGAATAGCGTGACGTACCTGTGATCGCCCACACCAGCCACTTCCCTCTCAACGGCATAATCCACATCGTGTCGTGTCGTGAGTTCTTTCAGCGCGTAAGTAAGCAGAGTCGAGAAGACACCGCAATCGGAGTCGCGCTCACATCCGACATCGAACATATATACCTCATCGCGTCCGACCGCACGCGAGATAGAAGAGGCGCGCATCACGACCTATACGTACAAGCGCGGTCCACGTGAAGGCGTATGTTTACACGCGACGCTCGTCCTCGCTCGCGGCCCGGCGAGCATCAGCTTCTTTGGTCGGGAGCTGTGGGTGAACGCAGATAGAATGTCAGATGGCCTGGGGAATCACGGCGCTTGGGGATAATCTACAGCTCACCACCAATTGGGTGGATCTTCAGGCCTGGTGCGAGTGTTCCACGGACGCACCTAAATGCAGCAGCCTTGCGAGCCTGACCTTCAGCTTCAGGGTTGAATGTCTGTACCGAAGGAATTTCTCGTGACTCCGATGCTATCGTTGGAAGTAGATCTCACAAGCTTCATATACCGTACTAAGATGCTATGATACATCGGGGACCGAAATTGGTGTCTGGTGACTCGTGACGTCAGTGTTTCCGACGAATTTCCAGATACCTACTGGGGAACACACCTTTAGATCTCACAGTCCCCCAACTCTGTGTCTGCATGCACCTAACACCTACGTCGACGTCTCGCTGGGCAGAGCCTTGCCCAACCGCAGATACTCATCCCACTTTGTATCCTCGACCTCTCGAATCTCCTTATCCTCCGTGAGCGCAAGGATTGTCTTCAAAGGCAACACTTGCCCCGCTTCCCCGCGTGTCACGTAATCTGCGACGGTTGATACCCACTTGCGCGCTATACTGGCCTGGTCGTCCTGCAGCGAGGGAAGGCGGAACGCCCATAGCGCACGGTCCGTTGCATGGGTCACGTATCCTGGTATCGGACGATCGGTGAGTGCGTAGTCCAGTGTCCCTTACTCGTGTATCAAGACGTACCGAGTGGACGGAGCTGCTCTGGGGTCCACCGAATCTCATACCGCACCAGCGGGTACCCCGCCGCGAGCATATCTCTCGCAAACAGCCTCACCGGAAGGTGCACCTGTCCCTCCGCCAACAGCTGTCCAAACAGCCTCTCCAACTCCTCCTGGTTCTTCCCTCCCAGCACATCCTTCTCGGCGTAATCGTCCCCAAGGTACGCTTCCAGCATCTTCTTCACAACGTCGGGCCTGTAGTATCTCTCCAGGTTGATACCGATGTCTGCAATATTCGAAATCGGGTGCGAGAGCGAGTAGAGGTACCATTCCTCCGTAAGGTCTCCGATGACGACGGACGTGACTCCGTGCGCTAGGAGCCCTCTCGCGAGGTTGCCGGACCGCTGCCACTCCATGGGGTCGGAGGAACCAAGCCAGGCAGGCTCCCATGTACCACGGAACGTGCCGTTTTGGATCCCAAGCGCATCCTGCTCGATCGCATGCGTTATCGCCGATGCTGGGACCTTTTCTGGGTCGCGGATGTCGTCGAGGATCGTCGGGGACTTGGGATCGAGGTGTACAGCGTGAGCCAGGGCCTCGAATTGCGGCCGGAGCTCGGCGGGGGTCTTTGGCGTCGTGCTGGGAGTTGTGAGATGCGAGAGCGAACGACAAGGTGAGTGTGTGCTTACACCATTGCGTTGGACTGTAGGATCGCAGAGTCAAACGGTGCCTTGACGCCCTCTGGGAGGCGGGAGGCGTGGTGGAGGAGCTGATGGACGGAGTGGGCACCTAGAGATAGCACACACAGTGAGTACATGCCGTTGTGTGAAACGTGTGCATGTACCTGCCGATAGACCAGAGAGCTGGATGTCGTCGGGGTTTCCTCCGAACGCCTTGATGTTATCGCGAACCCATGACAACGCCAGCCACTGGTCCTTGAAGCCGAAGTTCCCGTCGATCTTGGGCTCGTCGCTCGCGAGGAAGCCGAACGCCGATAGCCTGTAACCTATGTTCACCCAGACCTCCGAACGCTCGGCTGCGATGTACTGCGCCTGTGAGCTTAGGCCATGCGGCGACCCGAATTGCAAGTAGCTGACGTATAGTCGATGAGTGCACGTATACAACAAAGTGGTGGATTTCGTACCCGCCGTGGATGTAGACCTTCACAGGGAACCCGCTCTGCGCCGGGAACGATGGGGGAGCGACTATGTTGACGAACAGTCTTAGTTCGGACGGTCAGTCAGTGGATGAGTGGTACCAAAGACTCATGAAGCAGCTTACGGGTTCTCACTGGGCTTTCCGAGCCCCACTTTGTCCTCATAAGGGATACCTGAGAAGGGGAAAGCCCGAGATGAATAACCACCGCTGTGACTATCGATCGAGAATCGCGTAGTTACCAGCTGCTTGCCCGTCGTTCGTGGGCTGGACGGCATCTGTCTCAGCGTGAGTACGGACAGATCAGATATGATAGTTTGAGTTCGTACGCACACTTGCTCTCGGAAATATACTCCCTCTCCTCGTACTTGAAGTCGTCGGGGAGAGGCACGGGGTTTGCGAACCTCACTGGCGGCAGCGCGTACGGCACCTCTGACGCAGAGTCGTCGAAGATTACGACACGAGTGTCAGTTAGAGTGGGTAGTGGGCGTTGACCATGTTAGGGGCGGATCTACAACCATCAGATAAGACAAGAGGGGCACCCACCGAGGAACACGGCAGTGCCGTTCGCTGCTCTCCGTCCTTGTATCGTGCCGTACTTTGTTCCGACGGAGACCTTAGCGTTCGATCGCGCGAGCTCTTCGTGGAGGTGGACGCGGGACATGGTTTATCACGTTTGCGGGGTCGTAGCTCAGGGCAAGATGGGCTGCGGGGGTGGTGGGGTCCCGATCGCAGGATTCGGGGGAGCGCCTGTGAAAGGACTAGTACTCCTATGTTTGGATGGCGAATCTCAATATCATGGGAATTTGTGCCCGTGCCCTGAAAGTTTATTTAGAACTGAACTTGATGCTCCGCCGGATGCTAAATGCATCGGCATCCTTGTAGTACGTGTGAGAAGGTGTGAGAAGAGAGTTCTGTGAGATGTCGCGCGGTTCGACAAAGTTGCGAAGGACATGGAGGCGGCCGGTAGATGGGACCCTAGAACGGATGGAGGGCCCTTCTGGACTAGCATTTACCAAAGCGGTTAAGAGTGTTCTCCTGCGCCACAAGACAAGCTGCAACCCTTGGGGCACTGGGCAGCCCCTCCATTCTTCGGGTTACCAGCTAGTGCCATTTCACATTCAAAAAGAGAGCTCATGCTTCCACCATACAGGGAAAGAGAGCATTGCAGCAGTGGTTGTGGGCTCGCGTTCGCTAATCGCCGCAGGACTTTCCGTACCGCTGGCCCAAAGATAGTTGCCGAGAATCGAGGAAGTCCGAAGAAAGTAAGGTCGGAGAAAGAGATGTTCGAAAAAGCATTGCAATTGGCTGTCGGCCTACCATCTATCCTGGATCTATCCCGACTTGCGCCGTTGATGATTCGTCGCTGTATTGTGCATGGTCTATCAATTGATGTGTGCGATGGCAGTTCATTCAGTGCGTGGCAACAACAATTCAGTGGACTTACCGAGGGGCGCCACGCGTCGCGGTGTGTGCTTCGTCAGAACGGAATTGCGCGGAATTCGCAACCGACCGTCCATACATCCGATAGGCTCGGGGTGGCAGATCGAGAGCCCAATGGCGCAAAGATGCCGACGGCCAAGCAGAAAAAAAACAGACCGTGAAGCCTGTGATTCTAAGATATGTGAATTGCGAGCTTAATTGCTTGTGAAATCGACGCTGGAGATGTTCGCGAAGAGACAGATGGGCCGCCTCGAACAGCGTGGAGCGCGGTCGGGAACGAGGACCGACGCGAGACCGCGCGAGAGCAGAGCCAAAAACAGAAGCGCCAGTGCCGGCATTTTACTCCGGCGTCTAGTGCCACGAGGCACGAAAAGTGAAGATGCAAAAATTAGATCGCACGGTAATCACATGCAAGACTCGAGGGCCTCATAAACCAAGTCCTCGCTGCTTATCACAATTCAAGTCCTCTTCCCTTCCACCACTCCCGCCATCTTACTCGCACTGCTCGAAATGGCCACCCAGACGCAGACCGAGCAGGCCCCCACCACGACGACCCCCGAGCTCACCATCTTCACCCGCATCGGCTCCATTCCGCTTGTCGCGGAGTCGCTCAACACCATTAATACCACCCTTCTCAACAACAAGTACACCCACTCCCCTTACGAAACCGCTACCGGGTTCTCGAAGAAGGCTCTCAGCTACACCGAGCCAATCCAGAAGCGGCTTGCGCCCATCCTCACTCGCGCTGACGACCTCGCAAACAAGGGTCTTGACGCCGTCGAGGCGCGTCTCCCCTACCCCTTCCATGCGACGACGGAGGACGTGATTAAGGAGCTCAAAGGTCGGAGCGACGCAGCGAAGGATGTTGCCACGAAGACTATCGATGAGAAAGTCCGCACTCCTGCCCTCAATGTAGCTCAGGGAATCGACCAGGTACGCACGGGTTGACACGCATACACCTTCTTAATTCTAACGGTCCAAATGTGTGGGCCCACATGACGTTGCTCCGCAGAGGTTCGCACCCATTGTGGACTACTTCGCTGTCGCCGTCAAGCAGCTCCAGCCGAATGGCACTGCCGATAAGCCTTCCGAGTCCCCCGAAGCCAAGTATCAATACCAGCGCGCGTACTACCTCTCCAAGGAGCTTCGGGACCAGATCCTCACCTACTCGACGGAGCAAGTCAACCAGATCAAGGCACAGAGCGTCGTCCTCCAGCGTGCCTCTGCCACCGCACAGTCACTGTCCGAGCTTGCATCGTCGAGCTACGGCGCGGCGCAATCTCGGGTGCACACTCTCAGCGACAATATGCTATCGGAGCTCCAGAAGGTTCAGGTAAGAAGCTTCTCAGGGTAAGGTTCGTTGTCATGTTCTTACCACATCATTAGGCCTCGACCGCTGCTCTCCCCGGTACTCTCCAGTCTGCCTTCCAGGACGTTTCCGCCAACCTTACGTCCACGATCAACGAGCTCTCTAGCATCTTGAGCTCCCCGGACCCGCTGCCCGAAAAGGCAAACAAGGTTCGCAACACGGTTCAGGAACGGGTCCAGCCGATCCTCGACACTGCGACCGGCCGTGTGCAGGAGATCCTCGGCGCTTTGAAGGCACGTGTATCAGAGGAGAGGCCCACCCAAAGCGCGACGACCACAAACGGTATCACGACTGTCAATGGCAATGGCAGCGCGTGATGCACTTTTCCGCGTTTCATCCCCACTCCTGCCGCCTACGTTTCCCATGCGCACTCTTCACTCCACTCTCCGTTACACAATAGAACATGTTACCTTAGTGTTTCGCCGCGTTCTTCGTCGTTCCCAAAACCATGGACTGTGGCCCGATACCTTAGAGCATCTGTATAGTAGTCCTCGCGTCTGTATTCCTTCATGTGAGCTCTCAGCATGTTCGCTGGGACGTCTAACATCATTGGGTATGTATACCTTCTCAAACGAGCACTATTGGCCCGAGGGAGTGTAAGGAATCGGGAGCAGTTATAAGCGAGTAAGTATGACCTCACCATTGACTGGATCTTATCTTATCTAGTCCTCCTTTTACGTTTCTGTGCACCAATGACCCTGACCGAGCTCTCCTCCTGCCTCGCCTCCCAAATAGTCATCTTGGCATGTAACTTTCACTCTTCTCTCCTCCACGTCGACCTCCGCCACCCAGACACGCGCTCTACGGGAAAGACTCACACAACACCACTAATACGCCATCGTCGCTGAGAACGTTCAAGCCAGTGGTGCTCCAGGTCCGCCAGCGGAACAAAGAACAATGTCGATGAGGAAGAGAATGTCGATATCAAGCACGAGGAGCGAGTCTCCTCTAGTATTTTCAACAACACCCAATGCGGAGTCGGAGCAATGGGTGTCTGCGTGGAAGAGCGTGCTTGCGAAGGGTGCGTCGGTCGTCGTGCCAGTACGTTTCGGGGAACGCTGGGCTGGAGTTTGTGCGCAGATATCATCGACTCCCCGGTCGTTGCTGTTGATGCGGAGATGACGGTCGAGGACGCGTGCGAGGTGAGTGTGCGTCTTCCCTCCATACCTTGAGGGTGTTTTGGGTGATGATGACGGATGCCTGACGGCGGACGTCACTGCCAGTTGTTGCTGTCGAAGGACATCGTTTGTCTTGCGGTCAAGACTCCGCAGAACGCCTCGCCGGGGCTCTCGCCATTCCACGGACTATTTGATGTGTGTGAATTTGGCAGTCCTCGACATTTAAGCATGGCTGATCGTTTTGTGCCCGCGATGGCTGTGCACACTGCAGTTTGCGGACGTGAACGCGTTCCTCACGCTCGCGGCGACGCGGCACAAGATTCGTATGGAGGAGCTGCGCGAGAAGCCGCGGGTGCAGGAAATACTGGACGCTGCGCGGGAGGGCAAGGTCCCGGTGTACCTCGTCAGCAGTGCGTACATGATCCTCCCGCGCGCTGTCCGGGTAGCCGAGGTTCGAACACTAAACGCTGACGTACAATGTGCTTCGCGCTGTGCAGATCTATCGGAGAAGAATCCGCTTGAGGTCCTCGCGCATGACGCGACGATCATATCGCTTCTCACTATCTTCGCCCGTGGCGCTCACAGAGGTATCGCACAATCTGGGTATGACCACCGGTCACTCGCTTACGGATTTATAGTGCTCATTCAGGCTCCGCCGTCTCCGGGAACGCCGCCTTCGTACTTAGGTTTGGTGTCTGACCGATCTCTCCTCTCCTGGTTCACCAACTTCGCCCAGCGTACTCCGCCGCTGTTGCGTTTCCTCTCTGTACCTCTCGCCTCACTCTCCTTGCCCTCACTCTACCTTTACACGTCTGTCGTTGCGGCGAAGGCTAGCGACCGCGTGCTAGATGCGATGCGGCTCATGAGCGAGGAGGGCGTGAGCTCTGTCGCGGTCGTCGATGACGAGACCGGAGGACTGCTCAGCGCGGTCAGTGTGACGGACATCGGGAAGGTTGTCGTTCCGGCGCAGAGTAATCAGATCCTCGGCACGCCGCTACAGCAGTTGGTCGCGACAATCAAGGTGAGTGAGATGCGTCATAGAGGTGAGTGTATGCGTTCGACGGAGGCTGAATGAGGATTGAAACGCAGGAACCTGACGGGTCGACTGACGGGGTGGACAAGTACCCAGGTGTGCTGTCTTCAGTCATCTCGCTCTGGGGCTCGTTGACGGAGGCGTCCCATGTGAATAGTGTATAGTGTGACACCCAACAATACGCTGTTCTACACCATGCAGAAGTTCCTTGCAAGTGAGTATATGTAATGTGTTTCTCTTACATAGTGCTGCAGAGGTTGACAAACGTATGCCTTTAGCAAACGCCCATAGAGTGTTTGTCACAGAAGAGTCCGCTCTATCAGGCTCGCCCACAACCTTCACCTCCGCTACGCCCAATAACCTGTGTGGGATCGTGTCCGTAGTCGATGGTACGTCCTCCTGCCTGCCTCAACTTTACTCCATCCCGCTGCCAACTTACGCGCATCGGTCGTACTACTCAGTCCTCTCCCTCTTCGCCCGCCTCGCGAACATCCAAGACGTCGACCCGACCCGCATGCAGCGCCACCGCCGCGCATCCTCGACGTCGTCTTCCGAGGGGCCCAACTCTCCACGCCGTTCCTCCGGCGATCTCGCCCGCTCGCGGTCGAGCAGCAGGACGAGCGTGCAGCGGCGGGTCGGGTCTGTGGGGAGCTTCGATGGCTTCCAGGCATCGCGGTGGGCTGAAAGGGTGCCCGTCCCGGAATAGACACGGGACATGCAGCGGCTGGGCGGATGGCTATGAGGTTATGAACGAGAATAAGAACAAGAACAAGAACGTGATGCCCGATGGCGCCCGAAGGAATGCGCCAAATGAAAGAACGATGGTGAACACGTTCAGATTCGTGTCGGTCTGTATATATGTGGACTGAGATCTGGAAAGGAAGGGTACGGACAATGGTCGCAACGGGGTTAGAGCTGCAACGACGCTGTATAAATACTATGAACCACTCTATGCTTTCACCTTCACCTTACAGGTCTCGGACTCATCACACACTGTATCTATGCATGTTCTCTTTGTGTATGCGGCCTTTTGCACTGGTTGTCGCTACGTTGTACGTAGATGTGCTGTTCGCATATAACGACTGAAATGAGTCGGGAATTTGATGTGACCCTCAGTATTGGGATTTCCATGAATTGTCCGATTATGCCTGTGGCAGTACCGGAGACCCGTGAAGCACTGTAATGATCTAAGACTCGGAAGACAAAGGGACAACATTCAAATGGTTAAGGGGAAGCATACATAGATCGTTAGCCCTATCGATACGCCGACACCAAGACACATGCTAGTAGTATCAAAAAGAGCTCATTGCACCAGATGCCACCGGAAGGTGAGAGTCGGAGATTGGTGGCACAGTCACTGGGCAATGCTCCCTGTCAATAACAATTCTCTACTACGGACGACACTGGACATGAGATGTGGTCACGAAAGATGGTTAGATGGATCCTTGCCTTGTGCTAGACCCTGAGTATGAGAGGGCAAGACGTCACCAGCTATGTGTTGATTCGTGGACGGCTGCGTGCGTCTGACGCGGGGCCGCCGCTGTGCGCGATCAGTGCAGGTCGCACCACACCCCAACTTCACGCATCGTTGGGACGGACGAGAGCTAGAACATGACTTGCGTGAGTCGTGACAATGAGTACACTGCTTGTAGTTACGTGATGGGAGTGGTCAGCAATAGGTCAGTCTTCTCATAGTAAGAACTTTTGGACACTTGCGGCAACCTTGACACGATCACGAGCCTGTACTGGCATCGCAGTCTCAGCGGGTGCAATAGTTGTACTAATTGGTCCCGGAGCATCCATCGCGGGTGTGCTCGATGGTGGAGAGGGTTGCGAGGAGGTTGGCAAGGGATTGTTGACAAATGGCCCTTGCAGAAGGTCTGCGAGGACGATGATCAGAGATTGTCGCGCAGGATTCCGAACTTGACGTACCAAGATACTGCGAGAGAGTGAGGATGACATACGGGCCGTTGTTCATCAGAGTTGCGGTGGGAGGGGCATGGACACAGCTTCCAGCCTGCTGGTTAGTACTATCGGCCAGAATCGGTAGTATAGCGGAGGGGTGATGAATATCTGCCATGGTGAGTCCCTGAGTGGATATGCAGTGGATAGGTGAACACGAACGAGGTACGAGACAGGACAGTCCCACCCAGCTTTTAAGAGGGATGACTCTCCTGCCCATCCCCTGAAGCTTTGAAGCCTGATCTCCTTGCGGCGTGGTAGGCCTCGTTGTCTTAATCTCGGCCCGGCTTCCCTTTTCCACTCTCTTCGCCTCAATCTCCGCGAGCTCTGGTGGTCATCTCCGTTATCGTCGACCGGCCTGTTGCTTTTCATATCAAGAGCATTTCGGCCAGTTCCTAGTTCATGTCCGTCCACCCAGCCTACCTGGCGGCTTTGATATCGCCGAACACTCTCATATCGGCGTAAATTGCCTCCATTTCGGTCAGTCTCCGGGACATCTCCGTTGCAACCTCTTACCTGGATGGCTTCATATTGGCCAGGACACTTCAATCTCTGCTTGATTACATGTCAGTCCGGCCATGTGTCAGGTCATCTCGGGTTGCAACTTACCTGGCATTCAAGTTCTGGATATCAACCTGGGCGCCTTCATATCTGCCAGTTCCGCCACGAACACCCACTCATCCTGGTTTCTCCCGTCACGGTTATAGAGTGCTCATTCGTCCTGGGCGTTTCTGAGGGCATCTGTGTCCTTGGAAGAAGAGGGGTCCGAGCGCGAAGGTGTGTTCATTCGAGTAGAACGGTACTCTGTCTTCTCTCTTGATAACAAAGATTGATGCGGAAATGACGTGGACTTGATTGCAGGGAAACCTCCCCAGTGTTGGTCTCCAGATAGTATGTGACTCACCCCAGTATAGCAGTTTCGTGCGGATGTCACTGTCACCCATCGCAATGAATAGTCATAGTATCACTATCTAACCACGCTAGTTCACAGTGTATAGAATGCCGAAGGCTGCATAGATGGTTGGCAGGCTACAACAGCAAATGACGTTCAATTCAGTGTTTGAAGCAAAGAGTTCCAAAAGAGTAAAGGAAATTCCCGTGGGAGAAGTTCCATTAGCGCCGCCACGCGCTCAAGACGCGTCTGTCACGTGCCTCCCAGGAATTGACGTATCGGTGCATTTCTGGGCGAGCAAGTGCCACCACCAATCTTGTCCACAACCTCCACCCTCCCGCTCGTTATCTTTCTGTATCGTACCGATCTACTCAATTAAGCACAGGCGCAGCCTGGCATAACTTCTACCTTGCGCCTATCTTCATAATGGGTATCTTCAGCTGGTTCAAAAAGGTATGCCTATGCTGCGCCGTTCACCATGACCCAAGCTGAGTATAAACTCGTTTCACTTAGAATCAGCCGGAAGACTACGAGCAGGCTCTTGCTCTACTCTCGAAGGACATACAGAAGCGACAGACTAGACTCTCAGAGATTCGCTTGCGAGAGCGTCGCGCGACCCTCCTCGTGTCCGTGTATGCGCTCGTGGCGTGGATCGCGTATACCAGTCTATGGTATATGGACATTCTCCCCAACTTCACCACACATAGAAGGTCAAGCAATCTTGAGAGGACATCGAAGGCTGTCCCTGTCTTCGTGGGCCCTATTGTGTACGTCAATTTTCTAGCCGTCTGTCTTTCGTTTCTTGGTGTGGGGATGCAGGAAGGTTGTGTTATAGTGCTACGGCAAACCGCCGTACACTTGCTACCCACAAGCTATTCAAAATGCGCGCGGAAGGTCGTGAGCCGTGCTACTTGCACCACTGACGCTGCATGGAAACGAGGTTGCTCACCTATGAGTACGTTTGGGCTGTTCGCAATACCCATCTCGCCTCCTTGCCAAATTCATTCCGTTGCCTACCGATCCTCCTTGGTCGTGCTCCTTGCTTCTTCCACTTCGTAGTATCGCTTTCTGCAACGCACGTGTGTATATCCACGTGTGTTCGCCGTTCTTGTTAGCTATATGCTAATAACTGTGACTACTTGAATTGACGAATATCTATACAGAATTCTCCTCACAAGGAGACTGATGCAAATGTGGTATACGCGGATCGGCGATGCGGAAGGTAAGTCCTCATTCTCACTCTAGCTCGATTCCATTCAATTGACTGAGCCCCAGAGAAGGCGCTGGTGAAGCTTCGCAAGGAGCAACGGGAGAAAATCGAGGAGGTCAAACAGAAGACAAACTACTACTCCATGCGCAACCTCATTGAGAGATATGAAGAAGGACCTCCTCCCAATAGCCCCGCTGGCCTGCGCCGCCGGAATTTACCTCCGCCGCAACAACCGCAACAATCGCCCCAGCCGCAAACTCCACAGACGCCGCAACGTAATCTGCAGGTCAATCCCCAGACGCCCCCGCCTGGGCTGACCCCCGGACTCCAACAGCAATTGTCTCGTGAGTGCACCGGGTTCCTATTTTGGGTGTAAAGCCTTGTCATAACTACATAAACCCTTTCCTACCATCTGCTATTCCGTCTGTTCCAAGGTTTCTCGCACTTTGTTATATGTCTTCGTCTATAATACGCAAAGCGCGGTAGCTGATGCTTCACCCACAGCTTCTCCTCAACGCCCTCTCCCACCACTTCGTAAACAATGGTTCGACAAGCTCGCCGATGCCATACTCGGCGACGACGACTCTGCCGGTACAGGTGCCGCGTCTCGCTATGCGCTCATATGCCAGAAGTGTTTCGCGCACAACGGCCTCGTTAAGGAGAGCCTGTGGGAAGATGCTCGTCAGTGTCCTCCTTCCCCTCTAATGTGAATTGTAGTTAACCGAGCTGCAGAGTACGTCTGCCCCAAGTGTGGATACTTTAACCCCTCAGCACGCGCTCTGCGTGAGATTAAGAAGAGCCGCTCTCCTGACGGGCGTGTACCACAGCCCCCTTCCCAGGCTGCTGGTCACGGCAACTTTGCTCCTCCTGTTGGCGTGCCATCTGGCACGGAAGCGGGCCCCGCGCCAGACACGGACGGAACTAGTATGGATGTCGACACTTGATCGCATTGGGCTGGGTAGGGCTGGGTAGGTGGTGTATAGTAGCTGGGCTGGCCGCTCATCAATGATGGACAATCCGACTCTTGGGTATGTGGCTATGGAGCGTTATTGGCTTTCCTGTACATGCAAGTCTCTTAAGCCACTGGTTTCTCGCCGATATGAGAGCGTTCTGTGGAGGGCAGTGACGTACCAGCATGATTATCAGAAAGTCGACGCACTGCATTACCCATGTGGTGAGTAGGTGAGTCATTGGCAAGCGCTCGCGCTACCGAGGTTTGAGCAATTCAACGTACCTCCTCAGGCCTCATTATCCGAGGTGAGTATTCGACTTTCGTTGCTCGTGATTGTGACTGCTTAGGTTCCTGTATCTTGTCTGGCTCCGGTGCCGCGCCGATCGACTGAGAACCTCTAGGCTCTTCATGCCTAGTCGCCTACTTTGACATGTCCGCCATACGCAGTCTAATCGTCGAACGTTCGCACCTTCCGGCACTGCCAGCAGCCTAAGGGCACCACCTGTGCAACGCATGTCATGACTTTGTCTTAGTCTTGCGGGTGAACACGGATCTCAGGCGTCTCAGAAAGGATACAGGTATAGTTCGGCACGCGTGAAGGCTGTGTACCCTGTCCTAGTTTCACTGGCAGCCATGAGAGACCATGAAGCTGCCGCGGGTCGGCGCCCATTGCCAATGCCGTTGCGACTTGACAGAAGCCGCCACAGACAGAAGATATACGACGTCGGCTCACAATATGAGCCCCTTCCGATCGCCCATGCTAGATCCGAGAATGTCAGTTGACGTGTACGCGCCCGTTGAGGCTATGTTGCGCTCAGTGGTATAAAGTTACGCTCTCATGTCTGCCGTCTGACTTCATACACACCTCTCTCTCCCACCCGGCTTCTATACTACTATCGAAGTTAACGCGCAGTTCATCCCGTGCTCGCGCTTCTCTCCATCTAGACAACCAGATCGTTCCGCGCCACAGAGGTCTATATTTACCCGCTTTCCCGCTTTACTCCCTCCCATAACCCTGCTCGTGTCCGACAACACGAGCTCTACCCCTCTATCTAATCAACAACCAACACAATGTCTAGCTTTGGCGATGGAACGACGATCGTGGATGGCACCACGTCGGTGCCACCACCATCTCATCGCTATGCGAACGGAAAGGCACGATTTGCCGAGGAGCCGGAGAAGCCACAGGGGTCGTCGTCTGCCAACTTCGCCGCCGCGGTGGACTATATGGAGGAGGAGAGACCGTTCTTTGTTAAGATCGGCAAGGATGGACTTATCGCTGCGCTGCAGAAGCTCGACAGGCAGCTGAGGGCGGTAAGGACGCCCCTCCTTCTCCTACGCGCGAGGTTGGAACGTGTTCGCTCATGATCGTGTCTTCCAGGCTGGACGCGTGCACATTCTGTCCAGGAAGGTGGGCATATTCAATGTGTCTTGTCTCCTAAATGACGTCATACTCACCTCTCTGATGGGACGCGTGTGCAGCAACCAACGGACTGGATTGGCGATGAGGTTAACCCAGGACAGATCGGTCTCATCAACCATGGTGGACTGCCCAAGATCCTCACGCGCCCAGGGCGATATCCTGGCTTCCCCCTGCGCAACTGGTGGGCGCGCGAGTTTCAGGGAACATGTAGCTGTACGTACAGTCACCCTCTCGCGGGGCGAATTCCGGATCCTGTGCTGACTTGTCCTGTATCTGGTTGCCAGCGTCGGACACGGTGATCGAGTTCAACGGTCTGACGGTCGTGCAGGTCTCGCAGAACCAGGCGGCGGTCGTCTCTGACCCGCAGAACCACGTGTTCGTGATCAAGAACTCGGGTTTCGTCGCGTACGGAATCGAGGGAACGTACAACGTGCTCTCCATCGTGGACCAGACGCACTTGCCGACGATCATCAAGGACCATATCACGAACGTCACGCTCGGATGGTGCGTTCTCTCATATCCCGCGCTGAGCACTATAGTATAACGTTCTGCGTATGATAATGCAGGAGCCACGAGGTCACCATGAAGAGCAGGACCGCGTCCGGCATCACGCAGAACTACGTCGTTGCGCTTTTGTACGTACCGTCTCCGCATAACCCTGCGGTACATGAGATTGAGAGATTGTGAACAGCTTGAACATCCCTGCGAACAACTGTGCGATTCTGCAGAAGGGCGACGAACTTGAGCTGCTTCCCGCTGGTCAGCACTTCATCACGACACCGAATGTCACGCTCCGTGGGCTATTCACGCTCGGCGAGAACCAGATCGAGATGCCCACGAAGGACATGTAGGTCTTGTACTTGACATGCCAGTGTGCCCTCTTCTCATGCGCAAAATCCTAGCTTTACGCGGGATCAAGTCCCCGTCAGCTTGACGATCTACCTCAAGTGGTAGGCACATTTATACCATTGCGGATTCTGCTAGCCACTCACGATCTCTCCACAGGCAATTGACAGAGCCGCTCAAGTTGACGACACACGGGTACAACACGCCCTATGATGCGCTCAGGGACAAGACGCAGTCCATCCTCACCCAGATCGTCGCGCATCGTACGTTCTTGAGGCCTCCGCTATCTCCTCACTTCACTCACACGTCTTGTTCAGTGGACTACAGCTCCATGGTCAAGCAGCGCTCGCTTGGTCCCGACAATCTTGACGACGGCACCGACGCGTCCTCTGCGTTCCTTGACGCTCTTAGGACGCGCGCTATGGACGACCTCCACCTTGCTGCGCTTGAATACGGTATCATTATGAAGGATCTCGGTAAGACCCTTTCGTGGCGACTTATTTGCAGCTCGCTTACTGATCGCTCTTTTTCCGCAGCTGTCATCGACAGACAATTCAAGGGTAAGCTTCACAGACGCGACTTTATCGGTGGCAACGTTCACTTGTATTGACGGATATCAATAGGCGACATCGCGCAGACGATGGACAAGTTGACGACACGTGCGCTGCAGGCTCAGGTCGAAGCTGCCGTGAGTCCCGTTCTCTTCGCCATGCTACATGCTACATGCTTAATGCTTCCTGACGCCGATCATCCCTGCAGAACGTCGACCGGGAGAACAGCAACAAGATCAAGCAGGAAGAGGGCGCGCTCGCAGTCGCGCGCATCAAGTCCCAAGCACAGAACGTCAGTTGCACTCATTCTCTCGTCTTCTCTCTCTCTCTCTCGCACACACACACACACACACACACACCATGCTGACCCGCCGCACGCGCGCACACACAGACCAAAGCCGACGCGGAGGCGTACAGCATCGTCGCCGCCGCCGAGGCGCACGCAAAGCAGCTGCAGATCGAGGCCGAGGCGCAGGCCAAGGCCACCAGGCTCGCGGCGGAGGCCGAGGCCGAGGCCGTCCGCCTGCGCGCCGCCGCGGATGCTGCCGTGGTCGACCAGTTCGCGCGCGAGATGGAGCTCCGCAGGACGGAGGTGTCGCGGGTGCGGGCCTTCGGGGACAAGGCTGTCTTCGTGCCCACGGATGGGTTGGGCGCGCAGATGGGGAACACTCTTGCGGTAGGCATGGCAGCGGGCCTGGGGGCTGGAGGGAGGAAGTGAGCTGAGCTTGAGCTTGAGCCTTGAGATTACATGACAGCTTGCTGGCTGCGACTGGCGCGTTCTACACTTATTATTGCTCGTATCACTGTTCTTCTTCTCTCCTTAAGGCGGACTAATCATTTTACAACCAAGACCACGCTCCTTGATATCCCGGAAGGACAACTCATCTAACTATAGTGCTCCATATGTTCATTGTACCACCACGATAAAGTGTATGTACTATTTCCAGCGATACCATCTTCAAATGACGTAACACTTGTCTACCGGAAAGCGAAACCAGGTATATGCGCTGCGCAGAGGACTGAATGCTTCGTTCGACTTTGCAGCACCAGGACCGAAAACAAAGTATTGCTTATTGATGTATGGTTCGGTGCAAGAACTGAAATCCCAGGCAGGAAGCCTAATAGTCAGAATGTAAATCCCCAGAGGTTATCGAGGAAGACAAAGACAAAGACAAAAACCGGACGCCGGACCCGGAGGAGCACTGAGGAATGCCACGTTACCCATCACGTTTTGAATTAAGTATAAAGTCCTCGATTTCTCACTGGTCGCATCTGTCCTCTCAAACCAAATACATGAGTATTAGGTTCAGTCAAATCTCAATCTCCAAGCAATTCACGGGGTTTCATCTGAAGCATCTTGTGAATCGGCCGCTGGTTGAACCACCCCTGTAACACGCTCATCAGACAGTTTGATCTCGAATAAGCTTCACCGATTTGCGCGGATCGAGCATTCCGAGTCAAATTTGTTGACTAAGCAACGCCGCTGCTGATCATTCAATGGAAAAAAGATGATATTCATGTCCACCTGTGCTGGGGAAGAAATGAAGCCGTCTCCGTCGGAGAGGATGACATCAGTCACACAATAGTCAAGGCTCGGAGAACAGGCACCTGCCCCGTTTAACCCACTCGGGTGCCAGTGGCCGCCCAGTGTCGACACCCTGTATAGCTCGATTCCCACTTATCATGCGGAGAGCTTGGCCCGCCGCTCTGACGTATCCTTCCTCGATGGTGAGTGATGGCCAACTGCCCTCCTACATGTGCCCGAGATGACCCACTTCCTAGCTGCAGACACATACAGCCCCTACCACTGGCAGATGAGCCCTGTGTGTCCTGAGCTTGAATAGGCCTAGACTATATTGGGAGATGTAGAACGAATCGCGACGGTGTGGACTGTACCGCCTGGACCCAAAAGCGATTGTGTTGTTATGGGTACCTACGACGCTCGTGCAGCTACGATCCATTCTCCAACGATAGACTCAACCCGTACCTTTCTTCCTTCCATTCCGGACCCTCTGCCTCCGATTCTAGATTAGAGCCAATGTCCTTACCTTTCTAGTTACTAACCATTCACGTTCTCCTTTACTCGAATGTTCCGAACCTCTCTCGATAGTTCCACTCTACACTATTCACCCGCGTCCATCCTGCGTGAACCTGTGTGCCGTCCTAAGCGTACAACATTTGCTCTCTGCGGATTTCAGTATCCTTATTATAAGCTTAACACTATCTCGTGAGCTAACTCTCCGAGGCGGGTCGTAAGTCTCATCAGAACCACTCGACTATCTCAGTAGACCCTCGGGAACGGACCACTTGCATCCCTCGCCACTATGAAGCTTGCTTTCTTATTGCTATGTTGTATCGCCGTTGGACTTACATATATACTGATTATGCTAATGCCCTGCCGGAAGAAAGAAAGAGTGGATAGATCAGAAGAAAATACGGGTACATCACAAGTTCAAGAACAGTACTCATGTATACTACGTGTTGAACGAGAGAAGGGATGGAGACCAGTATCCGTCCGTACACGTTGCGAGACGCAATCGCAGCGACGTGTTTGTGGCACAATGCTCAAAGGCAATTCGGAAGGGCCCTACCATGTGGATTGTATGTGTTCAGCAAAGGATTCTCAGCGGAACAAGGTATGAATACTACACACATATATGTATAGGCAAGGCAATGCATGGGCGATACCCGGACGTGCCCGCGGCCGCGCAGTGCTCATGCAGGAGTGCGCTTAATGACATCGGGCGACAGATACGCTTGCTTGTCGCCCCCGAAGCTTGCAATCGTCGGAAACGACGATGTTACTTTGTAGGTAGCATCGCGCACAAGGCGAGGTGGAGCATTTTACCGTTTCACCGAGCATATCGCGCGTATCGCGCGATCGCCTGCCTACCTTGCACAGAGCCCGATGAAAAAAAAAAGACCCAGATAGTCTGCATTTGGCTACAACGATCGTAGTCTTTTCTCCGTGCTCACTGGGACGCCCTGGACACGAACTGGGTGGATCTCCGGACAAGCCTCGTCGCCGTCTATGTCCACATACGATACAGTCTTACGAGCAACGCTTCAGACGGCACGAGTAAATAGGGTCGTTCGAGATAGGCGTATTGGATCGTTTAATCTTCGTTCACCGATGGATACGTAAGGAAGGACTCACTTACCTGTAAGTTTCTACAACGTTCTACAAAAATAGAAGTCGCGCGCGGAGTGTGTTGACGACCGCGACTGTGATCCAGCGGTATCTATAATGTCTCTCACAGACAGTGACCTGGTGACAACGTCGCGAAAGCGAAAGAACATCAGTCTACAAAACGCAGCATATGGCGCTGGGAATTGTTGTTGCGCGCTGGGAGTGACGCGGGGCGGCTTAGCGGGATGAGCGAAGGACGAACAACGGGAAGGTCACCGTGTACGACGATCCACAACTGAAAGGCGTAGAGAAGTAGCGAGATCGATGACGAACGTGGCATGGAGCGGAAGCAAAGGTCTGGGCCGCTGAAATGATTGGAGGCGATTTCCATAATAGGTCAATAACGCGCATCACACGTGACATCATCCCTGCATTGGGCAGAGTGCGCAAGAGATGTAGCGCAGATACCGATACTTAAAAGAGCTTCAAAGTCCCCATCCTCTTCTCTCCACATACCATCTTTCCCCCTTATCCCACCGTATCCCACCGTGCGGGCCTTGCCCCGCCGCTGTCTATTTTCCCCAACACAATCACGCTTTCGACTCAATGGACAGCTTTGCGCCCCAGAAACCGCTCGACAACTCCGTCTCCATAGCTGACGTCCGCCAACAGGTCGCCCAGCTTGAGGCCGACCTCCGCGAGAAAAATATCCCCCTCTCAGGACGTATCATCCAAGTATGCCACTATCTCCCCGTTACATGTTCGTTTGCCCGCCGACCCCGCCCATCCGACATCCCCAGCCCGCCGGCAACACCGCCCGCGAAGGCGTCTGACATCCCTCCCTCACCCACCACTGAATCTCAGCCTCAAGCTGATGACATTGCATCACCTGCTCCCCGCGGCACTGTGCCCGTCCCGTCGTCGCAGTGGGCTTTGAACGTCCGCTATGGGCACTCGGCGATGGTCAGCGGGATCGACTCGCTAGCCGCGACCCATGAGCAAGTCTTTGTGGGCTGGACTGGAGATATCCAGTCTGCATCTGCTGCTCCGCCCGCAGGGCAGGACGCGTCTGCACCCTCAGACTCCGTACCCGTCAAGGTATCCGCTTCGTCGCTCTCGGACGAGGATAAGAAGGAGCTCGAAGGTCTCCTCGAGGAGTACCAATCGCGGGACGGGGTCAAGGACGGCAGGAAGATCCACTATGTGCCCGTGTTCCTCGACGATAAGGACGCGCACGGCCACTACGACGGTTACTGCAAGCAAAGTGAGTGCCCCTCTGTACGAAACACTTTCGGCTCGGGTGCCCGTCGCGCTTCGCGATTATCCCCGTCCGCGTTATCCGCACGGTGGTGCAAATCACATTCTTCCTTATCCGTTGTTTGGGATTGGGAAACACACACTCTCCTCCGTATCGGTACTGTCTTGGAATTCTGTCTGCGATCTGTATGCCGTCTCCGCTCTTTTGTCGGACCGAGGCCGGGAGCACCCCGGGCCTAGAGGATGTCTGCAGCTTCGTTGAATTTGGCGATGACGATCTCGTTATCGCTTCCCTGCGACCGTGTGCTAGGAACCTTCTTCCCTCTTACGTACCTGGCGTCTACCCGTCGACGCCGGTTCTATTGTCGGTGACTCATGACTGTATCATAAATACTGACTGTATCGTTTCTGTCGCATAGCTTTGTGGCCGTTGTTCCATTATCTCCTCTGGCAAGATGTTGCAACAGAATACGCCTCCGCAGACGCACACTGGGCGCCGTACGCTGCCGTCAATGCTGCCTTCGCCCGCCGCGTGGCAGAGATATATCGGCCCGGTGACTTGATCTGGATCCACGACTACCACCTCCTCCTCGTACCGTCGCTCCTCCGCCAGGCTCTCCCAGATGCCACCGTTGGCCTTTTCGTACACACGCCTTTCCCAAGCTCCGAGGTGTTCAGATGTCTCCCTCGTCGCAAAGAGATCCTCGACGGCATGCTCGGCGCGAACCTTATCTGCTTCCAGACGTACTCATACTCCCGCCACTTTACGTCGTGCTGCATCCGTGTGTGTGGGTACGAGGTGACCGCGCGAGGTGGTATCGATGTACAAGGGCATGTTGCTGCCATTGGGTACTGCCCCGTGGGGGTTGATGCGGACCGTGTCGCGAAGGATACGTAAGTTGATACGTACTTCAACGTCAACCTTCAATTGCTCATGTCCATAATGCAGGCTGCGCCCCGGAATCCAGCCTAAGCTCGAGGCCCTTCGTGCTCTGTACGAGGGCAAGAAGATCATTGTTGGTCGCGATAAGCTCGATGTCGTTAAGGGTGTCGTGCAGAAGGTGAGTCGCTTCCATTTGGGCGACTCATTGTTTATCGGATTAACGATTTTCTATCCAGCTCCGTGCCTTCGAGAAGTTGCTGCAAGATTACCCGCAATGGATCGGGAATGTCGTGCTCATCCAAGTCACGTCGCCGGCGCTCTCGGACTCGCCCAAACTCGAGCGCCAGGTCTCGGAGCTCGTCGCGCACATCAATGGAGAGTACGGTTCGCTTGACTTCATCCCGGTACACCACTAGTAAGTCACACTTCCGACCTCAATACATATGCGTGGAACGCTAAGTCTGATCTTGCCGCCACAGCCATCAAACGATCAAGAAGGATGAGTTCTACGCCCTGCTCTCGGTGGCTGACCTCGGCGTCATCACCCCCCTTCGTGACGGTATGAACACTACCTCGATGGAATTCGTCATAGCGCAGGAGCGCACGAAGAAGAGCCCGCTCGTCCTCTCCGAGTTCATGGGTATCTCTAGCAATATGAACGAGGCTCTCCAGATCAACCCGTGGAACCTGAGTGTGCGTACACTGTCAACTCACTAGAATTAGACTGGTGGCTGACGCAATTGTGGCTTACATACAGGAAGTGGCAGCCGCGATGCACCGTAGTTTGACGATGTCAGACGAAGAAAAGCTACGCCGCCACCAACAATTGTACAAGACCGTCACCACGCACACGTCGCACACCTGGGCGGCCATCCTTGCGAAGAAGTTGCTTGAGCGTCTTGGGACTACCAATATGGCTCGACAGACACCGTTCATCCCCAAGGGCGAGCTCGAGCGTCACTATCTCAAGGCGAAGAAGCGGCTGTTCCTCTTTGACTACGATGTGCGTATCCTCCTTTGCCGATATGCCATGTGGACGCTCAGCTGACTATATGCGCTCTGTATATAGGGTACGCTCTCGCCGATCGTCAAGATTCCAAGCGCAGCAGTCCCTTCGAAAGACACGCTGCAAGCACTCGAGGCGCTCGCGGCGGACTCGCGGAACGTCGTGTACATCATCTCAGGGCGAGATGGCGAGTTCCTCGAGCAACACTTAGGCCACATCAAGAACCTAGGCATGTCCGCCGAGCACGGTGGTTTCATACGCGAGCCGGGCGAGACTACGTGGCGCAACTTCACGGAGTCGCTAGACATGAGCTGGATGCAGGAAGTGCTGGAGATCTTCAAGTACTACACTGAGCGCACCACTGGGAGCCATATCGAGGTCAAGAAGAGCTCGATTACCTGGCATTATAGGAGTGCGGATCCTGAGTGGGGGTGAGTGTCATCACTGTTGTTATCTGACAGTAGATTTGAGGCTGACTGTATAATATGCCAGTCTCTTCCAGTGCCATCAGTGCCAGGACCTCCTCGAGAACAACCTTGCGCGCAAGCGGCCGATCGAGGGTATGTTTCTTGTTGTAATGCACATTGGCACTGGCTCGTCGCTGATAATCTCTCGTCAGTTCTCGTCGGCAAGAAGAACCTCGAAGTCCGTCCGCTCGCAGTGAACAAGGGCGAGATCGTTAAGCGAATTCTCTACTTTAACCCAGACGCGGAGTTCGTCTTCTGCGCAGGCGACGACAAGACTGACGAGGACATGTTCCGCGCCCTCCTCCTCTTCCCTCAAGGCCCCACCCCTTCTAGCAACTCCTCTTCACCTACCGACGCTCCCGTGCACGTCACTCTTGACCCACCGCTCTCTGTCACACTGCTTTCGAGCACGAAGGAGGAAGCGGAGAAATATCAACCACTCGAGCTCGCGATCGAGCAGGATGCCGTGTTCACGACTGCAGTCGGACACAGTTCCAAGCGCACGCTTGCTGTGTGGCATGTCACGACCCCGGAGGAGGTAGTGGAGCACATGCTCCACCTCGTGCGTGATGCGATCGCCGATGAGGCTCGAATCACTCCTACTGAGGGTCAGACGAGTAGCCTTTGAGAAGAGTACTGGGTACCGACTGTCAGGAGTACCTGACCCCACGACAGGACTGAGGAATAGAACACGACCACGACGGGATGTCATGAAGAAGGAAAGTATCACTGTATCCATATTCGTATCTCGTAATGTGCCCACCCATGCATGCCTACCTGCACCATGCACATGACTTTCTCCCTCCACCTTTTCTCTCGCTATGTTCTTTCGGTTTTGCGACAGTCTCGTTTCTTGTCTTAGGACTTGGTTGGGCGGTGGAGTGGTCACCATTGGCGATTCGATTCATACATGTTGTTGTACATTAGAACCGTGCTTGCCTACATGCGTATATATACATAGAGCGAGCTTGCGCTAGCTGTGTAGCAATTCTATCCTCTCTTGACATCAACATGATCATTACTGAGGGTAATTCATGCATGAAGACATCAGCGCTATGTACTAGACCTCGCGGATAAACTTCGCAGGCGCTCTTACCTAATTAGGGCCAGATTGAAACCCCGCTTGTGTAAGCGCCAGACCGATAGGGAGGAAAATCGTTCGCGTCGAGCGCGCCTTGACTCCCACCCGCCACGCTGCCCCTCTATCCCTCTTCTTCTGCTTGCCGTCGCCCGTTATGGATGTGGATCTGAAGGTGAAGGATGATGTGGAGGACAGGAAGGACCGCGAAAGAGAGCGCGACAGAGACCGTGATGCAGACCGCGACAGGGACCGCGAGCGGGACAGGGAAAGGCGGGATCGCGACAAGGACAGGGATCGCGAGCGAGAAAGAGAAAGGGAAAGAGATCGTGAGCGACGAGACTCTACCACGTCTCTGCTAACGCAATCATACTCAAGAGACTCACTCGTTTCCAGCACGCAGAAAGAGCGACCACTGGGAACCTGAAGAGAGGCGCAATGGCGACGTGAGTACCGCATATGTCATCTCTCAGCGAGTACCATATCGGTGTCTAATCATGCGCATATATCCAGCGTCGCTCGCACCGATCGCGGAGCCGTTCACCCTCTCGCACAAGGCGGCGATCAGACTCAGCCCGTCGTCGTTCTCGTCGCTCGCATTCACAGTCGCGGTCGCCACGCAGTCGCAGCCGCTCGCGCAGCCGTGACCGACGGGCGACAGAGGCATTCGCACGTTCGCTCGGCGGTCCCATGAACGCGCCACACGAAGAGGCGGCAGAGTTCGCCAAGGTCAGCAAGCGGGAGAACCGCGTCTACGTGGGCAACCTCAGCTACGACGTCAAGTATCGGGACCTGATGGAATTCATGCGGGGAGGTGGGTTGGGGAATCTTGGACTACTAGCTTTTCGCCTTTGCGTTCTTCTTGGGGTCATGGTTTGGGGTGCGCATGCACAGGCCGTGGGAGACGTGGCAGTGGTAAGGAGTGAGGATGAAGACAGAGATGAGGTCGTAGGACCCGGACGGACTGCGGACTGGAAAGGGAGGCCATGCTGCGAGGAGTGCGCTCGAGGCGAGATATATTAGTTCATGGCAGAGGTCATGGGTACGGGCATGGGCATGGGCATGGGCATCAGGTCCGAGTGGTGCTAGTTGCGGTTCATGGAGTGAGGCCCGACACAGCAGCACAGTCGCCGACGTCTTCCCCGGAGTTTGGTGGAGGTTTTGGTTTACTGATGGAGTGACGAGTTGAAGGATGGTTATTGATGGGATCTCTTTTTGGGTTTGGATAGCTGGTGAGGTCCTTTTCGCCGAAGTACTTGTAACTCCTACCGGTGTCTCGAAGGGATGCGGGTAAGTCGCGCTCACCGTATACGTCATTCCAAGCCTGATTGCATCCTTTTACAGGATCGTGGAGTTCGCATCAACTGAAGATGCACAGCGTGCCATCCGCGAGCTGTCTGAGCAGCTTCTTCTTGGTCGTCCGGTGTTCATTCGAGAGGTGAGTGTCCCGATAGCAGCCGCGAAGGTGCCCCTCACACGTCACAGGACCGTGAACATGAATCTCGGTTCGGTGCTACACCAGTGCCTGGCAAGATCGGCATGGCCATGGCGGGGCAAGGCTTGCACGCTGCCCCTCCGCCTAGGCCGCCCTCACACAACCACTTCACACACTCGAATCCTGGTAATCAACTTTACGTTGGGAATGTAAGTCGGCCGCCTCTGCCGCGCTCTGCTCTCTGCTAACTTTCTTCCACCGCAACGTAGCTGCCGTATCAAGCGGGCTGGCAGGACTTGAAGGATCTGTTCCGTTCTGCTGGCAACATCATCCGTGCAGACATCAATATTGGTATCGATGGTCGTCCTAAGGGTTCAGGTACCGTCATCTTTGAGACTGCCAAGGATGCCCAACAAGCTATCAGTACGTCGCATCATCGTTGCGTTATGCACTTGCCCTAACCTGAATGTAGGCATGTATAACGGTTTCGACTGGTACGGCCGGACCCTCGAAGTGCGCGAAGACCGCTACGCCGGGCTGACCGGCCCCGGATCCTATCGTGGCAACATCCGTGGTGGCTTACGTGGCGGACTGCGAGGGTCCGGCCTGCGTGGAGGAGGCTTCCGCGGCGGTTTCCGTGGCGGGTATGTCGCTAGCGGCGCTCCTGGTGCAGGCGCAGGCGCAGGTGCGGGTGCAGGCGGGCGCGACTTCTCGAGCCAGGATCTGTACGCGGACTACTCTGGTCCAGACCAGTCAGGCAACTTGCGCCTCGGGGGCGGTGGTGGCTTTGGCGATGCGGCGTACGGCGGCGCAGGCTATGGCGCTTTCGAGGCCGACCCGTCGCAGCAGATCATGGTTCGCAACGTAGGTGTTCACGACGATGAAAAATCTAGTGGCGATGAGCAGGGCGCTGACGGAGATGCGTGACAGTTGCCGTGGTCGACTGCAAACGAGGATTTGGTCGAGCTGTTTGAGACGACCGGGCAGGTTGAGCTTGCGGAAATCTTGTACGAGGGCGCACGCTCGAAGGGCTGTGGTGTCGTTCAATTCGCCCAAGTACAGGAGGCAGAGACGGCGATCGGTACGTTACAACTTTATGGTCACCTACGATATGTCCTTACTTCGGATTATGGCACTGCAGCAAAATTCCAGCAGTACATGTATGGTGGACGGCCACTTGGTAAGCATCTGCTGAAGCAATTCACCACACGAACAATACTGAAGTGAAGGTCCACGCAGACGTCCGGTTCAACGATCGCTGGCACACGTTCTCGCCCAGCGCCGCCAAGGGCGGCCAGGCGATACCTCTGCCGGCCGAGGTTGCCATGTAACTATTCTTGCTCTTTGTTCCCGCTTTGGCTGTTGACAAGCTCGAACACATCACTGTGGTCCGTATGTATCTGTATCTCATGTGCCTCGCTCTCCTCCCTCTCCCATACGTAACAATATGCGTTTCTTGATAGTGCCGTCGCAGAACGATTTCGTACCGTATGTACACGTGCTGCAAAATGTGAATACATACTCACAATTGGTCTATGATCTCCTACTGCGTTTCTTCCCGTCCTTCGCCTCAACGCTAGTTTCCCTATGGATGTTCATGACAAGTATAAGGGCCGTTGATAAACCGAAGCCTGGAGCGGAGTTTCAAATCGCGTCCCACTTCTTCGGGTAATCCGACGAATGTCCGTCCTCCCGAGCACAACATCCGCCCTTTTGATGACGACGTCCACGATAGCGACAACGCCCTGCATAGCGCAGTCGACGGTGCACGTAACGACATCTACTCTCGTCCATGGGAATCACGAACATCTAGTGCTTGACTGGACCTGCCAGTGACCAGACTAGTACTCGGTCTGCGACTGCGGAGCTACTATCATGCCTTCCTTCTACGAGTGGCAGCTCATCATCCTCATAGCCACCTGTGTGGCCCTTTTGTTCTGCGAGAGACGGTTTCTAAGGCAACGGAGTGCGCTCGAACATGGCGCGGAGAACGGTGCACCACCATCCATCGTATCGCATCTGTCGAGGCGGTACCTCACCGTCTACACCATCGTAATGGGTGAGTCTTGTTTTAGTGGTACCGGTTGCTCAACCACCAGAGACGTAGCTACTACATTTGAATTTGGAAACTAGCCGATATGTTGTTACACAGCGTACATCACATGAGATTGGCGCACAATAGTACTAGTCTCTACCTGCGTCTCTGGAGGTTGAGCAACTCCTGTTCTGCTGGAAAAGCACTGATTTGAGAGTAGGTGCCGATTGGCTGCAGGGTCCTTATATCTACTCTCTCTATCGGGAGCAGTATGGCCTTCCGGAACGCTTAGTCGCGCTCCTCTTTGTGTTGGGTTTCCTCACGGCAGGAGCTGCAGCGCCACTTGTGGGGGTGTGGGCGGATCAATTGTGAGCACCCAGACAGACACATTTGTATACTGACTGATCTTCCTTATGATCTTAGCGGGCGCAAACGTCTGTGTATGGTCTTCTGCCTGATCTACACATCAGGATGCATGTTCATCCAATTCCCAATTCTTCCGTCTCTGTTCCTCGGCCGCTTCCTCGGCGGGTTTGGCACTGCGATCATGTTTTCGAGTTTCGAGTCCTGGCTAGTCACATCCGCGAACAACCTCACGCTGTCTTCCCGAGACTTGTCGACGATATTCGGACGTGCGAGCTTCCTGAACAGTGTAACCGCAGCACTAGCCGGCGTCGCGAGCAACAAGCTCGTTGAGAGCACCGACTCGTTCGCGACCCCTTTCTTGGCGAGTGGAGCGCTGCTAATGTTTGCCTGGATTATCATTGCTTTCCTGTGGTCGGAGAACCATGGTGCGGCTGGTTCTGCAACAAGTGAGGTCCTGGACCTTGGACGCCTCGCAGCTGCATGGAACATTGTCCAAGCAGGCAAGTGATCATAGTAACATGGGGTGCGTGCACGTTATAACCGCATTGCGTGCGCCTTTAGATAAACGGCTCCTGGTACTCGGCTTCACCCAGACATGTTTTGAAGGGTCGATGTACCTCTTCGTGTTCCTCTGGGTCCCCTTCCTCCAGGAAACCGCGCACGACAGCGGTCGCGACCGCAACCTCCCGCTTGGATACATCTTCTCCTCCTTCATGGTATCCATGACGCTCGGCTCTGTCCTGTACACCTCCATCGTATCGCTGTCCCGCTTAGATGCTCCATCTCCTCATCCCGACAGCTCCGGCTCCGGCTCTGGCTCTGGCTCTGCTAGCTCGTCCGAGGACACCGCACCCACGGCTTCGCCCATCTCATCTCATGAGCGTGCGATAACATTGCACGCACAGCTCAGCGCTGCTGTATGCGTCCTCAGCGCACTGGCCTTCACTGTGGCCATAGCCAACAGACACGAGCACGTCCGCTTTTGGGCGTTCTGCGCGTACGAGCTGTCAGTCGGGGTCTACTACCCTGTCCTGGGCATGCTTCGTGGCCGTCTGGTGGAGGATGAGCACCGAGCGACGGTACGTCCCTTGCTCAGTTTCTGCTCTGCTGTCTTTCGCATCCCGCGTGAGACCGAGGACTGACGCCGAATTCTCATATGATCCAGCTCTCATCTCTCTTCCGTGTCCCGCTCAACGTATTCGTCACTGTATCCCTCCTTACTGGAGTCGCGTCTGCGCGCCACGTCGTGCTCGCCGCGTGCGCGGGGCTGCTCCTATGTTCCGCGCTCGTCACCGTCATCGTTTTCCTTCGTCCCATCGGGAGCGGTGCCAGGAGACGTCCCGCTCTCGCTAGCTTGCGAGCGAGATGAGTTTGGCGGGGCACATGGGCTGCGTGCTTTCGTTGCTAGATACACCCGCCGTTCGCCTGGCGGCGCGCCCTGAGGTGAGCGAGATGGAGGCGTGATCCCCGTGGCACTGAGTTCTTAACTGATTCAGCGCCTTATGTTTAGATCTGGTCCCTTCTGTTCCTCCGTAGCGGGGCCACCCCAATCATAGATCGTACAATGGCCGATAACCATCACCATCTTTCGTACTCATAACCTGCCGCCGAGACTGCAATACGTTGATCTGATCTTCATCAAATCTCAAGCGCCGTCAAAACACTAGGTAGGTACTATTCCTAAAGGCCCAATGGCCATCACTATGTGGCGATGAGTCGTACGTGCCGTGGTCAAGAGCATGACTGTCAGCATAGAATCCCCCCAATGGAATATCACACTACAACCGCGCGACTTGGCGAATCACCGCCCATGCCGGCCGTCGAATGGCGCGTCTGAGCTTCGACGCTGCTGATGAACGCTGGACGGCCCCTTGAGAATACTTCGGTTCCATTACCCGCTTCGTATGTGAGGTGGCTTGCAGTGTACACTGTGGTGCGCAAGACGTAATCCCGGTGGGTCGTTGCTATACTAGTAAGCATCAAGTCGCCATTCATCATGTAGACCCTCTCAGATCGTTGCTCAGCAGGTGACGGATGGACGGAACCACCTCTGCTGTTCGTGGTGGCCGCCGCTTTCATTCCAGTGAACCGCATATGCGGATGCTCGAACGGTTGCCGTGCATCCCGTCTCAGGTGTATAGACTGCGGAGTTGGGGCTGGAAGATTCAGGCTGACGGCGAGTGACGCAAATAAGTACATACGTTGCCATTCTTCGCGTGTGAAGACTGCACTGTCCCGCATGCCGTATTAGCGCGACATTCGACTTCGAGCGGGAAGCTTCTCTGACCCAGGGCCCAAGCGGGGCGGTGTGAAGGTGGACCCACAAGCCTCAAAAATCGCTACGTTAGCATCTCATCATCACGCACATCCTCTTCTCTTCTCTGATTGTGACATCTTCACGACATGCAGATTTGTCCGGAGCGCCCGGGCGACATTCCGCTCAGGTCGGGTGGTGTCGTTTCAGTTTCAGTGATCGTGAAGCTGTGCTTTTGACGGGATCTATCTTCTCCAGCCGCGTGAAACATACCCGGACCCTTCTTCTTGTCTCGGTCGTGTCGTCCTGCGAGGTGTCCTCGCAGTCGAGTACCCGTCGAATGTCATGGGCCTTATGACAATCAGGGCGTTGAGCTAGGTCACTCAGAACTACTGAGCCAAAAATTCCACTTGCAAAATGACAGCACTCACAGTGACAGCAACATCTGAACAACAGCGTCTCGGGACCGTAGCGATTTCAATGATCAAGCAATCTCAATTCAGTCCAAAACGCCCAGCTTGAGCGCATTCGGGAAACACGCGTCAAGGTCGTCCCGGTGACCACACGATGGCGGTGAGATTAGAATATCCAATGTCCATAAGAGTTAGAGGGACTTGGAATATACATACCTCCTCAGGTCCGCAGGTACCCACCAACTGTGCGGTCGGCTTTACACGAGACCACCTCCACGTCACCCACCCCTACGTTGTTGAACGACTGCTACACGACGTCCGGAAAGCGCCGCAGCGCCACGGCCACGGTACGTTTGCGTTCTACGTATATGGAGATGTCTCTCGCTAACTCGGCCGTCGACGTCGCCTGTCAGTCAGACTGCGCAGCTGGCACGTGCCGTCTTTGACCTTTGACAGGCTTAATTGCACGACTTCTCCCATCCGATGAGATTATTCCAAGTGAACTCGGTGCAGGCGGGCCTGAAGAGGGATAACGAAGCTGTGCTGCTTCGTGTAGACGACGGGAGCTGGAGAGTGCAGTATGGCGGGCAGTGGGCCGCGAGCTCGGTGACGTCGCCTGGGGACCAGAACGCGAGCACGATCCATACTTCGGGCCAGGCAGGCGCGACCGTCAAATTCGCATTCAATGGTGAGTCGCTTCTTTCTATGCCGATTGTGGGCAGCTTCCTTCCCGCACGTGGCTTCGATCGCATAGCGCGGGACTTGGAAGTTTGAACCCTGCTCTGTCTTTCTGCCTCCATTCAACAATCCGTGGTACTGACGGCACATCTGATTACAGGAACATTCGTGGCTGTTTATGGCATCCTCGATGGTCAGCCCGTCACAGCCTCTTTCACGATAGACGACCGAGAGCCGGTAACACAAGCTATCACACAACCCCCTCCCTCCCTTCAATATAACTGGCCCTTCTTCGCGACGTCAACACCACTCGATTCCGGGCTACACGAGCTCACCGTTACCGTCAGGCAAGGGTCCTTTAACCTTGATTACATCCAGTACACTTCCGTCGACGGTATGGAGGGCGTTGGGGACTCCGGCACAATACGCGACGACGGTACGCACACTCCTGCCCAAGGCCAGTCCGCTGCCAGAGCGAGCCAGACCCCTGTTTTCTCGAACACTCCGCTCTCGACGGGCGCGGTAGCTGGCATCGCCGTAGCGGGTGCGGTGGTTGTGCTTGGGATCGTGGCCATGCTCTTCTGCGTATTCTGTCGCCGCGCGAAGAGGGTACGACACCGACGGATCGACCCCGAGAAACGCCTGGACATGATCGTCGACGGTACGCTACCCTCGTTCTCAAATCTCCGCGGTACATACCACTCACGCCGCTCGTCGGTCCGCAGCGGCACCGAAACGGCCTCCGGAAGGGGCTCTGAGGGGGTTCCGACGGTTCAGCCGGGTGTACCGGCCGACGCCTGCGCGATCCGCACAGAGCAGCAAGACCGCGACGTCGTCAGCCCGAACGCAGTCCTCTGCAATGTTCACGTCCGTCATCATGCTTTCACCCACGCTATCCTTCGTGACAGAAGAACCAGAGGGCAATCATCATGCAGTATGACATGCTCGCACTTCATGCTTCTCTTTTGACATCCGTCTCTGCTGCTTTCGGACACGCACCCCCATTGGGCTCACTGTATACGTACTTGCCGATTCACGCTCTCGTTGCACCATCATACGTATGTTTAGGCGCATCATCCCACTGTATCTCTACCTGTATTATATACGCTACATGTGCTTTGGTATCTCACCGCATTGTTATGTGGTCATGCTGATGATTACGAGCAAGCCTGTCCAGTGATCGTGCTGAATTACAACGGATCTGCGGCTATAGTTAGCTCACCGTCGCTCGATGTTCATTTGATACGAGTCGGCCACGAAGCATGCCTTGCACCGGGTAGTATATCCCAAACGCACATCTCAAACGCACATCTCAAACGCACATCTCAAACGCACAGAATGTCCAGAAGCGCATGTGCTCGTCCTCCCTCCCCACCGCAGCGAGGAACGTCAGTGCGCTAGCGGCGAGGATCCCAGCGCTGATTTTGGCGTGGATGGACAACGTGAGTATTTGTGAAGACGGGGAAGGTATGTCTCCCTCGATCTCATGATGGGTGTCGAGCGGGGAGAGGGATATGATGGAGGAGTATAGGAGTGCGCCGAGATGCATGTATAGCATGAACGAAGAGAAGATGTATCCAAGAGGGAGGTCTTCTGGAGCGCTGGCTGCTTCTTGTAGCAGAGGTACCCACACAAAGATGAAGAGATGCAGTGAGCCCTCGAAGCAGGTCTGTATTAAGCGCAAGACGAAGAGCCTCTTATCTGTTTTAGTGTTAAATGAGTTCGATGTCGCGTCAAGTAGGTATGAATATGAGAGATTCACCTGCACGGACGAGCTTGTATGCGTGAACAGATGCTGCAGATGCCGTACGCTCGCGTTTGACCTCGAACCCTTCCCGTAGTTCTCGGACCAGGTCCTGGCGATGACCACTATTCCAGGTATGAGCAGGATGCCGCTAGCGATGAACGGAGACGCGAACGAGCCGGTCCGTTCCATGAGTTTGTCGCTCGCAACACCGGCACCCGCAGCAACTATACTGTTGACGAGCGCAGCGTGGCCGAAGATAGCGGACAACTGGCGGGATGAAAGCGCTTGAGCGTTGGCCGATGATACGAGCCACGACTGGAAACATGAGGAATGAATGGCACCAGACACGCCGCCTAAAAGTCGTCCTAGCAATAGTATGGGAAACAGGGGAATGTTGATGAACAGGGACGATAGAGCGAAGGTCACACAAGAGATCATGGACATCCGCTTTCGACTGCTGAACAACGTGTTAGTGGATAGAGGAAGCACTGAATGGTGCATACTATTGGTCAGCCCAGTTGCCAACCAGAGGAGATGCGATACCTCCTGATGAGTAGCCCACTACGAATAGCAGAGCAACCACGCGTTCCTGTAGGCCATACTGGACGCTGTACAGGGAGTACATATAGGGGCCCTGGAGCCAATCAGCACCTAGAAGAGGTCACGGGCTGATCGCAGAGTGTCAGACAAAAAACAGCACACCTCCGACAATGGCATAGACGAGTAGATACTCTCTAGTAAGCTTAGCAGCCTTGGGAATGGAATAAGAGTTGTCGGTAGACAGCGCGGTCCTGTGTAGTAGATGTCTATTCACGAGGTTGAGGGCCAAAGATAGCAACGCCAGTAAGACGAGCTGTAGGACGTAGAAGTCGATCATGCGGTCTGATTGAGCTTCAAATATGATATGTGCGTTGTCCTTGCATCGTTAAATGAAGCAATTCTGATGAAAACTGGCACCACACAGGCGAGAAGGAACGACGATATCTGAGCTGTATCCCCAGTTCACCCCACGATAATTAACACTAGCAAATGATGCTCTAGAAAGCTTCAGAGCGGCGCTGCGGGGCTGATAACAATGGTCGAGCTCGAGATGGTCAAAGTGTAAGCAAGAGAAGGACTCAGGCGCTTGTAACATCAAGGTTGTGCGCGCGGAGCTTCAAAGTCCAGCGGAGAAAGACCGTTTATTCAATTTGACAGAGGGAGTATTGGTCTCCGCTTCAACCTGCCAGTGCCACGCTACACGGTGTGTAGAGTATCGCAGTAGAGCTCGACACGTCCGTCATCAGCGCTTTGAGGAACCTTACACGTTCGAGCAATACCACCACAACCCACGCGGAGCCATGAATTTTGAGGACGTTGAGGAGCGCGATGGTGAGCACAGCCGGTTTTTCTTACAGGATTACTTCTAAGACTATCGCAGGCGTTCGTTTGTCGTGGAACGTCTGGCCATCGTCCAGGATAGAGGCAACGCGCACGGTAGTCCCTATCTCTGCCCTCTACGCACCCCTCAAGCCGCGCGAAGACCTACCGGAGATCCTCTACGAGCCCGTTACATGTAAGCCGCCCTGCAGAGCTGTTTTGAACCCCTACTGGTGCGTGCTTCTATCTTGTGCCGCTCATATTCACTCAATCTACGCGATCACAGCCAAATCGACATTCGCGGTAAGCTCTGGATTTGCCCGTTTTGTTTGCAGCGCAACGCCTTCCCTCCCCACTATAAGGACATCTCCAACACAAACCTTCCCTCCGAGCTGCTTCCCAAGTTCACCACCATCGAATACACGCTCTCTCGTGGTGCCGCTGTTCCGCCCATATTCCTTTTCGTCGTCGACACATGTCTAGAAGAAGAGGATCTCAAGGCCCTTCGCGATGCTCTGGTCGTCAGTCTGAGTCTTATCCCTCCATATGCCCTGGTCGGCTTGATCACTTTTGGGACGATGGTATGTGCATGTTCTTCTCTTCCCCGAGCAGCATACGTACCCTTCGCTACAACCAGACTCAAGTGCACGAACTGGGGTATGCGGAGTGCAGCAAGTCATACGTCTTCCGCGGTGGCAAGGAGTACTCGCCGAAGCAGATCCAGGACATGCTTGGCCTCAGCTCAACGAACCGGGCTGCACCACGCCCTGGCCAACCCATTCCCCAGGCATTCGGGGCCGCTCGCTTCCTGATGCCAGTTTCCCAGTGCGAGTTCCAACTCACCGGCATTCTTGAGGCGTTGGCGCGTGACCCGTGGCCCGTCGCGAATGACAAGCGTCCCTTGCGTTGCACTGGTGTCGCTGTCAGCGTTGCTGTGGGTCTCCTCGAGGTACGTCTTCTCTGTCGCAGCGTGTATGCACCTTTTTCATTCTCTCCAAGACTACGTTCCCCAATACTGGTGCCCGTATCCTGCTCTTCGCTGGTGGTCCTGCGACTGAGGGGCCGGGCTTGGTTGTGAGCAACGAGCTGAAGGAGCCCATCCGGTCTCACCACGACATCGACCGGGATAGCGCAAAGCATTTCAAGCGCGCGTCGAAGGTGAGTGCATGGAATGACGTCACGAGAGTAGTCCGCTTAGCCGTTCGCAGTTCTACGAAGGTCTTGCGAAGAGGGCATCCAACAACGGCCATGTAATCGACCTCTTCGCCGGATGTTTGGATCAGGTCGGTTTGCTCGAGATGAAGTCCATGCCGAACTCCACAAACGGCGCTATCGTCCTCTCGGATTCGTTCGCCACTTCCATTTTCAAGCAGAGTTTCCTCCGTTTATTCAACAAGGACCAGGCCGGGTTCCTTGAGATGGGGTTCAACGCGACGTTCGACGTTCAGGTGTGTGTCTATATGCGCTCATCGTAAGGGTACGGCGACTCACTGATCTTCGTAGACGACCAAGGAGCTCAAGGTTTCAGGGATGATCGGCCACGGTATCTCCGCAGCGAAGAAGTCGCCATGCGTAGGCGAGACCGAGATCGGTATCGGTCAAACCTCCGCATGGAAGATCAACGCTGTCGCACCTCGCACCGCAGCCGCGGTCTACTTCGAAGTCGTCACACCCGCAGGCCAGCCACTACAACCCGGCTCGCGCGGTCTCATCCAATTCGTTACGCACCTCCAGCACTCAAGCGGCAAGAACAAGCTCCGTGTCACCACGATTGCCCGTAACTTTGCCGAGGCGGGGTCGCCCAGCATCGCGGCGTCATTCGACCAGGAGGCCGCTGCGGTGCTCATGGCGCGTATCGCGGTGTTCAAAGCGGAGATCGACGACTCGCCGGATGTGCTGCGCTGGCTGGACCGCATGTTGATCAGGCTGTGCCAGAAGTTTGCGGACTACAGGAAGGAAGACCCGACTAGCTTCCGGCTGACGGACAATTTCAGCATCTACCCGCAGTTCATGTTCCACCTGCGCAGAAGTCAGTTCTTGCAAGTCTTCAACAACAGCCCGGATGAGACGGCGTTCTACCGGTATGTCCCATCATCCTTTATGCTTCCATGCTTCTGATCTCATGATACTCTGGATAAAAAGGCACGTGCTGAACGAGGAAGACGTGAACAACTCGTTGATCATGATTCAGCCCACACTCATGTCGTACACCTTCGACGTTCCACCGCAGCCCGTACTGCTCGACAGCGTCTCGATTAAGCCGGATGTCATTCTTCTCCTCGACACGTTCTTCCACATCCTCATCTTCCACGGAGAGACCATTGCACAGTGGCGGAAGGCCGGCTACCAGGAGCAGGAGGGCTACGAGAACTTCAAGGAGCTGCTCGAGGCCCCTGTCGCAGACGCGCAGGTACGTGTTGATCATGTGAATGGTGTGGATTAGCGCGCCGACGTACGTCCGTTCATTTCTAGGATCTGCTCGCGGACCGCTTCCCCATCCCACGATACATTGTCTGCGACCAGGGCGGCAGTCAAGCGCGATTCCTGCTCTCGAAGCTCAACCCGTCAACGACGCACATGTCCGCGAGCATGTATGGCTCGGCCCAGGGTGCAAGTTCCGGACAGGCGATCTTCACCGACGACGTCAGCTTGCAGGTGTTCATGGAGCATCTCAAACGCTTGGTATGTCCCCTAGTGCACCATTGTGTAACCGTGGCTGATATTCCTCGTGTTACGTAGGCTGTGGGTGCGCAGACGAACTAAAAAGCGGATGGACGGTGAGACTTTTTGTGGTGGTGTATTTATCATGTTTCCTCTGCGCTGTAGATCCGATGACGCAGTGTTGTTCTTATGTTCATGTCCTTTTGATGATTCAATGATACTTCACGTCCGGAAACTCGCAACTACTATGTGTCTACCAAGTAATTTGGTCGCGCTGTGCTTGGATCGCGCTCCCACAGAGTGTCATCAGTTGTCCCCCTTCCTCTTGATGTTCCCGCCTTGTCTTCCTTTAGTCTCTCCTTTAGCTCTCCTTTGCACTTCCATTTCTTCAACTCCAGCCATCTTCGCTGGGCACCGCTGCTCTCTGCTTGGTTGCACCGCATGCTCTTGAGGCGATCGCATGACAATCGCCGAGCAGTCGATCAGTCCCCACACACTGATAACAACAACCGTCGCTACAGGTCAGTTACCTCTCAAGTGCACCACCGCTCGTCAAGAGGGGAACTACAATGTCAATATTACTGCCTCTGAGTCTGTGCTATTCTATTCACGATCTAGCACTCTCGATGTGTCAGCCCTCATACTCGACCCTGGTCGCCCACTGTCTGCTCCCTCGCATCGTTGTCTTGAACTACAACATGTTTCATGACTAAGGACGACCCTCGTCTGGGTTTAACCACCCTTCTCCTAAGTCGTTGATCGCTGTTGTCATTTGCGTTGGTATGTCGCTCGCTTCCCATCTTGTGCCGCCTTCAATGTTTGATCTATCTCCTTTCACCTATTGTGCTCTTCCACCTTCTCGCATGCGCTCTATACGCCCTCAACGCCACGGTCTGCACCGCTGCGACAGTCCCCTCTGCCCGCGAGTCCTACATCTTGAGGGAAGAGAAAGTCCGTCGTCAGTGTCTCCACTGAGATGTATGACGAGAATGATTTGAGCACGTGATTGAGAAATTTGCAACTTCATACATGTATACACCGAGCACAGGAGAGCATCTGAGTAACAATTTCAGAGTCTAGCACAGCACCACAGAAACAGACGAAGCACCGTTCGCAGCGATCAGGAAAGCACAAGGTACCAGCATACTTGAGACTCGCGAGAGAGAAGGACATATAACTGGACGCCGCCGGACCGGATTGAGAGGAACAACTACAACTTGTGCCACTATTAGCACAAACGTGGGGATCGACACGAGATGGGGGTTCTAAGATGAGCAGTGAGTATGAAAAATTCAGAGCAGACATACTGTCACGTACATCATACAACAGCGAATCAGACGAAGGTCGGACCTTACCCCTGAATGTTGAGCGAGGGGTTGGCAATGCTCTGCAGGCTGGCAGTTGGGTACACCTCGGCTTGACTGAAGTTCGGCGTTACCGGGGCGGCAGCGTAACCGCTCACACCACCTGCTGGTGCACCCCAAGTCCCCACGAAGTCGCTCACGGGAAAGGCGTTCTGGGAGGGAGAAAAATTCCAAGTTGGGGTGATATGAGAACTGGACGCCGGTGACTCCTGTAGTTGCCACGAATGCCCAAATGTGTTGAGCGACGCCTGTGCGTGCTGCTCGTGTTCTCTGTTAGCTACTTGTGCAGCCCCTTGGAAGTAATTGCAAGATTCAGGTGAGGATCACAGCTAGAGAATATTGTCAAATACCTGGAGTCCCAGCGGATGGTCGATTGCCATACAGATCCGCGAGTAGTTCGGAGCTGGCTTCTGGCATGGGCGTGACTTCTTCCTGTTCTTTCCTCATCCTCTTCCTTCCCCTGACGATCGGGATCTCGTCACAGCACGAGCGATGCGTGTTACGCTCACAGCATCGGTCGCACGGTCGGGCATTACTGCACTTCTTCCCCGCAGAACGACAATTAGTGCACTACGTATCGGAATCGTAAGCTGCAACCACTAATGAAGGAAGCGCTCCGGGGACACCCACGGCTACCGTAGCCCGAGAGCTTCTAGGTTTCGCGGCACCACTCTTTGCCACAGAAGGGTTAGGTGAAGAGACGTATGTGCCAATTTGCATTGTGTTGAAAGCTTGACATCAGTAATTCTCACGATGTCTGCAAAGTCTGACACAGACTTTTCAGATGCCATCAGACATCACAGATATCATTTTCAGATGTGTTCAGACGTCCCAGATACTCAGAGTTCAGACATCGATTTTGGCGAGTTCAGACATTTTGGTCTATGGCTATTTCTATGACTTGTTCCACTCCCACTGGCCTCAAAACTTACCGGCATATGTATGCATGTACTCGCGACTATTTCCAAGTTCTAGAATGCCCGAATACCATGTGAATGCCTCGACAAAATTCCCACAAGCTGAATATGCATCTGGCTTCCTTGTGAGTCCCGTAACTCGAAATCAGGGAACCTGCGCAATATGAAGCTTTGCAATTAATCAATACATGGTCTCAGCTACTCTACTATCTACTGCTTTTGTGGCATGGCGGGACAGGGGATGGTGAGGGACATTGTTAGTCGTGCACAAGCTCTGCGCGCCTATTGGATGCGCGCCGTCAGAGGCGCCAGACATTCAGAAACATCGTGAATTACTGATGCCGACCTATACCAACGAGCTTGATCAGCTTTCCTGGATCAGTTGAAATGACCATTGACACGCTACTCACCACTTGGGAAACCGTGAGCAGATACATAGACGAAGTCTTGGTGGGGCGAGGTGTATATGTGAGATGTATGTACCGCAACACGGAGACGACCTTCGCGATCGTAACACACAGAAGGTATATCATAGCCCTGTGGAAGACTGCCACAGACTCCGAAGATTCGGGCCGGCAGTTGCCGTGCGAACCCTGAGCCCCTCGCCCAAAAGATGCTTCTCTGTGGCCAATTGAGTTGAGATAATAGGAGAGTTGTTCGGAACTCATGATGATGAATATGAGAGGTTGGGTGGAATTCGATTGAGGACTAAGGGACGGGTGAGAGGCCCTTATATTAATACTTAGCAGGAGATGACTGGCGCTCCGAGCGAACTTGGAACGCTTCGTTTCAACAGCCTGTTTCAGGTTTCAACTCGGACCCGGTGTCCCGGACTGGACTCCAACAAACCTTAATCAAGAATTGTCAGAAATCTAGGTCATCCTTTTGTCCTCCATCACCCAGGCTCATCCGGCCAATCTGGGAAGCCAATTTTACCATCCTTCGGCGATCTTCCAGTCGAATCCTGACAACCGATAACATCCATACCAATTTTGACCGAAATTGGTGCGCCTCCTCCTCTCTTCTTTCTGTCGTGTATTTACCCCTTTGCTCCTCTTACGAACCACATCAAGATACCTGACGATGGTATCGACGTTCTGCGCGGAACTGACTACTCAAGTAATACACATCTGCATGCAGAGGTGCAACGGACGAGGTTGAGCCTATGCAAGGAGGTAATACGACACCTGGTAGAAGAAGATTTGTGTGTCTCGTGGCCGCCTACATCCGACTACTAGCTCATTGTTGCCATGAATATATGCCGATTATCTGCGCTCCTGCCACCTACGCATACGTATACCACCACCATCCTAGGATTTCCTCGTTGTTCCCCGATGGAGTCACTTCTGTTCAGGTTCGTATGGCTTCACGCTGGGGAAGATGGCCATCTTTTGAAGCGAATTTGATGCCTTCCATCCGACTCTACGTTGTCTTACCCCAGGAAGAAGGTGCGTCATTGTGATGCTATCCGTTGCCGCCCCAACGTATGATAACTCACCGTGTTCCATGAACGTTCACCTAAGCCACGCTCAGCCACTCGGATGATGTTGGAAGAATTGACCAGAGAGGCGCAGATCGATTCTTCACTGGGTATCTACGTTTGAACACCCATTGGCCTTTGAAAAGTGTGAGCGCAAGTATAACACATTCATCTGTGTTTGTTTCGGGCACCAAAACACGGAACGTACTCTTGATATTGAGTACATCACACAACTAGCACAGATCTGGGCATACGAGTACTTGTATGTACATGAAGACATAGTGCAGGCTTGAGCGCGCCTCCAAGCTACAAGAGAGTATAGGAAACATTATTCAAGAATCATTGATCAGGCGCGGTAAACGAAGGTGTTGACATTGCAATGACGCGAAGACCTGTACCTGCAGAACGAATTGCTATCAAAGAGAGGGAAGGATTTAACCAGTCATCTGGCCTGCTCGAGCTTCTGCTCTGCTGCCTCCTTCACTTCCTGCACCTTCTCCTCAACAACCACCGTCGCAGTATCGACAGACTTCTCCATCTTCTCCACAGTCTTTGCCTTCACAGCAGCGGTCGTGTAATCCCGAAAGCCTAGTATCTCGCGCAACTACAAACCAGTAACCTCCTCCCCACCTTCCCAACAAGGCGCATGACACTACTCGAGAGCGTGTCCCCGCCGTTTTGCGTCGCATTCCTGGCTCGCTCCCACGTCATGGCGCTGTGTGCGTTGGTAATTTCATGCTTCTCCGCAAAGGGCGGAAAGTGCGCTTCTTCGAGCGAGCCGAGGTAGGAGGATACGTTGCGCAAGGTCTTGGGGAGGAAGTGATTGAGGGAGAGAAGGAAGAGTACGGGAGGGTGCATCAGTTGCCAGAAGAGATGGTTCTGAGCGAGGACGGAACCGATAATGATCGTTACGCCAATGTAGAGGATATTGTGTGTGAGGGGCTCGTCTGGGCACTTCACCCGGTCTTCCAACGGCGCAAAGAGGCGTGTAAAATGGTAAATTGATGAATCCTGGCACGTGCCCGTGACCACGCGGCGTGCGATGTCAATTTGCTTGTCCAGTTCAAAGGGGTCTCAAGTACGACCTCTGCATCCAGAGCAAGGTGGACTGCTAGAGGTATTCCCGCCAGGTCAGCCGTGACCGCGTGTCCATGATGCGTCGGGGCAGACGTACCTTGTTGCGTGTGCCGTGCAGACTGCCTGCAGCTGCGGCAACCGCAAACCCTCTTCTACTCTGAGAGTGTGTCCAGAAGTGATTAAATATTATACGCCGACAGTGAGACAGAGACATACCGCGGGTAGCTATACCTGAGTATGAAATGTGATATCGTCATAGGCGCGCGGATGATACACCCTTCGGAAGATGCCGGGGGTGTGGCGTTATAAACCGATTGAGCGTAAACTTTTCAATTCCGTAAAGTTTGCCTTCTAACATCATGCACATAGCTCTTCTGCAGGAAGTACAAGCCTCTAGCATGCCGCAAATATTTTCCCCACTGTATAAGACCCGTATGGTAGCCACTCAGCGCGGTCGATCAGAACATAATTGAGTCAATGAAAGCAGTGACTCAGATATTTCTGCTCTCCAACAACTTGAAGTGGTGATCACTTCACTCAGCTGACGCATATACTGAACTGAATATTCGGAGGTTAGTCTCTTCGTCAGTATATACGAGAAGTTTCCGTGTTAGTCTGTGACAAGGGCACGAGACACAACGTCTACCACGGCACAGCGATTGCATCCGTTACGCGGCTCACCACAATTGCATCTCACTCCTCCTTTTGGAGCCATCCACAGCGCGGCACATCCAGCGCCGAATGTCATCGCACACGGGGAAGGGAAGATCGAACTGCCAACTCCCTGCTATCTTCACAACAGAATCGTCTGGTCCGGCCTTGCGGATACGCCGCCCTCGTCCACCATTCGCTGCTTCGGCATTGGCGCCCTAGTGTCGGCGCCCTGGTGTTAACGTCTCGCCGACTCGGGATCCCCGCACGTTCGCTTCCGCTGCCTTAAAGCCCCCTGACAGTTAGCTCCAGAAGACCTGCAAGAGCGGTTGTATCATGATGCTGTCAACCACATTATGACGCATAGAGCCTCGAGGCGACTTCAAGGACGACCTCGTGTTTGGAGTATCATCACATACCAGAAAGCCAATACTCCAAACACTACTTCAAGGTCGGCGTTGAGGATGTAGTAACACGAGCACTATTGAGTGCAGGATCTTGGTCTGCGTGCAAGATGTGGGCCGTCTGGCGGGCTGCGAGACGTATAGTTCATCACCACGAGTCAGGCTTCTGTGGACAGCGCCGCGACGCTTCCAATCAGTACCACTGTAGCGGAAGTATTGTGCCGCACTGCACCGACTGCGGCCGAGCAAGAAACACTGCCATCCATTATCCGGATGCGTCACACAGCTGTGAGTGGTGAGCGGTGAGCATTGGTAACTGCGGCCCAAGGATCCCTCGTGTGTGCCTGCTGCTTGGACCTCTCTCCGCACTATTTGCGTCGGCGAGCCAGTGCCGCACCATCGCCGCGTCGTCTCGACCATCCGATGTTCACGCACCTTGCACGTTTGTGATGCACTCATCGTTAATGCTTCTCTACAGATCCGATTACAACATTCAGTGGTGCAAGGGGTAGAGCGGAAATTCCAGCAAAGTCTATCTGTCCTCTCAGTGTCCTGCGGCTATCATCAATCTGTCACCTTGACTCGCCTTCTGTCCTCGATCCATCACCGTCTCCCAGCCACTCACGCCCTCAAATCCATATACATACATATGACTTCAGGCTGCGACAATGACTCCACTCTCCCGCTCCAGCTTCTTGCTCGCTTGGCACTCGTCCTGGACGCGGAGGAGGGTGCATCCCGCCCCCAGCTCGCCCCGTATGCGTTCCGCCGCCGCTTACCTTCGACGTTCGCGTGCGGAACTTTGTGCACTTGAGCGGCGCCAGGCAGTGAGTGTGGCTTTCTTCCCTGGGCTTCTGTGTGGACATTAAAATGGAGTGGTGGGAGGAGAGGATGGATCTGAGGACTATGAGGGAACGGCAGATGGGGATGGGAGCTGGATGGCCGGGAGGCGGAGTGGGTGGAGGAGGATTTGCGGGTCATGAAGGGTATGTGCACCTCAACTTGCGCGTGTTGAAAAGGGGAGAGGGTGTCATTGACGGAAGGAGAAGAAGAGAGTGTGAGCAGCTCGGTGAGTGTATGCATTCCGGGTCCTTTGCGTGGGTTTGCGTGGGGTATAGCCGTGCGAGGTGACGCAGTAGCGCTAGCAGAGGGCATGGTCGTAGTCGCATGGTCAGTACGTCCTCCATCAAGTTCAACCTGTCACTGATCACAGGTTTGATCGGAAGACGTACCATGTAGTGCACGAGCACGGGAGACATGGAACCCAAGCGAGGTAACGGAGGCTTGCGCCCGACCGTCCAGGCTGAGAGATGATTGTGGTCCTGGTAGGATGATCATGCAGAGGAAGTAGATAGAGTGCGCCGTGAGCAGCTATGTACAAGTCCTTGGAAGACGAAGTCGCGGCAGGAGACTCGACTCGCTCAGAGTCGCAAGATCGCTGTAGGACACGGGCGTGATGGGGTTCGACATGGTGGTCATTTGTCAGCAGGGCAGGCAGTAGAAGTAGTAGAGAGGGTCTTTAAGTCACATAACTCAGCAGGTGAATGATGTGAGATGCAACCCGGACTCCATGGGCGGGAGGATAAGGATCAGCAGTCAGCCCGCCGCCGTGTCTTCAAATCCCAGCAGTAGGTATCAGCACAACAATCTTGGCCGCCTATCTGCGTGGTCTATGATGATTGGCTTGGCCCTGTTCCTCTGCCCGTGCGTCAGCCCTGGCTATCATCGAGATATTGATCCTCCAACTGCTCTGAAGCTGAAGATATAGAACTTCGGGCTTGTGGTAGCGAAGTGCAAGATTTTGAGGTATGTGTATCACTGTGTCAGCGCATCGTTTAAGTCGCGGTGATGCTTGAATCGCGCTCTCCACTGAGCCAAGAAGTGTTGTGGATGTACTATATATACAGTGGTCACTGGTGAGTAATCCGTACATATGCATGAGGGAGGAAAAGGAACATTGGAGCGGCGGGAAGGATGAGGAGGGAGTATCTGCGCCGCATGAAATACAGCAACAGAAGGGCAAGGCTACTGGTTCGACCAGACACGTTGACTATCTATACATAACACATGTCCAAGCCTCCACACTACTGAACAGGGGTGAACTAGCCACACGACGACAGGTACAAGTGACGAGGTAAGAAGCGCCCTGCGGAAATGAGAATGAGGACTGAGCCTATCACATCAGCAAATCGTGGTGGGTTCTGATAGTTGGCTATAGCGCACTATAGCCAGCGTAGTGCACAATAGTACCCGTAGTACAAGAGGAAGTCCGTTCATAGGACAATCGAACGGTGACCAAGTCTGACGGTCGTTGTAGCACAGAGATGACAGTGTTGCGCGCGATCGTACATGTGCGTGCGTCTGATAGTGTACGAGGCCGTACTGATAACTGGTGCTACCATACCTGCCGGCGTGTACGATATATGTGCGAACATACCCACCCACACATGCTAGAGCTGAGCTGTAGTATTCATCTCAGTGATGCATCCGCTCTCGCACAGCTCGGATATCACTCATAACATCTCCAATGTTCATTGGAGAGGGAAAGCTCATAGTTATTGTTACATGCGATTGCAATTACTCTATTCTACAGTATTAATGACAGTCCGAGTCCGAGTCCGAGTCCTGGTCCAAGAAGAACAATAAACAAGAACGAAGGCGGGTCAAGTTCAATGACAAGTGCAAGGGCGAGTCTGAGTCTAAGTGCAAGGGTGAGTTCGAGAGCGAGCGTGTGTGACGAAAGAGTGCGTTGTGGGTGTCGTCATAATCATGTGGTAGAGTTGGTCCTGCCGCAAATTGTTAGTAGCCGTACAGGGGTTATTACATACTTACTAGCATGGACACTCTGTCCAGGAGACTGGACAGTGCGATGTGTCTTTCGGCTATAGGAGAGTATATGCGTAAATATATGCGCATATACTCAGGTACGACTACATACCCGACGCGCGCATACAGGACGGGGTCTCGACGGAGCGAAATAGGCCGGGTGAGCTCCCTTGGGCTCTAGGTCTGGACGCGTTTGTGTACTTGCTCCTCGGGGTGGGGTCTTCTTCCAGTGACAATGAACGTTCGAGCTCACCGTTATGCTGCATGCGAGGATGCCTCACCCGCAGCTTTCTTGATCTGTGAAGGGCGCGGGTGAGCAGCCGACTCATTGCCGGAGGGGCGTCTTCGGTGCGGTCTTCTCGTCGGACCCTTCACCGGGGAGCGAGTAACTTCGTTTGGTAGGCCATGGCATTGAAGAGGTACGTGGGGTTTGGAAGAGAGATGAAAGGAAGGAGAACGGTACTGTCTATTGGTAGTACACGACGGGCCGCGATCACATGATCTGGTGCCTGGACTGACAGTGTCGTACGCCCGGCGCTTGGGACTGATTTCATCCCGGGCCCCCCGCCCTCCTTGACACTTGTCTTCTCGACCGTACTCCTGCCCGTCCTCTCGTTCGTCCTCTTGCCCATCGTACTATCGCTCGTCCCCTCGCCTGTCCTCTCGCCCGTCTCGTTCTCCCTCTGTGACACATGGGTCACACCTATCTAGACACCGCCGGAATTGCTGGCAGCATGCCTCGGCGCTGGGCCAAGCCATACTCAATTGAAAGGTCACAGTGCGTCATCGAGCTCGAGACAACTCGAGAGTAATCGGCGAGTTGACAGTGGTATCTCTCGGGTGCTCGCGAAAGGGGTACTTGACGATCAAGCTCGGACAACCCTCGAGACTCGGGAGAGCCCCCGAGTCGAGTTCTTTTTTCCTGATGAAACTGAGACATGAATGAGACACGATATATAGCTCAATGTAATCGCTGTCTGAAGTGAGCCTATCATACTCCGTCGAGTGCGGCGGCGTTCTGTGACACTCGGTCTAGTGTGATGGTGTTCGATAGTACTGCGTCCGAGACGACTCGTGTCCTATCACGTCGTTGCAGATGGGCGGCTAGCGCCCACGAGCATCCTGCATAGTACTTTACCGCACACGATCAAACCGTCACCGTTTTGCTGATGCATACGTCTGACAAAGGTCAAAGCTTGGTGAGAGGGTCATTGCTTAGTGAGAGGCGATGTTAGAGGAAGGTCGGAGGCCCGCTGTTGAGAACCATGCTTGAGAGGGAAGTGCCATGTGGAAAGGGCGCGGCCATTTTGGTGACCGAGGCTGTGGACATCAGGAAAGCGCTTCTGCTCCACCTCCTGACAATGCTAAGCCGGAAGTTCTGAGGTAGAAACTAAATAGCGTAGTCATACACTCGCAGTGAGAAGCGCCTTATCGGACGAGGGGGCAAGCTGCGGTTGTCCGAATGATTCAGGGTGTCCCTAGTGGTAGCAAAACTCACCGTGTCCGACGACTGTGCTGGAGGATTCGCCGAGTTGCGCGCCGCCGACACTGGTCAAGTTGACTGTTCATGCGAATAGACACTATGAGAACTGGTCCCCGAACAGGACCCTTGACTTTGCCTCGTGGTGGCCTCGATGCTGGACCGTCCGTAGGTGCCCTCACTGGCAGACGGGGAAAACGACGGTATACCCAAACGAATGATGCTTGGCGTTTGCTCGTACTGACAGAGGCTGAAGAGACTGACAGGCATGATATATAGACTCCACTGCTTCAAGACGCATTGTTACTATATCCCCCGTTCAACAACCATGTCCTCCACCTGGAAATCATACAATCATGACACTATTAACTCTCAGGCTTCTCACTTGTTCCCTTTCTCTACCACCATCCCACACGCTGAGCATACCCACCCGCCACGTCTTGAACGCTACTACGACTATGGTCAACAGTCGGCGGATTTACCCTTGGGTGCAGCGGCCTCTCAACAAACTACCTCCGCATCCGCATCCGCCTCCCTCCTGCAAGCAGAGTCTTCCAGTGAGTATGTCTCCTTCCACAGCTCATCAGACATGTGATGCTTACTCTATGAATCCTTGGCCCCTTCGTAGTCCCCGCAACTAATCCTGCAACTTCAGACACAGACCCTTTCTACCTGATACTGCGCTCGGAGCACCTCTTGTCCTTGCTATCGCAGCCAGGCGTCCTATATGGGACTGGCGCTCTTCCGGCCCTGCCCTCTGGCTACGCCTGTGTCGTCGTCCCTCCACTATCGCACGGGAGTAAGTTAGTCCTTCACTGCATAGGGTTTAGTGTAACTGATGACAAGGCTAAGCTGATCCTGTGCTTCCAATTACGTGTCAGCCCTCCCATTACCAGTGGCAGAGGCACTCCCACTGCGAGTCGGCCACCAAGGTACAGTGAGCATGGCTGTAAGTCACTCATACTCAGTCACTCTGAACAGCAATTCAATTGGACTAATGTGCTCTCTAGTGCACCGGCTGCAGGGAAATCAAGAAGAAGTGTGACCGCGGTTCGCCGTGCAAGCGATGCAGTAAGTACGGCTTGGAGTGCATCTACCTTGAGCGGAAGAGGCGGCGTACAGTCGCTGCGAGGCACTCTATGAATCGTCACAACTTGACCAGTGTTGGCGACGCGCAAGTTCAACTCGGTGGACCCTCCAACGCCGCCGTCCGACCCAGTGAGTTTCGCCGCCACCACGATATCCATGTAGAAATAGCGCAGCACCATGTATCATGATCATACTCATCTATTCGGGCAGCCGCTGCTGGACCTTTGTCCGCAGCCTCGGTCGCCAACATGGCCGCACCCTTTGCACCATATCCCACTCAAGCGTGGTTTTAAACAGTGGACATCCGACCGTCCTTCAATCTCGCCTTGACTCAGCAGCTCTCTTGGTGAGTTGTTGAAGACCTGCAAGAAGCTGACCTCTACGCGGGTGGAACATGAACTGCGGGTAGATGGTGAGTTTGTCCGTCAGCCGTAAGCTCGTCGAGTCTTCCTTCCTGTAGTCCGCAGCATGTCTGGCGAGTCGACAATCTCCGCTTCAGTGCTCGTGGTCTCTTGGTAAAACGATGCCGCAATGTCCAGCGTTGTTGTTCCGCACGGATGTTTGGCCGATATCAATCTCGGTCTCACCTACGCATGACGACTCCGCCGTACTCTTACAATCAGCGCATATAGGCACAAACCTGATCATCGATTGTCGGGCTGAAACAGCCCATCTCGAGGGAGACCGGCCTGATCCTTGTCGAATAAACTCGTGGAGTATCCAAACCTATTACGGCACCGAGTGCACTCCCGCCACACGCGTGCAACGTGCCCTCGGATTGACTTGGTATCAATGCACGAAAGTCCTTCTACATAGAAAGTAGCACTCAACAAGCAGAGCATGATTTATTTTGATATCCATGTCATTCTTCCATACTGCTCGTACATTCCGATGTGCTTCTCCGCTTCGATCTCGGCGCACCCAGGCCCTTCCACGCGCTTACTCGTATTCAATGACAGTATGCTCTCTGCCGCACATCAGAGACACTGTGACTCAGCTGATAAGCAGATGCCCACGTTTGAGACACGTCACCCGAAGAACGTGCGTGCACCAATAGACGACAGCCTATATCGTCATCGTGAGGCAGAGCGTGCTTCTTGCGGCGCACCATCGCAGCGCGAGCGCCGCAGTGCGCCGCCATCGGTCCGATGAGGCATGCAGACGCACTTTATATTGGCACCCGTCGGTGACACCTTGCGACGAGTACAATGCATGGCATAGGGGTAGCGTACCCAGGCAAATAACAAGAGCCATCGCGACGTTTTTCTTCATGAATCCACCTGCTCGCATTCCTGGCGCACACAACATTGTGCGCCGCTGCAGCGATCCGCCGCTCCGCCCTTAAGCTCGATAGATTTCCCAAATTGTGCTCACCTGACAGCGTGGCCGCGACGCAGAGCCAGCAAGGTACGGTCCGAGTCCACCCCCGCCTGCCGCCGCGTGCCAAGTCTGCTGAATCGCCGATTCTCTGGCAGCTGAAAGGACATAGCCCGACTTCAGACCAGAGGGAGACAATGCATAGATGGAGACCAAGGGGGCAGAGGAACAGGAAGGTACGTCTACAATAGATTGGCGTTCGACGAACATATATGGGGACGAACGATCGACTCACCATAGTAAAGCCACGAATGGCGCCAACGTCTCCGGAGTGCGGAGTGGCACTAGGCGTGTCGAGGGGAAGGAAATCTCCCAGTCTGAGAGGCTGACGGCCTGAGATGTAGATGGATAGCGCTCAAGCCGGTTGATGGGTACACGCTCTTGAGCGAAGGTGGTGACCACGGGGAAGTCAGGTGTTGATTCCATCTGTCTTTTTGAGAGGGCATAAGCCTGCGGTTGGAGTAGGTTGCTCGTGTGTACTTCCGGCGCGCAGGAAACAACTGGGCGCCATGAATACAATGTCCGGGTTAGACGTCACGAGCGATAAATGGGATGGCGATTGGCTGATTGAAAATCTGCACATCGGTGAATTAGTAGCGCGGAATAACTGAGAAGAATCCAACCAAAGCGTGTACCAAACCAGATGCACCAAGACAAGACTTGCATAGCTCAAGATTCGTGAGGATCAGTATGCCAAGAATAATCACCATGAGACTTGCCGCTCCCTCTGGGTTGCTGCATATGTATGCTTGTTCTCCAGGAGCAGCGACGATGCACGGACGCAAACCTCTTCTGAGAAGTAGTCCTGTTACCTGATTCAACACATCGACTCAGACAATACTCCGAGCCAATTGCCGCGTTGGCAAGTCCAAATCCTCTCCAGGAAAGTTGCCTAGGGGTGATGACAAGTGCTTGCACGCCGCTCCGCTTCCAGCTTTCTTCACCACTTTCACTTCACGTTCACATCCACAGATGTCCATTGGTGCTTCATCAGAAATGGGGATCGGACGTACCTTCGTTAGCCTCGCAATCATCAGGCTTGTGTCATCGTCGAAAAAGTATATCGCCTTGGCGGGGCCGTAAGTCAGACAATTTGCTGCGCCAGGATTACGTAGAGAGAGGAGGAAGGTCCAATATAGACGCATGAGGACTGGTATGATGAAGTCGCCCACAGGTCATCTTGTACTTGAGGTTGAACCGTTCCAGGCTTCGGAGTCCTCCAAAATAATTGAATCTCCGCTTAATTAAGCTTCTGTTGGGACTTCGCAAAGACACTCGCAGACTGCACCTGTACATGTGTGGCTCAACTCCAACCATCTTCGTTAGGGCACCGCTGCTCTCTCCGCATGAACTTGGACCGGTCAAATGTCTCCCAACACTTGTAGCTCGACGAGGAGTCGCTCAGTTCCTCTAGTCCACATACACTGATAACAACGACCGTTCGCCACAACCAGGTCACCTCTCAAGTTCACCACAGCATGTCGAGAGGCCCACTACTACATCATTCCATCTGTGGCACGCGCTGAGCTACCGTCCTCAACGACTACTCTATCTACGATCCAGCACTCTTGACGTCCTGCACAAGAACTCTCTTACCCTCGTCGCCCTCTGTCCGCTTCCTCCCATCGTTGTCTTGAAGTACCCTGTATGTCGCTCGCTTCCCGTCTCGTGCCCTTCATTGTTCAATCTGACTCCTATCTCCTATAGTGCTCTTCTTCCTCTATCCTCATCATCACACCTCACGACTGTGGTATCTCGCTCGAAAAGGTTCACATGCTCGTTTCGACTCAAGAACCGTATCTGCTCCTGCACTGGTGGTACCTCTCAGTGGTCGGTCAAGTCATTCTTGCTCATTCGCTAATGTGTAGGTTGGATTCAGTAGTTCTATACTACCGTCGACGAACGATCTACAACGAGTAGAGCCCATTTGTAGAAGCCGCACATGCCGTGGAGCAAGCTCGAGGACGTATCAAAGTCCATCCTGACCTCTTTTCCATCTGTTCACCTTCTCACATGCGCTCTATACGACCTCTACGCCACGTCGTGCGCGGCTGAAACAGTACGCTCCGCCCATGAGTTCTGCAGAAGTTGTGTGAGGAGAAGGTCGATTGTAAGTGTCTTCTTATGACGAGAATCAGTACATCAATGGATTACTTGCTAAGTCATACATACAAACATAGGAGAACATTTGATTAACGATTTCAAAGCCTAACACAGCGTCACAGCAACGGACAAGCACAGTTTACAGCGATAACACATAGAAGAGCATGGGGTACCAGGTGAGTGGCAACCCGCATGAGAGAGAGAAGGACATTTAACAAGTGTGGAACTGGACGAGAAGAACAAGTGAGGTCACCTATCACTATAAGCATGGCGGTGGTGCGTGATAGATACACGACATCCATGGAACCGCGGTGCTCAACACGAGCTGGAGGATCTAAGACAAGTTGTAAGTATAGAAAATTCTCTGAGCACATTGTCACGTACAGAATTTGACAGCGAATTGAATGAAGCTCAGACATCACCCCAAAATGTCGAGCGAAGGCTTGGCAAAGCTCTGCTGGCTAACAGTTGGGTACGCCTCGACTTCATTCAAGTTGGACATCACTTGGGCGCCACAGTATTCGCTCATACCAGCTGCTGGTGCATCATAATACCCTGGAAAGGCGTTCTGGGAAGCAGCAGGATCCCAAGTTGGGGTGGTATGAGAGCTGGACGCCGATGGATACTGTGGTTGCCACACACTCCCAAACGTCTCGAGCAACGCTTGTGTGTGCTGCTCGTGTTCTCTAGTAGTCACTTGTGCGATACCTGGCAAGTAATTTCGAGAGTCAGACGAGGACCGCAGCTAAAACCTATTGCTAAATACCTGAAGTCCAAGTGGATAGATTCAGATAGTCCGGTTCTGCGGGCAGTTGAGAGCTGGCCTCTGGCATTACCGTGACTTCTTCCTGTTCTTTTCTCATCCTCTTCCTTCCCCTGACTCTCGGGATCTCGTCGCAGCACGACTGATCCATGTTACGCTGACAGCATCGGGCGCATGGTCGGGCATCACTGCACTTCTTGCCCGCGGAATGGCAATTCGTGCACTATCAGAATGTAAGCCATACTAGTGATGAAGGAAGCACTGCAGGGGCACTCACGGCTACTGTCGCTCGAGGGCTTCTGGGTTTCGCAGCACCACTCTTTCCCACAAGAATGTCAGTCGAAGTACTGGATTGCAGTGTGTTGAAAGCTTGACCAAGATCAACGGTTATAATCAGTTTCACGGATCACAATAACACCCTACTCACGACTTGGGAAACCGTGAGCGAGTACATAAACAAACTCTTCATGGGGTGAAGCACGTATGTGGGATCTGTGTACCGCGACATAGAGACCTTCGTGATCGTAGTGGACAGGAGGTATAGTATAGCCCTGCGGAAGACCGGGACCAACTGCCACAGAGACCTCAGGTCCGGACCGGCCGCTGCCGTGTGGGTCTTGTCTGAAAGACGGTTCTCTGTAGCCAGATAAGTTGAAACAAACAGAGGATTGCTTAGAACTCATGACGATGAGTATGAGAGGTCGTGTGGATATTGGTGGAGGACTCACAAGAGATGAGGGGTCTTATGTGGGATTCTGTCCGACACTCTGGAGGTAGCATGGGAAGCCGCATGCAAGTGTGATAGCCGATGCTGGAGCAGATCCGATCAGAACTTAGGCGCTTGCCAGGGCAAGACGCAGGAACGGACAAGGCCCCTCTAAGCACACTACACACGGGCAGGGCGAAAGAGTGGGGATGGGCAACGCCCGCAAGCATCCTTGTGTTTGTCCTTGTTTACAATCAGACCAAGCGCCCTGTTAGGATGGTACCCAGAATGCACGAAGTTTATAGGTCTAGCAGGCTCATTTTTTCTGTCAAACAACACTGTGTTCAACGCCACCTACATGGTACTAGGGATTTGCCATGAAAAATTGGGGATACCAGTCGAAGTCGCTGTTCTGGATTACGTATCACAATCCTGACAGTGTCTTATTAGTCTTATTTCATGAAGGATCCCTAGATGACTGTAAAGTACATAGATTGATGTCGAAAAATCTGTAGAGAAATGACTGCAGCAGGCTACAAACTTCGCGCATAGTCGATGCTTGCGCGAGGTGCGCGCTATGTAGGCGCCGGTGCCACAAACGCGAATGCACGATGCACGTGACCCCGTAGAGGCCCATAAGTGCGAATACTTCTCATTCTTGTGGCCTGAAACTCGGGTCTCTAACACAGGTGTGTAAATTAGAATGAACTCATGAACATAAATGCATGCTTACATGCGCTTTAGTCACAGCGAAGGGCAGGTTCACTGGCACACTTGCTGGTGAAGCCTGGCAGCCTGGTGGCAGTCCGATGGGGTCACACCTGCGGAGCAAGTACAAACACCGCAAGTAGATTAGTGCACAGCGCGATTCTCTCAGCAACGTGCACTCAGTACGGCGGGGTAGTGGTCACAACTCGGAGAAGCTGGTCTTCAAGCTGGGCAAATGAGGTGGCGATGAGAAAGCAGCTGTGGCAGACTCGATGGCAGTATCAGAGCCGTCATGGTGCAAGTTGATTTGGGACCGGACAGTTGTCGAGTGGATGACAGTGGCCCATATTGAGGAGCAACTTGAGGTCTATCACAAGGTGAAGTGCGATGAAGCCATACTGCTGAAGTCAAAGGCTGGACACAAGCTGAGAACTTGCGGTAGTATTGGACGCAAGCCTTAGAATTAAGTATATGATCCCCTTCTACAACATGATGCTCGTACATACTACATTCTACTCACACAACCACAGTCTTATATCACACACATACCTTGACATGACAGAGCCTATACCACATAGCATTTCATTCAGCTTCAAACTTCAAAACTGCGCCCCCGCGCGCGACACGCCGGATCTGTCGCGCGATGGGCGTCTGTTACAGGGCGTCTGCTGACTCAGCTGTTCATATGGCTTAGAGGCATTGCCCATCCCCAGAAAGAGGTGTATTGGGCGCGCGCAGGCCTCCGAAACGCGTCGCCTCCGCTCTCTTGCGCGACCGGGAGGGCCGAGCTCAAGCCGGCGGAAGGCGAAGTACATAGCGCCCACTTCTCCTCGCGAGCCCCTGTACTTGTTGGTTACCCCGTTGGTGTCCAGGTTTGCCCGGATGGCCCTTTTTGATAGTACAGGTGCGCCGGGTGGCGACAAAGCCGCACATCAAAGCGGAGATCGAAACAGTCACGTGAAGTTGGTGGAAAAGTTGCAACAGAAGACCCACTACCAGAGGTAGCGGGAATATCGAGGTGACCTTAATAGCACATTCTTGTCCTCCAGAGATAGGTTGAGATAATAGGAAAATTGCTCGGAACTCATGATGATGATGAGTATGAGAGGTTGTGTGGAATTCGGTGGAGGACTCACAAGAGACGGGCGAGGGGTCTTATGTATTGTGAACTGGGACACTGGCTTAGGCAGCATCGTGAACACAGCTGCACAAGATCGAAGCGTCACTCTTGCTTAGCCGGTTGGGAGTTGGCGTCTCGACCTTAACTCCCGTCCTATTCGGAGTATTCAGCGCCTCCGGGAACTTTTGAGAGCAATCAATAGGTGACCAGGTCACCCGTTCCCGAGGCCCCGGGCCCATAGCCGCCTCCGTTGCCGACCATACCGAACAGATGATAGTCGATCTTTTCTTACCATGGTCTGCTCCCCTACACGTTCAATACTGTAATCTCGAAGGGGGGGTAAACGCTCTGGAGTCTGGAGGGATCAAGACTCCGCGTATTCTGGGGAAATATCCGATCTGATTGCCTTCAAACCCCGTGATCCAATGCCCTACACGCCGACCCTGGGTCACTCAGACTAAGCGGACGCAAGTCTAGTGTGCATGCGGTCGCGATGGCACATACTCAATCCTGGAGGGTCTGGGCGTGGCCGCGCGAGGCGGCGATAGCAGGTGCACACGTATCCTCTCTCTGTCCTTGATTAGCTACTGCACTCAACAATGGCTCCCCCGTATAAACTATCATTGTCAAGTTACTTACGAACGACGACAACCGACCCCTGCTATAGCAATACACACCTGCATGCAGAAGTGCCACAGGCAAGCCTAGAACGCACACTAATAGTATCAAATAATCATTCATCGCATTCCTCAAATCTGCGGGGATGGAGATGAGCGACCTATAGGGCGAGGAGGAGATGAGAAACTGGTAGAGGAAGAATGGGAGATTTGATGATGTATCTTGCAGCTGCCTGCTACTCTGTTCTGTCAATCACCCACTTCTGAGCCCAACGAACTGACTGAAGGGGTAAAGCAAGCATTCAGAATGAGGCCTAGGGTCCATTGCCAAATTCCATGATTGGTGTTTGGAGGAGTCTGCCCGGAACGGCCTTGCTCACGATCCGAGTGCACAGTAGGGGATGCTGGTTTTTGAGATAGCTCGGACGCACCTCAAAGCTACAAGTCAGTCAGATCGAAACATTGTTCAAGAAACAGGTGTCGTGAAAGAAGATGTAGACATTGCAATGGCACGAAGAGAAGGATGAATCAAACCAGTCGTTTGGCCTGCTCGACCTCTGCTCCGCTGCCTCCTTCACTTCCTGCGCCTTCTCCTCAGCAAGCGCCTTCGCCGCATCGATAGACTCCTCCACCTTCTGCTGAAGTTGCACAGTCTTTGCCTTCACAGCAGCGGCCGCGTGGTCCCGATAGCTCAGAGTCTCGCGCAACTTCAAACCCGCAGCCTCCTCCCCCTTCCCAACAAGGCTCACGACACCACTCGAGAGCGTGTCCCTCCCGTTTTGCGTCACATCCTTGACCCGCTCCCACATCATGGTTCTGCCTTGGCTATTTCGCGCTTTTCGGCAAAGAAGGGGAAAGTGATTCAAGCGAGCCGAGGTAGGAGGCGTTGTCCGAGGTCTTGGAGAGGAAGTGGTTGAGGGAGAGGAGGAAGAGCGCGAGAGGGAGCGTCAGTCGCCAGAAGAGACGGCACCGGGCGAGGACGGAGGCGGTGAGAGTCGCTACACCGACATAGAGGATGCCGGGGGTGAGGCCCTGGCGAGGGACTTTACCCGGTCTTCCAATACCGTGTAAGGAGTAGGTGATAGACGAGAGAGAATGAGAACACGCACTTTCGACTGCCTGCCCAACACCATCCCATCGCGAGACCACCGCCTGCACTCCTGGTACGTGCCTTTCACCGCGCGGCGTGCAACGCCAATCTAATAGAAAGTACAAGCCTATAACATGCCGCAAGTATCTTCTCCAAAAACACTGTAAAAGATCTGTACTGATAGCGCTTCCCAGCGCGGTCGAGCAGAGCAATGGATCAATATTGGCAAGTGACTGAGATATTTCTGCTCTCCCTTGAAGTTCAACGATGTGATTACTTCACTCAGCTGACGCATATACTTAGGGAACAATTGAAGGTCAGTCTTTGCGTCGCTGGTCAGTAGATACGGGATGTTTCCGTATCAGTCTTTGACAAGGGCACGAGCAACGGCTTCTGCAGTTTGATATACCACCGCACTAATCCCCGTCTTCCCACACACGCACTCCGCCGATCCCTATCGGAACCATCCATAGCGCCGCGCGCCCAGCGCTGACCGTCATCGCACGCGAGAATGGGATGGTAGAGCTGGCAGCCCGCTCAATCTGACCTGGGACTCATCGATTCGCTCGATGTTGCCGTGCTGCTTCGGTGTCGCCGCGTCGCAGTCTCCGCGAGTTCATTTCCGCTGCGTCTGACCTTCCTAACAGACAGTCCATCACTTAATATTAGGTGTCGTATGACTCGTATCATGACGCTGTCAACCACATATTGGCGCGGTGTGCCTCGAGGCGACGCTTCGGTCTTGGAGCGGCAGTACTCACTAAACTGCCTCTCCCGTAGTGCAAACACCCAGCTCGAGACGAGTGTAGAGGGCACTGGGTGTAACGGAAACTGCACCACGGGAAATGTTAACACAGGTGGGCTGTCTATGGGGCTGCAAGACGTAAGATTGATCTGTAACTACCACAAGGCAGGCTTCCGTGGCCATCATCGTCCACGTATTGACCGTCGCGCGCCGGTCCAATTGTCGCCGCGCAAGAACCGACAGTCGGCGACTGAGCTTCGCAGTAGTGTAGTAGGGAACACGGATGCCTGAACGGAAGAGTCGACACAGGGGCATTGCGCATGCATGAACCGCTTCTGCGACAGCGAGCATGGTCCAAAAGTGCCTGCTTTCCTGGACTTCTCCGCACTACCTTCGCGTCGCCGCGCCAGTGCCGCCACCGGCGTGCTATGTCGCCGCATCGTCTCGACCATCTGATGCACGCACACATTGCAAAATTGTGGTCATGTGTTTAACATTTACCTCATTCAATCCTTCTCTACAGGTCTGGTACAATAGCATCCGCTAGAGCAAGCGGGCAGAACCGAAATATCGTCGTCAAAGTCTCTCTGTCATCCAGTGTCCATCGATCTGTCGCCGCAAGTCGCCGCAAGTCCTCGATCCGTCGGCCCATCATCATCTCCGTGTCAGTGTCACACCCGTCCTCAAGGCCTCAAGTCCGCATACATACAGGATGGGACACATGAATCCAGGCCGCGACAACGACTCGCGGCGCCAGCTCTCCCGCTCCAGCTTATCGCTCGCTGCGGCGCTCGTTGTGGTCGTAGAGGAGGGTGAGGCCCACCCCCAGCTCGCGCCGTATGTGTTCCGCCGCCGCCTGGCTTCGACGTCTGTCGCGACCGTAGGCGGCACACGGCCCTTCGCGTGCGGAGCTTTGCGCCTTGAGCGGCGCCGGCGGTGAGTGTCGAACTTCTTCTGATCCTGGACTTCGCGGATGACCGGGAGGTGGAGTGGGCGGAGGAGGATATACGGGTGATGAGTGAGTGGTATGTGCGCCTCAACTTGCGAGCGCCAAGCGTGGGAGAGAGTGGCGTTGACGGAAGAGAGAAGTTGAACCAGTGCGCGAGTAGCTCGGTGAGTGTATGCATTCCAGGTATCTTCTTTGCATGGGATGTAGTCGCGCGAGGCCAGTCTATAGCGGAGAGCATGGTCATAGCCGCATGGGAGTCTGTAGAGGTACATCCTTCCTCAATATCTACACTGTCCGAGTCGCTGGTTACAGGTTCGGTTGGTAGACTGTACCATAATAGCGCACGAGCACGCTGCACCAAAGACAAGGAACGCGGGCGAGATGATGGAGACTTGCCCCCCGGGCGTGCACACCTAACCTTGCTCAACGCCAAACCAAGGTGTATCGATGTATTTGATGAATTTATTTGAATCGAGATAGTACTGCACGCCCGCCTGGCATCCTCCGAGATCGCGACCCCACTGCGACGATCTCTGGGATCGATCCACTTCTCGTCAAGCGCCGTGGGGGTAACATGGGCGCTCCCCTCCAGTCGCTCTCATTTTCTCTTGGTTCCGACTCCATCGACTCCTTCACGACGCACATCTCTCTAGAGCGCCACAGCGAAGAGCATACAATGGCATGATTTGAGTGGGATACGGAGGACGAGTCGCTCGACGTCTCGAGCGATTCACTGTTTGCAGAGCTGAGGTTGTGACAGGTGCTGCGGGCCCCAGTGCGGGCGGAGGTCGGGCTGCACGCTGTGTGATTGAATTCTGATTGTTCATCTTCACAGCTTGAGTGTTCAGTGTGAGCGCGATTGGCTAGATGTTCAGTACTATCGATTGCAATGATCGAGGTTGTAGCACTACATATTTTGATTGATACAAACAAAATTCTGCCCGTAGAAGGCCCTGTCGCCGGGTTGTGCGATCTGTACAGCACCATGCACGAAGAGATCTTGCACAGGGAGTGGATGGTCAGCGGGAGCTAATTGTCAATGGCGACACGGTGAGCTACAAGCTAGACGGGGGAATACAATAGATGGAGATATACTCACAGCTGCCGGGACACCACGCGCAACAGACCGGCCGCATTCAAGCGGGGCCATACCATCGCAGCGACAGTGTAGTAAGGTCTGACGTCCCTCACACAACCCACGTCCAGAGTGACTGTCTCAAGCTCCGGAAACCGCTTGGTCCGCTCCTCCATGACCGCATCCTCGATCACGCCCAGACTCGGGGTGCCTTGGTGCTCCTGCTCCAGTTGGGTTGGCTCGCTGAGCTCGAGTAGCTCAAACGTGATCGCGCGAATCGTAGGACGCAACTCGCGTAGGATCATCGCGCACGCTGTGAACTGGAGTATGTCGAAGCGGTCAGCAATGGAGCTGCCATCACTGAAAAGGAAGAGATAGAAGTGGATGGATTGGAGGACGGGGCAGGCGGAAAGGTTCAAGGGGGCCCAGTCGATGGCAGGCCTGGCTGCAGGCAGTCAGTCAGGCACGCAGAGACAGCATGTAGCTTGTCGTTTACACACCTGCTGTGTCCTCACACAGTACTATATGTGAGATCTGGAGCTTCACGGATGTGAGATGTGTCCCTATATCCCTGAAGAGAGCGCCTATGGCGTGGAAGGTGCCCCAATCGGTGCACGTGAGTTGCACCGAGCGTAGATAGACCGGCTCCAGGGTCCGCCGGAGGTCGTCGATGAGCGGTGTAGAAGACACTGGGAGGGTAGGAAGGCTGGTTGGGCTGATTCTGACCTGGCGGACACGGAGCGGCCCGAGAGCTTGAAGCATGTCGGGTGGTACGGCCTCTCGTACGCCCTTAGTGAATGCGACCTTGAGGGTATCGATTTCTAACAAGGAGAGAACTTGGAATAGCGGGAGAGTGTTGCCGTCGACAGAGCACTTGTGAAGTATGACAAGTTTGAGCTTATGAGCGCCACGAAGGTCCGCCAGTGTAGGAGGAGGGACCGCGCTCGAGATGTCGGTTGCCAGGGGAGGAACAAAGAGAACATTAGTGAAAGAGATTTCGAGGAGTGAAGGGAGTCTTGTAAGTAAGGCATGTGTGACATTGTAGTCAATCTTATGCGCAGCAGATCGACTAAGCACGGCCGAGTGGCCAATCCATAGACGTTTCACATAGGAGGATATGGAAGGATGGGAGTCGAGGAAAGTGACGAGGTCGGTGAGCGCGGTCGCGCCTGCGCGGTTGGGAACCCGGATAATCGCAAAAAGGTGGGGCAGTGATAGCTCCCGCAATTTCCTGTTCACGGAAGACACTGAAATAACCCCCGGAGGCCATGTGCGGTACTCAGCGAGAGCGTCGATGATGTCATGCAACAGCTCCGGGGGTAGATCTTCTATAACGGTCATTTGAAGAGGATACCTGAATAAGTATCTAGCATCAGTATTCCATCACAGCAGTACATACGTGCTAGGAGAAGCTCCCAACTGCTATGGAGGAAAAGGATGGGAACTTGGTCGGCGATCTATCATATAATTGTTGTCGTGTACCCTTGCGTTGAGAACGATGTCTCCTCGCCGATTCCCAACCGATTCCATCCACAATAGCAGGGAGCTTTTCCTGCCATATAAATTCATTATCTCTGACCTGATGAGATTGCCTGAGGATGTAGAGCAGGAACAGTAGGAAACAAAGAGATAGTCAGCAAGTACCAGTACGCGTCAGGATCGTGATGGCTCGGCAAATGGCTAGCGTCCGCCTTAGCCGGCAGGTGCCGGGCCTATATAAGGGCTGGAGCTTGGGGTGCTTCGTCGAACCTCTTCTTCCGAACCAGTATTGCTAGGTGAGTACTGCTGCACTGGTTCCAGGACTGAAGTACTCAAATAAGCGTATCCTCACCCATCAACGCTAGCAGCAGTGACTTATCCCAACTTTCTTGTCGTCCAATGCAGGAGGCCCATGATAGCGTTGCTCACAAATCAGATTTCCAATACTACTGAGTCAACTCGGATCCACACCACCGCCCATCTCTATCCCCGCACTGCAAGCTTAGCTGATCTGAAGCTGGAGACTGTTTCGGATTTGGTATCAATGGCCGCGTCTAAACCCAGGTACCTGTTGCCGTAAATCTGCGGAGTCAATGCCTCCGAATCGACAGGAATTTGCATTGCGCTAAACCTCTTGCGGTAAGTCTCCTTGGGCGGCCTCGAGGCGGTAAGAATGGCCTTCCCCATATATTCGCAACATAGAGGTTCTTTCAAGTTACAGACTCTTCCGCTCTTCTCTCACTACGATCGCTCACCCACGACGATGTCCTCAGATTCGGACCCTGACTTGGCACAAGAGATATTGGACGCCTATGGACGATTGTAAGTCTACTCATGATCTCTGCTGTTTTTGAGAGTAAGAGGGCATCTGAATGGGGTCATCCACAGAGTAGTAGAGAACTATTGTATCATCGCGTCATCCGGTAAGTGATGCTAACGCGAGCGGCATCCGTTAAGCTCACCCCCAAGCCATGGCAGTCGTCCTGTTTGCCGACTCTATCTTCACTCTAACCGACGAGGTTCAACGAATATGGGGCCGTCGATTCACAGGCGCGACTCTTATCTTTCTATTGACGCGCTGGGTGGCGGTCGCAGAGCGCATTGTTCTCGTGACCAGTGTGGTGCTACCCACGATCCAAGACAAGGTTCGTTTGCCTCAGGGCCGCAGTGCCACTAGAATTCAAACTGACGTACGCATACTCTTCAGAGGTATGTCAGTACGCCGCCTTAGCCACATACAGCCTGTTTGAACCAGCCATGTGCAGCTGCGTACCCGTACTACGACTGGATGACACGCTCACGGATATAAGCTACCTGATGTTCGGAGGTACGATGTTCGTCCAATTGACTCAGAATAACTCAGTTGACCTTCAACTTCCTTCTCAGCCTTCATGGTGCTACGGGTACGGGGAGTGTGGGGACGCAATTGGGTTCCAGTTATCGCTATCGCCCTCCTAACACCCATCAGACCTATCATAAGCCTCGTAAGTCTTATCCGATGTGCAACAACGGCCATATACTCAGGACATGCTTTGTAGTATACCCAAATACACTACACCCCCATTGCATTCGGCGAGCCGCTCTATGGATGTGGCGCAGTATTTGATATCGATTCAGCCACATACACCAAGTATGTCCTCTTGCCCGTCTCCGCTGCGATGACGCTGACGTGAACCACTTGAAGGTGTGAGGACTGTTTGTCTCTAGAAATCCTGCAATGTATTGAGCTCAGTGGCTAGTGGGCATCGCGTCGAAAGCTACAAGCCTCGGTATGGATACTGCGGTGCTTCTGCTGACTTGGTACAAGACGTACGCCATCAAACAACACTCGAGACGGTTGGGGGTCGATACTCCCTATATCACGCTATTGCTTCGTGACGGTGAGTATCCGCTGCTTGGTGGTGACGTTTGCTGAGAACTTGAATCGCGCAGGCACACTGTACTTCTCGTGAGTTTCCCTCTTCTGTTCGAAGTGTCTTGCCGTTGAAATGCCCAATAGAATTATCCTACTGGTACAAATCCTCGGAATCGTGTCCATTTCGGTAAGTGTCTATGGCTTGCTCTGGATCAGTGTTTTATTGCGGACGCTTCTATACCCTCTGGTTGGCAGGTTGGCTCGGTGAGTACCTCATTCGTTATGGATCCACTGTGCCATCTTGACGAGTGGAACATACATGCAGAACTTCCCAGTGTTCATCGTATGGCCATACTTCGACCAAGTGTACGTCCTCAGTTCCTCGTCCCTCAGTTTCTCGCCCTTGCTTCGCTCGCGCGGTGCTCACTCGCCTCACATCAAACCCAAACCTCAGCTTCACCGTGATATTCCTCACGCGTTTCATGCTCAACCTCCGCGGGGTCTATCTTTCGGACACCACAACACACGCATCTACCGCCAGCACCAGCCGCTTCGGGACACCGCACTCCGCTATCCGTTTCTCATCGAGCGTCGTGGGGAACATGGGCGCACCGCTCTCCTTCGGTTCTGCCACCCTCACCTCATATTCGACTACACCGACGATCCACGACAGGCGTGAAGAACACGACACAATTCTAGAAACGGAGTGGGACCTGAAGGATGAGACACTGGAGACGTCGCGCGATCCTCTGAGCGCCGGTCTGCGGAAGGACAGAGAGGACACGTTCAACTTTGGGCTTGAGCTTCAAGCTGGGTTACCGAGCCCGAGTGAGGCAGAAGTTACTATATAGATAAAGCAAGAAGTATCGTGATGTCTAAGTCATGTACGATGTCGTTCTAGCTCAAACTAGTAATATTAGGTGACTATCCTTGCACTAGGAGTTTGGCCGCCGCGGACCAGGTACAGAGGGGGCTACGGATTGACAGTACTTACCCGTATGTTCAACGTCAATATCTAGTCACTTGGATAAGAATTTACCGTGTCGCTATCGTAGATATACGGAGGTGTGTACGTATACATGAGGGGTCGATCATGACATACTTCGACCCCGTACATGGTTGTATCACGACCCACCACACCGGAAAGCCGAAGGGCTCTCACGTGTCTACGTCGTACGGCTTGGACGAGCAAGCCAATGCCACCTGATTTTGCAGCATCGTTCAACACCAGAAAAATACGAGGAAATGGGAGATGGGATTCTATTAAGCATGGCGATCGTACGTCTGTAAGCAACATTAGGAAGACAACTTTTGGATGAGGGTCTTGCCAAGCGCGAGACGCGCCGGTGTAGTACACTAGAGGTGGTAGGTGAAAAGTGCGATGGAAGAAACTCAGAGACGAGGAACGTCACTTCATGCCTCGACGAAATCCTTCACATTCTTGAGCCAGCTGACGTACTCCTGTAACATGCACACGATCAGATGTGTTCAAATCGTAGCGATCAGCAACGACGCGACCGACCTTCTGCTCCTTGAACTCAGCATACTCAGGAATGAAGTACGCCAGTGTCTGGTTGATACCGCGCTCCTGCAAGAACTTATCGAACTCATCCTGGAGAGAAATGTCGAGTGTGTCAAACTACAGAGTGCAGTGATCAGCATCCCCAACCCGAACAAGCGCATTTGAGCGCGGATAAGGATGACATCAACACTGACCTGAGGGCCGAGGTAGTATCCCCTCCGCTTCCAGTCCGCCTCCGCAGTGAGCTCCGTGCCAACCTTGGCATCGAGGTAATACGAAATGTTGTCAATCACGAAGGTGCCCTCCTGGCACATCGCGTCGATTGTCAATGCACCGGGAGACGAGCCCTTCAAAGCGTCACGCCGGACATGAGTCTTCAAAGAACAGAGGAGGGATGAGGGTTGAACGTACCTTGGTGAAGGAGAAAGAGCATCGGATAGGGTAGGAGTGAAGGGGCGCCTCAGCATCTTCCGCATTCTCCTCAGCAGCCTCCACACCCTCCTCAAACTCGGCCTCCTGCTCCGTCTGGAGGTCGGCAATGGAGAAGATCAAGCGAATGCTACAACGATATGTCAATTGTGCTACTGCGAACATCCGCTCTGCAGGACGCACTCTTCGTTGCCAAACTTCCGGATCAGGGTGACCTCATCAGCGCCGAGAGTGTCCTCGATCTGCAGAACGCGGATGAGACGTTGAGAAGGATGGTCATAGAGAGATGGAAAAATCAAATGTGCTTACCGCCCATGTGCCCTGAGCCTTGAACGTCTTCAAGAACTCAGGCTCCGCTGTTGAAGCAGCAGCCTCGGTCTCATACTTCAGCTCCTCCGCAAGCCTCTGCGTCAATGCAACGTCAGCTACACAACGGACACGTAGTCAGCATTGAGTTGCTATTGCATAGCAAAATGGTACAAAAACCCAGGAGAGTTTTTCGTGACACGTACTTGCACCCTCACCAAACCGACGGGCAGACACGGAGAACGCTCTTGACGCAACAGGTGCAACACGAGCAGCCAAAGTTGACCGTGCAACGGAGCGCGTGGCGGCACGGGCAGCGAGCGAGCGAGAGGAAGAGGCAGTGAGCTGGCGGAGGGCACGGAAAGCAGACATGGTGGACGTAGCAAACAGAGGTGAGCGTGAGCTGGAAATTGCTGTCACATTCTGGCCCAGGTCTCAGCGTCTGAGTAGGTTCTGTTTGGCAAAAACCAAACAACCGCATGTAGTCATTAGCGCCTGTCACCGATCCCTGGACACCGAGCAGTTTACATACGAGCTTTTCGGACCCTGACGATTGGGCAAGAAAGGTACTGCTATTGATATCTTTTGTCGCTGGGTACCGGCCGTTGAGTGGATATTCAAAAGTACTTCATCTGCCATACAACGGATTCGAAACGCAAGTACGATGATCTGAGAGTCGGAAGACGACGACGCCCACACACACCAGATGCTTTCTTCATGCCACACTGCCGCGGGTCCCCGCCTCGTCCGTTCTCATCCACGCTTTCTGTTTTATCGCCATGGTGTACTGTGCTGCTTGAATCTCTCTTCGTCTCTCCGAAACCCTCCCCGACTGGGATGTGTATCTATCCAGACTATCCTTTGCATACTACGGGCTGGGCCAAACACGATACCGCGCTACACGTCCGAAACTCTCCGCTGTGTCCGATACTCGGCCGCTACTACAATTGTGCGCGCCCGTATGGAACGTTAACGTTGAGAGCGTCAGACCTCATCCTCGAGGTCTGCAATCGACCGTATACTTGTTGTCCGGAAGGCTAGGGGACGGTTGATAGGTCTTGAGCAGACAGGGAACGCTCATATACGCAAGTACGCCCTCGTGTTGCTTCAATTCGATTCCGTTTTGTATCGTGGATGCACTCACTATCGCAACCCATCTGCCCTCCTGGTACCTCCCTTGTGTAGCGTTTTTGCTGGCAATAAGCTTGTACGGAGACCGGCTTGAGTTGGTGCATTTCGGCATGCACGTAGTGAGATCTAGATGGGGTTGGTCAAAGATTACATTAACCTCTTTGTTCACCTACTCTGCCTTATCATCCTCCTGGTCCGACGCCCTCCTCTTTCCTTACCTCGACTGAATATCATGGAGGTGTGTGGTAGTTCCAGTCTGAAATGCCGTCGTCACTGACCTTCGACTGACAAGCAGTACAAAAGACGCGAGGTGCCACTCGACGTATTGCTTGCCGTGGCTCTACTCTCGAACAAGGCGACCGTGTCAACGTTGATGCGAACGTGCCGCCTGTTATACCGCGAAGGCGCAAAGTACCTGGTCCGCGAAGTCGTACTGGAAAAAGACAGTCAACTCCCGTCTTTCTTCGAGTTCATGAAGGCAGGCGCTGACTCGTACCGGTGGCTATTCATTCGTTCTCTTCAGCTAAACGTCGAGCGCATCAATCTCACACCTGACGTTGCCGAGCTCCTGCACCAAATCTTCCATGAGCTATTCCTTCATTCGCGGCTCCAGAGTCTCTGCATCAATGATGAACACAGTGGCGCAGAGGCGCTGTTGTCCTCCCACGACGGCATCGCTAAGTCCATCGCTGCGCTCAGAACGCTACGGGACGTGAACCTCGAATGTTGTGGACCGCGTACTGCCAAGATGCTCAGGAGCATGAGTTCGCTGGTTTCGGCACGGGTCACATTCGACGATGTCTGGATGCGAGACGAAGAAGATGACGATGATCTACTTTACAAGGACTTCACGCGACTCTTCCTCCAGTCTCAGTCTTCGCTCGAGAAGGTCGTTGTGTGTTACCCAGGGGAGACCTTCCCCGGAGGACCGGTCTATCCCCGGCTTACCTCCCTCTACATCGACACGCCATCATGCTTGCCAGAGATCACACATTATATCCACTCCTTTCCGAACCTCTCTTCTCTTACGACATATGATGAGAATGCCACGACTGCGTTCGCGGACATGCCATCCGAACGGGAACACAATATGAGACAACACAAGGAGACTTGTTCTTGGTCTTCGCTCGCCGACTACGAAGGTCATATACGCATGCTGTACTGCTTCGGCTTGACATGTCACATCGCGAGGTTGCAAACACTGGCCGACGGCCCTCGGGAGATCGCAATGCTCCTAGAAGTTCTGCCAGATGTCAGGCCGGACGTGCTTGTGCTGGACTCTATCAGCAACGGCCGCGAAGTCATAGAAGAGACATTCGTTACTGCTCTTTGCGAGCCACGCACACCACCGCTCAGCTCCCTGTCTCTCAATATCCAGCCGTGCTGTGGGGAAGATCTCGATGGCGTAGCGTTGCTTGTGAGTACGCAAGCATTCCAAAGATTACTCTTCTCATCTTTTGTTCACTTGCTGCAGGAGACGCTTGTGCGCATCGCGCAGTCACTCAAATTGACTGTCCTCAACGTGATGTTTCAGTGGCACACTGGTTACTGCTGTAGTGCCTGTTCAAACGGGACGCTTAGCGACCAACTGTTTTGTCCTACGCGGTTTCTGGATCCAATGGACATCGACGCGTTCGCCAGACGCCTGAAGGATTCGGCCTCGACACTGGAGACAGTTAGTGTCGCCCTCAATGGCCTACGTACTACATTCCGTAGGAGTACAATTGGAACTAGGTTGTAGGTAGTTGAACGGGGAAGATTGTTACATCGCAATCTGCGAGCTTTCCCACTCTAAGTCGCAAATTGAGCGGATTCCGGTCCAACCGCTCCACTGATCTCAACGCACGTGGCTACCACGAGGTCTGTACATGTCTCCCTCGGCTCGCTCGACCGTACCAGGACCATACCCACGCGAGCATATATATGATGACATATCGTCACACGCCAGGACTTCGAGTTTGTTCATCCATACATGGTTGGGTATGGAAGACTGACCCAGTGGGAACCTCTTAGATAGGGTCTCGAACTTGCCGGCCACCTGATATCACTTCTCTGCAATGTTTAGACCTCAGTGTGAACAAGAAGCGAAAGCTCGCACAGCGCCACAACATCACACCCACCAGACATCGAGTCACACCCGGGCCACAGATGCTCCTCTCCTGCGACCATGCCAGGACTCACGACGTCGCCGCCGTTCCCTGAGGACGTGCCAACTCACCCGCTCCTCATCATTGACTACGAGCTAATCCGGCAGGGCGACGAGACTGAGATCAATCGGCTGTGGAAGGCCGCGACAGAGCTAGGTTTTTGGTAGTGAGTCTTCTTTGTATCCTCCGAGTCGTCCAGTGTGTATGTCATGTCTGACGATCCACATTTAAGCCTCAAGAATCACGGGGTCGAAGAAGAGGTTGAAGAGATGTTCGACATGGGAAGGGAGACCTTGGATCTACCGCTGGAGGAGAAGAGCAAGTTCGAGCAAGGAAATCAAGGTTTCTCCTTCGGGTCAGTACTGATCCAATCGACCACACTGCGTGTACACGATCAACTCATACCAATCCAGATACAAAGGGGCGGGCGTACAGTTCATTGATGATAAAGGTGCTCGCGACGTGACAGAGTTCCTGAACATCGCCAAGGACGACGCGCTTGCCTGGCCTGCTTCAGTCCATCGCACTTACCCGAGCACGGTCAACGCTCGCATGGAGTCCACCATCAAGCCCTTTGTGCAGAAGTCTCTGTCGATCAACCATTTCTTGATTGACATCCTTAACGATAGGCTCGGTCTCCCGGAGGGCACGTTGGCGGCCTTTCATAAAGCGGGAGAACACAGCGGATGCACTGCGCGGGTCATTCGCGCTCCCCCCTCGTCGACTTCGACAAGGTGTTCTTGACTGCCCATACGGACTATGGGTCACTTGTGAGTAACCAAACCCATTGGGACTTTCGCTTGGCTCAGTCGCCTACAGTCGTTTCTCCACAACCGTCTTGGGGGCTTGCAAGTCCTCCCTCCTGGCTCCGACAAATGGTTCTATATCAAAGTACGTATATTTGCTGCATTGAGCTTGTACTCCATTTGAGACATTCCTTTCAGCCGCTCCCGGGACACGCAATATGCAACATCGGGGATGCATTGAATATTTTCAGCGGAGGGATCCTCCGCTCAAACATACATCGCGTCGTGTACGTTGTGCAATGTTCTATCTTTGACTGTCTCTCACACTCACGGGCGGATAGACCGCCCCCTAAGACCCAGGCACAATACGAACGCTGGTCCCTCGTCTTCTTCACACGCCCAAACGATACAGTCGAGCTTCGCCACCAAGCTGACAAGAGTGCAATGATAGCGGACGCTATTGCGAAAGCGACACCAGGCAAATACGAACCAGGCGCCACTGCCCAGGAATGGCTCGCACGTCGGATTAGGTCGCGGAGGGTCACGAACTTCAAGGTATGTATATCTCTGCCCGTTATTGTTGACTATCAACTTACAGATTGATGTCGTAGGGCGCTGAGAGCTGGGAGGCTCACAAAGGAACTGAGGACACACCGATTCCCTACGTTTAGGGGAGCTTCCAAGGCCCAGAAAAGCGATGTGTTCATTGTCCCATGAACGTACTATATCTATCGTCTGACCCCTGCTTCTCAAAAGGGCATGGTGTTGCGGCCGGGAACTGAGGATACGCCTATCCCCAATGAGCCCGAGTCTGATCATTGAATTCAACAATGAATCCTTTGTCCGTTAGGGTTCATGTCCAATGACCTGCATACTACGATGGCACAACTGTATCCATTCATATGCCATCAACTATTCGTACATGCGTCAAAATCAACGTCGAGCCCAACCCGCACATTCCCCACTACTAGTCCACTGCGACTTTGAAACTTGATGAACAAGACACATCGACATCGGCAGTGGCGTTCGCCTAGAGCTTGCCGTCTTCGAGCTGTTTGATGATTGACTCGGCCGCACGGATGGCGTAGCCCATGGACGTGAGCGTGGGGTTCGCGCCAAAGCCGGTCGGAATAACGCCATTCCCGCCTACGTACAAGTTGGTGAAATTGTACACCTTCGAGTTTGTGTCCGCGACATGCGTCTTGGGATCGAGACTATGAGACGCCAGCGCGTTAGTAGATGCTCACTGTTTCGGTGTCAACGTTCGAGGGAGGGAGACGTACCCTGCGCGCACCGTGCCCGCTACAGAGTGCCGGGACATCCCACGAGTCGTCAGCAATGTAACCTCTTACAGGAGGAGAAAACGAACCGAGATGGAGCGCCAGACCAGGGGCCATGAACTGCGGCTCCGAGCCAGGGAGGAATCCTCCGAGGGTGGTCGCGACCTCGCACATGCTGCACATGCCTATATCAACACCAGCAATATGAACTGGACGGACAGTGCTTACTCGCGCATCATCCTGCCCGAGCGCTCCCTATCGTCCTTGAGGAAGAAGTTGAAAGTGGGCTGGGGCATTCCGTAACCGTCCTCGTACTCGGTCTCGAACCGGATCTCATTCTCCGCGCGCGGCTCCGCATACCCGAAGAAGCGCAGGTCGACGATCGTGCGCGTGTCGATTGTCGCTGCGACAGCGCCATAGGAGAATGCGTCGCGGTGTATCTGGTGCGTAAGTGGGATCAGTAGCGGATGCGTGGAGGTCAACAACTGATGGCGTACCTGAGTGTGCCACGGGTGCTCCTTCGACAGAGGCGATGTCACCTGCGGCTCTGGGTCGCGGAAGGGCACTGATGAATATAGGTGGGTGAGCTATGCGTCTGATGGATCGATGAGAGAGTTCTCTTACACTGCAGAGGATCCTCGGGGTGGTGAGTCTGCTGGTACTTGACCTATAGTAGGCATCCCGTTAAGTGACTGTTGTTAGTAACACAAGAGCGTCGGTGTACCTTCTCGTCCCACCACTTGAGATTGTACGGGTTGTTGGGAATCTGCTTGACGAGGCTTTGCTTGAGGATGACCTGGCAGAACGACATCCTATCGATGATTTTGAGTCTATGGAGTCAAGTACCATATTGAGCGCAGATGTAGCTCACGGCTGCTCCGTAATGTAGCGTCCCTGTATATGCAGCATGAGGCTGAATTGAAGGTGCCAAGGACAAAACAACGAACCAAGTTGGGAATTATCGAGTCCGGGAGAACATCCCCGTTGTCATCACGCTTCTGGAACCCAGAGTTGAAAAGAATCTACGAACGTGGTCAGATATCGATATCACTGCTCTACAAGACCGTTAAAGAAGTCAGAACGAGGACGCACCTGCGGAGTAGCAACCGCGCCTGCAGCCACAATGAAGACTTTGGCACTTATGTACGACTAAGCACCATCTGGATCGTTGACGTCCCTCAGTAAATCCTTCACCTCGGCGGCACCTATGGTGTACTCTGCCGCGTTCTCGTCCGCAACCGCGAGCCTCGTGACGCGGTGGTTCGTGAACAGCCGGAACCGCGCACGCTTCTCCTCGTCAAGGTAGATCTGCTCCAGGATCGTGTCCGTCGCGTGCCAATTTACGTAGTCCGGGTTGGGCATCCGGTGGCACGCCAGCGGCAGGGGCTTCAAGATACGTCCGGAGGACTCGTACGCTTCCTGAAGAGTACGGAGGACGAGCGTGTGTCGGATGGACTCGTCGAACGCCGCCTCGGTAGTACCGATGAGAGCCTCGCCGGCGGTGTAGAGACGGTCCCACTCCGCGAGGTTCGCGTCTGTCCTCCACAAGCTGGGGCAGCTCGATCTCGGCATGGAAACGAGGCGTGGCGCAAGTCCAGTGAGTCTGTGAGAGAAAGAGCGTTTGTAGTCAGATGCAGCGGGAGCGGATCAAACGAAGTGCCGTACCGTCATACCACCGACACCACGTGTGACGGCTTGGGCAGACAGGTTTCCAGCGACCTGCTGCTTCGGGTTCTTCCCGTTTGTGACCGGTGGCTTAGTGAGGCTGAAGTACGTGAGGTGAGCGCGAAGAAGCGTTGGAGTCTTGTGAGTCGTACTCAGCGTTCCACGCGGAGGGGTCCACAGTATCTGCAGTCTGGTTCTGAACAGGAATTGAGACGGGACTCAGAGCGCCCTTTCGTAACATCGGTGTTAGAGAAAGATTAGAAATCGCCACTCAATTACGTACCTTAATGACACTCATTGACAGTACATTAGGTGTCAGTGTGGAAAGTATTAATCAGAGGTCCACGAGCAACGCACTTGACGAAACGATCATTATCCTGTGCAACTCAGGTTATCAGAGACCGCAAACTTCATCAATACGGATCAAGATATCCACACCTTTTGATACTCAATCTCGTTCTTCTTGTGCGCTCCCGGGATGAAAGACTCCCTACCAAACGTCAGACTGGTACGAAGTGAGATGAGTAGACACACATACGAGGCTCCATCCGAAGATATGACGGCTCGAAAGCTATCACTGAATACGTTCACGGGTCAATGCGAGCGTCCCGGTACTATGCACTTGACACTCACGATGCGCCTAGCTCGCACATAATCACCTACAAAGATCAGCCTATAAACCTCTCGGTGCATTTTGAGCGATAGAGATGATACCAACATTATAGCCGGCCTCAACGATTTGCTTGGCTTATGTCGCGGCAATGGGTCCGCTACCGGCGATGAAAACCTGTTCGTGAATATCAGTATCGAAATAATTCGTGCCACACCGAGAGATGAAACCTACATCAGTCTGGAAATCCTTGAGGGCGGAATTGTTGTTTGCCCGGATGTTTGAGTTGAGGCGGATACCATTGGTCTCATGGATGTGTTTGATGGTGTGGGAGTTGGACGGGGTCGTCATGGTGTGTTGGACAATCTACTAGGTACGATGCTGGGATGAACAGAGCCTTAAGGGGGAGTGGACCTGTCGGTTGGCCTCCATCCTGCCCTTCTTATCTGTCGCCGACGTGTCGACTTGGGTATAGTGCTCTAGCCTCACCAGACACAATGGACCTTGGTTAGTCGCATGTGATCTCAGCGTTCATTCGACACGAATGGAAAGAGAACTTGAAGCTGACGCACGGTGCACTTCGAATCTGGTGAGATTAGTGAACCTTCCAGATAGGCGCACCAATTGTAGTTGGACACTGCCTGTTTTATACAAATGGATCGGCTACTTGGCCTTCTTTACGTGGTATTATGAGCATGCGGCCATGAGGCAAGCGAAATAGCGGCTGCTGTGCCAGAGAGAAGACACATAATAAGGGAATACCGCGGAGCATAGGTGGGAGAGACTCACAGAGGTGACCATTTTCAGTCGATCCGATGCAAAGGGTAGTCGTATGAGCTGTCTGTAGGCGCATCTATGTGGATGATGTTACGAGTCTTGTGGATGTTGTAAGCCACTGGCACTTGGACCTGACAGCTAGCTTGGAGGTCGATTCGTGAAGACAAGGGTCCCACTATTCACAGTAGGTGGTTCCATGCATCGAAGCAAATACAGTTACCGGTGTCTTGCGCCACAAAGCGGCATGTCAATGAATCTCAGCGTCCCGCCGCGACTGCCGAGTCACGAGTAGTAGGCGACTGTCCAATTCGTGGTCTAGTCATGGGCGCGAGTGTCATAGAGCGCATTGAAGATTTTCATCTCGTAACATGAGGCCATCTGAGACATGTCTTATAGGCGTGAAGTGGCAGCAGTGGCAGGATGCGGTCAATACGGGGACAGTTCCTTCGCGCTTCCCTGAGAGTAGCTGAGCGTTCGACGGAGCACCGCCACCGTGGCAAATCGCGTTCAAACTTCGAACCGACCGTTTTGGGCCTCTGACTCGAATCCTTCCTTCTCTGATACTACACCACATATGTTGTGCCGGGGGTCTCTTACTACCCTCTTCTTGTGAACTGACTCTGCCGTGAGCGACTGGAGTATGCGACCGGGGTCACGTCACATAGTAAGTCAGTACTACGCTTCGGACAGTATGGCGCCCGGCTTTCTCCGAGTCGATATTCACAACATCCAGACTGGGGCCCGGGCGGGGAAGGGGTACATATCTTCCCAATCGAAGACTGAACGTGCGCATGACCTTCGAGACGAGTCTCTCCATTCACGTGTCGATTCTGACCCCACCTTTCAGTTTTTGTGACACAGACGCTGTCTTTTCAATTCCTGGAACACCCACCAGTGGCACCGTGAAGGCAATAGAACATGTGCGCCCTGTAGACGCGCTCGGAAGCCACCTTACCCCACTGACTCCAGGCTCTCCGCCGCTTCCAGGCAGATCATTTGCAATAACCAAACCGTCTTGTACGTAGTAGTCATATTTCCTCTCTTGATAACGCAATTGTGTGATTGCTACTCGCTAGCTCTCCCAAGTGCCCCCACTCTCTGGAAGACATATATAAGCAGAGTCAATCATACGCAGACCTGCATCGTTCCCCTCCTTTGACCCTGCCTTCCTTGCTAATATGCTAACGTTCGTGAAGAATCAAGTGGAGAGCTCCAGACCGGATGGATACTGGATTGAAGCTTTCCCATTCCGCGTCGACGACACATGTGGTCAAAACCTCGTCGGTTCCGGTCTCGGCACATCTGAGCAAGCCAGTCAGATTGAGATGTTCCTCAATCCTTACAAGGATAATGAGTACACTTTCGCCTCTGATATCGCAGAGAGCTACGGTGCTGATTGATGTGATGCAGAAGCTCCGGAAAGGACTGGCCAAAGACACAGATCGCTGATCTCCAGTTCCCTGTCGCTTTCAGGTCCGTCATTTATTCCCTTTGCTCGATGAATATATCCCTGATGCGCACAATCATAGTTACGCAGACATCACCGGAAACAAGTACACCGACAGTTAGTACTTCGGTCACCTCTCGAGCTCGATGACATTGACATGTTCTCCCTAGTTATTCTATCGGACCGGTATGGGCCATTAATGGACGGCATTTGGCCTGAAGGGGGTCGGGTTGGTGTCAATACCATTGCATAGTCGTTCACTGAAGCTGAGAGTATTCATAGGTCAGCTGGTTCGAGAACACCGGTGACCCCAACACGGCTAACTGGAAGCAACGTTATATCGGACGGAGTCCGGGTATGCACCGTCTACGATGTAAGAGACAAATACCCGGTGTCAAACACTATTGACATGCACTCACCCCCTTACGGCAGCTGGACACTTCACGACCAAGGATAAGGTCCAGATCATAGCGGTGCCTATCGTCGTAAAGTCCTCCGATCTGACCACCCCTCCACCTGTCATCATTTACACTGCTCCGGACGATCCTACCTCTCCGGAACAGGACGGAGACAAGGGCTGGGAGGAGTCAATCCCTTATCCGAGCACTTTCAGACTAGTGCACGAGGTGACTGGTACGTGCATACTATACCTGATTCTCCTTCTCGCTGACTAGAATAACTCAAACAATCATCCCTGGTGCCAACAGCGGACTGGACCAAGTATTGCTGGCGGGACGCGAGGGCGTCAATCTTCTGTGGTACGACGTCGACGCGGCAAAATGGGAGTATCAGAACATAGGCGAAGGTCTTCCCCAGCAGCCAGGCAACCCTTACTGGGGCTCTGAATCTGGTACGAAAAAAATGCCACGCATCTCCCTCCCAACCGCCCGTGTTCATTTCGACCACAGTGGATATCGCAAAGGTCGACGGAGATTCTACCGGATACATCGCAAGAAGTGAGGCATTCCACGGCAACCATGTTGCTGTCTACATCAAGGAGCAAGACGCTCCCAAAAATCAGCTCAAAGACGTGAAGTGGACGCGTCATGTCCTCGACGACTTCGGATCCCTCTACGAGGGGCACGTCGGATCCATCCATCATATCGTCTGTGCAGACATCGATGGTGATGGCGTTGAAGAGACTCTCGTCGCGATGATGGGCTCGGACCCGCCCTCTTGGGAGCGTACGGGGGTCTGGTGCTACACGCAAGTACACTCACATTCACTCATAATGGGTTATGTGGCTGAGACTGTCACTGCAGCTGTGGATCTCGTCAGCGGCAAGTTCAACAGGTTCAAATTAAGCGACAACTCGGCTGGACGCATTGCAGTCGCCGATCTCATGTGCCGCGGGAAGCTCGTACGTCATTCACATCCTCGATCCACCACCTGGTTGAACTCACTCACCATAAGACTTTGCAACGATCTCATATTCGGTGCCTGGATACTTTGAGTCCCCGAATCCGTCGGTGAACGCGTACGTCGCGTCGACGATCACTGCAGAGAAACTAGGAGCGGAAGTCCTATTCCGAGTACCACGACCCGCGGATGCCCGCCTCGCCGACAGTCGAATTCCTGGACGTCGCCAGTCGTCGTCTCGCTCTAGTCGTAGTACCACCACACGCGAAGTACGCTATAGATAATGGAGAAGGCCTCAAGGTGATTGCAGGTCGAGGTACTATCATATTCTCTGCATCCCCGGTCTTGCTCTTATACTAAGACGCGTACTCAGTAATTTGGACGGATAGCGAGGGACACAGGCAAGAACGTACCATAGCGACAGCTCCATTTACCCAGGTCTCCACTGTCGTATAAGCTGAAGACGGCTACATCCACACCCATGGGGAGGGTGCGGTCTTCGTTCTTCTGCGCCAGTCGAGCACATCCGGACATGCACCGTACACGGACATGGAACAACTGGTCGCTCACAACATATTCCCCTCCCAATTCCCCGAAGCCTTGCGCCACCTGGAGTTCCCATGGATCAAAGTAGAGGAGCGTCCATGGGCGAACGGCGGGTTCAAGGTACGAGTTCTACCACCATCATTTGTACCCGCTGTCATCCCATTTGCTGTTACTCAATCCTTCGTGTACTGCGATCAGGGACTAGAGTTTTACAACCTCGTCGGATTCCATGTCCGCTACAACGACGACTCAGACGAGAAGGTCTGCCATATTCAAGCCTGGACCGCCGGCGTCGGCGTCAGCGCAGGCTTCCACAACCACGTCGACCAGAATTTCTGCGAGATCCACGCTTGCATCGTCAACGGGACCGGACAGGGCGGAATGAGCTGGGCGACCGTCCCCGACGACGAGTTTGACCCGGCGCAGACTGACAAGGACAAGTACGAGAGTATCGTCGTGCCCGATATGTCTGAACACGGCCCCCTCTGGCGCACGGACAAGGACGGGCTCCCGATCCTGCGTAAGAACGATACCGTCGACTACCCGTGGCATGGTGTGTTCTATAGTTTATTATACCACTGTTGCTAATGCTCATGTACATTCGTTACACGCAGCTTGGCTCGCGGGAGGTGGAGTTCCAGGTCAGCAGCGCTTCGACGTGTGGCTCGCATTCGAATTTCCGCCGTTCGTCGCACGCGCCGAAGTGGTCGACGAGTCCCACACGCCCCCGCCTGGTTTTTATAGCATTACGCATGCGGGGTCTCAGCTCGCGCTCTCGGTCTCGGGCGGAAGCTCGTCCGACAACACGCCTCTTGCAGTGACAGACGAGGCACAGAAGGTCCGTCTGGTGCTCTGCCGCTGCGACTTAGGATGCTGACTTTGTTGATTACTAGTGGACTGTGTCCAAGCTACCTGGGACATCCTTCCGTACCCTCACGAACGATAGCACCCGCTCGTCCGCCACCGTTTTCTGGCCCCCTAAGAGCGGCCAGAAAGTAGTCGGCAGTCGCACGCCTGCGCGGCTCGAGCTCACTTCTGCGTGAGTACTCACGCAAATCAATAAAGATCTCTACGAGTGAGTGATCGCTTGACAACTTGGGACTCGTGAAATGCATCTTACGCGTCTCCTACAGGATACGTCTGATTGGCACTGATCTGGTGCTCGGCGTCAAGGACTCTGACGATGGGATACGCCATGTCGTCGTGGAGAAGTCGTCCAAGGCCACGGCCCAGCAGTGGGAGTTTGTCAAACAGGAGTAAATGCCCTTGAAGAATACGTACTCTGTATCATCTGTAGTACGTCGAGAGATACAACCATAGTATTCTCCGCAGTGAAGTGTGAAGCTTCAAGTTGTCAAAGTTCGAACGTGTGAACTAGTGTTCTAAGATGAGATGTCTGGTTAGAAGTCCAGAGTGTGAACAGTTATGCCGAAGACTGACTGATATGCATGACGTCACCATATATCAATAACCTCCTCCACATGCCGGCGTCTCTAACAAGCGCCCAAAGCAAGATCTACTGATCCACACCGTCACGCAGGCCGCCTCATCGGAGAAGCATTTACATAAACGATCACATGGGTGTCCATAGAGAAGTACAAGGTATAGCGCTACAAGCAAGCATTCCGACCACACAAACGTACGAAACACCCGGCAATCCCGACCCATGCGGTGTTGAAGAGGCCAGCTCGGGGGAGATTACTTAGCATATATAGTGCAGCAGGGGTCTCTTCCAATACTCGCTGGTGATGAGGTGCCCCATGATTGGTTGTCAGCGTAGCAAGGATCTCTGTCAGACACGTATACTATCATCAGTACTAGCCATCCATACCCCCGCGGAAGGGACATATGCGCAGCGTCGCGTACCGACAGCAATATGCGTAAAGGGCTCGTAGATGGTAAGGATGGTACTTACCCGATGTGGGCTTTTCAGGGGGCTTCAGGGCTGTAGTGGACCACGACACAATCGCGCGAGTCGACGCACTGCAGGCTGAATCAGCACAACTCAATCGGAAGTACTAGTCTAGTACGAGTCTAGTTGTTTACGCAGAACATCTGCGAAATATATAACACACTATAGAGGAAGTCAACTGTACATGTCTCTCCCAACTCTGGCTATGAGCTTCGCGTCGCATACATAGGGGAGTCGGCACCAACGCATGCACTCGTACAACAAACAGGACGATCAAAGAAACACCACGAATCCCAACAAATCAAGTCAAAAAAGTAGGTAGGCATAGGAGGTGCAGTCAGCGGGGAAATAGTAGACACGAGAGGGAGGGGGAGCCTGAACAGGGCGGTAGCCCAAGTCTATCGGGAGTGATGGTACAATAGCCCACGCACATACAAAACCATTCTGCAGCTGTTTGGCCAGGAACAGCGCCCGGACTCCGCACCTCTAAAAGAACCGTGGCCCCGAGGAGGGGACATCAGCGAGGCGGGCAGACAATGACACTGTACATGCCCAAAGAGCGTGAAGACGGGTTCAGCGCCGTGCGCAGGCGCAAGTGGGGTTGGAGACAAAGAACGCGAACGAGACGGAGCAAGAATAGCTGATGGACCAAACCGGGAGAGAGCACGGACGTACAACGGGAAGCTCATTGCAGTACATCTCGAGAACGAAGTAAACCATATCAGAGCACGAGGAGAGCGGGCGATCCATCTGAGACCGGACGCACGACGTGTTGTCAGACCAGGTCGACAGAGTCGCGCGGAGAAGTCGCCCAAGGTCACATGGCGGCCATAAGAGGACGGGGCTCCGGCCCTCCACTGAAGGCGGTGACAGGTGGGTTCGTCTCAACGGGCACGAATGGCTGAGGCGGCGGCTGAGACTGGGGCTGCTGGTCCTTCTCCAACGGCGCCCCGGTAGCTGCAGCAGCACTCTCGCCGTTCGGCTGCTGGGGATCCTGCTGAGCCTCCTTGTTCTTCTTGGCATTTCTTGCGCCCTCATCAGCGCCGCTCTTGCCCCGAGAGCGCTTCTTGCCCTTGGTGGTGTCCGCGGACGTCGCACCATTAGTCGTCGCAGAAGCCGACGCCGGCGCGTCAGCTTTGGCAGCACCGTTTGGAGAAGCGGCGACAGGCACTGGAAGCATGGGTGGGTAGGGCATCGGCGGCGCGCCGGCGTATCCAGGATATGGATGTGGGTAGACAGGGTAGGTTGAATAGAATGGATGAGGGGGTGCCGCGGGAGGTGCTCCCTCGGGGTGCGGTTGACCGTCCGGTGGGGCAGGGAGGTACCCCATCGGCGGGTAGACATACGGAAACGGCGGATAGCCCTCAGGAGACATAGGATAACCAGGCGGCGGCGGCGGAACTGGTGCTGGTGCTTCGCCACTTCCTTCACCTACTCAGCAGAGTCTATCAGTACTAGGGCATAACTTACGAACGACGCAATGTGAGAACGCACCGGCTGAACCATCTCCACTGCCAGCTCTGTTTTTACGTTTGTAGGGACCGCGCTTGATACCTTTCTTACGCTCTTTGCGCACGCCGTCAACGCACGTCTCTGCGAGTCCGTACTTGACGCAACGTTCGCATGGACGCGCTTCGTCGCAGCGCTTGCACGCACTCGCGCAATTGGTGCACTGTGACCTTTCTTTAGTACACGAAGGGCACCGCGAAAGGAAGATATGACTGCAATTGCCCCCGGATAACGAGCGAATCTCCTGTCTGTATGCGCGCATCCTGTCCACCATGTGACGGCATAGCGCAGATAGAGAACGCGAAGACATGACGACCTCACACGGCACGCGAAGAACACGCTTCGTTCAAGGCCAGGGGTGGATCACACCGGCCGGTCTTTGCATGCAAATGACGCAACGCGAGAAACGCCGGGCAGGCATCGTACGCACAGTGCGCTGAAGTGGGTATGCATGACGAATTAAGCTGACTCACCGCCATCTTGACTTGCTTCCTCTTCTGCTTCGGTGGAGGCTGAGGGGGAGGTATGCCTGCTGGATAGGGGTACCCTGAATCCAACGGCAACTGCATGAGCACCCTGTATGATGAGATGGATCTATGCATGACGGACCTGGAGCGGACGGAGGGACCAAATAGAACATCCCTGGCGGCGGTTGAACAGCCATGAAGAAAGGAGCAACAGGCTGCGGTCCACCGTTGGGCGCATTGGGATCATGGTGGGACGGATCTGGCGCAGGGTACGCGTAGAATGGGGGTGGTGGATACGCCCCTGGTGGCGGCGGGTAGTGACCATTGTAAGGTACTGGCGGGTAGTGTGCGACGGCGGGAGGGGGTGGTTGCGGGGCCTCCTGTTGTTGTGGGCTCGAGGACGCAGATGAGGATGATTTAGACTGTTCAGTCGACATATTCTTGGTTTGGTTTGATTCGGGAACAGTTATAGCGAACAGAGACCGTCGAGCGACGGGCGCCGTGGTGTGGCCGCTGGGTGACCTGGCGAGCACAGGGGTGGTTAGCCATCGTCGGGCACGTCGAGCACGTCGGGAAGGCCACCAAGGACAGAGATGGTAGATCAGACATGGTCAATAGACAGAAGAGGCGGAGCAGTCGGTGAGGAGGGGACGACCACACTCCGACTCAAATCGATGTTTCCGAATCGTCGCCGCCAGAACCTCCCCCGACGCCTGCGTCCTACCTCCATCACCGACTATCTCTCCGCCTCGCCTCATGCCGACCCTGTATCCCCGCCGAGCTCGTTTCCGACCCAGAAATGGGCAACTCACCTTCAGAGAAATCGCTGGCGGACGCAGCGGACGTGAGGATTGATGTTAGGGGAGTTCGAAGAGAGTCCACGTGGGAATTAACAAGCACAAGCTCAGAGCCAACCGCCCGGGCGCCTAGTAACCTACCGCCTCGACCAGCGCCGCGCGCAGTTGGCCATCTGCGTCCGGCCGACGTGCAGGGCGGATTTTTTGTCGCGTCGTCAAGAGAAGGAAGACGGAGGTATGGCGTCTCGTAGCGTGCGTATGTAGAACGCGGATTCACAGGAACCCTAGTGCAGGTGCCACTCAGTGGTTCGGAATCAGCCAAAGGCGGAGAACACAGAGCACAGGGGGTCAGACCAACCAGACTGCAAACTGTGCCAGCTCGACCCCCCGGGTTCTTGTGCTCCGCCTGAATATGGCTGAGCGGTCGTATGTCGTCCTCCGGACCCACGCTCTGTCAAAATGGATCTTCAAGAATCGCCTAGGCGCTCAACGAACTCGGTACTAAGGTACTTGCGGACACACTCGTCCTTACGCCGAACTAACTTCCCACATACCCCTCATATGGGAGTCGTGGTCGTCCACGCTCACGCTGTCTCCGTCTACGCTCGACACATCCGCTCATCCTGCAGATGTATCCACACGACGGCCCGTCACCCACGTCGCCACCCGCGCCAACTTCCAGGATGGGGACAGGCGGTCCTGGGAGGACGGCGGACTTTCTGCGCGCTTCGTTCATTCCTCCGCTCCTGCACGGGCAATTACCTAACCGCACATCTGCCTTGCGTATATATTCGGACCCAGCGACCCTCCGCTGAAGCCATACGAAGATCATGTGTGTGACAGTTCTGGTCCGCACACTGATATAGCCCGTCAATCCACTCTTCTTCGCGCACCCCCACCCCACATATTGGCGGAGATGTCATTGCTTGCCTGGTGCGATCGCCTTCTCTGCATGCCTCGAGTGCACCCGCACAATGCTGGTTGACATCTCACCGGGGTCGTTTCATGACCAAATACGGAGCGCTGGCACACCGCTTCTGCCGCCGGAACCCAAGCAGTCGCTCTTTCTGAGTTCCCCGCCTAGATCTAGGTCATGAACGCCCCAACCTTCTGCCGTAAATCCCTTTGTTGGCCTTGACTGCACGTCCTCGGTGCCTAGCTGATATACATTGATGCAGATTGCACATATACTCCTAACGGGTCAGTCATCTCCCGAGCGGCCTCTTAAATTCATGTGCCTATGTATCTCTGTCTAGTCGTAACTGCGTTGAACGATTTTCTCCCACTGCCCTTCCTCCTCGCCTCTGCATCGATGATAACATTCTCTCTTTCAGGACCCTAGTTCGCGCCGAATGACAGGCCTGCACGCCACCTGATCTCCACCGCTACCCGCTTGTTCCTTCAAACAAAATATTCGAGACCCCAAGTCGCCATTGGTGCGGTCTCGCCCCGTCGAGCAGCATCGTGGGGAAATTCACTAGCACCTCGTGTTCACGGTCGTAGCATAAGAGCGTCCGTTGAATCCCTCCTGCTGGCATTGGTTTGTTGGCTCAATATCCGTCACTAGTACGTTGAAAGTCCTCTTGGGTTCTAAGACAACTTCCAGACGCTCCTTTTCAATCGCCGTTCACTGGGACCTGCTCGTTGAGTCGTAACTGCACCGTGGAATCAATCGGACGGATTTATCGCGGGTCGTATCCACACAGCCGCTCTTCCCCCACTCCAACTCGCGTACCTGCCATTCGATTGTGGGCGAATTCTTCCAGTCACAGATAAAGTAGGTCTTTGCTTGTCTCTTTGCACAACTACGTTCGCATGGAAGGCACACGTCTACGCTGTCTGGTACTCACCCACTCTTGTTGCGCATGGCCTAGACCGTTGGCTTCCTGTGCTTGGACATTCCTCCCGCTGCCCTTGGTTCTGTCCGCGGCCCTTCTTTCTCCTCTCTTCGCCCACAGGTCTCGCCGCTCCTTTCCCTACGTGGCAGTATGCTTGCCTGAAATGGAGTGCGCAGCATTAACCTCTCGCGTCAGGTGCCAAGTAATGGCGGGCCAGATGCCTGCATTGGAGAGTTACGTCCCTCCTGTGGTTTATCAGGACTTCCGAGAATCAGACGTTAGAGAGGCTCTCGACGCCCATCATGTCTATCCGACACCCAAATGCAAGGAACGAGCTCGATAAATACATCCGTGCTCACGAACTCGAACCTGCTGGACAGACGGTCTATGTCACTCTCGGCACCCCACTAGTGTCTTTGGCGGTGCAAGGCAGGCTCACTCTGGATCCCACTTACGCTGACCCCACTCGCCCATCCACATTAATCAATGTTGGCGGCGCCGGCGTGGTGCAGGGTAGTGCATCTGGGACTTTTGCTTCCCCGTTTGCACAGGCATGCACTAAATAGTAATACAGATGCGCGGTCGGATGCTGTGATCAGTAATACCATATTGGGATACCTTGGCGTACTTGAGAAGTTGAGAATGGTACATAGCATCACCCACTTGGCGAGTTCTCGTCCCGGCGACGGATGAGGATAGCTCCCGTTGGATGTGTTTGTTCTAAGATGTACGCAGAATATGTTCAATTCGACTCGGGGAATGCTTGTGAACATTAAAACCTGTGAATGAAGCACATCGTGAATTCGTGACAGTCAACTCACGAGCTGCGCACCGATCTATGTGCAAAGAACGTGCGTCGTTATCTTATCAGCCGTGGCCATCGACGTGGCGCAGCCGGGGCGTCTCGGGATGCCCAGGGAATCGTTTGACAGGGCGGTTGCCAAATGCGGCTCGGCGGACGGAGACGGCCGGAAACATCAGATCGGGGGAGACTGGATCTGGATGCATCTCCTGCTCCAACCTGCTCTTAACTATGACACAAGCCTGCACGCACGCCTCCCCTCCCTTTCCCTTCTTCCTCCCCGTTTCCTGCATCTGAAGCGTACGCTTCCTCCTCCCCGCCTTGAACCTCTACCACTACCATCTCCCGCGAACGGACACACCGTGCATGGCCGGAACACCGATTGGCCCGCTTTTGAGCACTGTCTTTGAAGTGCGTGCTCTCAATTTTCGCGACGCGACGCGTAGCCCGCTCGCCATCTCCACCATCTTGCTGCATGAGCAACTAACGTGTGTATGCCATAGTCTATCCTCGAAGTCTTCATCATATGTCTTGCGGGCTTCATACTTGCTCAGAAGGGCATCTTAGATAGAAACACGCAGAAGGCAAGTCCTCTTCCTTCCTTCTTCTAGTTCGGTTCGCGAGGTGTGAGGTAGGGATGGGCGACGATCCTGTCCCTTCCCCGGTTGCGTTCATGTTCTCAAGAGCCGATGCACCGGGTACGATATTGTCCAAGCCTGCGTTTAGCACGCATAGCTTGGTCATGAAGGTCTTCAGAGGGGCGAGTGCTGATGCCGCCACCTCCGTCATCGTGGTGCAATATTTTTGGTGCAATGTTTTCTGGGCTGCGGGTGGTGTCACGCAGAGGACGCATGCCTTACCCTTTGGCCATCTGATGCCGCTGTAGCTGTGGTCGGACCCTTCTTGATTATCGCTGACCGCTATACACAGAAACTCAATCGTCTCAATGTCTCCATATTCACGCCCTCTCTTCTCTTCTCTAAGGTCGCATTCTTTCTCTCACCAGGTGCGTTGCTGGTGGCACGGGCAAACTTGTTTCGGTGTCACTTACTCACGATCTGAACAGCGAAATTACGAGAGCTATGGATTATCCCACTGTTCTTCATTCTCACGACCGTGGTCTCAATGGCTGTCGCTTATGTCTTTGGAACCATCTTGAGATTGAAGAAGTCGCAACGGTACGTCACCCGAATTGTCGCCGCTTATCATTGACTGACACCGCTTCCATAGGGCATTCGCCGTCGCTGCATCAATGTTTATGAACTCGAATTCACTCCCTATTGCATTGATGCAGAGTCTTGTAATCACTGTACCCGGGCTCAAATGGGGCGACGATGACAACACGAACGCCATGGTGGGACGGGCCCTGACGTACCTCGTACTCTATTCGACTCTAGGCATGGTGGTAAGTACATTTCTGATAGGAACATTCGTCGCTTCAGCTGACGCTTCCGTAGCTCCGGTGGAGTTATGGCGTTCGCCTACTTTCTCAAGCAGATCCCGAGACCGTGCAAATCGAGGCCGACAACGCTGCAGAGGCTACCGAGGCAAGTCCACTCGTGGGCCCAGATGAAGTCCCGTCTTCTGCTGAAGATCAGCACGAGGCTCCATCACCAACATCAGCCTCCGAAGACTCACATACATCGGCTCAAGGGAACAATCCTGGTTTGTCTGTCGAGGAAGTGAGCGGTCGAAAGTTCTTCTACTCGTTCCCTAACACCCCTACTTCACGATCCCTCCAACTACCACATCAATCAACTTCAGGCCTCACCACCGAGTTCGACGACGACGACGATGAGGATAGCGAAGGCGAGCTTCCCCTGGGCCGTCGCCCGCGAACCGCCCCCACGTCGTCTCGGTGGCAATCGCAGATGCGGCGCGTCAAGCATCGTCTATTGAAGGCCTGGACGACATTGGGCGAGTTCATGACGGTCCCGTTGTGGGCGGCCCTTGCTTCCCTCGTCGTCGCGTGCATCCAGCCCTTGCAGCACGGGCTGGACAAGCACCTGCCTCCTGTGAAGAACGCAATCGCGGGGATGGGGGACTGTTCGATTCCAATCACTCTCGTCGTCCTCGGAGCCTATTTCTACACGCCCCCAGAAGTGGAAGACAAACAACGGTCACGCGGTGCCCTTCCTGAGCATCACGAGGTTCAGCGGAGTGCGTCCCGGGCATCGTCCCGGACATCGCTCTTCGAGAACGTCAGGGAGATGTTCTCTGGGAAAGCGTTGAAGGGCAAGGCGTCGGATCGGACACTTGTCGCGTCCGCGTCGAGGGAGAAGCGGCCGGGAGAGACGAAGACGGTCGTCGTCGCGATCTTGTCGAGGATGATCATCACGCCCATCCTCCTTCTGCCGCTGATGACGCTGTCGACTGTGTTTGATCTGCAGCGGGTGTTTGATGAGTGCGTCTTCACTTTACCTCTCTCTCCTCTTGTTGCGCTCCTGCTGACATGACGCATTGTGACTATAGCCCGGTGTTCGTGGTGTCGAACGTGCTACTCATTGCGTCGCCCCCCGCGCTGACGCTCGCGCAGATCACGCAGGCTGCGTCCGGGGACGCGTTCGAGCGGCTCATCAGCAGGACTATCTTCTGGTCGTATTGTGTCGTGACGCCGCCGTCGATGATCTTGTTCGTCGTCATTGGTTTGTTTATGTCGAAGTTGTGATGTACGCATGTAGCTGGAGTTTGACGCATCCACCCACTTTTCCTCCTTTCGCATGACACGTCGTTTGACTTCTATTACATTTCTTGTGTTCAGCTCATGTTGTGCGATACGCATGTATGATTATCGGGACCCAGAGGGGCGCGTTGTGCGCCTTCCCATGCCTTCCCCTACTTCCCGTACATCAATTACATACACGAGCAAATATGAACTTCTCCTGCCTCCATCAGCTTCTGCACTCCCCTCGCATGCTTCAAGTAATGCACGATGACATTGTTCTCGATCTCGCGCAGGCTGCTACTGACCCTAGCTTACCAAGAGTCATACGAGTGCTAGATGTCGCGACACTCACATAGCCTTCGCCCGCAGTGCTCTTGCAGGAACGTGCAAAGTCTATTATCCATGAGCGAGGCCGAATCAGTGGGCTGTGTGATCGTTTGGGCACTCGATATACGCAGAAGGAAAGATGGTCGGGAGATTTGAGCCAGATATCCTTGCCGTAAAGCCCAATCCACAATGCTGGGTTGCGAAGCAGTTCGGGACCACAGTGAGACACATACCTTAATACCTTGCAGTCTCGCTACCACACGCCCGGATTCACAGATGTATCCTCGACTTCGGGGGCTATATCTGGATAGCCGGGGGTATAAGTATGGCGCACAGCCCCCAGGTACGCCCGGCTGCGATAAATGGGTGGTAGCCGCCGGGCAATATGCGTGGTGAGTAAGTATTTCGAGAACGTTCGCGTTCGTTCGCTACCACACGAGAGCTTGCGCGAAATCGCGCCGTCCGTCGAGATGGGTCGGTGCTGTGCGCGAATGTGGCAGAGGATTCTCCGAGGGCCACGTCGCCACCCAAGTAGGCCACGCAGATACGCGGCGAAGGTGTCCGGATGTGCTGCTGTGCGGATACGTACTGCGGCCGAGGGCTGCTGGTACTATAAGAAGACTCGGGGGCGGGGTGGCCGCTGCTCCCCATCCTCCCGCCGCCCTAGTCGAGTTCGGGTTGCATCTCAAACCACTCACCTGTTCAGTGCTGTTACTCAAACTCCGCCTCTACTACTTCTACCACCCGCCCCGCTGACAAGTGACCGCCATGTCGAGCCCTATTGCCATCACCGGTGCCTCCAACTTTGAGCGCGCGGAGTCTCTCGCCGGAACTCCGCCTTCCAAGGGTTTGTACATACCTGTTCACAGGCGCACGCCGTCCGCGTCCTCCGCGCCGTCATCCTACCAGGACCGCAACCATCTCTCAGCCTGGACGGTCGGGCGCAAGTCTCCATCACCTCGCCCGCGTTCCGTGTCTCCCGCGCTCGTGCGCTATCACGGTACGTCTTCCAGGTGCAGGAGTTACCAGCAACAAGTTAGAGACTGACCGGGGACGCACCTCCGCAGACTCCTATACGACCATGACCATGCCCTCCTCTCCTTCCTCGCCTCGCGCAACTATACCCCACGTAAAGAAGATACCCGGAATGTACACACTCACCGAGCTACTCGCGCTCTCGTCCTCTCCTTTCGTCAACGACGCCCTCTCCCCCACTCAACGCGCGCAAGTTGAGGCGCACGTACCATTGATGACCCGCAAATCCTCCTCCGCCCATTCCGCCTCCCCATCTCCGTCTGCCGTCCCTTCCTCGTCCTCAGATCCAGTCTCTCCTCCCACCACTCCATCAGACCTCCTCGGCGAAGCCCAGGGCCAGAAGAAAGCTGACACTCACCGCCGGCGCCGCTCAGGGCGCAAAGCTCCGCACGCGAAGGCCCGCGTGCCGCCTACGGTCGCGACAGATGTAGAAGGGAGGCGGCGGCGCAACGCGTACGGCGCGAGCTGGGGGTGGGTCTCACCCTCCTCCACGCCCACGGCGAGCGCCGTCGCGAGCGAGAAGCTGGAGCGGGAGAGCTGGCGGCCGCGAGTCGTTGTCGCGGCCTGAAGCCATGCGTCTTTTGTATGTATACGGACTTGAGGGCGCGTGTGACAGGGAGATGGTGATGGGTCGGTGAGTCGAGGAGAGAAGGCGACTCGAGGTGACAGATCGATGACAGCTGCAGAACACTGAGAGACAGAGACATTGATGATTTCGCTCCGCCCCCTTGCTCCAGTGTAGAGGACCTGTAATGAGGAGTGTAAATTTAGAACCCATGATCACAAACGTGCGATGTGTGCGAGCATCAGATGGTCGAGACAATGGGGCGACGGTGCGCGCCGCTGGCGGCGCTGGCGCGGCGACGCGAAGGTAGTGCGGAGAAGCAGGCACGTTTGAACCATGCTCGCCGTCGTGCAAGCGGCGCAATGCCCATGTGTTCACTCTTCCGTTCAGGCCTTCAGGCATCCGCCTGTACGTTTCCTACTACACTCCTGCGAAGCTCTGTCGCCGACTGTCGGTTCTTGCGCGGCGACAGTCGGATCGGCACGGGGCAGTCCACACGTGGGCGACGAGGACCACAGAAGCCTACCTCGTGGTGGTTGGGCATGATGTATGTATGAACGTTAATTCTGTGTTGCAGTTTCCGTTACACCCGTCTCGAAGTGGAGTTTCGACTATGGGAGGGACGATGGGAAAGGTGTTCGAGTGTATGCTAACACTCCAGGAACGAAGCCGTCTTGGACATCGCCTCGAGGCACAACGCGCCGCTATGTGGCCGACAGTATCATGATACGACCACTCTTCGCAGGGCTTCTCGGGACGCGTGGTGATCACGGTCAGGAAGCTTGGAGGCAGCGGAAATGAACTTGCGGGGATATCGATTCGGCGCGGCGGCGACACTTGGGCGGCGACGCGCAGCGCAAGGTGGACGAGGGCGAGGCGAGCAAATAGAAGAGACGAGTAGCTCTACCTTCCCTTCCCCGCGTGCGATGACAGTCGCCGCGCGGCGCTGTGGATGGGTCCGTTAGCAGTCGGAGCGAGTACTGCGGAGCCATGCGACGAGTGCGTGTGGTGAGCCGCATGACGGCCAGAATCGCTGTTATCAAACCACAGAAGTCGTGTCTCGAGCTCTTGTCAAAGAGACTTCTCGCATATACTGACATAGAGATAGACCTCCGAGTCCGATTGATCCCTAAGTATATGCGTCAGCTGAGTAAAGTGACCATAGCCTAGTGGTGGAGAGTAAAAACATAAACATCTGAGTTGGCACTTGCCAATCTTGATCCAAAACTCTGCTCAACCACGCTGGACATGCAAGACGCTGCAGTGGAGCGATGTACATGATGTTAGAAGGCAAAGTGCATGCTGCCTAATCGGGACGCAAGGCCGCCTCCCGGCATCTTCCGACATGTGTACCATCCGCGCGCCTATGACGAGTCTGCAAACTATCACATTCCATGCTCAGGCTTCTTGTGGTATGGCTCACCATCAGCGTACGATTTTCGAACTATTCCTGAACACGTTTTCAGAGTAGAAGGGGGTTTGCGGTTGCCGCGACTGCGGTCAGCCTGCACGAAACACGCGACAAGGTACGTCCGCCTCCCCGACGCATGGACACCGTCACGACTTACCTGGTCGGAATACCTCATAGCTGCCCATCTACGCTGCTCCCGACGCCGAGGTCGTACTTCTTGAGACCCCTTCTGAACTCGAAAAGCAAATTGGCGGTGTACGCCGCGCGGTGACGGGCACGTACCAGGATGCACACGCAAGAGTGCAGGCCGTGGTATCGCGATGGATTGGTGTTGAGCAGGCAGTCGAAAGTGCGTGTACTCATTCTCTTTCGTCTATAACCTATCTCTTACACGCTGTCGGAAGACCGAGTAAAGTCTCTCGTAGCCCCAGACGAGCCCCTCACCCCCGGTATTCTCTATGTCGGCGTAGCGACTCTCACCGGCTCCGTCCTCGCCCGGAACCGTCTCTTCTGGCGACTCACGCTCCCACCTGCGCTCTTCCTCCTCTCCCTCAACCACTTCCTCCCCAAGACCTCGCACAACGTCTCCTCCTACCTCGGCTCCCTCGAAGAAGCGCACTTCCCCTCCTTCGCGGAGAAGCACGAAATTGCCAAGGCACACAGTGCCATGACATGGGAGCGGGCCAAGGATGCCACGCAAAACGGCAGGGAGACGCTCTCGAGTGGTGTCGTGAGCCTTATTGGGAAGGTGGAGGAGGCTACGGGTTTGAAGTTGCGCGAGACTCTGGGTTTTCGGGATCACGCGGCCGCTGCTGTGAAAGCAAAGACTGTGGAGGTGAGCCAGAAGGCGGAGGAGTCTGTCGATGCTGCGAAGGCTGTTGTTGAGGAGAAGGCGCAGGAAGTGAAGGAGGCAGCAGAGCAGAAGGTCGAGCAGGCCAAACGACTGGTTTGATTCTGCCTTCTCTTCGATAGTTATGTGATCCCTTTCCGCAGACACCGATAGATCTGCGTGCCACTGCAATGTCTACACCTTCGTTCGTAGCGTCTCATTCGTGAAACAGCCAACTGCCGCGATCCATGTTTCCACTTGACTGCCTTGTGCCTTTGAGGCGCGTAGGTCCCAGGTGTCCTAGCAAGCTATGGCACATCGCTTCCGACTGTACATTGACCGAGCGCTCGACTGGACATGTTATGAACACGGGACTCAAGGTCAGAGGGTCTTATTAGTATGTAGTGCAGGATAAAGCAGTTCTGAATGATGATTTGCGCAGGTTTCTATCAACAGACTGAGGACGGAACTGGGGTTTGCCATGAAGCGGATGCAGCGATGACACCCAACGGGTTCGTAGCTTCGATGTGCGGTGACTTGATAACGGGTTACAGGAGCCTTTCGAGAGCTGATACTTTACTGGAGGCTGACTCACGAGTTACTCAGGCGACCTATCGAAAGGCACTCCATAAATAGTAGACTACAGCCTTGACTGCAAACACTTGTTCAGTTATACATACTAGGCTCCCTGGTTGTTGAGTGTCTGATGCAAAGCAAATGGAAAGTGTTGGTACTATCCATCCGGCCTTCTATCGCGCGGTGCCTCCGAATTGGCGTCGCGGAAAACCCTACGGACAGCGTCGTCCACCGCGAGGATAGAGTCCGCGCAGGCACCCCAGACGGAGGCGGCAGCCTGCGGCGAGGCTGAGGCCTGAGGTACGGGCGTCGATCGAATGGGACCTACTTGACGACTACTTCCACTGCCTACTCCATCCAGTACTATCATGGCACCAGTAATGCAAAACGGCAAATGCCGTGACAGAAGTGCAAAACGCCCCCTCCACATCCCTGTGTCCCTCGCACGGACCCAGATACTTGTGTAATATATAGTATATATACTATGTTGTCTACGTGTGAAACAACGAGGAAGATTGGCTCAGTAGTCGAAGAGATATGTAAGTAACAGTGTCGCAGTCTTGCTCTGGTGAAAATTCATTCGCATCGGCTCACTGCAATCCTTGACGACCTATCACAGAGATTTGTACATATGTATATTATACTGCAAGCGATGTAGGTGTAATTTTCCGAGACGGTGTGTTGTTGTGTGCAATGAGTTGGGCGCAAATGCGTGACAAACAACCACGGGGTAGCTTCGGAGTTCGAATATCCTAGGTGCAGATCTCACGCTTCATATCCCCAGTATTCCATCCTTTCGTATTGAAAAAAAGGAGTAGGGTCACGAGACGACTTTGAACCAATTCTCAAAGGTCCGAAGCCAAAATTCGAAGGGACAAAGGAGTTAGTCAAGTAAGAGTGCAGATTTTGCATTACTGGTGCAGTGATAGTAGTAGCGTACCCCGGAAGCTACTCTCGTCCCCGGAACGCCCATTGCCGGATAAGCGCTCATGGGGAGTCTTCCTTGCACTCGTCCCGTCCCTTGATTTTCAAGTAGTATTATGCGTCGTCAGGTCTCCACTATAAGAACCCTTCTCCCGTCCCTTGTGAAATCACACAACCTATCATACTCATCATGACTTCCGAGCAGTTCTCCTATTGCCTCAACTCGTCTGGCCACAGAGAACCATCTTTTGGGCAAGGCGCTCGGGGTTCACACGGCAGCGGCCGGCCCGGACAGGTTGCAGTCCTCGCCAGTTCTCCGCAGCGCTATATACTTCCTACTTACGACAGCGATGGTCGTCTCTGTGTCGCAGTACACAAATCCCACATACACCCCTCACCCCATCAGGACTTCGTCTATGTATCTGTTCACGGGCTCCCAAGTGGTGAGTAGCGTGTCATTTTCATCCGGGAAAACTGATCCTAAAGATCGTTGGAATAGGTCAAGCTTTTAACACAAACACCGAATCTCACTCCGGCTCGTCCGTCCCTTCACCTGACACTCTTGTGGGAAAGAATGATAGCGCTAAACTCAGAAGCTCTCGGGCGAAGGTAGCCGTAAGTGTCGCAGTGCTTTCTTGATTACTAGTATAGCTTACATTCTAGTAGTGCACGAATTGTCGTTCTGCGGGGAAGAAGTGCAGTGATGCCCGACCGTGCGACCGATGCTGTAAGCTCAACATACATCACTCGTGCTGCAACGACATCGTGAGCGTCAAGGGAAGGAAGAGAATGAGAAACAAACAGCAAGACGTTACGGCCATGGAAGCCAGCTCTCAACTGTCCGCGGACAATCTGGGACCACCCGCTTGGACTCCAGGTATCTGACAATAGTATTCAGCTGTGATCCTCGTCTGACTCTCGCACCCACTTCCAAGCACAAGTGGCTACCGGAGAAAACGAGCAACACGCACACGCGTCGCTCTACCTGTTTGGGAATATGTGGCATTCACAGGAGCCATCGGCATCCTCTCATATGGCCCCTACTTGGGATCATACTCCCTCCCAGAACGGGCTTACCGTGAGCGACCTCGTGGGGTCTTGGGAGGCCCCAGCAGCTGGTATGAGCGGTTACTTTGCCACCCCAGTAACGTCCAACTTCAATCAAGCCGAGGCGTACCAAACTGCTAGCCAGCAGAGCTTCGCCAGTGATACTGCCAACCTTTCGTTCAACATCCATGGGCAAGGTCCGACCTTCCTCTGAGTCGCTGTCAAATGATGTACGTGACAACGTGCTCAGAGAGTTTTCTATACTTACAGTTCGTCTTAGATCCTCCATCTCGTGTTGATCGCCGCGTCTCCATCGATGCGGGGCATCTATCACGCAATACCACGTGGCCCGTGTCAACGATCTTCCTCTCATCCGGTCCCGAGTCCTGTTAGATGTCCTTCTCTCTCTCTCTCTCGTTTCAAGTCTACTGGAACCCTGTGCTCTCCTGTGCCTGATCGCTATTCACCGTACTTCTCTGTTGCTATGATGCTGTGCTAGACACCAAAATCGTTACTCACATGCTCTGTTGTGCTTGGTGTATGTACGTATGAACTTGAAAGTTTCCCCAATCATGATTATTTAACATCGGACTTTCCCCGGGAAATGCTAGAACAGCAGATTCACTAAGACACGAACTTTCTGGATTACTGACTCGTCATACCTTTGCGCAGACACCTACGATGGACCCTCTCCTCCCTCAATGTGGAGGACTCGCGGGCGGCGCGAACTGTTGCGGCAGCGCGAACCGTGGCGTTGGAAGTGTATACAACGTATGCAAGGTGGACTGATAGAAAGGACGTCGCGGTGGACTTTGATACCTACTCGATCCAGGCCGCTCCATCGGGTGCATGTTCAACACATACGTGATGACGAGAACAGAGGAAGAAGAGCACAATACGCGATAGGAGATAAATATCAAATAAACATTGAAGACGACACAAAACAGCCTGCGACATACCGAAAGACATGACGACAGCGACGAGTAAGAGGGGTGATCGAGTGGACGCAACGAGAGTCTCACTATAGTGAAACATGTGCTGCTTCAAGGAAATGATGCGAGAAGGCGGACAGTGGGCGACGAGGGTCGAGTGCGAGTTCGGAACCATCAAGAGTGCTGAATCTCTGGTGGAGGACGGTAGCACAGTACATAGCACATCCGACAGAGGCAGTGATATTGAGGCTGCGCTTGCCCTCTTGACGAGCAGGGGTGAACTTGAAAGAGGTGTGGGCCGTGGCGACGATTGTTGTTATCAGTGCGTGTGAGATGAGCTCCTCGGCGAGTTATAAGTGTTGGGATACATGCGGCCGGCCCAGGAACGTGAGGAGTAGTGCAGAGAGCAGCGTTACTCCCGCGAAGATGTTTGCAATTCAAGACAAGGCTCGCCCGAAGCTTCATTGAGCGGAGATCGAAGACTTCGGCGTGTACCGGTGCCTAGGGTCGACTTCCCCTGGACCGGCAACCTATAATCATATCATTACCCGCTCTGCGCAGTCTTAGACTGTCTATGTAAACAGGCTATGTTCCTCCTTGCTCTCTATCTATCTATTCTCACGCCGTATCCCTCAAGCAGCAAACCGTCTGACTAACGGCCCCCGGTAAGGCGACAGACATACTTCGTCGACGATGAGCCCTTATGCATCACGAAAGGTACGACCCTCTTCGACACACCAAACGACATTCACTCTCCAGCGACCTCGGCGCCGTTCATGGTTTTAGACAGTATGATAAGTAGGTCTTTCGTTCCTATCTTTGGACAAACGTGCCAGGACAATGTATGGGACACGCACCCTCGTCACCTCTACCCCTCGGTCTCGTTGATTCATCGCTTTCCTCTCGCCTGAAGTCGAGCTCTGGTACCCCAAGGCCTAGCTGCGGCGAATCAGAGCGACAGCCCGGCGGCGGCAGGCGGAAGTAGAACGCTCCGCGGTGTGGCCACGCCGTCGGGTGAGCATAGTTAGGAAATTCTGCTAGAAAGGGCTCGCGGGCGGAGCGGATCCCTGCAGCGGCGCGCATGGCTGTGTGAGCCGGGCTTACGAGGGAATGTGAGAAGGTGGATTCATGCAAAGAAATCGCTGCGATGACTCTTGTTATCTACAGATCTACTCGGGCTCGCTGCACAGCGTTCGCCGACAGCGTCGATGTAACACGTGTCTATATGCCTCACCGGACCGATAGCGGCGCACTGCGGCGCTCACGCCGCGACAGTGCGGCGCAAGAAGCACCCGATGACGATCTAGGCCGTCGTCTACTGGTGCACGCCCCCTGCACGAATCGCGCCGCACGGCGCCTACCACGAGCAGAGATATGTTTGTATCTGTTCTGGATCCTGCACTGCTACAACAATCTCGGTCATTGAAATCGATAGTACTATACATCTAGCCAGTCACGCTCATTCACACTGAATTCTGTGAGACTGGAAAACCACCCGTAGCACCTGCCACAACCTCAGGCTCTCTCAGCCCAGCAAACAGTGGATCGCTCGACGTCTCGAGCGTTTCGTCCTCCGTATCCCACTCAACTGGCACCCCTGCATGCTTGTCGCTGAAGCGTGTTCGAGAGCTGTGGGCCGTGTAGGAATCGACGGAGTCGGAACCAAGAGAGAGTGGGAATGACTTGAGGGGAGCGCCCATGTTACCCACGACGCTTGACGAGAAGTGGATCCCAGAGATCGTCGCAGTGGGGTCGCGATCTCGGAGGAAGCCGCTAATAGAAGTCGCTGAGCTTGCGTCGTTGGAGAGGTAGACGCCACGCAGGTTCAGCATGAAGCGCGTCAGGAAGATCACGGTGAAGCTGAGGAAAGTACCAGGGTGAGGGCGTGAATCAACAATATATGAGAGCGGAACGTACACTTGGTCAAAGTACGGCCATACGATGAAGACGGGGAAGTCCTGCAGAGGTATGAGTGATCACCTCCTTCGGTGGGTTGCCAGAGATCGAGCGTACCGATCCGACCTGTACGGTGAGTCATGTCAGATCTAGACGTATCTCTAGCTAGCGCTATGGTACAACACCTACCGTGACAGAGATAATACCGAGTAGTTGAACGAGCAAAATGATGCTGTGAGGGGATGAGACGTGTCACGATAACGAAAAGTGTGCTCAAGAACACTGACAGGAAATATAATGTACCTAGATCATGCTTAGCAACGATACTTAGGGTGATAATGCGCTGACGCTCACCCTCACGGAGTAATAGGGTCGCATATGGAGTATGCATCCCCAATCTTCCGGACTCTCGTTTGATCCCGTATGTCTTATACCAGGTCAGGGTCAGTACGATGGCATCGATGGCAATCCCTGTTGCCCTCGACACAATACCCACTACCAGAAGCCAATGTCAGCATATTCGAGAGATGCTGAACGAAGGTAATCTCACAACTGGATCGGGAGCACGGTCAGCTTAGAAGATAGCAGCGTGCACAGACGTCGAACTTGAAGAACACACCTAGTGTAGACCGTTTGGTCTACAGAGAAGACAGAGCCGCAACCGTAGAGCGGTTCGCCAAATGCGATCGGAGTATAATGTATCTGAAGGTACTGGAAACAAAGAGATTGTTCCCTCAGCTGAAGGAGATCACTGGAGTGAGAAGCGGCTTACCATGGAGATGATAGGTCTGATGGGGGTCAAAATGCCGATGAGTATAACTGGTATCCAGCTGCCTCCCCAGACTCCGCGCATGCGGAGCATCATGAAGACTACACACAAAAATGTGAGGTTGATTCATGGACATACAGCGACTCGCGTGCAGGTTGTACCTCCGAACATCAGGTAGCTTACGTCTGTAAGAGTGTCGTCCATTCGCATTGGTGGTACACAGCTGTATGCGCGCACATCAGTCATGTAGACGTGTCTGGTTCATATATGCACGCACCTCTACGATCAGAGACGAGTGATCAGACATTGAGCACGTGATCATCTATCATTCTGCCGCAGACAGACCTTGTCTTGAACTGTTTGAAGCACCACGCTGGTGACGAGAACGATCCGTTCCGCGACCGCCACCCAGCGAGTCAGCAAGAAGATAAGCGTCGCGCCAGTGAATTTACGACCCCATATTCGTTGAATCTCCTCGGTGAACGTGAAGATGGAATCGGCCCATAATAGCACTGCAGCGGGAAGTCAATGTACGCGCGGCACAGCTTTGGCATCGCGATTCAGTCGGGACTCACTTGAAGATGCAATGATACAGTAGTTCTCGACCGCCCTGCAGACGGTTTCACATGTCTCTGCTGAACATCAAGTTGAAGGCCATGAGAAGACTCACAACCGTCCGTAAGCCTCCAGGATCTCCTGTTCCAAGTCATTAGACTCGTCTGAAGACATCGATAGAAGTCGGTGCGAGTAGAAAGGAATAGAGGTCGTCACGGAGGGCGATGAGAACGCCATACGAGGATAAATACGGGGTTGGGGTACCCGCATGATTGCGCACGAGCACACATTGGAATTTACAGCGTGGATCAGGGTCCTGGATCCGCAGTGGGAGCTGTGCAATTGCGTAATCCCGGCGGGCCCGAGAAGTTGCAGGTTGCCTGCGTATCAACGCCCATTCGATCAGGCTCGCGACAGGCAAGAATAACTTGTGACTCGATATAACCGGGTTGCCGTTAAATAGTTGGTAGTTCTCGTATATGTGAGGAGGAAGGGTGAATTGGACAGGCTGAAGAGATGTCCGCTGTGAGTTACATAAAGAAAGGAGTTCAACTCAAGACCGAGAAGCCCGGAATATGCTTTGACGGTTACTCCGCTGATCCCGGAAGCGATGCCATCGGCAAACGCCGTCCCGGTACCGAAGCCTCAACCTCAACTTCAAGCTTCATGGCAGCCGCTGCTTCAAACTTAAAGCTTCAACATTAAACGTTCAACTGCTCTGCCGCTGGGCCAAGTACTGGACCTCATGATTAACCTTGAACACCCTGTACACTGTGAGTCTCCTCAACCTATACACGGCGTGGCGCTATTCCAGGAGCACAGCACTCATCATGGTGCACCTCGTTGATTATCCTTGAAAACTCTTGGCCAATCCTAGGCTTACCCGTATCTAAGAATGCCATACGCCATGAGTGAACCTGTACACGGCCTTACATGGTGTGGCGCTACTTATTCCACGAGCACAGCAACGAACTCAAGATCATGATGGTGACATGTGTATTGATCATAGACAACATTGCTCCAGACGTCCCATTACATCGTTCTTGGCTGAGGGTGGATTCGGTCGAGGGCTTATCGCGGCTCCCTTGCGAGCTCAACAAGAAATGGCGGGAACTCGTCTATTTGCCACCATCAGGATCTCACCGCCGATTTCGTCGTCTTCCTCGACGACCATCCATCCACTTCGACACACGTGAAGCGTCTCTTGATCGACCGGCATGGTAAAGTAAGGTCTTTTGTTGACTATTACTACATCCATACCATCATGATCTGACTATCCTAGCTAGCTCCTTGATCTCAGGCTCTTCTTTGACGGCGTACGGTTTGTTGCCCCGCCCGAGCTCAGGATCTGTAAGCTGCGCCTTGTTGTCCTTGACGAGTGCAGAGACGTCAGCCTTTGCCACTTCCCCTTATCTAGAGTCGAGTCGCTCAAGAACGCCGTTGGTTGAACAGATAAACCTCTCCCCGACAGCTCGGGCACGAACGAACACTCCATTGATTATCATACAAGGTTGCTATCAAGCATTGTTACCGCAATACTACTGTGCTGTCTCTTTTCGTCCTCGAGCTGGTTCCCTTAGTAGGATGATGGGTGCTTAAGCAAGGTCTATACTAGTAAGTCAGCACCATGACCTCGAGCACAAACGACGTCAGCACTCACTCCGCCATCGATAAGAACGGTCTCTCCGTCGACGAACCAGTTTGCGACCAGGAACAACACCAGCGCCGCCATGTCCTTACTTGTACCCGCTCGTTGCATACCAGGCTCGACTGGCCGCGAGACCGGAACCTCAAACGCAGTCGTCTGGCCCTCCCTCAACTTAGAAACTCCCGACGCGTCCGCAGTCCCCTGCGCCGTCATCTCCGTCACGAAGAATCCAGGCGCGATTCCGTTCACCCTGATCCCGAGCGGTAGGAGCTCGTGTGCAAGGCTGGACGTCGCATGCCCGATTGCGGACTTGGAGTACATGTACGGGAACGAGAAGCCTGCGGTCGCGGGATCCTTCGTCCAGCCGTTCATGCTGGATGTCATGACGATCTGCGGGGCAAAGCGCGTGCCTCCCGGGCTTGACTTCCACTTCTCGAGGAGGGGCAGGAAGGCGAAGGTGAGCCAGTAGGGCCCTACAGCGTTGGTGCGGATGTTGTGGTCGAAGGACTCTTCTGGAACTTCGTCGAAGTAGGCCCTGCGGAACGCCTCGGCGGAAGCGACTGTTGGCTTGTTGAACGTGCCTGTAAGGACTCTGAAGTGCAGCGTGATCGGGATACGTATGAGTAACTCTCGGTCCCGACAGAAAGGTAAGAGAGTCATACCCCGCGTTATTGAATAGGACCGTGATGTATTGTTCGCGCTTAGCAATCTCCTCAGCTAGACGTAGGGCTTCTGACTGAGAGGAGAGTGAGCGAATTGTCAACAATACTGCTTGCCAAGTAGAGACATACCTTTAACCTGATATCACCCACGATGCCTTGCATGCGCCCCGACTTTCCAGCTGCAACGGCGGCGTCGTTGTAGACTTTCGAAATCCTACATGACGTCATGAACGCGCTCTTGGACCCGCGCCAACTTGAAACAAACTCACTTGTCGAGATCTTCCTGCTTAGGACCTATGATGTACACACTGGCGCCGTTTGCAAGCAACGTCGAACTGATCATCAGTCCAATTCCCTGTGAAGAAGGAGGTATGAGGCAATGTGTGCACGCGAAAACCATGCTAGTCACGGACTGTTCCTCCCCCAGTCACAACTGCGACGACCCCGGTCAAGTCGAACAGACTACTGGCGTTGAGCGATTCTAGTACTACATCTGCCATGGTGTCTTCGTGAGTTGAAACAGTGAGTGGATGTGGGAGAATGTCAGGGTGCCGTCTGAACAGCCACGCTATTTATATATTTATACGAAAGCGTTCCCCCGATCGGACCCGGCGGAGTCCGATCGGAGAGAACATCAGCCCATGGAAGAGAGTCGATGTGGGAGAACTTTGTCAGAGTGCTGTCTGAATAGCCACGCTATTCATATGTAACACCTTGGACGAAGCGAGTTCTGCGATGAGTCTGCAAGGCTCCCGCTGCTTGTCAGGTCAAGCGACAGAGCACGTACTAAGTACTGGGGTCACTCGGCGACCGATTGCCTCAAACTGGAATGACGGTTATGCCAGGGAGCGCATCCGAAAGTCCCACTGCTCGGATTTGCGGCATATCGATCACGGCGGTACCAGGTTATACTTAACATCCATGATACTACATACGATTTACTGTTTCTTACTGCCGTTAGGCTACAATATGCCTTCATGCAAGTTCGACCGTCAACATCTAGACGGTCATGATTCGATATCTAATCCTTCCTATGTCACAGGCATGGCTGATCCATATCACACACATATCTCCGCTTGGCGTGGAGCATATCGATTCAATCACTGAGTCGAATAGATTCATTAAATACATCAAATCATCTTGGTTTGGCGTTTAGCAAGGTTTAATCCTACAGACAAGAGGCGACTACTCAGCCGCGAGAACAGGTTTCCATCCGACCAAAGTCGAAGTCCACATCTGCAAGATCTTCGCAAAGATCACCGTCTTCAGAACCGACGGACGATATCCACTTGGGCTTGAAAGACCGCATCATGGCCGTCTTGCCGTCCTTGTTCGTTATGGAGACAAGGATCAGGTCGTCGAGGGAGAGGGAGGAAGTTCCAGTGACACCCTCTATGTTGGGTTCATGAGGGAGTAGTGCGCATGGCGCGCCTTCTGCAGTATCACTCGTGAGCTCTTTCTTGCTCCCATCGCACTCACATGGCAATCACACTTACGTCAATGAACCGATCGTGGGGAGACTTCGCCCTTGGTCATGGGTCGCCCGTCCTTTGCAACCAATATGCTCGTATCCTGGCCACTGGACTACCTCGGAGTGAGTAAGGGGTCGCGAGCCGGACAAACGGCGCACTGACTGAGATACGACAATCGGCCGTCCGGAAAGTGTGAGAAGTTTGTCTGTCAGACGAGAAGTAGATGGCACTGGGTGGCATATAAGAGGCTTCATCTTGAGAGGGACAGTGTGTAGCGGTGTATGTTTGGCACGTCGTTGGGAGATGAGATGAGCGGGCGTGAGTGAGATATATATACTAAGAAGGATCTTAGCTTTGTTCTTTGTTCTGAGAGCTCCGGAAGTTGTGGTTGATGCAATGACTCTTCGTTCCATGCTGAGCCTGTGGTCGTATCGTGGGATCGCACCGAGCATTGTACAGGATGCTTTGATCTGTGCGTACATTCTCGTTGCGACTACATAGCAACTTGACAGAACATGCAAAGTTTTACACCAAGCGTTCCCTGGCAACGCGTATTTCATAAGATACAATTAAGAGTATATATGAAACCTCACCTCGGCTATGTAGATCAGAAACAAGACTGGTGGTCGCAGGATTATCCGATGTTTCAAAATGCTTCAGCCGTCTCACCACATTCCACGAGATCAATGCTTCCACAATAGAATAAGACTATCGGAACCTTTCGTGAGCAACCACCCAACATTTGACACCGCAATGTCAGGTGGCAGCAGCCTTCGATACGGCCAACTCCCATGGTCATGACTTGCTTCGAATCCAGACTCCAAGACATACGTCCGGGATCTAGGTGCATGACGACGATCGATGATCCGTGACTTTGGATCATCTCTGGCTGCATCTGACAGACTGTCTGACTGCTTTGAACCGCTTCGAGTGATTCTACTAGTACACCGTTCGATACTCGATACCCCTGCACGGCCGGCCCCATCACTGTCCTACTTACCGCTCGCTCAAAAACTCATGTTCATCTTGTACGAGTAAGAGTAGGATCAGAAACAGCATAAGGCTAGAGTTCGGAACTTATTACTTACCTCCTCGTCTCCATTCCACGGTACAACCTTCAATAGACCCGCAGCTTGCAGGCCTGGGAGCGTCTTGAGCACCGCGAACTCCAGAGATGAGAAGTCGCCTCGATTGCCTCCGATGATCAACGCCTTGCTCTCGCTCACGCTCAATTGCACTACCACGGCCTCAATGAGGGGAACGCGCTCTAGCAAGGCCGCTCGAGCTCCTTGAGGTCCCACAGTGCAAGATAGAGGACGTGCAGGGCGTCTCCTAAGAAGTTCATGAGACAGACTGTGAAGGTACGGAGATCACGCGAAGCCCTGGAGAGGATCTTTCGACATATGGGATATTCGCGCGAGTGTGCGCGCGCGGCGGTACCGACGCCTTTCAGATAGGGAAGCGTGAGACGCAGAGAGCGCAGCTTCATGCACGGCGCTGTGATGCCACCTAACATTTCGAGATCCTCCACAGGGGCTATTTCGACAATGTGGAATACTCAGAGACTGCCACGACAGTGTCGCTGAGTTCGGACTTACCTGCCCTCCTATCGATCTGACCGAGATAAGGATACGGATGGATGTTGACGTCGATGGACTCGATTGACGTCGTCCCGACCACCTGTACGAGGTCGCAGAGCTGCGCGACGTTCGCCCAATCACCGCAGTACACGGAGACATGCTGGAGACTATCTTGGTCGAGGATGTGCTGGAGGTACCGGAAATGGGACACGTCGGCTACGCTCAGCACGAACCGTCGTGCTGTCACCGAATGTACTGGGAGGGTGCCGATGTCTGACGACTGGAACGTCAGGCGCGGGTTTCTCCCCGGGTCCGAATAGACCGAGGGCAACCGGAATGGCAGCGTGTGTTGCGCGAAGAGACAAAGAAGTGCAGATAGAGCAGAAGATGCGCGGAGTTCCTTGAAGTGGATGTAATGTGTGACATCAACGACGATGGTATGTAGGTACTGTGGTTGTGTAGCGACCAAGGTGGCGGACGAATCGGAAGAGATCTTGGAGGTGAGATGGGTTACAGACTGCAGGGAAATTGACGAGGACAATCTGCGGGCCAATGTACACCTCGTCAAGTCCGCAGAGAATGGGGAGTAGGGATGCGAATGCGTCGCAATCTAGGTTCGGGCTGCTGCGTTCGAAAACATCGCGTTGCTCTCCTCCGAGCTTTAGGACCTTGATGACCGCGGCGATCTCTGGATGCTTGCGCAGGAACTTGAAGAAGGATGCGAAAGAGTGCCGCTCGAGGACCTTGAGGGTACGAAAGACGTGGCGAAGAGAGACCTCACGCCAATGCCTGGAGGTTAATGAGCAGGATAAGAGTGCCTGACGATCATCTTGAAGCAGCGTGAAAATCTTGTCGAAGATGTCAACGGGAACGTGGGCCAGAGGGCCGGCGGGGTCGTTGTCACCGGCGATAGATTGAGTGACGGTCCGTGCTACGAAAATGGGGAGACATGTGCGCCAATAACGGAACAGACGTTTGAACTGCGTTGTACGACTGCGCATGGCTCACGGATCACGACGGCATGGTTGAACTGGTTATCCTGTCGTACGTCTATCGATATCGAAGGTCGGTAAGTATAGATCCCGGGGTCCGCAGCGGTAAGCGACTGAAGTACGCAGTGACAAGGTGACTCACCGAGCGTTGCGGTGTCGCACTATGGTGTTGACAATGAGTGGCACACCGTCGGGAAGAAGACTCGCGATGTGCCACTCCCATCTTCAACGTCGTCCACGAGGAAGAAGAGAGAGCAAGGCCACGCGAGCAGAAGATCTAAAGAGGGCGTGGTAAGATCAGTTGATTCTCCATGCATGAAATATTGTCTCCAGACTATTAGTACTCCCAACATTGTACAAACCCTACCCCAATCTCGTCCTTCTGTGATTATCCAAATCCAAAGACCCTTCAATTGCATTAGTAGGAGGAGCCCGTGCACCTCGGACAACTCGTACAGTATGATCTAGTGATACAAGATGGTATACAACCGAGCGATAAATAATACAGCGTCGTCCATCGCGCTGCGCCACACAAATGTCACTATCACGAGTGCGCGGCGAGCACCTCGAAGTACGCCGTGTACTCCTCCGGGCTCATCGCCTCCTGGTGTTCCTCCGTGATCTGCGAGAGCGGCACCGGTGCGCCGTTCACTACAAGCCGAGCATGAGCATCGACATCTGCACATACTTTGAAATAATAAATGGGAATAGAGAGACGTACCATATACGATCGGGTCATCCCCAGCACCAGCAGAGTCTCCACCCACACCATTCGTATACACCTCTACATCCTGCGGAGCAGCCGCACTTTGAGTTTCCATGTGCTCGTCTGTACGAGGCATTTTTGGTGTGCTCCCTCCCGTGCCGACATCTTCCCGCGACCGAGACCGTTTCCGATACTCGTTCAGGGAGTCGAGGTACTCCAGGTTTGGCTTCACGTCCTCTTCCTCCCCACCGTACTCGGGGGTGAGCTGACCGGGTGGTGCAGTCGACACAGCGAGGGAGGCGTAGTATTGGTCGTAGTCTACACGACAACGATCATCAGTATCAGCAGAACCAACGATACACTCCGATACGCACACTCTGCCTCTGCATTCTGCACGACATCCGCCTTTGTGTCCTCTCCGTTCATCTCTGGGGGCTTCGGTACGCCCAGTCCCTTCAAGATAGCGTCGTTTGAGCTGGGGAGCTTGTTCACATCCGCAGTAACCGCCTCTGCTCGTGCGCTCTCCTTGATACCGAGCGCAGTGAGGTCGCCGGAGATCGTGCTCTGCAGATGCCACAACGGCAGCGCGTTCTGCTGTCGCTTGGCCGCCGCCTCCTTGTCGCGCTCTGCACGCGCAGTCTCCTCGTCCTTGTCGACAGATATAACGACGCCGATCGTGTCGCCCAGCCGGCCCTCACCGCCCGCACCTGCAATCTTCAGCCCGCTCTCGCGTGCCTCCGCTTTTCTCCGCTCTGCCTCCAGATGATCTCGAATCCAGATCGTCACATCGAACCTGGGATATCCACACGTGTCGTCAGGTGTCAGCCAACAAGCGAACATGCGCGCGACGACGTACGCAGGCAAGACCATGTCCTCCGTCCTCCTCAGCCCCTCCAGGATGAACCGCATCTGCCGATTGAACCGTTGCATCCGATCCTGGCTTCCGATCACGTTCTCCGCATTATCATTATCCACGAGCTCCGCGCCGCACACGTCGCAGTTGAACGTGCCCAAGGCAAAGTTCATGAGACGATCGGCCTCTAACGCCTGAAATGCCTTCTTACACTGCGGACAGAGGTAGCCCTTGGAGTCGAGCTCGTTCCGGAGGCCCTGGTCGATGATGCGCCGCATCTCGGCCATGCGCCACTTGACGACGTTGCAGAACGACTGGTAGTCGATGTAGAAGTACTGTCGCCCGACGGAGCGCTGCGCTCCCTCCTTCAGCTCGTTCTGGCGGTATCTGCGCGATATGACACGACAGGGGAAGGGAGTTGGCGATAGAGCAAAGAATGATGGGATTGGGCGGTAAGTGGACGGACGTACATTCGGACTAGCTTGTGGCCCTCCAGCGTGGCCATGATCTTGTTCAGCTCCTTGAGCTGCAGTCCCATCCTACCCGCCAGGTCGTCGTCCTTCAGACTGTCGCGAATGAGTCATCATGCGACGCAAAACGTGTAGGAACAAAAGAGTGCTCTCCCAACCTCCGCCCCTCCCGCTCTGCTCCCCTCTTCCATATTTGCCACACGCAACACGCACGAAGAGAAGATGCAGATCATGCGGCCGCAACACTTACACCTGATGTCGAATCAGCTGGTCCATGACGACCGTGAACTTGGGCTCGTAGAACGCTCGCGAGACATGCTGGACCAGTAAGCGGAGGGTCTCTTGCTCGTCCTTCGACAGTCCTTGAGCCATAGGACCGTGCTGGCCAGTAGTCTAGAATATACGCCGCGAGTAGTTCACCACGCTCGAGAAGAAGAAAAAAACAAGATCAAGAGGACAGCAGCGGCAAGATGCCGGTAAGTGGTGGTCGAGGGCAAACCAGTAATCAATGTAAGCGCCCATGACTCGCGCGATGAAATGAGTTCGGCTCCGGGATATCGCGCGCGGGCTCTGGCATGCATTCCTGGCTGCACCGCGACAATTGCATACACCTCACACCGGCAACCACACGGTAGTCAGGCGCAACTAAGATGTTGACAAAAGTCATGGGAGGTAACGATTATACAGATCAGCTCAAGATGATACAGCGTACAAGATACATATATAGCATGTCCGACGAGATCATCCTCAATATCCTACATAACGAGTCGGACTGTGAAGCTTAAAGCGTCGTGCATAGTCTCCATAGTCCCCAGGGCCATGACCGTGCGTGATCCAGAACGCCTTCCAAGCACAGCGTAGTAAGCGTACCCCTACTCAGTCAGCACGGACCCCTCCTCCTCCAGCTCGAACGCATTGCACCGCACCGACGCGAGCCACTGCGAGCGTTCCGCCTCGCGCCTGCAAAGGACACTGTTTCCCGCGCCCATGCACTTCCCGTTCGCGCACCCACCGGCGGCCGAATTCCCATCGCGTTTCCTCAGCCTGACGCCCCCGCCGATGCCGATGCCGAGTGGACTGTGTGTACTGGACGCTGGGCCGCCCAGGCCGAATTGCGGGCTGGCGGGATCAGGGATGCAGCCACCTCCACCAGAAAGGCACGGGAGCAGGGCTGGGAGCGTCGCGGGAGAGGAGGCGTAGGTGGCGATGCGGATTCGTTGTGCGTTGGAGAGGATGGGCGCGAAGAAGGATAGGATGTGGAGCTGGAGCTCGGTTGGTAGCTTGGAAAAGAGCTCTGCTAGTCTGGGGGATGTGGAGGATACGGAGAGGTGGTATGTCTGGCCGATAGAGGAAAGGAGGGAATTGGTAGATGTCGCGCACGAGCACGACTCGGAGCAAGGTGAGACGACGGGCAACCTAGCCCTGCCGTCGCGATTCCTTCCCCGCATAAGCAGTGGTCGCGCGTAGCGTAGGAGGTTGAGCGCCTCCTTCTCGACCTGGAACTTGAGTGTCGAGTTGCGGGTAATGATCCGTTTAAGTTCCTTCTCGCTATCTTCCCAACCCCTGATGCTGCCCTTAGTCTCACCGTCGTCCTCACTCGACGACTCGTCACTGTTATCAGCCGAATCGTTGAGCCCTGTGGCAAAAAGCTCGAGTCGTAGGAGGGTGTAATTGGCTCGCTGGGCTGCGCGAATGATCGACCGTACCGCACGGATGCGGAGCTGATTGCCGTTCGCCTTGAAGGTGTGGATTTGGCATCGAGGGGACGTGATGTACTCGACAATGTGAGGGGCTGACTCATGCGTGAGACCCGCCACGGACAAATGTATCTCGTGCAGATAGGGAGAGTCCAGCATACGCAAGAAATGAGCGACGAACGTATCTGATAGTTGAGGGTTTGTCGTTAGGGATAAGGTCTCCAGGTGCGATGCGTTGATCGCGAGTGCGAACACCATAGCTACGTCTGGATCCCCAGAGAACAGATTCTGCGATTGATTGTCAGCGTACATGTGGATGAAAACGTCCGGATTGACAGCGCAGATGTGGAGCAGGAGAAGCTGAAGGCGAAGACTCAACGCCGGAAGACGGAATCACTGTCGCCGTTCCGTCACAGAGGAAAGTACAGGCTTCTGCGTGGTTCCTGTTCCGCTTTCCGGACGAGACATTGGTCATATCAAGTCGGTCCCTGACAGATTTTGAGGGCAGTAGTGGGTACCCGCATCCTTTAGGAAGCACGGCCTGCTTAGCCGAGAAGCCCCCATCCAATCCATCTCGTCCACGCTCAAAAGCACGCCATGATGTTTTCGGGGCCATGATCGCAGGCCGTAGTGCATCTTGAAGAGGAGGAAGGATGACGGGATAGAGTGAACTCACATTCTGGAGGAACAGCTCCTTCAAGGTCGTGTTATCTCGCAGGTAGCGGCCGATAGCCAGAAGGCCTCTGTTGCCGATGCCATTGGAGTTAAGACTGATATGAGATATCTTGTACTTCCGCGCTGCTTCTGAGGATAGGAAGCCGAATAGCTCTTCGCAGCCCAAGTCACCGAGGTCGTTATGGCCGAGAATGAGCTTCGTCACGGATCGTCGCTGGAGGATCAACTGTATAACCTCCCGCGCACCTTATGTCCGGCCCATGAGGAGCATGAAGACGCTGAGCAGTCATACAACGCACCTGTGACCGACGATAACCCGGCATCCATACTCTCAATATGGCTCCGAGAGGCGAGAGACACCTTGGGCGCTGCTGGACGGCGAAGGGGCGCATGAGAGGCGAAACCTCCGAGGAAGAACGAGTCCATGATGCGTCGTGCGTGTCCTACGCTGTGAATATCATGCAGTAGTAGTGGAGAGAGGGAGAAAGCAGGATGCCAAGATGGGAATGCGCCGCCACATTGTGCCGGCATAACGCGTTATGGGCGCCGACTGGCGCTTGTCAAAGACGCCGTTCTGTTTCGGCATCCTCGGAGATCCTCGGGCTGCCTTCGACTTCAACCGCGACAGCCACCTCGGTCACGGATCTACTCACTCTGCTGTCTTTCTCCTTCGTGACACGTTGCTGTGTGCTAAGTCCTTCCCGCTCTGTTCCAAACTCATCGTTGAGCGCAGAGATTAATATTCAGAACTTCACAGACTACCAGTGACCGCTCTGATCATACGTCAGCAAGCTAGTTCTGCGTGCTGGAGCTACATGCAACAACTGAGTCCCTGTTCTTATCCTCGCACGTCGCGGATCCATATCCCTGCTCCCAATATTTAGGACAGGACGAGTTCATCCACTCGATAGTGCCTCACGCCTTCGGTTTTGCCCTCGGTGTCTATCGAAACAGGTGTGAATGCGGCAGCAGCGTTGTCGCTCTGTGTTTGCATGTCTCGGACGAATGGTGTCAGCGTTCTCCGTCATCTTCGTGATCTTCGCCTGTGTACTGATCCTTGGATTGCGGAGTCGAGATACAAATAGTTACACGGATATAAAAGGTGAATTTACTCTACGAACCGAAACAGCTCGCGGAACTTCATTATTGTCTATCAAGAACGCTATCCTCGACGCCCGCGACTCGAGTGGCAGAGGGAAGGCCACGCCGTTTCCCTAGTTCGCGCGCGGCGACATTTCGCTTGCAACACGGGCGACGGCCTGTAGGACGGTACGCCAATTCTGTACCGCATGGGTCCCACGTTGCATGCTGCTGGAGTGATGCGGGTCGTGCATGGCCATTCGTGGTACGTCATGACCGACCGCCAATTGCGCACGAAGATGTTAAACGAAATAAAGGTAGGTGAAGCGTCTTCTGTCTATGTGCGCAAAGCTCCCACTCCGCTTTTTGCCAGCCCCCGATTCCATTCACGTATGAATCAAAGGTTGGCGGCAACGAAAAACTCCGCCCCCTATACCTGCACAATCTGGCAGTGAAGTTCGCGATGTCATTTGCCTTCGATGACCTGCCTTCAATGATTTCGCAGAAAGTGCCCTAGGAGAAACGAGCGGAAGAACCACATCTTGGCGCCTGACACCGGATGGTAGGCCCACCTAGCGATCTGCTCGTATGTATTCCGTGGGGTAGACATGCTGTCTACCTTTGATGCGACCTGGTTCATTGCCCGCGCTATCGTTGCACTACCGCTACGTTTTCTCAGTTGTCCTGTAACCTCGCTTGAACATCATCCCCTCATCGCCAACATATTCATCCAGTAATGGCATCCTCACCATGTTGACGCATTCACGAGCAATACTGACACAAAGAATATATACAGGGCGGGTATACAAACAATTTTCGTGCAGTGAACACACGAAATTATCCGGTCCAGTTGAAGTCGTGTAACGATTTCCCCCAGTAGGTCACTCAGATCGCCTCTCCTACACTCGAAGGGCGCACCTGCGTCTTTTGGAGATCCTACATGAGCCCAACCCTGTTTCCCGGCTGATACATCGCAGACGCATCCCCAAAACACCGACCCTTGTTGCTGTCTAGATGCCGCGTCAGCGCATCCCGCCGACTGAACGTCTTCTTGCATCCTCCGACCATAAGCAGTCCCTCGTGCTCGAACGGCTCCTCATGAAGCATGCTCTCCGGCACGCCCTGCGCTTGCGCATCGAAGACAGGGACGCCACAGCACACCCACTGTCCCTTTTTGGGCGAGTGCGTCTCAACGTGCCGCTTGTAGTCGGGCGAGCGGCGGTTGTGCTGCACGTAGGAGCAGTGCGGGCATTGCCAAGGGTTGGTACGACTCGCGGTGGGCTGAATCGACATGGCAGCGAGTTCGGATGGGACTTGGACGTTGCGGCGTTTGTACGTCCGGAGTCCGGGGGCGGGAGAAGAGGAGAGCTGGCTGGTGGACGAGCTAGTCGCTCTACGGGAAGTGCGACGCCGCGACTTTCGCGGGGGCGGTGTTACTGGTGGTTCGAGGACGGCAAGGCAAATGCAGCTCTGCGGAGTGAAGTCGGAGGGCACGTTCGGCTGAAGTGCAGCTTCCATGGCAGTGGTCGAGGGAGGACTGTAAAGTACCTCGGTCGCGATGGTTTGCGGGTCTGCAGATACCGCATCTCGGCATTCAAAAGAGTCGGATAGGCTCTCATGGTAGAATCCAGAGGTGATGGACGTGAGAGATGGGTGGGCAACGGGATCTGAAGACATGTCTGGGGTAGTTTGGGCATGGTCGTAGAGCTGTGTAGCTAAGCTATGATGGGAAGTGCACGTTAGTGTAGTTTCAGGATTAACCGGAAACGAACTTACTAGTTATCGCATAACTCTTGTTCGAGCTGCCAGTTCGACGACCCAGTCTGGTACTGGAAGGCCTCGCTGGAAGGGCCTTGCAGTGCAGTATATATATACTGTGCGCCGGAAGCGCCGTAGTGCAGGGTATATTGAGGATGTGGCATCGAACCGATAGAGTCGGCATACGGCTGATAGCACGGCAGCCCGGCACCGGCGGCGGTGTTCGACATCATGCTGGAGCAAGCAAAGAGTGTGCTGGTGGGGGTTGAGGGAAGAGTTTGAGGACGCTCTGCCCATTGCTGCTGGGTCTTATATATGAGTGGGGGGAGCCAGGAGAATGGGACCTCGAGGGCAGGGAGTGCAGGCGCCGAACGAACTACTTGCCCAAATTGGGATGGCCAACGAGCGTTTGTGACTTGGAAAGGGGAAGTGGGGAAAGACTGTAGTGATCTTCTCACGGCTCGCTGGATCTCTGCTCGCGTTCTTGATCCAGTCCAAGCGCGCGCCAATGGCTACCATCACTCGCATCAACCTCTTTTTTCCGTTCCAGGATGCCTTCCTGTTTTAGACTCCCCATGCAAATCCCCATTCAAAAGAACCGAAACGCTGGTACCGAGCCCACCATTCTGACTCTTCTGACTCTACGTTTCGCCACGGCACCGAGCCTCGAGAGGCTTTCGCGATAAGTATCTGTTGTTCTTTGGCATGCTCCTTGTTCCGCACACACACTCTCGGCGGCACTTGCAGGTGGGCATACGACATGCCACAGTACCAACTACCTATCGCAATCGCCCTCGCACTTACTCTAGCTGGCAGTCTTGGGGAGTATACGCTTCACAGATCAAGTCAAGGCAACAATGCGCTCCCGACCTTCGTGGAGGGAGAGGAAGGGCTCGCGCGAGACCCGTTCGATGTCACGAAGCCTGAGGACCTGATAGACGGCATCCCGTTAGATGAGGGAACGTTCTGGAGGAAGGTACGTGGGACTCACAATAGCGACTTTCAGGCGACGTTTATCGAGGATTCATGCACACACCAGATTTGGCTGAGGAAACTCACCATGGCCGTCGTCTTTACGGCTATCCTCGTTATCCAAAGCATATCCTTAGGCTGGTCAATCATCGAAGACGACAGACCCAGCATCACCGTTTACTCATTACACGTCGCCTTCGCGCTCTACGCTCTCGTCATCTCCGCGCTCACACTCAACCAGACGTACTCGAAGCATTCTCGGTCCATCATCCACATCTTCGTGCTGTCTCTGGCTGCCACTGCGTTCCTCGGTACTACGGCCATTCTACCATCGAAACCTTTCTCAGGGCCGATGGTCTCTGTCTTTGAAGAGTCTGGAGCGCCATTGGTGCTATGGTACACCGTACTTGCACTGTATGCGATGAACCTGGTCATCTCGGTCACCACCCCTCGTGGGCCGCGTCTGCATTTACCATCCGAGCAAATCTACTCGGACAAAACGCTTATGCAGGTCACTTCAAAATACGATGATAATGTATGCGGTATCACAGGTGTGTTCGAATATCTTTCTTTATCTGTCCAGCCTCTTGGTTGTTGGGATGTCCAATATCACAATGTAGTTTAGGTGCTCATGTCTCTGATAGGTGCTTCTATATGGGATGTCCTTCTCTTCTCTTACGCGACCAAGGTGGTCATGCTCGGAAACACATCTGAGAGCCTCGAAATCGGCGACCTCCCTATCGTCGCCGCGGATATGCGTGCAACCGCAATCTTTGCGAGCATGCGCGCCGCCATGCGACGGTGGAAACTTACCGTCGGATCGTGGCGTCCGACCTCAGGTTCTGGTCTCGAGCTAGCGTACCGCATCCTGCGCGTGAACGCGAAGACGATGGGGGCGATCATCGTTCTTGCCGCGGTTTGCGGGACCATGTTCTACGTGCCTGCGTTCTTCTTGCAGCATGTCGTGCGGTATCTGGAAGTCGACCCTTTGCGCGAGTCGAGAGCATGGGGCTTCGTGTTTTGCGTCGGACTCTTCTCTAGCAATGCCGTAACGCAATTCGGTGAGTCCGAAATCTGACATTGTGCACCTTGTATCAAACCTCTAACGCACATGTAACTTTGAAGTGAATGGCCAGCTGTTGTCGCTCTCCACGACAACGCTGCAAGTCCGGATGCGCATCCAGCTCAACTCGATCCTCTTCGCAAAGACCCTTGTGCGCAAGGATGTCGCGTCCTCCTCCTCTTCTGACACTGCCGACGCAGATAAGGACATGGACAAGAAGGAGGAGAAAACGGATGGCGAGGACGAGTTCTCGAGCAAGGCGCAGATCATGACGCTCATGACAACGGACGTGGATCGTGTCGCCGACTTCTCGTGGCACCTGTTCACGATCGTCGAGGCGCCGATCGAGATCCTCGTTGGCACACTGTTGTTGTATAGCTTGCTTGGCGTGTCGTGCTTCTTTGGACTGGCGGTAACTTGTCTGTTCTTGCCTATGAACCACTTTGCCGGGAAAGCTGTAGTGGGTGCGCAGGACAACTTGATGAAGGCGCGCGATGAGCGTGTCTCGCTCATGAATGAGGTTCGTACCATACCGACTGCGCGCCGAGCGAACAGCTCACTGACTTATGTATCGGTTGTAGATCTTGGGAGGTATCCGGATGCTTAAGGTCTGTTTCGTTTGTCTCGTAGGCCTTAGTGGTTTGCTCACTTGAATTGCAGTTCATGGCTTGGGAGCGGAGCTTCGAGGCTCGAGTACTGAAGATTCGCAAACGCGAGTTGAAATATCAAAAGCTCAACTACATGATTGAGGTGATCTTAAACTTGATCTGGTAAGAAGACCATGTTTCGCCGGTGTACGACCGCTGATCAGTCCCTCAGGAGTGGATCACCTATCCTTGTCACGCTTGTGTCCTTCTGGCATTATGCGGTCGTCCGCAAGCAAGTATTGACGCCGTCCATCGCATTCACCTCGGTACGTGTTTGAGTTATTCTTGCTGCTCATTGGTCTGACTTGAGATTGTAGATCAGCGGTATGTCACTAGTGCTCACCTGATTGATGATACTTACCTCGTTTCAGTGTTCAACGAGATGAAGTTTGCGCTCAACGCTCTGCCCGAAACCCTGATCAACATGCTTCAGTCAGCCGTGTCCCTTCGCCGTATCGAGAAGTATTTGCATGGTGCGGAAGTCACACCTGTGCCCCCGCTCGACGGTAACGCGCACCCTATCGCCCTGCAATCTGCAACGATCACTTGGCCGCAAGACCGATCCCACGGCAGCGCAGCGCCCTCGGCCGCGTCGACGCCCCGGCACAAGTTCATCCTCATGGACCTGACGCTCGACTTCCCGCTTGGCCAGCTCTCGCTCATATGCGGTAAGCTCGGGAGCGGGAAGTCGCTACTCCTGCTTGCGCTCCTAGGTGAGGCGGACTTGCTTGCTGGACAGATGTTCTGTCCTAGGTCGCCGCCGGATATCATTGCGTTGTTTGCGGGCGTTGAGGTGCCCGAGGAGGAGTGGGTCGTGGAGGACGTTTGTGCGTATGTGCCGCAGTCGGCTTGGTTGCGCAATGCGTCGATCAGAGGTGAGTGTCGATGACATGCGGCTAGAGTGAGGAATTGGGACGCTGAGCGATCTGCAGATAATATTCTGTTCCATCTTCCGTACGTGGAGGAGCGGTACCAGAAGACGTTAGAGGTACGCCATTCGCTCAGTTCTAATAGGGGCGGGAATGCTGAGTCCTGGCTAGGTCTGCGCGTTGCTCAGTGACCTTGAGATCCTCGAGGATGGCGATCAGTCTGAAATTGGAGAGCGTGGTGTGAGTTGTTTGCGGAATATCGTTGCGCATCTTATCTTTGCTTTCTGTACTCATCTGTCTATTCTAGGTTAACCTCTCCGGAGGTCAGAAAGCGCGAGGTACGTCCCATTCTGGCGCGAGTCGTGGGCGAAGTTGACAATCTCTACCGACAGTCTCCTTGGCTCGTGCCGTGTACTCTCGGGCGTCGGTCCTCTTCCTTGACGACGTGCTCTCAGCAGGTGTGTATATCATGTGTATCCTTCTGACGTAATACCGGCATTAACTGTTGCACAGTCGATGCCCACACCGCGCATCATCTCTATCACCAGTGCCTCAAAGGTGAATTGATGCGTGGCCGCACCGTCGTTCTCGTCTCGCACCACGTACAGCTTTGCGCGCCCGGAGCTAGCTACATCGTCTCCTTGGACAATGGGCGTGTTCAGTATTCCGGCGACTATGAGGGATTCCAGAGCTCGGGCGTCCTCCAGACTCTTGTCCAATCTGGCGCGACTGACCCCGCAGATGAAAAGGAAGAAACCACGGTTGAGAGGGTGGAAGAGATCCTCATCGAAGAAGCAACTGAGACTAGTACTGTGCGGGAGACGACTGCGAGTGGCTCTGAAGTAAGCTCGACGGTCGCGCCCACCATGATTGAATCGGATGCGAAGCCGGAGAAGAAGAAAGCTCCTAGGAAGCTTGTGGAGGAGGAGAAACGCGCGGTGGGACGCATCGGTAAAGATATCTGGTTGTCGTATTTCCAGGCGTGCGGAGGATACGGCTACTGGGTCACATTCCTGTGCGCATTGGGTTTGGCGGCGTTGGCGCCGGTGTTCGAGAACGGTTGGCTACGGTGCGTCTCATGCGTCGACTCGTTGCACGATAACTTACGCAAGATTTGATAGGGTATGGTCCGGGTCCTACCTCCAAAAAGAGCAGCCTCATCCCCCGTCGTTCTACATCGCTGTATATGCTGGGGTATGTCACGGATATCCATTCTCCACTATGTCACTTACAATCTCGCACATTTCTTTCTAGATCACTGCCATCGGCAAGTACCACGAACACATAGTCCGGGTCTCATGTTAATAATTTCTACAGGTTTGGTTCTCACCACTCTGAGGTTCTTCGTGCTGTGTAAGTGCTTCTGCTAGTTCGCGCGACGCGCCTCTTACTCGTGTCATCAGACAACGGTGGCATTCACGCTTCAGCGGTACTATACCAAAGTAAGTGTCTTATAGTCGGACCTGGCAGCTTGCTCATACACAATCTGCAGAGCTCCTCGAGGGCGTTCTGTTCGCCAACATTCGCTTCCACGATACCATCTCGCGAGGCCGATTGCTGAACCGTTTCGGGAAGGACTTCGAAGGTGCTAACATCTATCACTACATACCACTCTTGACGTTAACCATGCCATTATCTAGGTATTGATAGTAGTTTGCCTGACAATTTCGGGCGGAGCGTCTTCAACGCTTTCGCTGTCGCAACGACGTTCATTACGGTGTCGGTGGTGGGCGGACCGCCGTTCATTATTGCGGCCCTCATCTTCGGGTCGCTCTACTACAGCGGTGAGTACTTCGAGGCTTCCCCCGTCGATCATTGCTGACGCCGAGTCATGGGTCCCAGTTGGCAAGGTACGTTGCGTCATCGGTCACGTCTATGCTTCCCATGACGACCCACTCACTCCGCGAAGGTCTACGGGCAAACATCCCGCGACATGCGCCGATTAGGTGCGCTCCGTGTTCCGCTACCCTCGGAACGGAATCTGCTCACGATCCCGATCCCGGTTTCGCTGCAGATTCCGTCACTCGGTCTCCGCTATACTCAATCTATGGTGAAACGATCGCTGGGGTCGCCGTTCTCCGTGCCTTTGGTGCCTCTTCGAAATTCCTGCGCGACATGCTTCGATGCGCCGATACCGTACGCGATCTTCATTACTAGATCACCGTTTGGATGACCGAGACCATTTGTCTTCAGAACTCCAACCCGTACTACTGGATGTGGGGTGGTGAGTCCGAAGAATTAGGCGAGGAAAGAAGCTGCCGCTGACGACCTACCCTCAGTGAACCGCTGGTTGTCCGCCCGATTCACTCTCCTGTCCAGCGCTGTCATCGGGATCACCGCCTTCGTCGCTGTCCTCACCCCGACCATTGACGCTTCTCTTGCCGGATTCGCTTTGGCGTTTGCGACATCCTTAATGACCGATGTGAGTAGTGACGGTCTGTCATCCTGCGGGAGGGTAGCTGACTTGCCTCCTCCTCTAGCTTATCTTATTGGTAGGTCTTGCATGCTCTGTGTGCGTCTCGGAATGAAATGACAACCTAGGTACTAGGTTCGTCGCTTCGTGGGTCTGGAACAATCCATGGTAAGAAAAGGTCCCTCCTTGTCATCATGAGCGCCCTGACAGGTACCCGCAGGTCGCTGTGGAACGTGTCAAGGAGTTCTCAGAACTTCCCCGGGAGCCGCCAGAGTTCGTGGAACCCCGACCCCCAGCGTCGTGGCCCACGAGCGGGGTGATCAAGTGTGAGGATCTGGTCATCCGATACGCGGTGCGTTCCTTTGTACTCTGTCTTCTGGAATGTGGACCCTGGCGAAGCCTGCTGACGATTTGACAGCCTGACCTGCCCAACGTGCTGCACCACCTCTCGTTTGAGGTGCGCCCTGGTGAGAAAGTCGGCATTCTGGGTCGTACGGGATCGGGGAAGAGCACCCTTGCGCTGTCGTTCTTCCGATTCGTGGAACCCGTCGAAGGCCGCATCCTCATCGACGGTTTGGATATTGCGAAGATTGGTCTGACAGATCTCCGGAGCAAACTCACCATCATACCCCGTGCGTTCATTCCGATCCCCAACGTGCTTCATCAGCCAATCACTCATGTCCGAACTTTCCAGAGGACCCCACGATCCTGAGTGGCACCCTGCGTACCACCCTTGATGTGTTCGATGAATACGATGACGCCGAGATTGTACGTACTTTGCGCTCTTCCGCTTGGTCCGAGGGGGTCTAGACTGACGGTTGTGGGTAGTACGAAGCCCTCCGACGGGTGCATCTCATCCCGGCGGGCGACGTCTCGGAGGAAGATGAGGGTGTGAACGCGAACGTGTTCCGCAATCTAGACTCTCCCGTCTCCGAAGGGGCGATAATTTCTCGACTGGGTGAGTGAACTGGATCTCCGATTGCGTCCCTGCATGCAAAGACAGTCTACTGACCTGCCGTGGGCGCCCTGGAAGCGAGAAGCAGCTGCTATGCATGGCGCGTGCGATCCTGAAGCGTTCAAAAGTGCTTCTGATGGACGAGGTGCGTGTCCGGTGTCAGACTGAGTGGGCGCGGAGCGCGACGGGCGATTGGCTGATCCGTGTGGCTATCCTTTTTTCGCGTGTCAGGCGACTGCGAGGTAAGCCTCGTTCTCATGACGCCGGGCGTTTGAATAATACTGACTCGTCTGCGCAGCGTGGACTATGCCACGGACGAGCTTATCGGGAAGACGATACGACAGTGAGTCCGACGGGAAACATCTGCTCGAACAGTCTTTGACCCCTTTGTCTCTTCTCAGCGAGTTCGCGTCCAGCACGATACTCACGATTGCGCACCGCCTGCGTACAGTTATAGATTACGACAGGGTGAGTGGGCTCGAGGCTCTGTTATTACGTCCTCTCCAAGTAATGATCTCTAACACAATCTCCCTCGCCACACAGGTGATGCTGCTGGACCAAGGGCGCATCGCCGAGTTCGATACGCCCGCAGCCCTGCTCTCTAACCCCCAGTCACAGTTCTATGCATTGTGCAAGGCGACTGGAAAGCAGGAGTTCGCAGTGCTAAAAAAGACAGCCGGAGTGTAGGGTGCCTTGGTGCTTGGTTGCTGTAGATGATTGATGGACTTGGATAGATATATATCTAGCGTAGATGATGATGTATAAGACGAGTAGAGATGGCCTGCGGCGTCGAACGTTGAGTTGGAGGTGGTGTTCTCGCGCTCAAAGGGGACTAGAGTGGTCTGCCGCCTGCGCCCAAGCTTCCGTTGCAATGATGGTATCCGATACTTGGCGCTCCGACACTCGAGTCCGAGTCCGAGTCTGCGCTCCTCCGACACCCTTGTACTCTCTTCGTCAGACGGTTATGGCACTGCTCGCAATCTAACGCTTCCCTCTCCTCAACCACCACCATACGACACGGATGTCTGATGACAATGGGCACACCCGGTCAAGCCTCACCTTCGCCTTACTCGTGGCGTTATTAAGTATCTTCGTGTTGAGTATGACAGGGGGCGTTGTGTGGCCGCGGATCTGATTCTTCCTTGCAACACAGTACGGCCTATTTGCCTTCGAAGAACCGTCGGAACCCGTCGTTCAGCCGCAAAGACTGGTGCCGGAGCTGTGGAATGTGTGTACGAGGAAGGCCGTGCGGGGGACGATGGCGTGGGACTGCGCATGGGAGCATCTGCGCGCAAGTGTCTCTCATCTGTCCTTATGGGCGAATACGGCCAATAACAGACTTGCACGTCGGACAGCCTTTGGCTTCGCTGGAAGCTCCAAACCGGAGGTGCGTTCTCGCGCGCCATATTCATCCAATCTAAGCGTGCGCCAATGGCTACCTCCCGAAGTCTGACCTCCCCCTCTGCTCCATTCTTCTACCCAACTCTGCAACTCTTTCACTACGACGACAACACCGATACTGGGTAAAATAATTGCATCCGCCGAGGTGAAGGACCGCCAGTTAGTCCTATATCTTCGACATGCCCGTACATCGTCATCAGAGACATCGAGAAATCTTTCGAATTCATGGTGCGCATTTAACCTTCTGACACAATATTTGTTGCGTCTGTCGAATCTACTTTTGTTGGAGGACTCTCTGGCTTCAAACCGCATCCTGAACAAGTCCCCCTTTCCGATTCAAGCTTGTGAGACTCCCACCGATCAGTGTTCATGAGCAGTCTATCTCGAGCGGTGCTGCACGCCACGAAGAACCGTATGTGCGAACATCAGTCCCGAATGGCGTCAATGCCGGTTAACCACCGTTGTGTATGTGTACTGATTTGCGCATCCGAGTTACTAATGCACCGCATACGAGGATTGGGTCGGATTATCGAACCTTCAAGCATTCCCCGGTCTCATGGACGTCCAAGCCAACTCTATCTGCGATGCCAGTCGTCCTTTCAGCAAGCTCACCTACGCTGTGGCGGCTGAGATGCTCAACATCCTGCCTACCGCCTTCCATCTTGAGATCTGACGTGTGCCACCGTGTGCGTTGGGATTGCAACAACATGTCGCTGGTAGAAGGCGACGACCAACCACTCATGCATCCGGGAGCTATGACTGTATGTCTTTTATCTAGATCTTGTTGCGTGACTGATTAGGTGGGGTTATGAATCGATGTTTCCTGTATAATTCTTGCGCTGGTGCCATGTGCACGATGTGAGTAGCGCGCCGTATCTAACTTACCAGAGGGACTCCACCACTGACCTAGCGCTACGCTCGTATCCAGGGGCGCGATGTCTTGAGTATGCACCATCAATAGGTCAATTCAATACATGTAGCGACTTCACTATATAAGTGACTTATATCGGAGTGCGTGGCAAATTAGTCCTGAACGTGTCCCATACTCAGAGTGCGGATTGTCATGGAATACGCGCAGGGAGGCAGCGTGCGCACCCTTATGAAGGCGTGCAAGGACGGGGCGCTGGAGGGGGAGTATATTTCTGTGATTACCCCCGAGGTTCTGAGCGGCCTCAGCTACCTGCGCAAGGCGAACCATCATCCATCGTGACCTGGAGGCTGGGAAATCGCACTAGTGCGCCATTCAGAGACCTGCCTTGCGCCCGCCAACGCTGTTTCCCGCCTGATACATCGCAGACGCATCTCCAAAGCACCGACCCTTCCTGCTGTCTAGATGCCGCGTCAGCGCATCCCGCCGACTGAACGTCTTCTTGCATCCTCCGACCATAGGCAGCCCTTCGTGCTCGAACGGCTCCTCATGAACCACGCTCTCCGGTACGCCCTGCGCTTGTGCATCGAAGACAGGGACGCCGCAGCACACCCACTGTCCCTTTTTGGGCGAGTGCGTCTCAATGTGCCGCTTGAAGTCGGGCGAGCGGCGGTTGTGCTGCACGTAGGAGCAGTGCGGGCATTGCCAGGGGTTGCTACGACTCGCGGTAGGCTGAATCGACATGGCAGCGAGTTCCAATGGGACTTGGACGTTGCGGCGTTTGTACGTCCGGAGTCTGGGGCGGGAGAAGAGGGGAGTTGGCTGGTGGACGAGCTAGTCGCTCTACGGGAAGTGCGGCGCCGCGACTTTCGCGGGGGCGGTGTTACTGGTGGTTCGAGGACGGCAGGGCAAATGCAGGGTGGCTCGGCGAAGTCGGCGGTGGTGACCGTCGGCTGAGCTCCAGCTTGCCCAACATCTGCTCGGTCATGGTGAGAATAGAATGCGTCGTTCAAATGGGACTGTGGGTCGGTAGACAGTGCGCGTCGTGATCCGGATGATACGGATGTGTTCATGTCGTAGAGTCCGGACATGAGAGGGTCTGAGACGGTATATGAAGACGCGTCTGCGACATTGAGCGAGGGGTCGGAGAGCCCTGCAGCCAGACTATAATGGACGGTGAGCGTGAGCTAGGACAAGCGAGCAAGACTTGAAGCGACAAGCAACTCACTAGTTATTGTACAGTCCCGGTTCAACGGGCTCCCAATTCGATGACTGCTGGAGTTCGTAAGGAATGCCTTGGAGTGTGGTAAGTAGCTGGTGGGCGCCATAAGGGTTGTAATCGAGAGAATGATCTGGCTGTGCGATTGAGCCGTCTGAGTCTGCGTATGGTTGGTAGCCCGGACCGGCGGTACCGGCGGCTTGCTGAGCAAAGGTCGACAGCATGCTGGGGGAAGCGGAGGGGGCGATGGTGGGGGTTGGGGGTAGAGTTATGAGACGCTGTATCCATTGCTGCTGGGTCTTATATACAGAGGGGGGGAGCCAGGAGAACGACGGGAGTGCAGCTGGACGAACTACTTGCCTAAATTGAGAAGGAAGCGTGGCCGGCGAGCGTTTGTGACTGGCAAAGGGGGAGTCGGGAAAGACTGTAGTGATCTTCTCACGGCTCGCTGGATCTCTGCTCCCTTTACTTACGTACCTCGTGTTACCGCGACCCCGGCAGACTCCGGAATCAGTTACGTTTATCGTCTCCTACCTCCCAACACCGGGCTCGACTTCGCGCTGTACTCGAGATCCTTATTATATTCCCCTCTTGTGGGAATGATGACACGCGAATATCAACAACAGATGAATAACCTTGAGGCTTGACGTACCCACAAAGTATTACTACCAACGTAACACCGCTCCACTCCTGCCCGGCAGATTGTGTCTTTCAAACCATCTTTGTAATAAGCGGCCCTCCTCCCTAACATCGCCTTGCCCTACATCCGTGAACCTCTATCGTAACATGGACACATCGAAGATCCTCTCTATTCTTCTTCACGCGCACATTCATGCAACTGGCAGGCTCGGATGTGTAGAGCTCCCTACTCTCGTGACAAGAAGACTAGCTCACCTACACCTTCAAACAGCCTCAGTCCTGCGCTCAGTGGCGATTGGCCGGACAGCCTCTCCGGGACATCATCTGCAGCCTACCGAGGGCCCGTCCTCGCGCATGGAACTCGGGTGCATGAGGGAAGTCCGTTGATTCCCTCGTCTGCACTCAGCGACAATCCGTCTTTGTCCCGAACGAAAAGGTATGTGATGGTGATAGATGATTCAGCTAGAGGTGACTTACCTTCCTTAGGTTGTATGCACGTCCTCATGTTGCGACTCTCTGCAAGTTCGATATATGAGAACTGTTTCAATCTAATCCAAATGGACATATCGCAATCCTTGTGCATGGATATGGTCACACAATGCTCAACTCAGTTTGCACGGGGCCTATTGGCATGAGCATCCACAACTATCATTTTGTCCCACACTAAATCCATGATCTACATTAGGATAACAGTAAATGCTTTCTGTATCCGAACATCGTACTAGGCTGTTCACAAACCCGGTTTGAGGCCAACCTTGTTCCCCGGCTGATAAATCGCAAACGCATCTCCGTAGCACCGTCCCTCCTCCCTGCGCAGATGATGGCTGAGCAAATCGCGGCGGCTGAACGTCTTCTTACATCCTCCGACCATCAATACCCCTCCGAACTGAAACCCCTCCTCGTGGACGACGTTCTCAGGCACGCCATGCGCGTGGGCATCGAAGACAGGGACGCCGCAGCATACCCACTGCGTCGCCTCCTCCGAGTTATGTGTAACGACGTGCCGCTTGAGCTCGGGCGAGCGGTGGTTATACTGCTCGTAGGGGCAGTAGGGGCACCGCCAGGGGTTGGTGCGTATCGCGGCGGGCTTAAGCGACCCAGCAGCAACTTGGACGTTGCGGCAATTGTAGGTGAGGAGAACCGGTGGTTGTGGCTCCGGATAATGGGTATAGGGGACGTTAGATGCGTGAGGGGAGGAGCCACGCTGTGGTCGTTCTCGCTGCCGTGGGGACTTGAGGACGGAGGGTGATGTAGTGTAGACGTCGGCGTGAAATTGTGGGTGAGACTGCGTAGCATTGTTGTAGTCGGACTGATGGGAGCCTGCGATTAACTGCGGGCTTGCGAACGAAGCATCTTGATTGGAGGAAGAGTCGGACACGTTCATGTCATGGAATCCGGAGGTAACGGCGGTGATGGATGGATGAGAGATGTGATGTAAATCAGATTCTTCTGAGACAGCTGTTTGCGCATGGTCAAACCTCTCTGTGCCGAGGCTACGGAGGCAAATGCTTCAGTACAAGGTTTACCGAAGGGGAATTCAGTGCTCACTAGTTGTCGCACAGCTCCTGTTCGAGTTCCCATTTGGAAGACTGGCCAAGGAGGGCTCTGTAGCCCGAGGCCTGTGGCACATCTTGCACACCGTACGCGCCGTAGTCTAGGGCGTGCTTTGGAAGCGGCATAGAGCCGATTGAGTCCGCATATGGCTTATAGCGGCACGGACCGGTACCGGCGCAATTGGACATCGTGCTGGAGCGAGCAAAGGGTGCGATGGTGGGGGTTGAGGGAAGAGTTTGAAGACGCTCTGTCTATTGCTGCTGGGTCTTATATACGAGAGCGGGGAGCCAGGAGAATGGGACCTCGCAGGCAGGGAGTGCAGGCGCCTCACGAACTACATGCCCAAATTGGGATGGCCGGGGGGCGTCTGTGACTTGGAAAGTAGTTGTCGGGAAAAGGTGTAGTGATCTTCTCACGGCTCGCTGGATCTCTGCTCGCGACTTGGCTTCCAGCGCTTCTTCCCAGGGCCAGCGCCAAGATCTCTTCCGATTCGTCCGCCACCTTGGTCGCTACAACCTTCCCCGCATCGCACACTGACCCAGCCAGTGTCCAGTACCTACATACCATCGTCGTTGATGTCACACATTACATCCACTTCAAGAAACTCCTCGCATTTTCTGCTCTCTCTGCTCTTCTTTGTCTCTTCGCGCCACACACGCTGCAATTCCGGTTGCCGTCGGTCTATTCGGACCCGGGGAGAAACCCGCGCCTGACGTTCCAGTCGTCAGACATCGGCACCCTCCCAGTACATTCGGTGACAGCACGACGGTTCGTGCTGAGCGTAGCCGACGGGTCCCATTTCCGGTACCTCCAGCACATCCTCGACCAAGATAGTCTCCAGCATGTATCCGTGTACTGCGGCGATTGGGCGAACGTCGCGCAGCTCTGCGACCTCGTACAGGTGGTTGGGACGACGTCAATCGAGTCCATCGACGTCAACATCCATCCGTATCCTTATCTCGGTCAGATCGATTGGAGGGCAGGTAAGTCCGAACTCAGCGACACTGTCGTGGCAGTCTCTGAGTATTCCACATTGTCGAAATAGCCCCTGTGGAGGATCTCGAAATGTTAGGTGGCATCAGAGCGCCGTGCATGAAGCTGCGCTCTCTACGTCTCACGCTTCCCTATCTCAAAGGTGTCGGTACCGCCGCGCGTGCACACTCGCGCGAATAACCCATATGTCGAACGATCCTCTCCAGGGCTTCGCGCGATCTTCGTACCTTCACAGTCTGTCTCATGAACTACATAGGAGACGCCCCTCACGTCCAATCTCTCGCACTGTGGGACCTCGAGGAGCTCGAGCGGCCTTGGTTTCCAGAGCGCTTTCCCCTTACCGAGACCGTGGTAGTGCAATTGAGCGGAATCAGGGGCGAGGCGTCAATCCTCGGAGGCAATCGAGGCGACTTCTCATCTCTGGAGTTCGCGGTGCTCAAGACGCTCCCAGGCCTGCAAGCTGCGGGTCTATTGAAGGTTGTACCGTGGAATGGAGATGAGGAGGTCAGTAATAAGTTCTGAATTCCAGCCTTATGTTTCTGATCCTACTCTCACTCATACAAGATGAACATGAGCTTTTGAGCGAGCGGTAAGTAGGGCAGTGATGGGGCCGGCCGTGCAGGGGTATCGAGTATCGAACGGTGTACTAGTAGAATCACTCGAAGCGGTTCAAAGCAGTCAGACAGTCTGTCAGATGCAGCCAGAGATGATCCAAAGTCACGGATCATCGATCGTCGTCATGCTTCGAATCCAGACTCCAAGACATACGTCCGGGATCTAGGTGCAAGTCATGACCATGGGAGTTGGCCGTATCGAAGGCTGCTGCCACTGACATTGCCGTGTCAAATGTTGGGTGGTTGCTCACGAAAGGTTCCGATAGTCTTATTCTATTGTGGAAGCATTGATCTCGTGGAATGTGGTGAGACGGCTGAAGCATTTTGAAACATCGGATAATCCTGCGACCACCGGTCTTGTTTCTGATCTACATAGCCGAGATGAGGTTTCATATATACTCTTAACTGTATCTTATGAAATACGCGTTGCCAGGGAACGCTTGGTGTAAAACTTTGCATGTTCTGTCAAGTTGCTATGTAGTCGCAACGAGAATGTACGCACAGATCAAAGCATCCTGTACAATGCTCGGTGCGATCCCACGATACGACCACAGGCTCAGCATGGAACGAAGAGTCATTGCATCAACCACAACTTCCGGAGCTCTCAGAACAAAGAACAAAGCTAAGATCCCTCTTAGTATATATATCTCACTCACGCCCGCTCATCTCATCTCCCAACGACGTGCCAAACATACACCGCTACACACTGTCCCTCTCAAGATGAAGCCTCTTATATGCCACCCAGTGCCATCTACTTCTCGTCTGACAGACAAACTTCTCACACTTTCCGGACGGCCGATTGTCGTATCTCAGTCAGTGCGCCGTTTGTCCGGCTCGCGACCCCTTACTCACTCCGAGGTAGTCCAGTGGCCAGGATACGAGCATATTGGTTGCAAAGGACGGGCGACCCATGACCAAGGGCGAAGTCTCCCAACGATCGGTTCATTGACGTAAGTGTGATTGCCATGTGAGTGCGATGGGAGCAAGAAAGAGCTCACGAGTGATACTGCAGAAGGCGCGCCATGCGCACTACTCCCTCATGAACCCAACATAGAGGGTGTCACCGGAACTTCCTCCCTCTCCCTCGACGACCTGATCCTTGTCTCTATCACAAACAAGGACGGCAAGACGGCCATCATGCGGTCTTTCAAGCCCAAGTGGATATCGTCCGTCGATTCTGAAGACGGTGATCTTTGCGAACATCTTGCAGATGTGGACTTCGACTTTGGTCGGATGGAAACATGTTTTCGCGGCTGGGTAGTCGCCTCTTGTCTGTAGGATTAAACCTTGCTAAACGCCAAACCAAGGTGACTTGATGTATTTAATGAATCTATTCGACTCAGTGATTGAATTGATATACTCCACGCCAAGCCGAGATATGTGTGTGATATGGAACAGCCATGCCTGCGACATAGGAAGGATTAGATATTGAATCATGACCGTCTAGATGTTGACGGTCGAACTTTAGTGAAGGCATATCGTAGCCTAGCGGCAGTAAGAAACAGTAAATCGTATGTAGTATCATGGATGTTAAGTATAACCTGGTACCACCGTGATCGATGTGCCGCAAATCCGAGCAGTGGGACTTTTGACTTTCGGATGCGCTCCCTGGCATAACAGCCATTCCAGTTTGAGGCAATCGGTCGCCGAGTGACCCCAGTACTTAGTACGTGCTCTGTCGCTTGACCTGACAAGCGGCGGGAGCCTTGCAGACTCATTGCGGGACTCGCTTCGTCCAAGATGTTACATATGAATAGCGCGGCTATTCAGACAGCACTCTGACAAAGTTATCCCACATCGACTCTCTTCCATGGGCTAATGTTCTCTCCGATCGGAATCCGCCGAGTCCGACCGGGGCAACGCTTTCGTATAAATAGCGTGGCCGTTCAGACGGCACCCTGACATTCTCCCACATCCACTCACTGTTTCAACTCACCAAGACACCATGGCAGATGTAGTACTAGAATCGCTCAACGCCAGTAGTCTGTTCGACTTGACCGGGGTCGTCGCAGTTGTGACTGGGGGAGGAACAGTCCGTGACTAGCATGGTTTTCGCGTGCACACATTGCCTCATACCTCCTTCTTCACAGGGAATTGGACTGATGATCAGTTCGACGTTGCTTGCAAACGGCGCCAGTGTGTACATCATAGGTCCTAAGCAGGAAGATCTCGACAAGTGAGTTTGTTTCAAGTTGGCGCGGGTCCAAGAGCGCTTTCATGACGTCATGTAGGATTTCGAAAGTTTATAACGACGCCGCCGTTGCAGCTGGAAAGTCGGGGCGCATGCAAGGCATCGTGGGTGATATCAGGTTAAAGGTATGTCTCTACTTGGCAAGCAGTATTGTAGACAATTCGCTCACTCTCCTCTCAGTCAGAAGCCCTACGTCTAGCTGAGGAGATTGCTAAGCGCGAACAATACATCACGGTCCTATTCAATAACGCGGGGTATGACTCTCTTACCTTTCTGTCGGGACCGAGAGTTACTCATACGTATCCCGATCACGCTGCACTTCAGAGTCCTCACAGGCACGTTCAACAAGCCAACAGTCGCTTCCGCCGAGGCGTTCCGCAGGGCCTACTTCGACGAAGTTCCAGAAGAGTCCTTCGACCACAACATCCGCACCAACGCCGTAGGGCCCTACTGGCTCACCTTTGCCTTCCTGCCCCTCCTGGAAAAGTGGAAGTCAAGCCCGGGAGGCACGCGCTTTGCCCCGCAGATCGTCATGACATCCAGCATGAACGGCTGGACGAAGGATCCCGCGACCGCAGGCTTCTCGTTCCCGTACATGTACTCCAAGTCCGCAATCGGGCATGCGACGTCCAGCCTTGCACACGAGCTCCTACCGCTCGGCATCAGGGTGAACGGAATCGCGCCTGGATTCTTCGTGACGGAGATGACGGCGCAGGGGACTGCGGACGCGTCGGGAGTTTCTCAGTTGAGGGAGGGCCAGACGACTGCGTTTGAGGTTCCGGTCTCGCGGCCAGTCGAGCCTGGTATGCAACGAGCGGGTACAAGCAAGGACATGGCGGCGCTGGTGTTGTTCCTGGTCGCAAACTGGTTCGTCGACGGAGAGACCGTTCTTATCGATGGCGGAGTGAGTGCTGACGTCGTTTGTGCTCGAGGTCATGGTGCTGACTTACTAGTATAGACCTTGCTCAAGCACCCATCATCCTACTAAGGGAACCAGCTCGAGGACGAAGAGAAACAGCACAGTAGCATTATGGTAACAATGATTGATACCAACCTTGTATGATAATCAATGGAGTGTTCTTTCGTACCCAAGCTGTCGGGGAGAGGTTTATCTGTTCACCCAACGGCGTTCTTGAGCGACTCGATTTCGTATAAGGGAGTAAGGGAAAAGCTGGCGTCTCTGCACTCGTCAAGGACAACAGGATGCAGCTTGCAAATCCTGAGCTCGGGCGGGGCAACAAACCGTACGCCGTCAAAGAAGAGCCTGAGATCAAGGAGCTAGGGTAGTCAGATCATGATGGTATGAATGTAGTAATAGTCAACAAAAGACCTTACTTTACCATGCCGGTCGATCAAGAGACGCTTCACGTGCGTCGAAGTGGATGGATGGTCGTCGAGGAAGGCGACGAAATCGGCGGTGAGATCCTGATGGTGGCGAATAGACGAGTTCCCCCCATTTCTTGTTGAGCTCGCAAGGGAACCGCGATAAGCCCTCGACTGAAACCACCCTCAGCCAAGAACGATGCAATGGGACTTCTGGAGCAATGTTGTCTATGATCAATACACACATGTCACCATCATGATCTTGAGTTCGTTGCTGTGCTCGTGGAATAAGTAGCGCCACACCATATAATGCCGTGCACAGGTTCACTCACGGCGTATTGCATTCCTATATACGAGTAAGCCGAAGATTGGCCAAGGGTGTTCAAGGATAATCAACGAGGTGCACCATGATGAGTGCTGTGCTCCTGGAATAGCACCATGCCGTGTATAGGTTGAGGAGACTCACAGTGTACAGGGTGTTCAAGGCTAATCATGAGGTCCAGTACTTGGCCCGGCGGCAGAGCAGTTGAACGTTGAACGTTGAATTCGAAGCTTTGAAGCAGCGGCTCATATGAAGGCTTCGGTACCGGGACGGCGTTTGCCGATGGCATCGCTTCTGGGATCAGCGTCAAAGCATATTCCGGGCTTCTCGGTCTTGAGTTGAACTCCTTTCTTTGACTCACAGCAGACATCTCTTCAAGGCTGTCCAATTCACCCTTCCTCCTCACATATACGAGCATTCCCGGTTATATCGAGTCATAAGTTATTTTTGCCTGTCGTGAGCCTTATCGAATGGGCGTTGATACGCAGGCAACCTGCAATTTCTCGGGCCCGCCGGCGCCGGGCTACACATTATGCAGTTGCACAGCTCCCTCTGCAGATCCAGGATCCTGATCCATGCTGCAAATTCCAAAATGTGCCTCGTTGCTCGTGCGGAATCACACGAGTACCCTTTCGTATTTATTCTCGTATGGCGTTCTCATCGTGACGACCTCTATTCCTTTATACTTGCACCAACTTCTATCGATGTCTTCGGACGAGTCTGATGACCTGGCACAGGAGATCCTGGAGTATTACGGACGACTGTGAGTCTTCTCATGACCTACAGCTTGACGTTCAGCTGAGACATCATGTGAAACCACGCACTGACGCGTCTACAGGGCGGTCGAGAACTACTGTATCATTGGATCTTCAAGTGAGTGAGGCTGCCACGCGACTGAATCGCGATGCCAAAGCTGTGCCGCGCGCACCGTACATTGACTTCCCGCTGCAGTGCTGTTGTGGGCCGATTCCATCTTCACGTTTACCGAGGAAATTCAACGAATATGGGGTCGCAATCCACTGGTGCAACACTTATTTTCTTGCTGACCCGCTGGGTCGCGGTCGCGGAACGGATTGTTCTTGTCACTAGCGTGGTGCTTCAAACAGTTCAAGACAAGGTCTATCTGCGTCAGAATGATAGATGATTACGTGCTCAATGTCTGATCACTCGTCTCTGATCGTAGAGGTGCGTGAATATATGAACCAGACACGTCTACATGACTGATGTGCGCGCATACAGCTGTGTACCACCAATGCGAATGGACGATACTCTTACAGACGTAAGCTACCTGATGTTCGGAGGTACAACCTGCACGCGAGTCGCTGTATGTCCATGAATCAACCTCACATTTTTGTGTGTAGTCTTCATGATGCTCCGCATGCGCGGAGTCTGGGGAGGCAGCTGGATACCAGTTATACTCATCGGCATTTTGACCCCCATCAGACCTATCATCTCCATGGTAAGCCGCTACTCACTCTAGTGGTCCCTTCCAGCTGAGGGAACAATCTTTTTGTTTCCAGTACCTTCAGATACATTATACTACGATCGCATTTGGCGAACCGCTCTACGGTTGCGGCTCTGTCTTCTCTGTAGACCAAACGGTCTACACTAGGTGTGTTCTTCAAGTTCGACGTCTGTGCACGCTGCTATCTTCTGAGCTGACCGTGCTCCCGATCCAGTTGTGAGATTACCTTCGTTCAGCATCTCTCGAATATGCTGACATTGGCTTCTGGTAGTGGGTATTGTGTCGAGGGCAACAGGGATTGCCATCGATGCCATCGTACTGACCCTGACCTGGTACAAGACATACGGGATCAAACGAGAGTCCGGAAGATTGGGGATGCATACTCCATATGCGACCCCATTACTTCGTGATGGTGAGCGTCAGCGCATTATCACGAGTATCGTTGCTAAGCATGATCCAGGTATATTATATTGACACGTCTCAACTCATCACAGAATTATTTTACTCGTTCAACTACTCGGTATGATCTCTGTCACGGTAGGTATTTTTCCCATAGCGCCAGCTAGAGATACGTCTAGATCTGACATGGCTCACCATACAGGTCGGATCGGTACGCTCGGCGATCTCTGGCAACCCACCGAAGAAGGTGATCACTCATTGCCAGATGTCGATCGTCTAGGGTTTGCTGAAGTCCGCGACGCACTATACGCCTACATTAGGACAAACAGACCAGGTCTGGGCAAGCGTTGAGTTCCCAAGCTCACCTACGCTGTAGCGACTGACATCCTGCCTACCGCTTTCCACCTTGAGATCTGGCGTGCGCCACCGTGTGCGTTGGGATAGCAACAACACGACGCTGGTGGAAGGCGACGACAAACCGCTCATGCATCCGGGAGCTATGACTGTATGTATATCTTCTATCTAGATCTTGTTGAGTTACTGATTAGGTGGAGTTATGTTGAGGGACTCGTTTGTGGCGGTCGGCGATAAGAAACTCTCAGAAGATGTAACGCGGGTGCCCCGCAGGGATCAGGGTGTGTGTACGTGTGAACCGAGGTTTCCTGTATAATCCTTGCGCTGGTCTCATGTGCACGATGTGAGTAGCGCGCCACACCAAACTTACCAGAGGTACACCACCACTGACCTAGCGCTACGCCCATCTCCAGGGGCGCGATGTCTTGAGCATGCACAATCAATAGGTCAATTCAATACATGTAGCGACTTCACTATATAAGTGACTTATATCGGAGTGCGTGGCAAATTAGTCCTGACCGTGTCCCATACTCAGAGTGCAGATTGTCATGGAATACGCGCAGGGAGGCAGCGTGCGCACACTGTAATTATCCGCGAGGTTCTGAGCGGCCTCAGCTACCTGCGCAAGGCGAACATCATCCATCGTGACCTGGAGGCTGGGAAATCGCACTAGTGCGCCATTCAGAGACCTGCCTTGCGCCCGCCAACGCTGTTGCCCGCCTGATACATCGCAGACGCATCTCCAAAGCACCGACCCTTCCTGCTGTCTAGATGCCGCGTCAGCGCATCCCGCCGACTGAACGTCTTCTTGCATCCTCCAACCATAGGCAGCCCTTCGTGCTCGAACGGCTCCTCATGAACCACGCTCTCCGGTACGCCCTGCGCTTGTGCATCGAAGACAGGGACGCCACAGCACACCCACTGTCCCTTTTTGGGCGAGTGCGTCTCAATGTGCCGCTTGAAGTCGGGCGAGCGGCGGTTGTGCTGCACGTAGGAGCAGTGCGGGCATTGCCAGGGGTTGGTACGACTCGCGGTAGGCTGAATCGACATGGCAGCGAGTTCGGATGGGACTTGGACGTTGCGACGTTTGTACGTCCGGAGTCTGGGGGCAGGAGAAGAGGAGAGTTGGGTGGTGGATGAGCTAGTCGCTCTACGGGAGGTGCGACGCCGCGACTTTCGCGGGGGCGGTGTTACTGGTGGTTCGAGGACGGCAGGGCAAATGCAGGGTGGCTCGGCGAAGTCGGCGGTGGTGACCGTCGGCTGAACTGCAGCTTGCCCAACATCTGCTCGGTCATGGTGAGAATAGAATGCGTCGTCCAAATGGGACTGTGGGTCGGTAGACAGTGTGCGTCGTGATCCGGATGACTCGGATGTGTTCATGTCGTAGAGTCCGGACATGAGAGGGTCTGAGACGGTATATGAAGACGCATCTGCGACATTGAGCGAGGGGTCGGAGAGCCCTGCAGCCAGACTATAATGGACGGTGAGCGTGAGCTAGGACAAGCGAGCAAGACTTAAAGCGACAAGCAACTCACTAGTTATTGTACAGTCCCGGTTCAACGGGCTCCCAATTCGATGACTGCTGGAGTTCGTAAGGAGGGCCTTGGAGTGTGGTAAGTAGCTGGTGGGCGCCATAAGAGTTGTAATCGAGAGAATAATCTGGCTGTGCGATTGAGCCGTCTGAGTCTGCGTATGGTTCAAGTTGGTAGCCCGGACCGGCGGTACCGGCGGCTTGCTGAGCAAAGGTCGACAGCATGCTGGGGAAAGCGGAAAGGGCGATGGTGGGGGTTGGGGGTAGAGTCATGAGACGCTGTATCCATTGCTGCTGGGTCTTATATACAGAGGGGGGAGCCAGGAGAACGGGACGTCGAGGACGGGAGTGCAGCTGGACGAACTACTTGCCCAAATTGAGAAGGGAGCGTGGCCGGCGAGCGTTTGTGATTGGCAAAGGGGGAGTGGGTAAAGACTGTAGTGATCTTCTCACGGCTCGCTGGATCTCTGCCGTTACTTTCGTACCTCGTGTTACCACAACCGCCCGGCAGATTCCGGGAATCAGTTACATTATCGTCTCCTCCCTCCTCCCACTGACTCGCAGGCAACGACGTCCTCGACTAAGTATGCGTTCTGATCAGCGCTGCGGGGCCTGGTGTTGTCGCAGGCGCGGGGGCTCATATGAGGAAGCTCCGCGCGAACACCAGAAGAAGACCGCCTCAGCCGGACGTGGCTTGTGGAAGTTCTCCGCATCAGTCCTCGGACTCTTCCTCTGCCTCACTCATACTCTCCTCACCTCGTCATGGTTGCGTGCAACGGCGGAAGGACAGCGGTAAGACGCGCAGCATCAGCCTTCGACCATGAAGGACTCGTCACAGTGGACCAGGTCAGCGAGATTCGGTTTTGGGTGTGTTCGTATCTTTCTATCCTCCGTCTCTCCCGTCTGTCTCCTGTCTCGCACAGCACAGTACTTTATCAGACTACACAAAATACCTCACATTTAACATCTCCGGACCCGCACAAGAAATTCCGCCCCAAGCGACGCTCGACCATTCACATCTACCCACTCGCCTCCCGTGGGACAGACGCGGTAGCCCTCGCGGCGACGGTCAAATCCATATTCTCCCCATCTCGCTTCCTCTCACACCACCCGCGCACCCTGGTTCAGGTCATCTGCCATTCCAGCCCCTCTGCAGCTCGTTGGAGAGCGGCAGCGGGATCGGCGGTTCATTCGAAGGCGTAACGACGAACAACGCTCGCTCTATACTTCACTCTGTACATCCACCTTTTGAGTCGGAATGAGAGCATGGAAGGTTCACTTCTGATGTTCTCTGCTTGATTTACCTAGTCTCTCACTGACACTGCTTGCTATACGCCTCACTTGACTGTTGGTACACTCTGCAAGCTCTTCATGGTCGTCTGCATGCCCCTATGCAATTGCAATGCAGCTCTGGATGTTAGCTATTGCTACCAATGGTGGTTGCGGTGAGGCCCTTTGACCTCTGGCTCTGGTTGAAGAGGAAGTTTGATCTGTATGAGACCACGACCATCTCAGTATTTGAGTTCGCAGTTGAGTCCCGTCGGAAGACCGATGAACACATGTGATCTCCGCTCTCTACATAGTCGTGGGTACACACCCACGACTCACGCATTCTCGAAGCATCTCCATAGCCATGTACCACATTCCGAGGAGCCTCTGGCTACATGCTGTCGACTTTGCCGGTCTCGGTGGTAGGCTTATGATGTCATCCATTCGGTTGAGAGAAAAGTATAAGTGGGACTTGGCCCCCTCAGCCACACTCCTTTCCCAAGGTCGCCGATCATGGCGGAAACCGTCCTACACGATCTCAGTTCAAGCAACCTATTCGATCTGACTGGTGTTGTCGCAGTCGTCACTGGAGGCGGCACGGTGAGGATCTTCAAGAATAGTCCGTATGCCCCGGGCCCGCCATAGTACTCACACGGATATTTCAGGGGATTGGTTTGATGATCACGACCACTCTCCTTGCTAATGGCGCATCTGTCTACATTGTAGGTCCAAAGCAGGAAGATCTCGACAAGTGAGTTGTTACCCACGCTTCGCTTTGTGACACGATCCGAACTTATTGTCGTAAAGGATCACGAAAGTGTACAATGATGCTGCTGCCAAGGCCGGAAAGCCAGGTAAGATTCACGGAATTGAAGGAGACATCAAGAAGAAGGTCCGCGTCCCCTACTCTCCAGCAATGACGCTACGTCTCTAAAGTCCTTGTTGAAGTCCGAGGCCCTGCGACTCGCTGAGGAAGTCGGGAAGCGAGAGAAACATATCACAGTTTTATTCAACAATGCTGGGTGAGTGTACTATTGCAAGTATCGAATCATGGTGCATGTAACCGTGTATGAATAGGGTTCACACTGGCCATTTCAAGCAGCCAGCTACTGCAAACGCCATAGCGTTCCGTGAAGCGTACTTTGACGAAGTGACGGAGGAAGATTTCGATCACAACTTGAAGACGAACGCCATTGGTCCTTACTGGCTCACATTTGCCTTCCTCCCTCTCCTCGAGAAATGGAAGGAGAGTCCTGGAGCGGTGCGCTTCGCACCGCAGATAGTCATGACCTCCAGCATGAACGGCTGGACCAAAGTCAGTACCCTCTATGTAGTCTTCAGACCCATCCTGAACGCGACGCCTCTTGTGTCAAGGATCCCGCAACCTCTGGAAACACATTCCCATACATGTACTCCAAGTCTGCTATTGGACACGCGACTGCATCGCTCGCGCACGAACTCCTCCCGCTGGGCGTGCGGGTGAACGGGATCGCTCCGGGGCTGTTCATCACCGAGATGAGCGCGCCAGGGACAATGAATGAGTTCGGGCAGTCGCGCGTTCCCGAGGGAAGGGCCTTCGCATTTGAGGTGCCTGTGTCGCGTCCAGCCGCCGACGGACAGCCCCGTGCGGGGACAAACAAGGATATGGGTGCGCTTGTGTTGTTTTTGGTTGCGAACTGGTTCGTCGATGGGGAGACGGTGCTCATAGATGGCGGTGTAAGCGTCATTTTGTCTGAGGCCGCTTTGGTGAAGCTGACAGATCTGCTATAGACCCTGTTGAAGCACCCGTCCTCGTACTGATGTTGCGACAGGGGTTCAGTTAAATCTGTCATGTACGAGTAACATATCAGGTTATTGAGAAATAAGAGGGGCACGAGTGAAGGGATCGACTACTTCGCATGTCCAGCAGGTCCCCGACGTCTGCATATACAGTACAAAGTTCGGTGAAGGTGATCGGCTTAGACCGAGGGGTAAGTTTACACGTCATGTGAATCCGTGGAAGCTCTATTCTTCGACCCTGTGAAATACATTATTTTGTTCTTCAACTGTTTCAGCCTCTCACATAGGAGACCCGACGTTTCTGACACCCCATAGTGCGACACTCAATACTTCTGCTGACGATCCATCAGCTGCAAGAACCTGTATTTCGTCCAGCTCACGATATATCTCGTTCAGATACTCTGCAGCGCCTGAGAGATGAGCAACCCTGCAGCAGGCTGCATGCAGGCGAAGGTACCTCGGGTTGGGGAGAGCCAATCGCGAAGATTCATGCTGGTCGGAAGCAGCGGGACCTTGGCTGGACCCGTGCAATAGGTCAATGTTGTGGCTGATGAAATGGACCTCGGGTGGAACAGAGAGGCCATTTCGCATAACATCCATTCTGTCAGGGAGGCATGTGCGATATGTGTTCTCCTAAGGATCGCTGTGTGAGACGCGAGTATTGAACCTACAGAGCTTGACTTACCTTCCCCTTTACTTCTTCCAGCCAGAGATACAAGTTGTCAAACAGACTATGGATTGTGACACTGAGAGTCATCACGTTTTCGAGACGATTGATCTTGTCGCCTGCGAGCTCGGGCTGGAGGTGATAGCCAAACATCTTCAAGATGCCCCAGAAGAATGCTGTCCCCTCGAGCTGCGCAAATGTCAGTCATTCATAAACATAGAAAGCATGACGACGATACAGACGTTGAATCCGAAAGTCTCATCCCTTTCTTCATTGAAACTATTCACAGAGAAGGGGATGATGTGGCGGCACTGGGTTAACGCTACATAACGGTCGCCGTATAGACTTATAAAAGCATCGGAATGTAGTGCGTAACAATTCATGTCTGGGCGACCGGTGACCATGCAGCAGTACCCATCTCTGATTAGGGCCTACGATAACAATTGATCATCGTCGCGACGAAGGCAGCCGATAGATAAACTTACATATGCCTTGCCATGGTGGGGAGAGGGTTCGATGTTCTCCCGGATTGATTTGACTGCCTTGTCTAATGAGGAGGAACGCGACGAATGACTAGTCGCGACAGGGGTACGACCCTGTGACTTCTTCACTGAGGCAGAATGACAATATCGATGAGGAGACTGAGTGTCAGGAAAGTTAAAAACTCACTTGGTCGGATGAGATGATTGATGTAGAACTCGCCGAGTTCGCACAACTTGAGGCGAGCGACGACGTCATCCGGATCGTTGCAGCTCGCAATCGCGTTTTGCATCGGTCCTCGAGCGTCGGAAGAAAATAGATCGTAGTGGATGAGGAGATATCCCACAAGACGCAAAGCGATGATGTCCCTTCTTGCTCGGGTTTGATCAGTCTTGGTTCGCACAGTAGTCAAAATCCTGACGGCGGCGTCCTCGGCTGGGAGTATCATAGTCGCATAGAGGCTCTTGCAGTTATTGTGGTCCGGATCGTTGAATACATCTTCCGCTCGTGGAAGGGGTTGACCAAGGTTTAACGAGGCCATGGTTGCCATGGCTAACATGGATATGGAAGAAAGGACTCAAAGGAGTGGGACGATGAGGATCAACAGGCGCTGAGATCAAAATCTGTCGCCTTCTCCACCTGCTAAGCGTCTAAGCTACCCGTTTTGGACAGTACGACTTCCCTTCTGTGTCCTAGAACAGTATGTATCCAGTGTTCAGCTAAGCGGGAGAGGTGATAGCACCAAGAAATACTTGTACAACACGTTCAAAGAAAAGATAGTCGTCCTGCGTAACTCTCGAGGACGGGCAGTGCCAACTCGTATGCCAGGATGCATATGATCTCCGAGCTCTCATTGTTTGAGATGGTCTCCAGTCCGAAAGGAGGGCAATATAAACAAACAACTATTAGATCAGTGCGCACAGGAAATGAAATGAGAAGGTCATCGGGCAACGACTTACCGACCGTTATAATCTCAACAACTTTGAGCCCCCCGAGATAGGAGTAGTCGTACAGACCCACGGACTGTCTCTAGGAGGTTGGCGAGCAGCTATTCATTGTTTATGGTACGCAAATACACATCTGTGACACCTGAGATGCAATTCCGGGTCGATTCATGAACTTGGAACGCAGCAAACATCTTAGCGTACCAAAAATATCCTCGCGTCCCTCAAGCTTGCGGACGATTACGGTGCGCATGGCACATGCTATACAATACCAAAGAGTTTTCGTATCGGCCGATGTGAGAACGTTCCTTACGACAACTGTAGGAGACAAACAAATGGTATCAATCTACGGAACTGTCTTTCTCGATGGAATTCATGAAGGACAGCCGAACAACCCATCAGTATTGTACAAGCCTCTTGAGTGATCCACCCACTTTGCCGGAGAGGTGTCTGTGCGAGTGACTGGGGTGTCAGCACAGGCTGATGCCTCGCTGGTGTCACGGCGGGTTAGGTGGCACTTATACCGAGTCCATCAACACGATATCGCTTCGATTACCTGATAACTGGGCTTAGGAGATGACCTACTGACTGGCACAAGCACTGTGATATCGGTTAGCGTGGTATAGCATTGGACTTGTGGACATGCTTACCAGTCAGTGCGTCATGTCAATCTCGGTCCTCGGAATTCAACACAGAAAGGCGGAAGGAACTTGTGACATTCGAGTCTTGTGTTGTGGGAACTGAATTATAAGGTCCATCCTTTTCCCGGCTGAAATTATTTATCCTACCGCAAGTGAGTGAAATGGCGTGCATTGTGGCACGATGATGACAGTAAGTCACTTGCCAATCATGGGATTAGTGTCAGGCTTGGATACATAGTATGGTAATGAGGGGCATGCGCGGTGACAAAGGACAGAGCTACCTGGGGCGTAGACCTATAGTGGAATAAATGGCGAGTGAGGACAGACGGACGGGTCGAAGTGGACGACTGGGAGACAGACTCGCATATATTCTGCGGTTCAGTGGGTGAGATCCATCATGATTGGCGCCCATACACTCAACGCTGGCACCCGTGGCACCCGCATAAACGAGCTTGTGGCTTTCCGACTTCCTCGTCTTGAGCTATGCGAGTCTGTCGACCAGCATTATGAATGGTTCTTGGAAATGATGCCTTGTCACTGTCTTCCTAAGGCCTTCAGGAACAGAAGTACTCAGGTCTTACCAACCCACGGACTTTACCACTAGTAAGTATCCCAACTGTCGACACTTCTCGGTGGTCGGAGTCGGTGGTAGTGTACCATAATTGTTGTCCCCCCAAACGCAACACAAATCAATGAGATAAGTGTTGAACTTTGAGTCCGTTTCTCCGCACTTACCCCCTCGCAGAGTCGACCCATTCCGTGCTACTGTTGTTGATCACGGCTACGGTGTCCGACGGATGACACTTCGTACCGTACGATGGCGGCTGATAACGGGTCTTGCTGTTGACGGCATAGAAGGAGCCATTATGTGGATCCGGTGCGCGATATCCTTCCCCATCATATGGTCCGTCGGGTGTTTGCGGAGCGTTCCCTGCAGACCGCCCCCGTTCAGCCGTTTCAACTTGACGATACATGGCTAAGGCTCGTACCAGTGATGTTCATTTGGGCAGAGATGTCGGACCGGCTCAAAAATTTGCCCTACTCTGTCCCCCATGCTTGGCAATTTGTCGTGCTCGACACGGTGGATCGTAGCCGCACATCCGACTGCATCTGCAGACCAGGTACGTGGCCTCAGTCTATGTTTTTACGGTTGCCATTGTCCGAATACATCTGTTTGGTCTAGATCCGGTGTAACAGCGGAGATCTGTGAGTGCAGTTCAGATTCTTCGAGCGTCGAGAGAGCGTACCCGCTGACCCTGGTGCCGACCTCGCCGTTCCCTATCCCAATGGGTCAGAACGAACCAACTATATTCAAGGGGCGTACACTGACCAGTCAAGCATGACCGCCCCGGTGTGAGACATCAATCGTATGCCGGCATAGCGGAGTCAGCCAACTACAATTCCGAGTGCAGCGTGTGGCTGGCTATTCTGACAGGGTTCCTCAAGGGCTCTTGGTCCTGAATTATGCCACCTCGTGATCTGGTACGAAAGCCTCCGCTCTTCTACGTTCTACGGTGATTGAATGTGGATTATCTGCCGCTGTCCTTGCTTCTCAGCCTCCCAGAAATTTTGCGCCAGGAAGTAACACCCAATTCCCATCCACTTGTTAGCCTCAACACTTTCTCGCTGATTCGTCAAACGTATCCTCTCAAGCAATGCATCTAATGACTAGAAGATCATCAAGAGATGGGCCTTGGCTTTGTGCGCTTCATTTAGAGCGTCCGCATCTCGGAAGTAGAGCTATCGATGTGCCCGCAGCCCTAACGATATTACCAGTATAGGTACTCGGCCTAACTTCTGTGTTCCCAACTCGGCATCGGGCCGGACTTCCTCGATGTCTATGACTCGGGACTCAACTCGCGTCGGCCTTCGCATTTTCGACAAACAGACTCAGTGCCTCTAGGTTCCCTGGCCCATCGCGGACCGCTCGAAGCCCGTCGTGTTTCTGTTATTCGCGACGGCGTCGTCGTTGTGACGTGGTCGTGTGAGGCGTTCAGTATCGGGTTTCATCTTCGACTTCTCCGACCTGGTTCCCTACTCCTACGTGTGGAGAAGGAGCACTGATTCCAAACATGACAAGTGTTAAGTGATTTGTAGAAGCCGAATCGGACACTCGTTACGCCGCCTACACACCGATGTGTCTTGCGCAGCCCCGCCCTACACCGCATTCACGATCTGAGGATTTCGAGTTAAATCGGACAATCCCAGACTGACTTGTTTAGTCGCTGGACATTTACCGAATTGCTCGTCTGCAGATCACATTGGCCGATGCCGATGCCGATGCCACAGTAACTGGTCTCGAGGACAGCCTGCGCGCTATGGCCATTTCATCTCTTCAACAGGAGCTCTGGTGAGTTCCTTCACCACTCACGTCACTGCACATTGATGATGAGCTCATGCAGGAGGTGGTATACATCGCGTAGGCGTACGATACCAGCATGCCCCCCAGAACTTGATGACGCCTTGGAAGAGCTTAACTCGCCTTCGGCGCCCTCCCCGGCCATGAATCATGTTTCTCGTGAAACTCCGCCCAGAAGTTCCGGCAGGAGCAGCCGTGTGCAGCGTCGTTCGCACGATGTTGTGCCATCGATAGCTCGGCCCGAACTCACACTCTCGACGGAGTTTAAATCCTCCTAGAACCGCTTGCTCTCCGCCATATGACGGCAGAAGATGCTACTGTCATCTTCAGATGTGGCGTATTGGTGGGAACCTCGCGTAAGGCGCTCTATCCCCCTTCGCGCATCGCAGCCATCACTCACAAAGGCTGTCGAGCAAGGGTCCGGAGATTGCACCTTGCAAAATCTGCGCACTGTTCGACGATTCCACCAGGCAAAGCCTACGGCGACCCGGTGACCCTACCACAGAGGAAGAGCGGGTCCCGTGGACGCCGTACGGCCATCCACCGCTTGGTCGGAAGTGGTGTTACGTCAAGCCAGGACGGAAAGGCGCGAGGAGCGAGTGCTATTGAATGGCGCACGCTCACATGCGTGGGTTTTCGACTCGCGCGCCGCGGTATTGACGACAGGCTCTCCTCCTTTCCCTCGCCCGCCTCCTTTTCTGCGGGTTCTGACCTCCATACTCGTCGCACACGCAACACGTGTTCGCACCCGCGCGGTCGGGCGAACCCCTAGGTGGTCGGGTCGCGCGCCCGCACCCCGGTTCTGCGGTTGGCAGACGTACAGCCTATTTTGCGCCACCTCGTGGCCCGTCCAGAAGTGGAGACTTCCACATCCTGTTTTCACCTTCGCTCTGCCGCTTCTTCCTATCTTCGAGCGTCGTGGCGCAGTCTCTTATCAAAGGCCTTGGGCGAAAGGGGGTTACGGACATACTTCAGGTGTTAATGTTCAACCACCGTCCGACTGGCCACGCTGTTGTTGGATTGTTGTAGAGATGTGATGGTGGAAGGAGCTTGAGGCTAGACGCTGCGTATTATTGCATCTCGTGCGGACGAGAGCTTCGCGGCCTGTTCTACGAGCGTCGTTCGTGCCTTCCTTATTGGCATTCCCACTCACCTTCCCTGGCTTCGGTCCCAGCTTGCACTTAACGAAACTTCCGGCGTCCCAAGGCTCCGATGAGCACGCTTCTACGGCCTCGTTGGTGTGCTCCGTGCTCCGAAGGATGCACCTTTGGTTCGCTATGTCCGTATTTTGCGGGAGTAATGCGAGCTTAGCTGACTTCTTTCCTCTTCTCATAGCCCACGTGGGCCGCTCTGTGCCTGCCGAAATACTACTAATCATGCCGAAGGTTCAGTTGTGGGTGTTACTCCACGTCTCCCTGGTCATCGCTTGTCGGGTTTCTGACATGAATAATGGAAGTGATGGCTTCTGGGCGGGCGTGACCATAATCCCGCAGACAGTCTCGCAGTTGGATCCGGGTCTCCAGCTCAAGAATGACCTACGAACGTGCACATCAGCAGTGACTTGGTGACGCGGGTACGTTGAGTCGCGTCGTCTGTGAGTAATCAGACGACTTGAGGCCCCTAAACCCTTGACTTCCGCCGCTTCTCTGCACGGTGTGTTCGCGTTCCCACTGGATGGCAAGGCTCGACTAAATCTAACCCCACGGCCCAGTGCCTATGCTCGTGATAGACTGGAGCAGACGCGCACTCAGTCTGGTTCTCCCTTCCCGAGTCCCAGATCGTGTTCCTGTGTGTGAAACCACCGTCCCGAGTTTGTCGATCACGGATGCGTCAAACTACGGTTTATCATTCGTCTTCTGCCTCCTGCCCATGGAGCCCCAGGGAAGTGGGACGGTCAAGATGCCGTTGGGACAAGGTGGGATCTTGGGATCTCGGACAAGATTCGTTCGGGCCGGAATCGACCGGACTTCTCTTCTTGTGTGTAGTACTAGGTGCGGAATATCGAGTCCTCCAGCTCCGTGCGACGGCATCTGATTTCACTCTGATCGAAGGATCTACATCGCAGCGTGCAACAAACTCAGAAGTGTGGCCACGGCATGGAACGCGCGGCGACCTGTGGCCTGAGGCGTTAGCGCGTACTAGTCGAACCTTGTGAAGGGTGAACATGAGGTATGATGAGAGCATCAGGTTCACCGCGACTAGTATAGCCTGTATCTTAGTATGCGGCCTTTTCGCTGGTCCTCCTGACTTTTGAACTCACCCCGCCCGATTCACAGAAGACGGACGGAGGGTGCTGGTAAGATTGCGTCCGTGCACGCCCTGCTGGACAGATGACGCAGAACACGCGCAACGCAATAGTTTTTTCACGCTTTTGGTAACTTCGCCGAGAAATGCAAAAGTCAAAGAGCTCGTACCGCATCCCGGTCGCAAAGCGCTCTCGTAGGCGGAATGATTCGTCGCTTCGTGGACACGCGGGAGCAGATCAGTGCGCGATGGCTCACGATTCTTCCAAAGCTCTTGGGACAGGTGAAAGCCTTTTGGTGCGGGTGGACCTCCGATGGTGGCGTCATAGCAGGTATGACGCAAGGTTCTTCGTGTGTTAGACGGTCTCACAGCAGCCCTCACCGACTATGTTTGCCGGCAAACAACGGTGCGGTCGCAGTCCACAAAGAAGTGATGCGTATGGTGGCCGGCGTGGAAGCGTGCGGCTTGTGGTGCGGTGGGCGCAAACTTGTTCATTAGCCACCCTCACCGGTACGAACTCCCCTGCGCTCTTTCGCTGCAGTCTCACAAGAAGATTCATGACAGACTCCACGTTGCGTCGAGGGTTGAAAGTGGTACAGCGCAGTCGCACGGCGCGCCCTCTCTCGGAGCCCGATACTGGAGGATTCCGATCCAACGTTCGGAAGGAACAGGAGTACTAGCAACGGTGCGGAACGCCCGTCAGCGCAAGCGTCCATGGCACACGCTTCTATCGTCCTTCTCACCTGCCACACACCCGCGCCCGCGCCGTCGCCCCGCGGAGGACGACGAAGACATCTCGTCCGCACGATCATGAAACGCAAGAACGAGAACGTGGACTGAATTGCATCACTTATCACGCCCAGACATCTTTGTCCCCCCTCCTCTCCCCTCCAACATCATCTTCTCTCCCTCGGCTTGCACTCCTACGTATGAGAACCGACCAAGGCGGGCATAAAATAAGAGACTTCGGTCCCGGCGCCGTCGGGAACCCGGTGCGACAACGCTTCCTATGCTACTCACCACAGCGAGTGCTTCCGACTCCGTCCCGGACCCGGAATGCGCGCGACCGACCAGCCGACAACGTGGGAACCGGCGCGCTCTCGGTGCCTTCATCGCAGGCTCTCGGGCGACAATTGTGTGTCTGCTCCCCCCGGCGTGCGGGACGACGGGTCCGCGAAGCAGCGACCCAGAATACCTGAGACCCGTCTATCAGCGACGGAGATGCCTGCTCGTTGCTCAATAACTCAGTACTGGGCTCCGATCCCTGAGCGCTGGGCCACATAACCCCACTTTGTCCGCGCCACGTGACGCCCGCGCAGGTGTTCTGCTGGTGCGCTGGGACGGTGTGTCCAGGGACTCGCGGGCCTCGGGACGCGTCTCTTTGTCTATCGCGAGCGTGCGAGTGCGGACTACATCTCTCGCTGTGTGTGTGAGCAGTTGTAGTGCCGGCTCGTCCGAGCATCTGCGCACGCATGCCATGTAAGTACGTGTATGATGTATATGTATAGCGCGCATCTGCCTGCCCGACGCCTCGTAACGGGGGTGGAGTTGCGGGTCAGGCTCCGAGCTTCGAAAGCCAGGAGAGGCATTCGATCTGACAGACGCGGAATGAAGTGAGGAGTTGGACTATGTGGACGCGCAGGGAAGCGGAATGAATGAGCGCCTCGAGTTCGTTGCCCGACGCGCGAGCTCGAGGGTGCGTTGCAAGTGGGCTTCGAATCCGGACTTCGCGCTTCTGCGCAGGGATCAACGGAGTGAATTCAGTGGGTGGGCGAGCTCGGGCATGCGTCACTGCTTCTGAGCGTAATGAAATGTTCGACGTACAAACTCCAGGAGATAACGAATAGACGGCACGCCCGGTCCTTTTCGCCTTCGACTACGTACGCGAGACCGACGCAGAATGGCCTCGTGGCGGGATACAAAGGCGCGATCAAATACGCATGGCTTGAGCCTCGAGGACGTACGTGTTTTGAATGTGGGGAACTACGTTCGCCTTGTCTACGCGTAGCCTGAGTAACTTGTTTGTCTGGGTGACGTACACGCGACTTTTGGTACGTACGGTTGACGAGCATCGAGCTCGATGAACGAACGACGACTCAGGTCCGCTCTGTGGCGGGGCCTGGACTAGTACTCAAGATTCCTATGATTGTGATAAAAAGCTGCTGGGATTTAGTAAGTTCCGCTACACCCGTGATAAGACTTGTTGCCATCCACGCAAGATGGCGGCGAAAACGGGGTTAGTACATGTAGAGTAAGTGAGTACCCTATAACACATGGTTACTAATCGCATCAATAGTTGCGCATTGCAAGTGCGCGTGCGATGACGCGGACATCACGCTAAACAAAAGTTTAAACACTCAATCTGCGCTCAAGTGGGCTCCATGAGTACCGTATATACATGATGAGTAAGGACATGTACCATACTACATACTATATGGACCCTCGTCGTGGACACCGTCCACTTACGAGTCCCCCGGGCCCAAACGCGTTGGCGAACATACGATAGCAAACGGTCCCGCCACTCATCGCTACTAGCCATGGATGATCAATCCATACTGACCCACACGCCTTATCCGAGATCATGAGGCCAAATGGAGCAGGCCCGAAAAGAACAAAGCAAGCTCAGAGTCTCAGTCAGACTCCTGTCACTGGAGAGCTGTGCAGACCCGTCCGATGGAAGCTTAACGTCCGCCTTCTCTGCAGTCTGAGTCTGCTCGCCTGGGCGCCGCGTGCGCACGTGTATCAGAAGACTCAGAGCGAGTCCTGGTCAGAGAGGGCGCAGCACACCCGAAGTTGGACTCAGACGTCAGAGGGTCTCATTCGGCAGGTCTACTACTTGCTTGCTTACGAGGGAAGCCCCCCCCTCCCCCCGGTTCCTTAACGGCCTCTTTGCTCACAGCCTCACTGGCAGCTGGGCTACGTCAGCGATGTCGGGACCCTGGAGCTTGCAAGGGGGCCCGATTCATCAGTAAGCTGAAGTATGACGCGGGCTTGATTCTTGAAGGCTGTTCCGCCACTACGTGCGCATACTGTATGTAACTCAGTACTCTATCATTGCGTGGAAGTTCACGTACATACTTATGTAGAACGTGCCCCGGGCCGGCGGGCGATGATGAATTCAAGTTCGGTGACGATGTGCGCAAGTGAGCAACAACTGCGAATGTTCTATCAGCATCGAAGAGGGAAGGGGAGGGGACTCACATGGTAAGCACTGTTTTGCGTGCCGTTCTCGAGCTCAGTCTAGAACAGATCGATGTAGCCCCAATCACGCATCACAGACAAGAGGGAGATTGAATGCAGCGGTATATTGAATATTCGGAAGAATGTGTACTATGCGAGCAGAATGGCCGAATGGCGCGGGTAGCAGTGAGGCAGTGAGGTAGCGAGCTGGGCGTTAGATAGGATGTAAACACGAATCGCAGCTGGAACGCGTGCACAGCGATGCAAAAGAGGTATACTAGGTATACTAGGACGTGAGAGGTGAGACGTGCGCACACAAACGGACCCGCAAAGCGCAAGCGCAAAGGCGGTACGCAACAAGGTGGGGAAAGAGGAGGAGGGAGGGCCGTCGACGACGCCTCCAAGCAGTAATGGTGGGAGTGGTAAAGTTGGGAACGGGGAAGAGGGAAGTGAGGCGATGGACGGCATACGCGAACCGATGGAGTAAGGTACTGATACATGTAGAGCAGTCCACTAGTTAGTACACATGGGGGTTGAGGGGGCATGCATGATATGTGATATCGTGACCGAAGACACAGACAATGGGGAGCTGGGGAGCCGGGAGGGGCAGCAGATAAGAAAGGCGGGTGGATATGGAAGGGGTTGGTGACGAGCGATGGCGGCGGGCGCCGCGCCGTGAGCGCGGACTGACCAAAGTACTTTTCTCAACGTATTGTTGTTGTTCGTCGACGACTTCCCATAAACCCACCAGATGGTGACTAGCGCCGCGCGGGCAGCGGGCGGCTCCGTCGCTCATCGCTCGTCATGGCGTGTGAAGGAGAATGATAGTAAAGGGGAAAGGAAGATCGGGAACAGATACATCGCGAGCGCAGAGAGCATAGGGTGCGCAAGAGGGGGAGGGGATAAGGCGGAACGATCTAGGTTGATGGGGGCAGAGGCAGGAGAAGGAGATGCCGAAGTCGTTGCTCATTGCGACCCGACCATGACCTTCAGGACCATGTTCCCATCGTCGTCGCGCCCACGAGCGAGGAGCTCAAACGCGCGAGCGGTGTCGCTGAGCGGGAAGCGGTGCGTGATGATCTTCTCGATGGCCGGGAGCTTGCCTGACGCAAGGAGCTCAAGGGCCGTGGGGTATGTGTGTGCATAGCGGAAGGAGCCGTGGATGTCAACCTCGCGCAGCGCTGCCGCTGATAGCGGCAGGGTGACGTTCCGCGAGCCCATGCCGACGAGCATGACCTTGCCGCCGGTGACGGCCGCGTATATCGACATCTGGATGCACGGCTCAGCACCAGTGCACTCGAAGACGACGTCGACGCCCTCGGGCAGTTCGAACTCGGCGAGGGCGGCGGAGATGACTTCCTTTGCGCGGCGGATCTGCTCGTCCGTCGTCTTTGGGCGGTCGGAAATCGGGAGGCAGTAGACCTGGTCGGCGAAGCCGTGCTTCAAGGCGAAGTCGAGCCGTGTCTGGTTGATGTCGATCGCGACGACTCGTGGTGAGCCGTACGACTTAGCGAGTGCGCAGGCGAGGAGACCGATCGCGCCGACGCCGAAGACGAGGACTGTTGAGCGTGTTGGGTTGGTGAGGCCTGCGCGGCGCGCGGCGTGGAGGAGGACGGAGAGAGGCTCTGCGAGTGCTGCTTGCTCAAAGGAGCAGTTGTCGGGTAATCTGCGCAAAGACGCCAGTGTAAGCGAAAATGCTCGACACGTGTTCGATTCGGAGGAAGAGAGGACGTGGAGGGGGCCCGGGAAGGGGCGAAATGAAGACGATAAGGCTAAAGGAGCAGTACTTACGGGTGGAGGACGTGTGCTGGGTGGTTCATGAACTCTTGGAGGGTACCATCGTCGTGGGGGAAGGTCTTCGCGCTGCTGCAGAAGCGCATATTCTTGCAGAGGTTGTAGCGGCCCTTGGTGCAATATGAACAGTTGTTGCACATGATGCCGGCCTCGATGGCGACACGCTGGCCTGGAACAAGGTTCTTGACACCAGGGCCAACTGCAGTGACGATACCGGCAGCTTCGTGACCGAGGACGAGGGGAGCCTGGACGACGAAGTCGCCGTTGCGTCCATGGACGTAGTAGTGCACTACATGGGAAAGAAGAAGGAAGGTTGGAGGAGAAGTAGCGGATGAATATGGACAGAAGACTCACAGTCACTGCCACACAGACCAGTGGAGACTACGGCGACCTGAGCCTGACCCTGCTGTGGGGGCCAGAGGGTGCGCTCCTCGAAGCGGAGGTCCTTTGCGCCGTACAGGACGGCTGCGTTCTGAGAGGGGAGAGCGATGGGAGACATTTCACTGGCGGGGAGGGCTGAGTGTGGCGGGGGTCGGATGGCGGAAAGCGAGACTACAAACACAAGGACTTTATAGCGGTCCCAGCGGATGGAGTCTCGTGAGGAGCGCGTTCTCTGCTCGACCGTGGCCTCCTCTGCTCGCCCCCGGTCCGACCGTCCGCGCAGAAATCCCCTGTGTGATCGACCAGTGCTGACATAAGCGGGGACCCTGAGCACGGGCGTCTGTTCCCTTTGGTCCTCGCCGTTGCACTCGCCGCACTGGCTTAGGACTGACTGCCTTATCGCCCGCCATTTCGCCCGCCTCGCTCTCAGCCAGCAAATCTGTCCCCACAGCATCCGGCATTCGCCCCGGTCCTCCGATCCGGGGAATTAGCCGGTATGGGTACCATCCGACTCGCCTTCCTCATCCGGACAGCTCCTCCTTCCACTTGCTCCAGAGCCAGCATTTAAGCCCTCTCGTCCAAGCCATGGCCACCGCTCCGCCTTTGCCGCAAGCTCTATCGGATCCGTCGGAAACGCTTCCGCCGTCGTCACAAACAGCGTCCAGAAGGTGTTCGTCATGGATCAAACCCCCACCGTCCCCGCACCGCAGCTCTTCTCGCTCGCCGGTCAAAACGTGCTCATAACAGGCGCTACACGCGGTATGTTTCCTGCCACGCACTTGTAATCCGCGCATACATCCACTTTCTACGCAAATGCGCATACACTCAACCCATGCTCGGCCCTTCGTGCCCCTCATTGACCTCTTATCTCCACAGGTATCGGTGCTGCATGCGCCATTGCTCTCGCTCAAGCTGGTGCGAGCATCTGCATCGTGCAACGCCCAGGCGGCACCAACCATGAGACAGCGAATGCGATTGCTGCTCTCGGGCAGACGGTCAAAACCGTCGAGGGCGACTTGGGCGACCTTGACGCCGTGAAGGGTCTCTTCCAGCTGGCGCTCGACGCGATGGGTGGAGAGATCCATGTCCTCGTCAACTGCGCTGGGATTCAGCGGAGATCCCCGGCCGTCCAGTTCCCCGAGTCTGACTGGGACGATGTGCGTCTTTTCTCTCGTTTCCAATCTCCGCCTCTCCTCGTACCTTTCCGCCTTTTTCCTTTTCCCGCATGCCTTTCATTTCACTTTTGAGTTGGTTCTGGCGTGTGCGGATTCTTACTGACTGCCGTCTCTCCTCTCTGTTTTTCCACGGATCTCCCAACTGCTCCCTTTCCGGTCGCCGCACATCATCTATCGTGCAAACAATCCTCACTCCTCCCGTCCGCCCACCTGGCTTATCGGGTCCTCGCTTCTACCCCTCTTTACCCACCCTATGCGACTTGAAACACGTCTGTCCATCGCGACTACCTTCCTGCACGTGTCTCCTCCCGTCCGTGCTGGGAATAACCCCGTTCATGTGTCCGTCTTCGGCTACGTCACCTGCGCATCCTACTCTCGCCACCATCGCTCTGGCTCATGAAACCTATCCTCCTTCAACACTATGTCCCTCGTCTTATCGTCGCTTCCTTTCTAATGGCGTGCTCTGGGTGGTTCTCGACGGTCGCTTGGGGTCATCCCACCTCCCGTCGGGTCGCCCGTCGCTCGCACATCGCCGGACGCTATTGCATGCTCGTCGTTGCCTATCGCGTCCGTATCACTCAAATCTGCATGCACTCTGACCTACTCCCATTCACCGCCCACGACGACGGCGCGTCGTCTTCTCTCGCTGCTGCGACGACGCTCCTTTTCCGCATCCGTACCTGCGCATCGTCCTCGCGGTAAACGTCATGCGTGTCCCACCCGCCGCGTCGCTCTGGCGCACGCCCATACGCGCTGATCACCGATCGCGGATCGCAATCGCGCCTGGTAATTTCATGGCACTGCACCTGCGCCTTCGCCGTGGGCCGTCCGTGTTCGTTCTGCACTCTCGCCCCTTGCCATACGTCACCGGGTCTCGTTCCCTTCACGTCTATATCCCCTTTCGGGCCTTCGTTCCGATCGTCGACGGCCCATATTCTCCTTCGTACGTACACACGCCGTGCGCCTAACTCCCCCATGCATGCGATCTGTGGCTCTGTGGCCCTGTGGCCGACCTCGCTCGTTTCCGAACTAAACCCGTCGTGCAACCGTATCGACGCCCATCTTCCATCGTCTCGCGCTTGGCACGCCTTCTGCTCCCTACCGTCTGGCCACACATTTTCCTATTGCTGCTCACACTTCCCGCTTTCTGCATGGCACTTCTTGCCTGTCCTCCGCTCTCACCCCACTGCTGCGCTTGCCTCCCTCCTGCGCATCCCTACATGCTGCCCTGCACCTTGCGGTGAAACCTTGAAACCTTGCCTGGCGTTGACGCAAGCAGGTGCTCAACGTCAATCTCAAATCCGTGTGGCTGCTCTCGCAGGCCGCGGGGCAGCACATGGTCCCGCGTCGCCGGGGGAAGATCATTAATTTCTGCTCGCTCCTCACATTCCAGGTCAGTCGCAGTCTTCTGCAATTTGCCATTGTCTCCACTCTGTCGTTCCTCATTCCCGTTTCCCGTACAATCGCCGCGTATCCGATGGGAAGAGGGGGAAAGAGGGGACGAAAGGGGGATCGCCCCCTTCTCCCCGTCGTCGGCTCAGACTCGCAACTCGCCCGTGTTACATGTTTTCGTCCATGCTGACAATCGCCTCTTTTGTTTTCCATTGCTCCTTTGATGTCTCGACATGTGCGTTGTGCGACTTCCGCTGTGTAGGGCGGGTTCACGGTCCCCGCGTACGCTGCAGCCAAGGGCGCGCTCGGGCAACTGACCAAGGCCCTCAGCAATGAATGGAGCAAGGAGAACGTCCAAGTCAACGGTATCTGCCCTGGATATATCGCCACCGACATGTACGTCCGCTCTCCTTTCTCTCTACTTTTCTCCCTCTTGTACCTCTACGAGAGGTCGCCGTGCGTCACTCTGCCACCGTCAACGGTGAGAGACCGCCGGGCGCTCGATTTACCTTTTGCTGCACGTCTCCAGTCGGACGGTAGCCTGTAGCCTTTAGGCTAGTAGACTGCAGACGTTAGACGGGCGTGGGTTTCGTCGCCCTCATCGTCTTCTTCCGTCTGTGCGTTCTTCGCCGATGCACCGATCCGTCGCTCCGTCGTTCCCGAGCCCGAGCCCCGGTCCCGACGGGTCAGAAGCACACGCTGGACGGCATCGGGTGGGCGTGCGTTGTTTGTTGTGTGTCGGTTTGTCTTCTCCCTTCTCTGAACCTTTCTCCGATCGAGTTCGAGTTCTTTCGGGGATCGAGGCCGCACGTGAGACGGACGGATGCTGTCAGTGTGCAGTGGCAAGCCATCGACAATTACCGCGCCCATCTGTCCGCTCTCTAGCCCATCATTCCTCGCAGAACTAGATCCGTACACTCGTTGACTCGTAGGCTCGTATTTGACGTGATACACGTGTGATGCGCACGCCCGCTACAGCGCCTCTTCCGCTCCTGTTCGCGCTTCTGTTGTGCGTTTTGCTCGCCCGCCACACTTCCTTCACCGTCCTCGTGTTCCCAGGCTGTTCTCGAGTCTCCATGGTCCGGGGTAGCGCAGCGGCTGCGCACAAAATTGCGATCGCGATGCACACTGATTTTCCATGGTATTCATTCATTCATCTCGTCCATCCTGTAGTCTAGTCGATCCCTCCGCGGTGATCACAACTTTGCTTCTCTGCACGTCCTCCTCCTACACTCACTGACGAACACGAACAGGAACGAGAAACTGCTCGCAGACCCTGTCCGCCTGCGCCAGATCTCGGAGCGCATCCCCGCGGGCAGGTGGGGCGAGCCACGGGACTTTGCCGGCCCCGTCGTCTTCCTCGCGAGCGCCGCGAGCCAATACGTGTGTGGAGAGCTGCTGGTCGTCGATGGAGTGAGTTCCTTTGTTCTCCCTTTCCCACCTTGCCTTCGCTTTCCCTTCCTCTGCCCCGTCCGGACATCGGATTGCTCCATCCCTCCTTACCGCTCCCCCGGAGCGGAATGGACAGCTGGGTGTTGTGGAGCGGGCACGCGATCGCTTGCGGCCCGGTATTGTAGTGGCTTTCTGTGTGACGGTGTGTGCTGACTGCTTCCTCGGTGTCTTTCTGTCTCTCTTTCCATTATAGGGATGGATGGGGCGGTGAGCGTGGCTTGCGACTCTGATTGCTGTGGCTCTCTCGGACGACCCTGGGGAGCACGAGGAGAAATGATAGCCCGTGAGTCATCGGACCTTGGGGGGAGAAGTCGTGCCGGATCCAACAATTAACAATCAACAATCAAGGAGGAAAGAGAAGAAAAGGAAAAAAAGGAACGGAAGAAGTGATGTATCTGCATTTCTGGCGTACTGTTGTCCACATGCACCAAATGTACCAATAACAATGGAGGACGCGGCAATTGTTTGTTGGTGTCCGAAGCTTGATACATACCGTCCTCGAATGCAGCATCTCGACGGGCAGTTTGTGCAGTAGAAGAACTGAAGTACTGAAGACACTGAAGAGGGAAGAGGGGTGCCGGTGGTATCCCTGCGCGCGCGCGCGTAAAATTGCTGCTTTCCTCCGATAATGTCCGTATGACAAACAAGTACTTCGTCTCGCCGACAGCTTGCACGGGTTCTTGCCACACGCTCCAACAAGCCGTTACGACAAACCCCCATTCTACACGGGGTTCTTGTCAGGGCGCCCAGTGCATCGACTCCAACTTCGATTCTCTTGAGCTTCTTCTGGGCTAGCTGCGCTTTTTTCTTCGTTCAGCTTCCCGCTCCATCCTCCATTTCCTCCTCCACAAGTGACGAGCGACTCTCCATTCCTCTCTCGCGTAAATACCTTCAGCCGTACCTAGGTGATCGCGGGCACTCGGGACTCGGAACCCGGGCCCGAGCACCGAGATCGCAAGGCGGGGGTCGAAGGAGAGATCGTACCCGTGAAAGGCGCAACCGACCGATCGCTGTCAAGTCACTGAGTCTGCTTGGCGCAAATTGTTGTCTCGTCTCAATTTAGCAGAATTTAGCGCGGGACAGTACTGGGTGGGGTGCCGACGGGTGCCGACGGCGGGTGCCTCGGGGCGGCAGTCGAGAGAGTCGAGACCGTCCATGCGCCGCCGCCTTTACGCGTTCTATAGCTACATAGTGCTTATTACTTACGGGGCTTACGGCCTCTTTTACATACATACCTTTACGACCTGCACGGGTCTATCTAGACTCTTCGAGTCTCCCCTTCGCGGTCAATGCATCAGACGCGACTGCCGTCGGGCGCGTGGATCAGAATCCATTCGTTCTGGTGTCCGTTGCGCACGTCGTCCCGACTGCCGAGACCTTCCGAAACAGACGAATGAGTACTTGATATGTATGTATCAGTATCACAATCGGCCGTTGGGTGTCGAGGCCTGTGGGGGACCGTAAAAGCCGTTGGCGGCCCGCTGGGGACGTGCACGGGTGATGTGTTTCCGTAAGTACTTCTGTCGTGCCTTATACTGACACTGCGAGGAACGAATATTTTAATAAGTAGAGTGTGTGCCGCATGGCGCGTCGACTCGGTGCAAGAATGGAGGGGGGCGCGCCTTGCGCGGCATCGGAATGGACAGCCCGAGTCCCGGAGAACCCCTCCCCTCTCCAAGCCCAGTGGAATTGACGCACCGCACTTGGAGTTGAGGAGGGAAGAAGGGGGGAGAGAGTGCAACGATTCATGAAGGCGGTTGGACGCTCCGAAGGATGCCACGGACGGCTCCGGATGTCGTACGTGAAGATGCTTTGTGCGGTGCGTAAGTCGATATCTCGTACTCAAGCTTCATGCCGCTCAGGAGCCCGCAAGCGTCTTGTGCTGCACTGGCAAACGAACTTGTTCTGCTCCATTCCGGGCCTATACGGCCGCTACCAGACGAGGTGCGTGAGCACTCTATCACTCGACGCTGATAAATGTAAAGCGGCTTGTTATGATAGCTTGTAATATGCGTACCTCGCTTGATCGGTGCGCACCATAGCCGCCTGTTGACGTCTATCACAACCATAGCACTATCATCAACGAGCCCGAGATAATCGGCAAGTATGTAGCGTCGCGGGGGCCCATCAACGTTCGGGTCCCCGCCCCGATCGTCCGTACGCGTACAACCTACTCGTCGCGGCTCTGATTGTACTTCTTTCTACTCAACGCCGCGGATCCCTGTGGCCAATCCAGACGCGTGCCGCAGCAGTCCCCATCACGCATGGCAGCCGGGTAAACAGAACAAAGAAAAAAACACAACATCGCTCTGCGGTCCGGAAAACACACATCAATCCATATGCATCAGCACCGTTGATCCAGCCCGAAGCTGCCATACTCGCGCACAATGCAGGGCCCCCGCTAACGTTCCGTCGGCACCCCCCCGCTGCTGGAGAGGAGGCGGCCCAGACGCAAGCGCTGCGCCCCCGATCCAAGAACACGAGGCAGGGTACATAGGGACCTACGAGCGGCGGCCGTAGGCCTGCATCAGCCGAGCTTGCGGCCCGCGGTGCGGCCCAGAACGGCAGCCCCACGAGAGGGCTGACGTCGAGGTGTGCGCAACGGCGGGGACCGCGGCTGGTGGGGACTCACCTTCCCGCAAAGGACGGTGACGATACGAAGCTTTCTGCGTCTGGGTAGTACACACAACGGTGAACTTACTGGGCACGTCTTAGAATGCGGGAAGCCCTGCGGATTCCATGCACCAGAAGGCACCCGAACGCCAGGAATGTTCAGATTTCGCTGGTCGGGCGGTAGTTTATGTTCAAGACTCGGAGAAGCGGTGGGTTGTGTATCCCCGAGTGTCCTTGCTTCTGATAGGGAAGAGGGCTGTAGTCGCGTTCTCATCCTATCTGCACGCACGACGAGCGGAGGGTCATCAGACTCAGCAATGCGACGTAAGAAGCGTGCAGCGCTCTCTATTTTAGACCGTTCGACCGTCTCTGGAAACTCGCAATCGAGAGAGAAGAGGGTGCCTGTCGTACCCAATTGACAAACTCGCAACACCAGCCGCGAAGAAGAGGGCTTCGTGTGAGGTCCAGGTCCTCGAGATCCCCATTCCGCAAGGGCGGAGGACTCAGCGCGCGGCCCAGACAGGTCTCCGAGAGCGCAAGGATCAAAGGAAGGGCAAAGGTTGACAGCTCCCAGAAGGCGGTGGCGTCAAGCGCATTCTCGAGAAGGGCGAAATGCATCGGCCTTGCTACTGAACCGCCAGCGGAAAGGAAAAGAAGCGGGTTCCTCCCACGTCTAGAGGGTGTGCGAGGCGGTCATGTGTATACGCGTGCTCGCAACTGGACGACTTCAAGCTCGGATACGCCGTGCGCCACGGGCTGGACCATGATCGTACCATCGTACCATGAGCTCATCCTCATCGTGGCCAATCGTGGCCGTGTTCCATTAATTGTCGGGAAAGATCAGAGGCCGCTGTCTTGTTTCTCGCCGTCTCTAGACCTCCAGGGTGCAATTGCAATAGGTCCTACACCCTAAAAGGCCGCACGATTGAGACACCCGCACAAAGAAAGGACGCACCGGTGAGCAGGTACTGAAAGCGAGGCCGCGGCCGGAGATAGAGGACTTGTGCACGAATCTCTGTCGCGGGTCTCGCGTCTTGCGCCTCTCCGCTACGATTTGTGCCACATTCTTGCCATAAATGGCATCTGTATTTTGTCGATCTTAGCAGCGTTGCGCACGTTCGTTCCCTTCTCCGTTGGCCGCTGGGTGCGTGCATGTGCATGTGGGGGAGGAGGAGTCAGCTGGACGAATGTATTACACTATCAGCGATACAGTCGTGTGCGGTACCAGAGGCACACGACTCGGCAAGGCGGACAGTAACGAACCTCGCCACCGCTAGCTAGCCACAGAGCTTGCTGCTGAGAACTTGCGAAGGCTGCGGCCATTGCGATTCCCACCGGCGAGAAGTCGGGTCCCAGTGCGAGAACGCAGGAAGCCGAGAGAGGGAGCGCGCTCGTGCCTGCGCCTCGCTGCAACGAGGCAGACGTCATGATGCATGATCTTCCAGACGACCCATGAGGCAGGCCTAAACACCCAGGAGCGCACCCGCACGCCGGAGAGTGGTGCATGTGAGCCTGTGGAGAGCCTTCGGTGTGAGAACGCACGCACCTCTGTATGGTACTTCTGGACCCGCGCAAGCACATCGCGATCACTGCAAATGAAGGCATTAGACTTAGCGCAAGGACGGCAAGAGAAGGATGCCCGCGTCCTGATCTGGCGACGATAACATACCGCTCCAAGGCCGTGTCAAGCGTCCTTTGCCGTAGAGCACAGGCAGATCAGGGAATCTGCGAGTATTTCCAAGGTGATACCGGGGTGATAGAAGCGCAGTGGGCAGATGACCATGGAAGAACGCACTCCGCTCGACCTGTTCCATCAGGCGTAGCGGTGCGTGTTGCAGCTCTTACCTCTTGGAGATGCTCGTCGCCGCCACATACGGTCAAGGTGTGGCCAGACGCCATAAGCAGCGTGGGCCACACCCGGGGATCTTCAAGCATCCCGTGTTCTGGGCGTCGGACGATGTAAGGGTGCTTGGGCCTTGTCCTTTCCTGAACATCGCCGTGAACGAATGGCAGACCTGCAGCACACGGGAAGCCGGGGCAGCACGTCAGCGAGGATGTGCCAGGCTGCACAATCTGATACGGGTGGTGAGAGCAGCCGAAGAGGGCGCATTCATTCGCGCTTGCTTGCTTGCTAAGTCATTGTTCCTGCTCGTTCCGTCCCCACCCCTGCAGGTCATAGATCACGGCGAACGGTGAAGGCGAGAGGTAAATTTGACGCAACGATGCCTCAGAACTGCGTGGAGTGGGAAGAGCTATCTCCCTGAATGAGAGCATTCTGGACACTTGTCGGAGAGCCGAGCGGTGGAGCACGCAGGGCGAGACGTCGATAATGCGCCTGGTGTGCGTTCCATAGATGGCCAGGTGAGGGGTGGTGTCAGACCAGTAGGTGCTTGATGGAATATGGGTAGGTAAGCGCTGTGGCCAGAAGTGAGAGGCTAGGAAAACTGCAACGGCTGTTACGATAACCGGTGTCCTGAAGTTGTTGTTGATATAGTATACGGGCGGTCGAGACAGAACTCTAGGATAGCATGCACGTAAAGTCATCGCGACACTCGAGTGTCGCCTCGTCGTGGAACGTCTTGACCACATTCAGGGTCATAGCCCATCCAGCGGACCTGCGCCAGCCCCAAGGCGTACTCGCTGCATCGATGCGCGCCCTTGGTTTGCGGACACGAGGGCATGGCTATCATGACCACGACGGTGCCATCGTGGCTACTTCGCCCAACCAGCTCTTCTTCGTCAGGGTCCCTCCTTCTCAGCATCTGGAAAGTATGTCTGCAGTACGTACAATTGCGGTGGCCATGCGACCAGGGCCCAGAACGCGTGAGAGAGAGGTGAAGTAACAATATGGCGCGCGAGAACGCACCTCGGCTTCCGCTTCGGCGGTTTAGAGCTTCCAGCGGAAGCAGACTCAACCGCGGGACTGGGACGGAGTGCCAAAGGCTGTCCGACGTGCAAGTCTGTTATTGGCCGTATTCGCCCATACGGAGAGAGGAGAGACACTTGCGCGCAGATGCTCCCATACACAGTCCGACGCCATCGTCCCCCGCACGACCTTCCTCGTACACACATCCCACAGCTCCGGCACCGGTCTTCGCGGCTGAACGACGGGCTCCGACGGTTCTTCCAAGGCAAATAGGCCGTACTGTGTTGCAAGAAAGAATCGAATCCTCGGCCACACAACGCCCCCTGTCATACCTAGCGCGAAAATACCCAAGAACGCCACGAGTAAGGCGAAGGTGAGGCTTGACCGGGTGTGCCCATTGTCATCAGACATCCGTGTCGTATGGTGGTGGTTGAGGAGAGGGAAGCGTTAGATTGCGAGCAGTGCCATGACCGTCTGACGAAGAGAGTACAAGGGTGTCGGAGGAGCGCAGACTCGGACTCGGACTCGAGTGTCGGAGCGCCAAGTATCGGATACCATCATTGCAACGGAAGCTTGGGCGCAGGCGGCAGAGCACTCTAGTCCCCTTTGAGCGCGAGAACACCACCTCCAACTCAACGTTCAACGCCGCAGGCCATCTCTGCTCGTCTTATACATCATCCTACGCTAGACACATATCTATCCAAGTCCATCAATCATCTACAGCAACCAAGCACCAAGGCACCCTACACTCCGGCTGTCTTTTTCAACACCGCAAACTCCTGCTTCCCAGTCGCCTTGCACAATGAATAGAACTGTGACTGGGGGTTAGAGAGGAGCGCTGCGGGCGTATCGAACTCGGCGATGCGCCCTTGGTCCAGCAGCATCACCTGTGTGGCGGGGGAGATTGTGTTAGAGATCATTAGTTGGAGAGGACGTAATAACAGAGCCTCGAGCCCACTCACCCTGTCGTAATCTATAACTGTACGCAGGCGGTGCGCAATCGTGAGTATCGTGCTGGACGCGAACTCGCTGAGAAGAGACAAAGGGGTCAAAGACTGTTCGAGCAGATGTTTCCCGTCGGACTCACTGTCGTATCGTCTTCCCGATAAGCTCGTCCGTGGCATAGTCCACGCTGCGCAGACGAGTCAGTATTATTCAAACGCCCGGCGTCATGAGAACGAGGCTTACCTCGCAGTCGCCTGACACGCGAAAAAAGGATAGCCACACGGATCAGCCAATCGCCCGTCGCGCTCCGCGCCCACTCAGTCTGACACCGGACACGCACCTCGTCCATCAGAAGCACTTTTGAACGCTTCAGGATCGCACGCGCCATGCATAGCAGCTGCTTCTCGCTTCCAGAGCGCGCACGGCAGGTCAGTAGACTGTCTTTGCATGCAGGGACGCAATCGGAGATCCATTTCACTCACCCAGTCGAGAAATTATCGCCCCCTTCGGAGACGGGAGAGTCTAGATTGCGGAACACGTTCGCGTTCACACCCTCATCTTCCTCCGAGACGTCGCCCGCCGGGATGAGATGCACCCTTCGGAGGGCTTCGTACTACCCACAACCGTCAGTCTAGACCCCCTCGGACCAAGCGGAAGAGCGCAAAGTACGTACAATCTCGGCGTCCTCGTATTCATCGAACACATCAAGAGTGGTACGCAGGGTGCCACTCAGGATCGTGGGGTCCTCTGGAAAGTTCGGACATGAGTGATTGGCTGATGAAGCACGTTGGGGGATCGGAATGAACGCACGAGGTATGATGGTGAGTTTGCTCCGGAGATCTGTCAGACCAATCTTCGCAATATCCAAACCGTCGATGAGGATGCGGCCTTCCACAGGTTCCACGAATCGGAAGAACGACAGCGCAAGGGTGCTCTTCCCCGATCCCGTACGACCCAGAATGCCGACTTTCTCACCAGGGCGCACCTCAAACGAGAGGTGGTGCAGCACGTTGGGCAGGTCAGGCTGTCCAATCGTCAGCAGGCTTCGTCAGGGTCCACATTCCAGAAGACAGAGTACAAAGGAACGCACCGCGTATCGGATGACCAGATCCTCACACTTGATCACCCCGCTCGTGGGCCACGACGCTGGGGGTCGGGGTTCCACGAACTCTGGCGGCTCCCGGGGAAGTTCTGAGAACTCCTTGACACGTTCCACAGCGACCTGCCGGTACCTGTCAGGGCGCTCATGATGACAAGGAGGGACCTTTTCTTACCATGGATTGTTCCAGACCCACGAAGCGACGAACCTGGTACCCAGTTTGTCATTGCATTCCAGACGCACAGAGCATATAAGACCCACCAAGAAGAGAAGCTAGAGGAGGAGGCAGGTCAGTTACCCTCCCACAGGATGACAGACCGTCGCTACTCACATCGCTCAAGAGGGATGTCGCAAACGCCAAAGCGAATCCGGCAAGAGAAGCGTCAATGGTCGGGGTAAGGACAGCGACGAAGGCGGTGATCCCGATGACAGCGCTGGACAGGAGATTGAATCGGGCAGACAACCAGCGGTTCACTGAGGGTAGGTCGTCAGCGGCAGCTTCTTGCCTCGCCTAATTCCTCGGACTCACCACCCCACATCCAGTAGTACGGGTTGGAGTTCTAAAGACAAATGGTCTCGGTCATCAAAACGGTGATCTAGTAATGGAGATCGCGTACGGTATCGGCGCATCGAAGCATGTCGCGCAGGAATTTCGAAGATGCACCAAAGGCACGGAGAACGGCGACCCCAGCGATCGTTTCACCGTAGATTGAGTATAGCGGAGACCGAGTGACGGAATCTGCAGCGGAACCGGGATCGGGATCGTGAGCAGATTCCGTTCCGAGGGTAGCGGAACACGGAGCGCACCTAACCGGCGCATGTCGCGGGATGTTTGCCCGTAGACCTTCGCGGAGTGAGTGGGTCGTCATGGGAAGCATAGACGTGACCGATGACGCAACGTACCTTGCCAACTGGGACCCATGACTCGGCGTCAGCAATGATCGACGGGGGAAGCCTCGAAGTACTCACCGCTGTAGTAGAGCGACCCGAAGATGAGGGCCGCAATAATGAACGGCGGTCCGCCCACCACCGACACCGTAATGAACGTCGTTGCGACAGCGAAAGCGTTGAAGACGCTCCGCCCGAAATTGTCAGGCAAACTACTATCAATACCTAGATAATGACATGGTTAACCTCAAGAGTAGTATGTGGTGATAGTCGTCAGCACCTTCGAAGTCCTTCCCGAAACGGTTCAGCAATCGGCCTCGCGAGATGGTATCGTGGAAGCGAATGTTTGCGAACAGAACGCCCTCGAGGAGCTCTGCAGATTGTGTATGAGCAAGCTGCCAGGTCCGACTATAAGACACTTACTTTGGTATAGTACAGCTGACGCGTGAATGCCACCGTTGTCTGATGACACGAGTAAGAGGCGCGTCGCGCGAACTAGCAGAAGCACTCACACAGCACGAAGAATCTCAGAGTAGTGAGAACCAAACCTGTAGAAATTATCAACATGAGACCCGGACTATGTGTTCGTGGTACTTGCCGATGGCAGTGATCTAGAAAGAAATGTGCGAGATTGTAAGTGACATAGTGCAGAATGGATATCCGTGACATACCCCAGCATATACAGTGATGTAGAACGACGGGGGATGAGGCTGCTCTTTTTGGAGGTAGGACCCGGACCATACCCTACGAAATCTTGCATAAGCTATCGTGCAACGAGTCGACGCATGAGACGCACCGTAGCCAACCGTTCTCGAACACCGGCGCCAACGCCGCCAAACCCAATGCGCACACGAATGTGACCCAGTAGCCGTATCCTCCGCACGCCTGGAAATACGACAACCAGATATCCTTACCGATGCGTCCCACCGCGCGTTTCTCCTCCTCCACAAGCTTCCTAGGAGCTTTCTTCTTCTCCGGCTTCGCATCCGATTCAATCGTGGTGGGCGCGACCGTCGAGCTTACTTCAGAGCCACTCGCTGTCGTCTCCCGCACAGTACTAGTCTCAGTTGCTACTTCGGTGAGTATCTCTTCCACCCTCTCAACCGTGGTCTCTTCCTTTTCATCTGCGGGGTCAGTCGCGCCAGATTGGACAAGAGTCTGGAGGACGCCCGAGCTCTGGAATCCCTCATAGCCGCCGGAATACTGGGTACGCCCATTGTCCAAGGAGACGATGTAACTCGCTCCGGGCGCGCAAAGCTGTACGTGGTGCGAGACGAGAACGACGGTGCGGCCACGCATCAATTCACCTTTGAGGCACTGGTGATAGAGATGATGCGCGGTGTGGGCATCGACTGTGCAACAGTCAATGCCGGTATTACGTCAGAAGGATACACATGATATACACACCTGCTGAGAGCACGTCGTCAAGGAAGAGGACCGACGCCCGAGAGTACACGGCACGAGCCAAGGAGACTGTCGGTAGAGAGTGTCAACTTCGCCCACGGCTCGCGCCAGCACGACTCGCGCCAGAATGGGACGTACCTCGCGCTTTCTGACCTCCGGAGAGGTTAACCTAGAATAGACAGATGAGTACAGAAAGCAAAGTTTAGATACGCAACAATATGCCGCAAACAACTCACACCACGCTCTCCAATTTCAGACTGATCGCCATCCTCGAGGATCTCAAGGTCACTGAGCAACGCGCAGACCTAGCCAGGACTCAGTGTTCCTGCCCCAATTACAACTGAGCGACTGGCGTACCTCTAACGTCTTCTGGTACCGCTCCTCCACGTACGGAAGATGGAACAGTATGTTATCTGCAGATTGCTCAGCATCCCAATTCCTCATTCTAGCCGCAAACTATCGGCACTCACCTCTGATCGACGCATTGCGCAACCAAGCCGACTGCGGCACATACGCACAAACGCCCTCCACGACCCATTCCTCTTGGGGCACCTCAACGCCCGCAAACAACGCAATGATATCCGGCGGCGACCTGGGACAGAACATCTGTCCAGCAAGCAAGTCCGCCTCGCCTAGGAGCGCGAGCAGGAGTAGCGACTTCCCGCTCCCGAGCTTACCGCATATGAGCGAGAGCTGGCCAAGCGGGAACTCGAGCGTCAGGTCCATGAGTATGAACTTGTGCCGGGGCGTCGACGCGGCCGAGGGTACTGCGCTGCCGTGGGATCGGTCTTGCGGCCAAGTGATCGTTGCAGATTGCAGGGCGATAGGGTGCGCCTGGCCGTCGAGCGGGGGCACAGGGGTTACTTCCGCACCGTGCAAATACTTCTCGATACGGCGAAGGGACACGGCTGACTGGAGCATGTTAATCAGGGTTTCGGGCAGAGCGTTGAGCGCGAACTTCATCTCGTTGAACACTGAAACGAGGTAAGTATCATCAGTAACCAGGTGAGCACCAGTGACATACCGCTGATCTACAATCTCAAGTCAGACCAATGAGCAGCAAGAATAACTCGAACAAGTACCGAGGTGAATGCGATGGACGGCGTCAATACTTGCTTGCGGACGACCGCATAATGCCAGAAGGACACAAGCGTGACAAGGATAGGCGATCCATTCCTGAAGAACTATTGAGCGATCGTTATACTAGGCAGAGATGTCCGTCTTACCAGATCAAGTTCCAGAGCACCTCGATCATGTAGTTGAGCTTCTGGTATTTCAACTCGCGCTTGCGAATCTTCAGTACTCGAGCCTCGAAGCTCCGCTCCCAAGCCATGAACTGCGATTCCAGTGAGCAGCCCCCTGAAGCCTGTAGGAAACAGACGATACAGACCTTAAGCATCCGGATGCCTCCCAAGATCTACGACCGACAGATCAGCGTGCGGTTTCTCTCGGCGCGCAGTCTGTGTCGGTGTAGTACGAACCTCATTCATGAGCGAGACACGCTCATCGCGCGCCTTCATCAGGTTATCCTGCGCACCCACTACGACCTTCCCGGCAAAGTGGTTCATAGGCAAGAACAGACAAGTCACCGCCAGTCCAAAGAAGCACGACACGCCAAGCAAGCTATACAAGAACAGTGTGCCAATCAAGATCTCGATCGGCGCGTCGATGATCGTGAACAAGTGCCACGAGAACTCGGCGACACGGTCCACGTCCGTCGTCATGAGCGTCATGATCTGCGCCTTACTTGAAAAGTCGTCCTCGCCGTCCTTTTTCTCCTCCTTCTTGTCCTTGTCCCTGTCTGCGTCGGCAGTGTCAGAGGAGGAGGAGGACGCGATGTCCTTGCGCACGAGGGTCTTTGCGAAGAGGATCGAGTTGAGCTGGATGCGCATCCGGACTTGCAGCGTTGTCGTGGAGAGCGACCACAACTGGCCAGTCACTTCAACATTACACGTGCGTTAGAGGTTGAATACCTGTCAAAGGTGGGACTTACGGAGTTGCGTTACGGCATTGCTGGAGAAGAGTCCGACGCAGAACACGAAGCCCCATGCTCTCGACTCGCGCAAAGGGTCGACTTCCAGATACCGCACGACACGCTGCAAGAAGAACGCAGGCACGTAGAACATGGTCCCGCAAACCGCGGCAAGAACAATGATCGCCCCCATCGTCTTCGCGTTCACGCGCAGGATGCGGTACGCCAGCTCGAGACCTGAACCTGAGGTTGGACGCCACGATCCGACGGTAAGTTTCCACCGTCGCATGGCGGCGCGCATGCTCGCAAAGATTGCGGTTGCACGCATATCCGCGGCGACGATAGGGAGGTCGCCGATTTCGAGGCTCTCAGCTGTGTTTCCGAGCATGACCACCTTGGTTGTGTAAGAGAAGAGAAGGACATCCCATATAGAAGCACCTATTAGCTATATTAGCATCGGTTCGTTCTATACGGTTAACACTTCAACATGACGATGCACTTTGTCCGATAACACAGTTCACCAAAAGCACCGTATCATGAATACGAAAGCGCCCGCGACGTATAGACATGAGCACCTAGACTATCACCGTCAAACGAGCATCGTGTCTAAGATGTAGGATCCTTGGCTGATATCCTGGCCAGCACCAGATTAGTTTCGGGCGATACCCGAGGTTCGGCCCCATAATATCTTTCATGGCAGGCAGGCCCCCCTTTTGATGGAAGAAAAGGCGATGCAAAGGGATGACTAGTAGTCACCTATTCATCGCGTTTTCCTTCGACAGAAAGCAATTGCATACAAACCGAGCGGTATTGGACATCCAACAACCAAAAAGCTGAACAGATAAAGAACAATATTCCAACACACCTGTGATACCGCATACATTATCATCGTATTTTGAAGTGACCTGCATAAGCGTTTTGTCCGAGTATATTTGCTCGGATGGTAAATGCAGACGCGGCCCACGAGGGGTGGTGACCGAGATGACCAGGTTCACCGCATACAGTGCAAGCACGGTGTACCATAGCACCAATGGCGCTCCAGACTCTTCAAAGACAGAGACCACCAGCCCTGAGAAAGGTTTCGATGGGAGAATGGCCGTAGTACCGAGGAACGCAGTGGCGGCCAGAGACAGCACGAAGATGTGGATGATGGACCGAGAATGCTTCGAGTACGTCTGGTTGAGTGTGAGCGCAGAGATGACGAGAGCGTAGAGCGCGAAGGCGACGTGTAACGAGTAGACGGTGATGTTGGGTCTGTCGTCTTCGATGATTGACCAGCCTAAGGATATGCTTTGGATAACGAGGATAGCCGTAAAGACGATGGCCATGGTGAGTTTCCTCAGCCAAATCTGGTGTGTGCATTGATACTTGATAAACGTCGCCGGAAAGTCGCTATTGTGAGTACCACATACCTTCCTCCAGAACCCTTTTTCATCTAACGGTATCCCATCTATCAGGTCCTCAGGCTTCGTGACGTCGAACGGGTCTCGCGCAAGCCCTTCCTCTCCCTCCACGAAGGTCGGGAGCGCATTTTTGCCTTGACTTGATCTGTGAAACGTATACTCCGCAAGACTGCCACCTAGAGTAACTGCGAGGGCGATTGCGATAGGTAGTTGGTATTGTGGCATGTCGTGCAAGCGCCGCCGAGAGTGTGTGTGCGGAACGAGGAGCGTGAAGCCAACGAACAACAGATACTTATCGCAAAAGCCTCTCAAGGCTCGGTGCCGTAGCGAAACGTAGAGTCAGAATGGATGAGGATGACTGGCGGAAGTCAGAAACTCCGACAAGCTCGCAATACCGGTATCTTCGGCATGCACAACTCATTTGATAAGATTAGGGCCTATCATATGACGTTTGTGGCCACGAATGTTGTATCTAGACTGGAGCAACCACACACTTTCGATAGGTGTTCTCAGTGCTAGCTTTGATCTCGCGCAGCGCAAACCTTCACTAGCACTACGCAGAACAACAAGTCGAGTCATCACAATTCTAACAAAACCAGAGCGCCAGTTTATCCTCAGACGCCCAAGATACGCCACCGTATCGGTCCGGCGCCGAAGTAGACCATTTGAATCCCAGAGGGAGTCGTTAGTAGTAGTACTGGCGGCTTTGAGCTAGACTCCTCCCTCCGTGTTCAAGCTCAGAATGAACCTAGGTGCTCATGATTGATTGAACCTTTCGAGCTTGGGGAGTGTAGCAACGCGTGGCGACGCGCGTCTGGTCACGCGCGTGACATGACGCGTCGTGGCCTTGACGATCACAAAGATACATACGTAATACTCGCCTGATGGTACACGAGAAATACACACAACAGCGATATTAATCACCATGACATATCTGCACACAAGCATGATCAACATCGTAAGACTCAGTCAGACAAGGAATAAAAAACTGCGACGCACCCATTTTCTGCTTCACCTTCCGTGTCTCTTCCATGAGTGCCATGACATGCTTATCGAGCATATCGACGTAGGGCTTCAGCGACGTGCGTTCCCAGTCGGAATGGTGTTCTCCAGCACCGTTCTCTCCAGGCTGCGGAAGCGCGAGCTTATCGAGCTCCCGGAGCAGCTGGCCCACCGTTGGCACCCGCGCAGGATCGAACTTGTCGATCGTTCGGGGATCCACAGGAACACAGACACGGCCGGTCTTGGGGTGTACACAGAATGGTGCCTTGAGCAAGTGGTTACGGTGTTTGGACACCTCCGCGTCAAGTCGTGGGTACGTGTACTGGAGCACGATGTCCTCCTTGGCGGCGTTCAACGCCTTACGAAGCGTCGCATATAAGGGAACAGACCGGAGATTCAGATAGAGCGAAACGTACCGGATAATTTCTGTTACCCTTGCCCCGTTTCTCTGCGATTTCTTGCTCGACATCTTGCCATTTGTCTTCTGAAGACCTGTCAGGATCCGCTTCCCAATTCTCCTTCAAGTTCGCCACCGTGTCCTTGTCAGGGATGAGGTGCAGCAGCGCCTGCCAGCCCTCCTCAGACGCGAAGCAGTCCTGGTCCGCGAGGATAAGGTCATGGAACACTGGCTCAAGCATCTTGTACGCTGAGCTACACCGCCCGTTAGTCTCCCATACACTGAGTAGACAAAATGAACACGTACGCAATCGACGGCGGCAAGGGCTTCGCGCCTATCCGCACATTCACCTTCTTATGCATCTCCTTCCCTCCATGAATGACCGTCAACCACCCAACCAGCGCCCTCCTCTGGTCGTCCGTCAGCTCCAACGCCTCCCGGTCGCTGATCCACAGATGGATACCACGTCGCCCCGAGTACACCCACAGCAGATGTCTGTACCCAAACTGGTCCCGGAGCGCACGATCGAGCACACGCACGGCGGCGGCGATGAACGTCCAACACCGCCGGCAGATGCCTGCGCCGGAGCAGCAAGTGCGGATGGAGTCGTAGTCGGTCATGTCGATGTCGAACACGAGCTCACGTAGTTGCGGTGCGAAGGCGGCGGGGCGGACGGTCTTCTTGTCTCGAGGCTACAGTACATGGAAAGACGCAACCATGTGTTCAGCATCGCGTGTAGTATGGCCTCCGTGCCCTACGCGGGCAGCATCCATGGAAAGGGACACTCACTCTCGCGCTGTATACCGGCCCTATCTCGAACCGCGTGGGGTTTAGCGTGCACACCTGCTTCTTCAGCTCCTCCGCATTCGAGAATGAGTTATAGCGTAAGTATACGTCTCCTTGTAGCGTAAAGGCGAACTCCCGATGCGTGAATAGCTTCGTTGGGACGTGTTCGTGGTTCAGCCAGGTGAAGATGGACCTGAATGGGTAGAGTCGCCGATAAAACGCGAGCATCAAGTCGGGAGTCGTAGGCTCAGAGTTGTCTGGGACAGTCATAGTGTTGTGTGACCACGGAAACAGACTTCGGATGGGAGATGGTGGGAGGACGGATGACGAGGCGCGTCAGCCTGTAGCGAGGTTGTATTGTCACGCAGACGCGTGCAGTCACGCGTGACATACCGCGCGTGCACCATCGAACTTGACTTTGCCAATGCCACTGATGCCAACGCCATCATTCCTGCTCTGTTTCGTTTTCCTCTTTCTGTTTATAGGCTTCCCTCGAGACATCGTAAGTCTCGAACTATGTTTGAGGGCGCGACCTACGTGATGACACTTCAAGTTAGTGAGACTGTTGATGTCACGGTTCCTTCATCTCCAAATTCTTTTTCTCTATTTGTATACAGGACGACAATACTGATTGCTGTTCAAAGGAACTGGACAATAGGCCCAGTGTTTGAACCACGGCGGTCTTCTTAGGTGTCGACATCGTGTGTAGAGGAGGACGCAAGACGCAACCCATCATCGGAAGTCCGAGCAATGTTTCAGGTGCGGATGGAATCAACGACTTGCCCAGCTTGAACATGAGTACATGAGAGGGGCTTCTGCACGCTGTGTATTTATTACATGCTCGTGCGTGATGGCGTGATGGTGAAGAAGTTCCAGATCTCGCAGAACCTCAGCCTCGATGGCACAGAGGAGTTCTTCAACAGCTGCAAGGTGACCGATGCGGGCAACGTAGACCTCATCGATGACCGTGGGGACGAGTGCGATCTCGAGGACCGGATGGACACGACCATGCATAATGCTCAGCATGGCGACCTGTCGAAACGGAAGTACCGACAGGAAGTCCGCCAGGTTCTCTTCTACGAGAAGGGCGTGGGCGGCATCGTCTACAGACGGGTTGATGATCTGCTCGGTGGACGAAAGCGTCGCGCTCGATCCTTTCGACCTGGACATTGACCTAAAACCACCGTCGTTTCTCGCAACCCTGGGGCAACGCGAGATGGCCTTCCGCCTTGACGAGATTTCGCTTGTGCAGAAGGTGTACGAGAGCGTGCCACGAGCGGAATTGGCCTGATCGCGCGCGGGCTACCGCTCGTGTACGTCGATCCGTTGGTGCGCTTCGTCCCGGAGCATATTGAGCGCAGCCCGCATGTGGAGTTCGACTTGCTATGGGCTATCGCGCTGCTTGGGGCACATGGGCGGCATCTGAGGGATAAGGCGGGCGAGCCTATACGACCTTGGCTAGGAAACGTCTGTGTGTGCCGAGATGCTCCGCCCCATTGTCTGCCACTGTGTTTCTGCGTTCGAGGGTAAACCTGACAGGCAGTTCTGGCAGCACAGCATGCCATATCAAGACCGGTCGTATTGCGGAGAGGACGACCTGAGCGTTCTGCGTATGGGATCACAGGGGGTATGAAAACCCAGGGTATTATCCACCTGTGGCCGTCTCCCGTGCGTTTATCCCGCATACTTCCGAAGAGCTTTCGCCAATACGTGCAGAGGACCAGAGGCAGGAGAAACCGGACGGTCAAGTGAAGAATGACCAAGAGAATACAGCGGAGGAGAAAAACTCTAGCTCTAACAGCGTCATGACGTCTCGTACGTACTTTTCGAGTCGCTCTGATGTCGACGTCCCTTCTTACAGGCCCGAGGCACACCGATTATGTTTTAGACGGCATCTCGTTTCTTTATTGGAGAGGTACCTGCGGGATACAGCAAGGTCGACGTCATCGTAAATGACAACGGGACGGAGCTAGGCTGCACTATGGTTGCTGCTCACGTTACAACGCTTCACTGGCGGATGTGATGTTTTCAACAGAGCTTGCTCAGAACACCCGTCATCACACTAACTTCCGTAACGTCGTCTTCCAGTTGTTGTACTTGTAGCATCATAGCATGTACAAGCTTCGGATTGTTACGAGTCATGCACAGAACCCAACCCTAGACTCGGACTCTTGAACAAGCGAGACAATGATTTACTACCACAGTTGGAGAGGCTTTAGTGTGTGTGCGAAACGATGGTAGGTACTGTGGTGGTGTAGCGACCAAGTTGGCGGACAAATCGGCATCTACATAATTGAGCAGAGACGGTTGAGACTCAGAGGAAATTGCGTATACGACCACATGGAATCATTCGGAAGAGATCTTGGCGCTGGCCCTGGGAAGAAGCGCTGGAAGCCAAGTCGCCGAGCAGAGATCCAGCGAGCCGTGAGAAGATCACTACACCTTTTCCCGACAACTACTTTCCAAGTCACAGACGCCCCCCGGCCATCCCAATTTGGGCATGTAGTTCGTGAGGCGCCTGCACTCCCTGCCTGCGAGGTCCCATTCTCCTGGCTCCCCGCTCTCGTATATAAGACCCAGCAGCAATAGACAGAGCGTCTTCAAACTCTTCCCTCAACCCCCACCATCGCACCCTTTCCTCGCTCCAGCACGATGTCCAATTGCGCCGGTACCGGTCCGTGCCGCTATAAGCCATATGCGGACTCAATCGGCTCTATGCCGCTTCCAAAGCACGCCCTAGACTACGGCGCGTACGGTGTGCAAGATGTGCCACAGGCCTCGGGCTACAGAGCTCTCCTTCGCCAGTCTTCCAAATGGGAACTCGAACAGGAGCTGTGCGACAACTAGTGAGCAATGAATTCATCTTCGGTAAACCTTGTACTGAAGCATTCCCCTCGCTAGCCTCGGCAAAGAGAGTTTTGACCATGCGCAAACAGCTGTTCCAGAAAAATCTGATCTACATCGCATCTCTCATCCATCTATCACCGCCGTTACCTCCGGATTCTATGACAAGAACGTGTCCGACTCTTCCTCCGATCACGCTGCTTCGTTCGCAAGCTCGCAGGTAATCGCAGGCACCCCTCCGTCCGACTACAGCAATGCTACGCAGTTTCACGCACAATTTCACGCCGACGTCTACACTATATCACCCTCCGTCCTCGAGTCCCCACGGCAGCGAGAACGACCACAGCGCGGCTCCTCCCCCCACGCATCTAACGTCCCCTATACCCATTATCCGGGGCCACAACAATACGCCCTCCTCACCTACAAACGCCGCAACGTCCAAGTCCCGGACGAAGTTGCCGCTGGGTCGCTTAAGCCCGCCGCGATACGCACCAACCCTTGGCGGTGCCCATACTGCCCCTACGAGCAGTATAACCGCCGCTCACCCGAGCTCAAGCGACACGTCGCTACGCACAATTCGGAGGAGGCGACGCCGTGGGTATGCTGCGGCGTCCCTGTCTTCGATGCCCACGTGCATGGCGTGCCCGAGAACGTCGTCCACGAGGAGGCATTTCAGTTCGGAGGGGTATTAATGGTCGGAGGATGTAAGAAGACGTTCAGTCGCCGTGATTTGCTCAGCCATCATCTGCGCAGGGAGGAGGGACGGTGCTTCGGAGATGCGTTTGCCATTTATCAGCCGGGGAACAGGGTTGGCCTCAAACCGGGTTTGTGAACAGCCTAGTGCGATGTTCGGATACGGAAAGCATTTGGAACCAATTTACTGTTACCCTAATGTAGATCATTGATTTAGTGTGGGACGATGTACTATTTGTGCATGCTCATGTCAATAGGCCCCGCGCAAACTTGGTTGAACATAGTGTGACCAGATGCATGCACAAGGATTGCGATATGACCATTTGGATTAGATCGAAAGAGTTCTTATAGATCGAACTCGCAGAGACTCTGAACAGAAGCACGTGCATACAATCTAAGAAAGGTCAGTCGCCTCTAGCTGAATCAAGTATCATCATCACATAACTTTTCATTCGGCACATAGACGGATCGTCGCGGCTGAGCGCAGACGAGGGATTTAACGGACTTCCCTCGTCCACCCGAGTCCCGCGCGCAATGACGGGTCCTCGGTAGACTGCAGATGACGTCGCGGAAATCTGCACTGTGGCTGGATTGCGATGTTTCCCCAAGAGACGGTCCCCTGGCCAACGATCTGAATCAGTTGAGTGGGAGGGTGGTGCGAGAGGACGAGGGATGGGGGAATATTGACTTGAGCGTCAACGCAACGTCGTGTTCCCGGAAGGGCTGCAAGTGGGCAGATTTACATTGTCGTGTGTGGAGCATTTTTTAATGGGTCCGGAGATGATAGCGAGAGATTTTGTCTGACCTGTTAAGTACTGTGTGAGACTGGAGACAGGAGGGGAAGAGAGGTGTGGGCGGACCGAAACCGAACCTCGCTGACCCGTCTACTCTGGAGAGTCCTCTGTAATCGATGGAGATGTCGCGCGTCATGCCTTCTCCCCTCCCGCCGCTGCGCACGACTATCTCTCGAGGTTGCGAGGAGAAGAAAGTGAGAGTGAGGGATAAGAGGACGGTCGTGCCCAGTACCGATCCGCCGCCGACAAGCACCGACCCGCAGGCGGCTTCCGCGTATCTACAATGCTCTTCACGGTCATCTTTACCAGACTGTCTATTTGCGGTGTGGTAGTACTATTGGGAGTATACCAGCGCTTGACTTACCTTATTCAGCTATCAAGTAGATAGCATTTTTTCCGACGCGCCATTGTCATACGCGTTCGACGGGTTCACGCTCTGTCTAGTTCACTGTAGCTCCCTTCACACATCCGAATATTGATACTCTCTATACCTACTTTCGCTCGTCTATCCTATCGTCGACCGATACACACGAAGCTCGACTAAGCTACGCCCGACGCCCCCCGAATTCTGTGAAGCACGAACAATCACTCAACGCTTCGACAGTGGACTGTTTGTATGTCTCCTGGACATGACCGAAGTGGGGTACATCTAGCTCACGTTTTAACATCAAGTGGCCGTTCAACTTCAACGTGCTCCCAACATTACCAACATCCGTCGTTCACTCCTATATCTACCGTTTTAGCCATCATGACCTCGTTCCTTTTTGGTCAACCTCTTCCACGAGCTGAAGATGTACTCAACGATCCGGGCCAAGAAAACTGCAAGAGCCTCTATGCGACTATGATACTCCCAGCGGAGGACGCCGCTGTCACAATCCTGGTTACCGCGCGGACCAAGACTGATCATATCCGGGCAAGAAGGGACATCATCTCTTTGCGTCTTGTCGGATACCTCCTCATCCACTACTCTCTATTTTCTCCCGACGCTCGAGGACCGATGCAAAACGCGATCGCGAGCTGCAACGCACATCCGGATGACGTCACTCGCCTCAAGTTGTGCGAACTTGGCGAGTTCTACCTTAAACATCTCATCCGACCAAGTGAGTGTTTGCTTTCCTGACACTCATTCTTCATATCGACACTCTCATTCCGCCTCAGTGAAGAGGTCACAGGATTGTACCCATGCCCCGACTAATCATGCAACACGTCCCTCTTTTGACAGAAGGACCGATACAATCCAGGAGAGCATCACACCCTCTTCCCGCCGTGGCGATGCTAAGAAGAAAGTAAGTTTGTCCATCGACTTCGCATTGCGGCAGTGATCGATCATTCCTCTAGGCTCTAGCCAGAGATGGCTACTGCTGCATGGTCACCGGTCGCCCAGACACCAATTATCTTGCACTGCATTTCGATGCTTTGATGAGTGTATACGGCAAGCGTCACAGCGCGTTGACCCAGTGCTGCCACATCATTCCCTTCTCTATAAGCAGTTTCAAGGGAGAAAGGGAAGAGACCTTTGGATACAAGGTCCGTAGCGTCGTCATGCCGTGCTTTTCATGGCTGACAAAGCGCAGTTGGAGGGGGCAGCAATATTCTGGGGCATTTTGAAGATGTTCGGCTATCACCTCCAGCCCGAACTCAACGGTAACAACATCAATCGTCTCGAAAACGTGATGACTCTCGGTGGCGACCTCCATGCTTGGTTCGACGACATGAATATCTGGCTGGAAGAAGTAGAGGAGAAGGTACGTCAAGCTCTGTAAGCACAATACACCTGTCTCACATGGTCCTTAGGAGAACACATACCGCACATGCCTCCCTAGCAGACTGGAGAGGATGAGAGAGTCGCTCCATATTCCACCCGAGGTCCATTTTATCAGCCATAGCATCGATATAGTGGACGGGTCCAACCATGACTCTGCTACTTCTGATGCACCGGCTCTGCCCGACCCGAGGTACCTTCGCCTGCGTGCAGCTTGCTGCAGGGTTGCTCATCTTTCAGGAGCTGCGGAGTATCTGGACGAGATCTATCGGGATATGGACACAATACAGGTTCTTGCGGTTGATGGATCGTCGGCAGAAGTCTTGGATGCCGCATTATGGCGGGTTACAGATTTAGTCGCTCCAGTGTGATACGTGAACAGTGGCTACAAAATCATGTACTCGTCTCGACTCGAGAGACCGAACAGTGATTATGATTCATGATGTTTGCATCGGCATGATATTCGATGTCACGACGTGGGATGTATCGTATGGCCATTTAGAACTATTGCTGTAAGTCTTGAGACAATTGCTCGATGTTGTTGGCTTCGTATGTGTACCGTCTGGCAGAGGATAGTAGACTCGTACCAAATTTATATCTCGACCTTCTCATCATCCACATCCATCGCTGAGGAACGTAACCGCGCTAGTTCGTCCGCCTGTATATCCTCCTCCGTCGATCCGATACTCCGTTTCAATGCAACCCACACCTGCCGCGCCCCCTTCTCCGCCAGAGCCCTCGCCTGAGCCAGCTCCGAGACATCAAACGGTGCAGCGGTCGTATAGTTCGTCCACAGGAGCGAGCACGCAGGGGTACCAGACAATGGGGCTGCAAGCAATGACGAGAACAAGAACGCAAAACACCCACTGCCTGCGAGATTCTGCAGCTCAAACTCTTCCGGATCTAGAATCAGCTCCCCTGCCTCGCCCTTGAGCCTCCCGACAGCGACTGCGCACACCACACCGCGCATAGGCACAGAGCCGGCATTGACGAGCGCTGCAGCGGCGGCGTTGACGAGGCTCGCAGTGAGGCTCGCGTTCCATCCGCGGCCAACACTACCTGTCCCGCTGCCGCTCTCGGAGCCGCAGAGGGCCTGGCCGACGATCTGTATGAGGGTGCGAGGGTGGTGGGAGAGGAAGAGGGATGGGGCGAATATTGATTTGAGCGTCGCCGCGAGGGCTTTCGCGTCGGTTCCCGGAAGGGCGGCGAGTGGGCGGATTTGGATGTCGAGCGTCGCTTGGGACGGGTTTTCTTGTGTGGGGCGAATCTCAATGGGTCCAGAGACGGATGCGAGGGATTTTGTCTGGCCTGTTGAAGTACTGTGTGAGAAAGCAGAGAGGTGGAGGAGAAGGGGAAGAGAGATGTGTGCGCACCGAAAGCGAACGTCGCTGAGCCGTCTACCCTGGCGAGTGCTTCGTAGTCGATGGAGATGTCGCGCGTCGTGTCTGTGCCCCTTCTGCCGGTGCGCGCGACCATGTGTCGAAGCTGCGAGGAGAAGAGAGTGAGAGCGAGGGAGAGGAGTTCAGAACTGACGCGAAGAACGACAAGCTTGCGCAAAACAACCATGGTTCACATTCTCACTTTATTCAGCTAACTTTTGTCACTTATTTAAGCTCACTTAAGTGAGCTTTACACATCAAAGTGAACATTCTCACTTTCGTTCACTTTACCGACACTTTCACTTTAAGCCTCACTCAATTTGCTTCATTTTATTGTTTCGTCCCAGCGCTTCAAAATCCTGGGCTGATAGCCGAGGAGTAGCAGGATCAAGAAAGATGTGAGTTATGACGCTGCCAAGGAGAGGCTATAACTTCAAATCGCCTCCTTTATGAGTATCGCTTCGCTAATCAAGCCTATCCCGGTCCCGGCTTGGTCTGTGGTGTTCACGCGGACCTCGTCCACCGTCTTCTTACTCGAATCGCCCGGGGAGGGACCCTCGGGCCCGCAGCGTTGATGAGAAAGCACAGTCGAGGACGTCGTCGCCTGCGACGCGCCGATCAAACGCCGCTGCAACCTTTCTGTACTACGCAATGTCGAGCACGGCCGCGCCCAACACACCCCCGCCGCCGACAAGCACTGGCACAGATGACGACGAAAACCGGTCAATTCTCACCTCAGGTGGCTTCCCGCTCATCCTCACGTTCATCGTCGTCGGGCTGTTCATTGGCGGACTGCTTGTCTGCTTCTCGGTGCGCCGGCACACCATCTCAAACCGGCGCAGGATCAGGGCGTTCGACGATGCGCGGGCTTGGAGGATGTGGAACTGGGACGTGATGACTGCGGGGAATCTCGAGGGACAGCTGGGTGCGCAGCCTGAGTTGTGGAATATTCATGGTGTCCAAGCACACAGCATGGAGTGGAAGTGCATTCAGGTGCGTCCGGCCGTCCTCAAGTACTCCGAGTGTGGTAGATCGACTAATTCTAATCCGACTACACCCCTCTTTCAGCCTATTGCCGCCAAGCGCATTTATGACGATGCGGCTACTTCATTTCCAAGCCCTGCTGGTCGAAGCATGTCAGAGCCGGCCAATAGCTACCAGAATGCGCCCTCCTCGAGCTCTTCTTCCGAGCCGGGACCCTTCTATCCGTTCCAAGTGGGACTTCGCGACTTTGCGGTTCAGGTGCACGCCATACCGCCGTCACAGGGGTCCAGTCCTCATCATCTCCTCCCTCACCCGCTGCCCCCCCAAGCTCCGGGTCCTCCGACTGCGAATACAGGATCCAGTTCTGGAGTTGCCACCCCCCTAGCTGGCGTTGGGGGACCTACGCGTATGCAGATCGCACTTGCCATTGCGTTTCCTACGCAGGAATCATATGTGACCGAGATCCCAATGCACGCCTTGGGCATTACTGAGGTACGATGGCGTGGTGGGACCCTAGAAAACTAGTTCTGCAGATCATGCACTTCATGACCCTAACGATTCGTTTCACGGCTGAAACGTATGCTGTCGATATACCCTGTGAAATTGTATGTATCCTAGCTACTTGTACACTACGATGCGACTGCTACTAGTACCCAACTAAGTATGTGTGTATGGTCCGATTTGACCATCAGTATGCAGATCCTAAGTTGCGGCGCTTACATATTCCCGGAGGAACGCCATCAACGGCGCCGGAGAGTTTCTGCACAACGATCTTGACATCAGTATCCCCTTGATCTTGATTCCAGCTGCTCAGCATGTCGGTCTCCCCCACGCTGTCTTCAACTCTGGCATCCTTGCGAGTCGTGACCGCCTACGATCCATGGATAGTTCGATGAACTGCGACAGTCTACCGTCTGCGCCGCCGCAAGCGCGGCCACAGCCATCCCTAGCCATCCTCGTTTCTGTCTGCCCAAGATCAATGTTAGGCGTGTACTGGGCGTGTATCATCCATGATCCTGATAGATCCCGGAGCAGTCGAACCAGAGGCTAGAGCAAATTTGGCACCCGGGCGGCGGAGCCTTTAGGTCAACGTTTCAGCTCGACATTGACGCATGATGTCAAGGTATACAATACCCGAATACACTCCGCCCATACGACTATGTACGACGCACAACTTTGACGTTGTCCGCCGTCACTGCTGAACCCCTTCTTCGCTCCTTCACTTTTTCAGAGCCTGGGGCTATCGCAGCAAGCCTGCTTTCACTTCTTCGTTCTTCCGACAGCGCTCTTTCACTATCCTTCTCGTGTTGTGGGCGCAGTACTTTCAAGCTAATCCCGGTTCAATCACTACATTCGGTGGAGCAGGTTTCTTAGGGGAGCTAGTCATCAAGGTGAGTCGTGACACCCTCTTCATGGGGATGATGAGTACGCCCAGGCTCCAAACGCTGAGTCCTATCCACCCCATACCTCAAATATCCATCATCTCCATTTCCATAAAGATAGCAACGCCAATTCTAGTCCGACATATCCCACCAGTCGTTCCTGCGGTTTGCACAAGAGCCAACGCGCGTTCACGACCCTTCGCATGTCTGCAGACCCACGCTTCCCTGTCGAGCAGCTCCGGCCAGTATTACAGGACGCAGATGTGTATGATCCTATTTTCTCTCGACTCTCGTCCTACAATCTGGTTTGACATGGGCTGCTATCCTCTATGCAGCGCGTTCCTTCTGTCATGTGCCGGAATATGTGAGGACATACGTTTACTGCTCATCTGGTTCATGTTGACTCACTTCTGCGCGGACTACATCCAGCCTTGGTGCTTTATGAACATGCCATCACTCTAGGGACGGAAGTGCAGCAAATATGGCGCCGACATCTGTCGGGGGCGACAGTGCTGTTCATTATGACTAGATATCTAATCCTGCTCGACCAAATACTAGTCATGATCTCGCTCTCTTCTATACGTAGCTTGGAGGTAGGTCCGCAGCACCCTCTCTACTCATCTCGCCTGCTCATCTTGCGCCCCCCAGAGGTCAGTGCTAGGATGTGCACCTCGCGATCTTCGCTTACATGACGCCACGACTGTAGCTGTAGGACATTGACATGGCTACACGCTGTGACGACCTCCATTCTCATAGTTGTCATGTCAGGTGCGTCAAAATCAGTAACTGTATGCGTTGGATTCTCGTCACTCAGCCATCGCCAGCTGTCGCTGCCGTCCGTGTGTACGCGCTCTGGAATCGAGACCTCCGTCTATTCGCCCTAGTGATGGCCACTGGAGTGCTACCAGCACTCGCAAACTTAGTGAGCACACTCGTCTTGCTCTGCCGCGCGACCGTACGAGTAACGCTCTCCAGTACTTCCGGAGTGCCTCTACGGTGTACATCATCCCTACCAAACTCTTTTCATGTCAAGCTGCACCGACCGCCATGTCGGCAGGTGCATACACATCACGTACGTTGCCCGTAGGTTATCCGGTGAATGGTGAGGAAACGACTGACCCTCGCGCTTTCCCTTCAGTATCAATAGCAACTCGCATCGTATCTATCTTCTCCGACGGCCTGGTCGTCGTTCTGACATGGGTCAAGACGTACCGTGTGTTCGTGTTGACACGGAAGATCAAGTTGCGTACAAACTACTCGACTCTCATCTTGCGAGACGGTGAGTCAGCCATTGTGGTTAGCGGCGCATATACTGACGCCAGACATCGCCTTCCAGGAACATTGTACTTCCTGTGAGTGCCTGTGCAGGAAATGCGCAATGTGCGTCAGCCTGACATATCGTATAGGGCGGTATGCGTCCTCAACCTCATCGCGATCGTCTACGTCATGAACATCGTACGTCTACCGTCCCCTTACACCAACCGGCGCCAGAGTATACTGACAGACGCAATCCCAGGGTGCCAACCTCCTAAACGACATGATAGTAAAGTACGCCACTGCTCTCGCTTTCTCCCCTAAATTATTCTCACTGATCTGGGCCGGTCTGTTCACCGCACAGCCTGAGTGCGCTGCTCATGGCGCGTTTCCTGCTTAACCTCCGCGATCAGCGCCACCAAAATGAGGACTTGTCGCTCCCGCTCACGGCCTACACGGATTCGCTGTACCCATCGAAGCCCTCGCTGTCGTCTGTCCGCTTCTCACCCGCTCTCGTGGACTCTATGGGCGGCCTCGTCGGGGACGAAGACGAAGACGACGACGAAGAGGGCGGCGATGATCAGGTCGATAAGAAGACCACGACTGAGAATTTCGAGGTCATCTCGTATGGGCCTCGCAGGCCGGACTCGGAGGAGGTGTGGAACGCTCCGCCGCCTCCCGGCCTTGACTCGAAAGAGGCTCATACCCAAGGGGTGCTGGTGCTGGGTGAGAAGGGGGCCACCTGGGCGTAGTGTGATTGTGATCTTGATTATGGTTGGGGGCTATTTTGTTGTACGCCATGGTGGGGCGAGGTTCGTGTACGAGTACTGTGAGTGCTCCTCCACCAGGACTATTATGAGAGTGATGCTGACAGGTGATACTATCGCTTCTATAGGTACTATCTGTTTGTTAGTTACTGTGTTGATCGTGCGAATGACACCATCTGGGGATGTCCCGCTGATGACAGAATGTGAAGAGTAAAATCATGGATGGATCCAGCAAGCTCTCCTGTCGGGGGCGTCAGATGTTCAGATGGGGATGTGGCCTATCGCCGTTCTGTTCTCACCTATATGGCCATACTTATGGCTCAAACGTTCGATGTGACCGGTGCGTTTGCGTTGTTTTACCGTGGAATAGGGTTCAGTCATGGTTATACTCGGAGTCATCGGCACGACGGCATCGTGAGTCATGGACGGAGTTTAAACTCAGGTGAGTTATATAAATTCCCCCTCTACCCACTCTATCCTCTACTCTCCCAGTGATCTACACCTTCGGTCCTCTCTGTGGAAATCTACCGCGTTCTCATTACTGACATCACGGCTGCGCAAGTCAAGATGTCATTCTCCCGCTCACACCCGTTCTTTGCGCTGAGGCAGTAAAGCGCACAAGCATCGCCATGGTCAGTGTTTACAGCTTTCACTTGAAAAGTGACAGGTCAGCGTACTGACATCCAAGCCTTTATGACTCGTAGACTACATCTTCAGTCAGGCGCGCACGGGTGACAGGTGAAGAAATGCTGCATGCATGAACGCCCCGCCCCGCCCCACCATCTGTTTCAACACACACTTCATTCTACTCTCGCGTCTTTTAGTAAGCCCTTTCGTCCACTGGTATCGAGTCTGTCTTATTATGGTCTCTAGGTGATTCTTGAGCTTCTGTCTCCCTTCTCCCAACAATGTCGCGTTACGAACGAAACCCAAGTCCTTTCCGGAGTCCCCGCGCACTATTCTGGTCCCACTTTGCCCTCGCCTGGAGCACTGACAAATCGAGTGCAACACTCGGGTCGCATTATAACAGGCAAATCGAACAACTTCGTATGCGGCATGATGTACATCCACTGAACAATCCGTACTGACAATGCAGTGCAGATTGGCCCTTTCAAATTCAAACATATGTTTCTGGTGACTCGCAGTTCTGAAGGCGGAACGACTGCAGGCCGACCGGGAGGTTCACGCACCTCCGGCGGAAGCGGCCACCACGAATCCTCGACCATCCCTGCTGTTACCGTCATCGTCATTCTCATCTTCTCGATTCTTCTGGCTCGATATATCATCACACGTATACGTCGCAGTGGTCGACGGGTTCTGTCATTCGGCTCGCCATCCATACCACAACCCAAAATGTCAGACATGTTCCTCGGTAGGCCCATGTCGTCGGACGCTCGCTGGGATCGACTCTGCGTAAGCTGTTCGGGCCTGTTGGATGTTTCCTCACCGGAACCTGACGAACTTCGTAGCCCGTAGCTGTCGAGGTGACCGACCTTCAATGCTGGCCATATCCAGAACATTTCGGCATAGGTGACGCCATGCATGGCGCACCTGTTGGGAGGCTCAAGCGGTCCCGGGATCAGCAGGTGTATCATCGTCACAGGTCCCACATCGCCGATTCTCGGGAGAGAGCCGGTGGCAGTCCGGGAGAAGCTGTTGAGCTGCGTGTGACGGTAATCGTTGCGATGCCGGGGCAATACTCTCGGGACTCGCGGAGACTCGCGCAGTCGGAAGCTGGCATCGGTATCTCGTCCGAGCTGTGTATTGGAACGGTTCATGCTTCTTGTTAATATGTTATCGTCCAAATTCTACTCAACGCGGATACCCCGCTGTGTTCATCTTGTGGCGTGAGGGGCCATCAGAAGCATAATCTGGGGATTTCGGCTAGATTAGGTTGAGTATGAGTTTAGGGCGCCAGGGCCAGGGCATGGTGCGTGTTTTCATCTCTTGTACAATGACCTATGAATACGCTACGGTCAATTGACAGACGTGCTATTGCATCGCACCACCCACACCTTGTCTGACGGGGGCCATCAACTGTCGCTCTCACGAACCAACGGGACCTCGACTTCAATACCTCAAGCTGCTGGTAGCCTGAGGGCCAACTATCGCGCTCCGCTTCGAATGAATCAGTACGGTCTTCATAGTATCATGATTTGCAGCTGCTTCTGCTTCTGTTTTCGGAACACCAATGAACCCAGAATCGCCCCCTAAAAACATTAGGGTTTCCCACTTATACCAATGTTTGGCACGCTGTTGCGCCTCAGGTTGCCAGTGCGCCGCCTCCGAAGCCTGGCCTCAGGAAGCCTTGGCTAGATAAGATCCGTAATCATTTGAGGCGGCAACACTTGCCTACTCCGAGTTGCGCTTCCACGCAACCGACATTCTCTGACTACACTACGGTCTTTTGATGGACGTGTTGCATCGAATCATTCACACCGCACCTCGCTCGATTACTTATTCTTACATTCATTACGAACGTCAGCATGACATTGTGACCCTCAACTTGAAGTCTCGAAGAAATGTCATGTTCTGCTTGGATACGGCAGTGGTCATCAGGTCCTTGCGACTATGACAATCTGGAGCATGTATCACCGGTTTGAGAGGGCGCTAGCACTCCAACCAGGTAGCCGTTTCCATAGCGAGTAAGTACGCTGACTTTTCATCCTGCACACAACCCCTCGTGACTACCTTCTTGCCTATCGCTCACAAATAACACAGCTGACCGACAGATGAATGAACGACCAATAGCACGACAGGAAGAATGTGACATGGTGTTTTCATGGTCTGCGATCGCGCTCAAGCTAGGGCAAGGCCTATAAGTTCGTACATCGCTCCGCTCAGAAATGAACGCTCTCGTCTCCCGCCCTTCTAATCTGCGCTGGGCGCTGCAGGACTACGGTCAGTGTAAAATCACATTCCCTTGTACGCGGCCGTTGCGTATACTGATGGTCTACTAGGACACTTCTGTGAAGGTCGTTCTCGTCTCGCATCCCTTCAATGGTTGGCCCAGACGTGAGTGATGAACGTTGACATTGTAAAGACGCCATTGGGGACGATACGTTTCTAATGCACTCAACACACTTATGAGGGTTTATAGCCTTCAATCAACAATATTCTCCTACAATGCGGCATCGGTGGGCAAACGAACCCTCCTCCTTACCCCGCCGGATGTTCGAAGGCCAACGACGCCCGGTCGAACTTCGAGTACAGTAACAACTGGGTTCTCACCACTTCCAACAGCGGCGCTGTGAAAGGTACCACCCACTTCACCAGCGTCGTTGGATCTATGGCAAATGTCACCTTCACTGGTTTGTACGACACACCAGTAGTCTGTCAGCGTTCCTGACCAATTGTGTATCAGGGATGGAAATTCTTGCAATGGGAGTCCTTCTCCCCACTGACAACCCCGACGCTGCATATTTCATCGATGGACAAGGCCCCCTCAGCGGAATTACTCTGTCCACGGTGGGAGCGTGCACTCGCAATCAGCTATTCTTCCACTCCCAGAGACTGCCAAGAGGAAACCATACGCTAACCATCAACGTCACTCAGGCGACGACAGTTGCACCGTATATCCTTGACTATGTTTTCATCTGCGATGAAGCTCTCTCCTCAGTGAGCACGCCCGGGGGAACTACTGGCCCAACAGACCCTCCATCGGCGGAACCGAGTCACGCGATACCCGAGGGAGCTATAATAGGAGCAATTCTTGGAAGTGTCGTCTTCCTACTGATCTCTGCGGCCCTCGTCTACCTCTCCGTACGGCGGAGGAGACGTCCTCAGCGACGCGTCAAATTTAGCATCGGCCCGCACCCGAGGCACACTGGAAGCTGGTTTCCTTTGTAAGCACCCCATTACTCCTCATACCTCTGTGTAAACTCTGATCACTACCGGGGTTACCGTACAGGTGATACACGTAGTGTGGCCCGCGTATGCTCCTATGGTCGCTATCCCGGGTCCCCCACTAGCGCAGCAGTGTGGTTCAGAGATCTTCGGACCAATCAATGATCGAGAGTGTTTTTCTTTTCAGTCATCAGACATCCTCCCTCGGACGCTTCTTATTCTTTGTAATACACTACATTGTGTCATTCAGTCGTTTCGGAAGTTCCTTCGGTGGGTTGAACACCTATACACTTAGTATGACACAATTATGATCCATCAGGCTTGACCGCTTCGCAATCTGTCAATAAGTTGGATTCCATTCACGTCTATAGCCCTTGCTTGATGTGCCGCGAACGGAGCATACCAGCTGTCCCGGATGCTCATTATGGGAGGAGAATTTGGTTGTCCGAATTCATGATCACTGCATTTCATTCTTGCCAAGACGGCGCCAATACGTAGATAAGATTGTGCACAGCAGGGAAACCTTATCTATTCAATTGCGGCACTCACCTTGCGCGTCTGTACGCTCTGCATCGTGATTCGTGACCACCATCATCCTGCGACCGTCATTTGACGGACATCCTGCATCGCACGATGCACACCGCATCCCAGGGAAGTGGCCCTATTGCGCCTCGCTCTTGTGAAGTGGGATGCCAGACGTCGACATGACATCTCAATCCCGATTCTCGAAGACCACGATTGGTCTGATTATTATTACTGTGGATACGGCCGTGTTTCTCATGAAGCTGTTCTGCCGGTGTAACGACACCTCCCCGCTAGCTTAGTGCCACCGAACATCTGACGACTCAGCAAAGTCTAACCGCGGTCCCTGGCTGCGAGCGAGAGCACCTTCTGGTCTGAGCAGTCTACACTCCCAAACGTACGCTCAATAGCTCTGGGTGGCAGTTGTGGCACGTCCAACCAACTATGAATGTTCGTCCGGCGCAAACTTTACTCATGACAGCTCGGAACAATTCATCGGGCTCAGGTCGGCTTTCTCATGGCGACCTCCAGTTGCCATAGCCTCGTGGATGAATCCCGGTGCCAATGCCGCTGGGACATCTCGATATCTATTGACGGGTGAAGAGACCTAGCTGTTGAACAGATGTGTTGCGGAAGGCATGGGCCATGCCGCTTCGCTGGGTCTTGCATGGCTCCCCACCATACTAATAGGCTTTCCCCGCGAGGGATAAGGCTCCCCCCATCTATCTCTTGCGGGTCGCCCTCTTGCTGTGCGTTGAACGCATTGGGTCAGTGACACCAGGCGGCGCCCCAGTCAGTACGTATCCCTCAGAACTAGCGATGACGATGGCATGTATCAACGAGCATACTAGATATTTCTGATATGGCCGGTCCTATCGAACCCGTCGGAGACAAGCAGACGAGACCGATGGCTATGTCCAGCTCACAGGCTGGCGCAGGGTTACGATTGCCTGCTAATGGCGCAGTACGCACCTTCCGCTTTGAATGACTCAGAACCAGAACTCTACCAACCTCCCATTTTCGCCCCCTCGTCCCGTCTCGCCTCCTGTTATCTCTCACCAACTCTTATCACTGCTAGCGTCTGGCGTATCCTACTCTACCGCCTCCAATGACGGGTCATCTGAGAGGCTTCAAACGGTTGAGGCGGGCTCTTCGAGGTATTCCTGCTGTCCTCCGCTACTTAGCGAGTAATCTGATGTGCATTTCACGTAGATCTTTCCTCTGTGAGATTAGGTGCCCCCTGCCTTCGACTTCGGCATCCTTCGAACGCGAACGTGGCAATATCCGTGACCGCGAGGATCACTCCGACCACTCCGACCACTCCGACCACTCCGATGACGAAGGTCACCACAAACAGGACAACAGACAAGGCAATGGTGGTTCTGGTGCAGGCGGGAACAAAGATGGAAGCAATGGCAAAGATGTAAGTGTCGAGCTCGGCGTACAGGGAATGATTAATATATAACCATGCTTCTGTTTGACAGGTACTCATCACTAGCGCATTGGCCAGATGTGGCGTCGGTGGAACAGGGATTGCGCCTCCTGATAAAACATGCCTTGTCGTCAACGACGTCCAATCATCTTTCAAGTACGGCGACAAATGGATACTCACTACGGTCGACAGCAATGCTGTGAAAGGGACCACTCATTTCACAACCGCCAATGGCACTGTCACTGTGGAGTTCTTTGGTATGCGCGCCCCGCCGCTAATATGATGCGTTCTCTGATCACCACCTTTCATGCCAGGTACGCAAATCTATGTGATGGGTATTCTCCTGCCTGGGCCCATGCCTATTGCTTTGTATTCCATCAATGGAACAACTTTCCATGGCGGTTCTCTGTCGGCCGTGAAGATGTGCACTCGCAATCAATTCTTCTTCCAATCGCAGATACTGCCTGCCAGTAATCACTCGCTAACCATTAACGTCACTGCGCCAGCGGACGCTCCGTATATTCTCGACTACGTCTTCGTCTGCAACAACCGGTCCTCCAATGATCCGCAACAGCAACATTCCGGCAACAATCCCGCTCCCGATGACAATCCTCATCCCGACAACAATCCCCATCGTGAGGGTGTCATCGTGGGGGCGGTCCTCGGAAGCGTCATCTTCCTGCTGATCGTCGGATTCCTCGCCTGGATTCTTATCCGGCGGCGGCGGAGACACCAGCAGCAGCTCAGGCAGCTCCAGATCGCCGCGAGCCCTGTGTCTAGCTGGTTGCGCTGGCAAAGCGGTCAGTATACTGCGACCTTCCTGTTCTCGAACAGAACAGAACCACATCCCGAGGCTGACTCTTCCCATTGTACAGATGGTCCGCGCAGTGCGACCACATTCACGTCGCCGCAGTCGATCTTCGCATACAACCCGACCAGCACGAGCAGCGAGGTCAAGACGATTCGGCGGGTCAGCACAACCCCGTCGCTTCCCATGCCGCCGCCTGGGTTGGGGAAGGACTCTCGATCCTCGGTTCGTCTGTCCTCTCTACAGTTCGGGCCTCCTTCTCCACCACCGAAGTAATAGAACGTTCCTCACGGCTTTCTTTGGTGGTGGGGAGTTTCTACTATCTTCCTTTCTTTACCCGTTCTTCGATCATTATCGTATCCTGTTCATTCACTTCTGATGTCTATACACTTCGTCGACAATGGGCGACGCATACGTATTGTACCAGTACATTGTATACCAACGCTTCGGTTACGGCACCGGCAATCGAACCTTAGGTACATCCACTTCGCCCGCCCCGGCGCAGGTTCAACGCCGTCAATCATGACCTCCTCGTGGAGTACTGGAACACGGAGGTTCAGCGGACACCGTCGACGTCGCCGTCTTCTATTATTTGCGCATGCGCTGTTGGAAACTTCTTGCACGTGCATTGTCATCTTATCGAGCCATCGAACGGGAAGTGAGCTGTTCGATTGCTGGACTTGCCTCTTCTCGTGCATTCGTCAGCACCTTTTAAGCGAAATTGAAGGAGCGTATCACCAAGCAGATAGGCATCGCGCGCGAATTGGGCTGCTCGATTGCTGGACTGGCCTCTTCTCGCGCATTCGTCAGCAGCTTGGGCGAATATTGAGCGTATTATCAAGCAGACAGACGATTTCGATTTTCGGCTCGTGTGGCAACTATGACGGGTGAATGGCCATGGGTACTCATGATCACGGACCACGGCACGCCCGTGTGGCTCTCGGAGGAGCTCGTTGGTATAAATACTCCACACACTCTGGTCCTCACGGCAGGCAAGCACTCTCCCATCCATCCGATCCATTTCGACCCGCAACACGGACTCTGAATATTGAATAGGACTTCGTGACATTCGCAATGCCGGCACACAAGAGCACGAAGCTGAACACTGGGGCTGAGATGCCCACTTTGGGACTTGGTACGTGGGGCCTATCGACGCGTAACGAGGGACAATCGTGGTTATTTACGGTGGTAACTATCTGCAGGGACCTGGCGGTCGCAACCTGGTGAGGTCGAGAAGGCGGTAGAGCACGCCCTCAAGATTGGCTACCGGCACCTCGACACCGCAACTGGATATGGTACGTGGCCTCTCCGTTATTCTGTCCTTGCTCGCGGCGACATTGCCAGTACTGACAGACATGCCCAACTTTAGCGAACGAGAAGGAAGTCGGGTTGGGGATCAAGGCCTCCGGCGTGCCGCGGGAGGAGATATTCCTCACGACGAAGCTCAACAACCCGGACCACAGGAACGTCGCGGGCGCGCTGGAGTACTCGCTCAAGCAGCTCGACACACCGTACCTCGACCTCTGGTTGATGCACTGGCCGTGCCCGATGAAGGAGGGCCGGGCGGACAAGGAGCGCGACTGGCGCGACACGTGGCGGGACATGGAGAAGGTGTACAAGGAGAACCCGGACAAGGTCAAGGCGATCGGCGTGTCGAACTTCTCCGTTGAGTACCTGAGGGAGCTCTTGAAGTTTGCGACTGTCGTCCCCGCGGTCGATCAGATCGAATCGCACCCGTAAGCGCAATACGCATTGCCTAAGTGCATGAGGGATGACGCACCTGACCGGGTAAACCTAGGCAATGCTTGCAGGAGGATATCGTCGAGGAGTGCAGGAAGCACGGCATCGTCGTCACTGCGTACTCGCCTCTCGGCTCCCAAGACGCACCCCTCCGAGAGAACGAGGTGGTCAAGAGGCTTGCGGACAAGTACAAGGTCTCGCCCTCCACCATCTTGATCTCGCTCCACGCGAACCGTCCGGGGGTGAACGGTCAGTCCCATGATTGTCTCTCGCACCTACGTCCTTCTAATATCCACATTTTCCACAGTGATCCCGAAGTCTGTGACGGCCCAGCGCATCACAGAGAACGCGAAGATCATCGATCTGGCTGAGGAGGACGTGAAGGAGCTGGCGGGTGTGGAGAAGAACAACCACAAACGCCTCGGTAAGCCATACTGGACTGGCTGGGGCAACATCGGCTTCCCCGATCTTGAGTGAATGCGTACAACGTTGTCGAGGCTCCATGTAGAAAAGCAGATCTTGTCATGTAGCCATAGAGTACACAACACAGCTGTGCATGCTTGTAACACGAGGGAACGCGAGAGTCGTAACGATTGGTGGTCGAGAGGAGAAGCTGAAGTGAGCGATTATGTCGACAGCCGACTCCCAGGCCGTCTGGTTTCTGCCTCTCCTGTGCATCTTGCATGTCTCTCTCCTTTACGACGACGCTCGTACTGCACGACTCTTGTGCCCTCTCTGCTGTCGCCCACTGTGCTTCGATCTACGACATTGTGCGAATGTAACGCGACTTCTCTAACACTACGACCTTAACTTTGACCCTCATCTCACGCAACGCTACCTACCAAGCACTCATCCATCTTGCGAACGACTAGACATGACCGATATACCCGTTTCCAGCACATCACCCAAGGCCGGTCTCCTTCAGATACCCCAAGGCCTTTCACGCCCGCACTCCAGCGACCTCGAATTTGATTCCGGTATCAATACATCCGCCGCTTGGACTGTATCTCTAACTAACCCCGACGGAAGCCCACGCCTGAGCCTCAACGCAACTAGCAACGGAGCGGGGGTGGCAGTCGTGGTGAAAGAAGAGGAAGCAGAGCAACCTGATCGCGCAGAAAGCGTGGACGAGGAGGGCTCGCTGGACGCCGAGCAAGTCCGACCAGCCCGCGCACTATACACCTTCCAAGGCAAAGCCGAGTTCCGCGAACTCACGAGCGTCGAGGCCGGCGATGACCTGGAGATCGTGCGGGAGGATGTTGGGGAGGGGTGGAGTCTCGCTCGGCTGGCGAAATCGGCGCGGGACAGGAGCTCAGAGCTGGGAGGAGGAGAGATTGGTCTCATTCCTCGCTCTTACTACATCGTGCGTATGCCTTCCCTTCGCCCCTTGGCCAACTCGTGAACAATCCGGTAGTTTACAGCGGAGTTCGCGCACTCGGAAGGTCTCGAGATCCCGCCCTACCATGCTCGGCAACGGAGTCGTCGCGAGGCCTCAACAGGGTCCATTACCCCGCGTGGTTCTGGATCCCCCACGCGCGAGCACGCGACCACTCCCATTGTACCACAGACCACGGGAGAATGGTTCCCAAGCTTCAGGCGCAGTCTGCTCGGGGGCAAGAGCCTCAACAGGTTCTCAAGCTTCGTAACAAGCGGCGCGGAGGAGTTCGTGCTGCAAGGCGACTCACAGGACTCGTCTAGTTCCCATCCTCCACGACTGCCCAGCTATACGGACGAAGACGACGCTAAGCGGGAAAGCGTCCTTGGCAACCTCGCCGAAGCGGAGCGTCATTTCGTGGAAGCAGGCCCGTCATGGCGAACCAAGGTTCCCCCCTTCCGCGTCCTCGTCCACTCCCCATCCAAGCGCACCTCAACGCTATCTGGTGCTTATACCGTGTACACGGTCACGACTGCGTTCGCTGCGCTCTCTCACTCTCGTCAAGCCTCGGATTCCTCTGATCTGGAGACAGATCCCGACGCAGAGCCTCCCTCGCCGATGCGCATCACCGTGCATAGACGATTCTCCCACTTCGTCGCGCTGCATACAGCTCTGTCACGCCTCCTTCCTGGTGTCGCGCTGCCACCGCTTCCCGAGAAGCAGTATGCGGGCCGGTTCAGTGAAGACTTTGTGGAGGCGCGGAGAGGAGACCTCGAGCGTTACATCAACCGCGTCGTTAGACATCCTGTCGCGCGATATGCGGAGGTACTCACTTTCTTCCTGGGCTGCGAGAGCGATGTGGTGCGTTCACGAGTCGATTGTAGACTAAATGCGCCTGATGCTCACCTGCACACAGGAGTGGAAGAAGCAACTTCCGCACTACCTCTCGTTGCCGCCGAAGGGGCCGTCGTTCTTTGCGAACGTCTATCACCCTGCGTTTAACGTCGACTCAGACGAGGCGTCGGAGGCCATCGATCGGTTCGTCAACCATACGCGCGCTGTTGGGAAGGGCGTGCAGGGCTTGCGCAATATCTTCGGTAAAGTGCGCGAGGCCCGTGTCGGTGAACATCTACCCCGCTTCAAGCTGCAATGGCCTCTAGCTGACGCATGATGCAGAGATGTCGAAGGCCGAGAGGCTGCTATCATACTCCTTGCTCTCCCTGATCACTGCAAAGCCTCTCGCGCAGGCTCCTACGACAGGCATTAGCGAAGATGATGACGAGGAACCAAACGCGAGCACTCAGGGCCACGTCAATGAAGAGGGCGCGTGGTGCTGGCGAGAAGGGTGCGAGAGTGCGTCCTTCCGTTCCCTTGCGTTGGGCTAGCGACCGCAGTCACTCATTCCTCTATTCTGCGTGCTAAGGTTGCCTGAAGTTGACCAAGGCGATACAGAAGACGTCAGATACGCTTCAGATTGTGGCGGACCTGTATGATGATCACGTACGCGCCAATGTAGTGTATGTTCGGAGTTACCGGCGGGGTACGCTAATAGCTATGGTTTGTTTTCAGGCGCGGAGGACACAGCTTGTGACGCATGAGGCGTTCAAGAACGTCGCCCATCCGTCGACGCTGTATGCGGTATGATATATGAACCTTACTTGCTGTGTTGCTGAGATACGTTAAACTGAGCATACCTTATCGCATCTAGCCGGTCGTGGATACCCACAGGTCCACCTTGTCAAGATACCATGATTCAATACGAGAAGGGAAGGTAGGTTGATTCATGTTGCCATTTCCTTTCCAAGCGATCTGAACGCGTCTTGTAGGAGGACGAGGAGATGGCCGCACGATGCGAGACCGTACTAAACACTACCATGGCGGAGATGGATACATACCATACACAGAAGGCAGAGGATTTCCAGGAGCTCGCAAAGGAACATCTCGATGGCGAGATCGCCTTGTATGAACAGGTGCGTTGTCGATGTCCTTCCATACGGAGCTGCGCGACCATCTGGCACATTATCGCTTGATGGCCGCGCAAGCTGTCACCGGCGCGACCTGTAGCCCCCTGTACTACTACCTGCATCGCTTCGCGAAGTCACGCTCCTCGTCATCGCTTTCAAACTGACAGTCGCGACAGATACTCAGCCGTCTTCGAGCTGCGCGGAGCGCGTTCGACCAGCCGCAGTACGATCAATCAGGGCGTGAATCTCGACAGCCGTCGATATACGAGCGCGAACTGGAGCATCCACGTCTCAACCCCGCGCCGCTGTCGCAACCGTGTCCACATGTGTTCGACTCTGCACCCATGCGGCCTGTTAGCGTAGCCATACAGGAGGGGGTGGGCATGCTGTTGGGCGCGCCGGGCAGGGCAAGCGTGTTTGGCAAGTTTTGGTAAGATGCTTTTACGGAGTAGGATATGGTGGTTAGAGATGGACAATGGTAGTGCATGTCCTTTCGTGATCTAACATGCGTGCTGGACTTGGACGCACTGTTGCCTATTTCACCTGCGCTTTTCCCCTTCGGGTGAGTATGATAGAAGATCCATCACATCAACGAGGCGAGGCGAGTTGTTCTCTTGTCAATGTCAATGCCGATCTTAAGTTGCTGATAAAGCCGACTTCTAGGTTTTTGGTGTCACTGCAGTTGTACTGTTCTCGCGTTCAGATTGAGGGTATATATGTATATGCGGTCCTCGCTTGGTTGCTCGAAACCGACTCACTGCTCACCCGTTCTAAGCTTCAACGTTTTACTATGTCCACTTTGGAAGAGATATCCGTGCAGCAGTGAGCACCCTTCTTTGTCTTAGTTGTCCGGGGGCGCTCATCCGTGGGTCGTACGCAGCGTGATAGCAAACTATATCCACGTATCGGCTACGAGTATGTCGAGTCCACTTCTTATAGTGAATGAGTAGCATGCTGATGTAATCACCAGTCCTACTGCTCTATGACAGCTTGATCACGCTCCCGAGAGAAGTGCGCCAGGTCTGGTCGCGAGGCCCCTCCTGGTTCGCCGTGCTATACTTGACGAACCGATATTGTGCAATTCTTCATCGGGTTATGACGACCCTCCAACACCTTCATGGACAGACTGCTGCAGTAAGCATTCATATTTGCCAGCTCACGTTTCACGTCCAAGAGCTCACTTTCGTTCACTACAGAGGTATTTTCGTGTCCGTCGACGTGTAGATCTGTTGAGTCTGATCCTGATCCGCCTTCGCCAGTTGCAGAGCTATCCACATAGCTGCTGAAACCCTGGACGTCTTCACCTGGCTTGCGATCGCCGGTGCGTTCTCCTCGGGTCCGCATATAGTGCACTGATACTGAGATGCCCGTATCACTAGCGTTCTCCGCACTTCGGATGTATGCGCTGACCGGAAAGCGGTGGTGGTCCTTCGTGTTCCTCATGCTTCTCGCTTCGGCACTACCTGTAATCGACGTGGTAAGTCGGCTCATGGATGCCTTGCATGCTGAGGTAGGTCTGAAGTACGTGTTGCAGTATGCATCGCTCCCTTTTACCCCGAACCTGCGCTCTCCGTTCGTGGCGTGTGATCTCAGTACCCCGCTTACACTGAGTGCTTATCGAATGTGAGTGATACTCTGTGCGTAAATGTTATAACTACACTGATGGCAACGCTTGCATGATCAGACGTACGGTTTCAGTTTTATTTAGCCTACGCGTCACCGCTTGCTAACGTCTGACAGTGGCTACAAGTGCGAGGGCGGCCAATGTGCTGACCGATCTCCTGGTTTTGGTTGTCACTGTGCTCCAAAGCTACAGATTGCACTATCATGCGGAGGCCATAAATAGCCCGTCATTAATCAGAACCATTGTTAGAGATGGTGAGTACACGTTCCGTAGAACCCCGCGTAATCTAAACTTACGCTGTATAGGTTCACTCTACTTCCTGTGGGTATTTTTACTGCCATACCAACGAAGTTCGCGCTGACACGGGGTGCATGATAGCGTGCTATTTCTGCTCAATCTATTCGATATCATCTCCCTGCAAATTGCCGTGCGTCATTTCGTATCCCTCCAACGGCACAGGCTTGAAGCAACTGACCTGACCGTGATCCCTAGGTCAACGGTGCCTTGGCAGATTTTGTGACGGTGTATGTAGACGATCATGGCCACACAATTCATCCCGCTGCTGACGTTCGTTTCCCTCCACTTAGAATGAGTGTCATCCTCGTTGCCCGGTTCCTGCTGGACTTGAGAGAGTTCGACGCGCAAACTACCGCAGCAACAAGTGCGGCGGTATCGTCGGTCGCTTTTGCGTCACGACCCGTTGTCGAAGACGAAGAATCAAGCCCCTCCACAAGGATCTGAATGGGCCGAATGAACTCTTTGGCCAGGGTAGAAAGGTGAGATGTTGGTCCCTCCACTTCATGCCCATGTGGGAGGCTTTCTGACGTTCTTGCACGCAGTTCATCCGCTAAATCGGATTCTATCTTTCTAACCGCTTGTTAGTGAACTGTGAATTGTACTACGACCGTGCAATTGTACGCCTGCCATCCGGGCATATCTATGGAACCCGTTCGGAATGTGCTGTACCTACGAGTTTGAACCATTGCAGTTCACAACCACGCATCAAACTCTGCGGTTCAATCACTTCGCAATTGTCATGGGGCATCCTTCGACGGACTGAGGGGGCCTAGGAACCTCTACTAAAGCACATTCTGATTCCACCGAGCATCACGAACTCAATGACGGTCATCTGCAGCTTCTCCCTACACCAACGCCTTCTGCCCTGTCTCGATATAAGCAAGACCTCGCTCGCAGCTTGAGGACCTGACCGCTGAATTCCACCTCACCATACACACGGCATGGCCGAATCTGTGCTCTCTGACTTGACCTCGAGCAACCTGTTGATCTCACTGGTGTAGTCGCGGTCGTAACTGGTGGAGGAACGGTATGTCACTCCCTTCGGACTCTTCCTTAGTCCCGCGGGTTTCACTCTGGCTGTCAAGTACTGCAGGGAATCGGAAAATTGATTGCGAGCACTCTGCTCGCTCGCTAATGGTGCCACGGTGTACATCATTGGTCCCAAACAAGCTGGCCTTGACGAGTGAGTGTGCATTTCGAAACCCCAGCATACTGTGGTCACTAACTACCATCGCGAACAGCATTGCGAAGCGTTACAATGACGCCGCAGAGAAGACGAAACGACCAGGCAGGATACACGGTATTGAGGGAGACATTCGGAGAAAGGTATGCGCTCCGAAACTTGCGAAATCGTAGGTCGCAGTGAGTATCTTCCTAACGCGTCACAGTCAGAAGCGTCGCGTCTAGCGGAAGAGGTGGGAAAGCGCGAACGCATGTCACCGTTCTGTTCAGTAACGCGGGGACAGTACGATCAGCAGCCTTCTAGTCACGCGTGTTGACCTCTCGCCTCTTTCGGCCCTCCAGCGCACACTCTGGCCACTATATCCTCTCCCAACAACCCAGCGCAAAAGGTTACCGCAAGGCAATCTTCGATATGGTCTCCGAAGAGGACTTCGACCACAACATTCACACCAACGCAGTTGCTCCCTTCTTCCTGACCTTCGCCTTCCTCCCTCTCTTCGTGAAGTGGAGGGAGAGCCCGGGGAGGACGCGCTTTGCGTGACAGATCGTAAACACGGCCAGCATGAACGCTTGGACGAAGGATGCCGTGACAGTCGGGTGGTCGTACCCTTAGATGTACTCCAAGGCGGCCATCGGGCAGGCGACCAAGACGCTCGCGCACCTCCCGTTCGGTATCCGCGTCAACGGGATTGCGCCTGGACTCTTCACGTCCGCGATGAGTGCGCCTTGTACAGCGGACGAGGGCGGGACCTCGCATTTTATGCCAGAAGCCCAATTTCCGTGCGAGACGCCTGTCGCGCGCCCTAGACCACACCGGCAGGGAACAAAGACATTCGGGGGCTGCCAGTACTATTCCTTGTCGCAAACTGGATGGAGAGGTGGTGCTTCTTGACGACGGAGTGAATAATTCTACTACTGACTGCACGCCTAGCATGTACAAGTTTCGGATTGCCATGAGATATATGCAGAAGCCAAGTGATGGATCTATCCTAGATTCTTGAACAGACGAGAACAATGATCAACCGTTGAAGAGGTTTCAAGTTGTGCGAAACGATAGCAAGTACCGTTGTGGTGTAGCGACCAAGTTGGCGGACGAGTCGCCATATAATCGAGCAGAGACGTTTGAGAGGAAATTGCGCATGGGGTGGACTGTAATGCATATGGGGAGGAGATCTCGATTTGGCTCTGGCCCCGGGAACACGCGCTTCAAGCCAAGTCGTGAGCAGATGCCAGAGATCCAGCGAGCCGTGAGAAGATCACTACACCTTTTCCCGACAACTACTTTCCAAGTCACAGACGCCCCCCGGCCATCCCAATTTGGGCATGTAGTTCGTGAGGCGCCTGCACTCCCTGCCTGCGAGGTCCCATTCTCCTGGCTCCCCGCTCTCGTATATAAGACCCAGCAGCAATGGACAGAGCGTCTTCAAACTCTCCCCTCAACCCCCACCATCGCACCCTTTGCTCGCTCTAGCATGATGTCCAATTGCGCCGGTACCGGTCCGTGCCGCTATAAGCCATATGCGGACTCAATCGGCTCTATGCCGCTTCCAAAGCACGCCCTAGACTACGGCGCGTACGGTGTGCAAGATGTGCCACAGGCCTCGGGCTACAGAGCTCTCCTTCGCCAGTCTTCCAAATGGGAACTCGAACAGGAGCTGTGCGACAACTAGTGAGCAATGAATTCATCTTCGGTAAACCTTGTACTGAAGCATTTCCCTCGCTAGCCTCGGCAAAGAGAGTTTTGACCATGCGCAAACAGCTGCCCCAGAAAAATCTGATCTACATCGCATCTCTCATCCATCTATCACCGCCGTTACCTCCGGATTCTATGACAAGAACGTGTCCGACTCTTCCTCCGATCACGCTGCTTCGTTCGCAAGCTCGCAGGTAATCGCAGGCACCCCTCCGTCCGACTACAGCAATGCTACGCAGTTTCACCCACAATTTCACGCCGATGTCTACACTACATCACCCTCCGTCCTCAAGTCCCCACGGCAGCAAGAACGATCACAGCGCGGCTCCTCCCCCCATACATCTAACGTCCCCTATACCCATTCTCCGGAGCCACAACAGCCCGCCCTCTTCACCTACAACCACCGCAACGTCCAAGTCCCGGACGAAGTTGCCGCTGGGTCGCTTAAGCCCGCCGCGATACGCACCAACCCTTGGCGGTGCCCATACTGCCCCTACGAGCAGTATAACCACCGCTCGCCCGAGCTCAAGCGGCACGTCGCTACACACAATTCGGAGGAGGCGACGCCGTGGGTATGCTGCGGCATCCCTGTCTTTGATGCCCACGCGCATGGCGTGCCCGAGAACGTCGTCCACGGGGAGGGGTTTCAGTTCGGAGGGGTACTGATGGTCGGAGGATGTAAGAAGACGTTCAGTCGCCGCGATTTGCTCAGCCATCATCTGCGCAGGGAGGAGGGACGGTGCTTCGGAGATGTGTTTGCGATTTATCAGCCGGGGAACAGGGTTGGCCTCAAGTCGGGTTTGTGAATAGCCTAGTAGTGCTGTGTTCGAATACAGAAAACATTTGGAACCAAATTGCTGTTATCCCGATGTAAATCACGGATTTAGTGTGGGACGAAATATTTGTGCATGCTCATGTCAATAGGCCCGCGTAAACGTGGTTGAGCATAGCGCGATCAAATCTATGCACGGGGACTGGGAATTTCCCTTCAGACGTTTGCCACAGCTCTTACAAGTAAATCTCGCAGGGACTCAGAGCTTAATGACATGCATGCAACCTAGGAAAGGTAGGTCACCTCCAGCTGAATCATCTTCCTGAGTATTATCATCACATACCTTTTTGTTCGGCACAAAGACAAATTGTCGCTGAGCGCAGACGAGGTAACTGATGGACTTCCCGAGTCCCGCGCACGAGGACGGCTCCCCGGTAGACTACATATGACGTCCTGGAGAGCTGTCCGGCTTGCACTGTGGCTCGACTGCGATGTTTCCCCAAGAGATGGTCCCAAATGCAAGACGGTCATTTGGAGCGTGGGTAGCAAGTACTATGAGAATCGCAGGGTAGGTTAGCTTGCTGAAGTGACGATGCCCCGGTGCCATGTATGAGATGTTGAAGTGACGTCGTCGCTAGTGCGGCATGTATACACTGCACGTTCGATATCAAACCATCCCTCGTGTCCGACGCATTCGTAGCATTCTGGGTGTGCAATACAGAATCAGCACGCAAAACACAATAATGGATGACGATTATGGCAGAACAATGTCCGCGACAACGAAAACAATGTATGATCATGGTAAAACGAACGCACGTCTCCCACGTTGCGCGACTGTATAGACGGCTAATCGCCACTGAGCACAAGTCTGAGGCTGTCGGAAGGTGTGGATGAGCTAGTCTTCTTGAAACGAGAGTATGGAGCTCTACAAATCGGAGCCTGCCAGTTGCACGACTGTACGCGTGAAGAAGAATAAAGAGGATATTTGACGTGTCCATATTACGATAGAGGTTCACGGATGCAGGGCAAGGCGATATTGAAGAGGAGGGCCGCTTATTGTAAGCATCCTGCCGGGCAGGAGTGGAGCAGTGTGAGGTTAGTAGTAAAACGAATCTATGAATGCATAGACTTGACCGTACATCAAGTTTCAAGGTGTCTCAACTTCAAGTATCCATTGTTGTTGATATGCGCATGTCATCATTGCCGCAAGAGGGGAATTTAGAAGGACCTCGAGTACAGCGCGAAGTCGAGCCCGGTGTTGGGAGGAGGGAGGAGATGATAATGTGACCGATTCCGGAGTCTGCCGGGCGGTCGCGGTAACACGAGGTACATAAGTGATGGGAGCAGAGATCCAGCGAGCCGTGAGAAGATCACTACACCCTTTACCCACTCCCCCATTGCCAATCACTTGAGGCGCTCGCTGGCCACGTTCCGTTCTTAGTATGGGCAAGTAGTTCGTCCAGCTGCACTTCCCCGCCCTCGAGGTCCCATTTTGCTGCCCCCCCCTGCTGTATATGAGACCCAGCAGCAATGGACAGAGCGTCTCAAAACTCTACCCCCAACTTCCCCCACCATCGCCCACTCCGCTTCCCCCAGCATGCTATCGACCTTTGCTCAGCAAGCCGCCGGTACCAGCGGTCCGGGCTACCAACCATACGCAGACTCAGACGGCTCAATCGCACAGCCAGATTATTCTCTCGGTTACAACCCTTATGGCGCCCAGCAGCTACTTACCACACTCCAAGGCATTCCTTACGAATTGCAGCAGTCATCGAACTGGGAGCCCGTTGAACCGGGACTGTACAATGATTAGTGAGTTGCTTGTCACTTCAAGTCTTGCTCGCTTGTCCTAACTCACGCCCACCATCCATTATAGTCTGGCTGCAGAGCTCTCCGACCCCACGCTCAATGTCGCAGACGCGTCTTCGTATATGATCTCAGACCCTCTCATGTCCGGACTCTATGACATGAACACATCCGAGTCATCCGAATCACAACACACACTGTCTACCGACCCTTCAAACGACACGTTCTATCGTCACCATGACCCAGCAGATGTCGGGCAAGCTGCAGCTCAGCCAACGGTCCCCACCACCGACTTTGCAGAGCCACCCTGCATTTGTCCTGCCATCCTTGAACCACCAGTATCACCGCCCCCACGAAAGTCGCGGCGTCGCACCTCCCGCAGAGCGACTAGCTCCTCCACTAGCCAACACCCCTCTTCTCCCGCACCCAGACTTCTGACGTACAAACGTCGCAACGTCCAAGTCCCATCCAAACTCGCCGCCATGTCGGTTCAGCCTGCCGCGAGTCATGCCAAGCGTTGGGGGTGCCCGCACTGCACCTACGTGCAGCACAACCACCGTTTGCCCGACCTGAACCGGCACATCGCGACACACTCCCCCGAAGAGAGGCAGTGGGTGTGCTGTGGCGTCCCTGTCTTCGATGCACAAGAGCAGGGCATGCCGGAGAGCGTCGTTCATGAGGAGCCGTTCGAACACGAGGGGCTGCTTATGGTCGGAGGATGCAAGAAGACGTTCAGTCGGCGAGATGCGCTAGGCCGGCATCTACGCAGCAGGAAAGGTTGGTGCTTTGGGGATGCATCTGCGATGTATCAGGTGGGAAACAACGTTGGCCGCCAGGGAGGTCTCTGAACAGCGCACTAGTGCGACCTTCGTGTAGAGTCAACGTCTGGAACTGATTTGCTACGTACTCCGATATAAGCCACGCATTTAACGAAGTCGCCATACGTATCAGATTGAACTAAGTCATTGTGCATGCAGATATCGAGCCCCTACTAAGACGACCATACAGCTGGTTCCATTTTTGGTGGCCGAGCGCCCAACTGCACAGCACACTTTGCACACGAAAAAGTCGAAAATTATGAAGGAGGTCAGTTCACGTTTGCACCTTGATTGGCCGAGAAAACTCATTTGGAGGCATGAATGAGCACATTGAGCGATTTCTATGCCTCACGAGGTACAGAAATCCACTTTTCGGCCTGCCTCAGTAACCACGTCATCGGGCGCCAATCGTCCGGAACTTTGACTAAGGCATTAGAACCCCGGAATTGCTCATAGGTTATATAGCATTGCACATAGATGGTAGGGAGTGTGTATAATTTATGCTAGGAAGCTCTAGGGCAAATAGAAGAGGTTTTCGTGGCCGGATCCTCGTCAGAAATCCGGGATTGTCCCTAGATGATCTGACTTCTGTAACTTACAAACCCGAGTATCTATGGAGATTCCGAAGGTGTAGGTGTGTTTGCAAGGCCTGTAGCAGTATATATCACCAGCCTCAGAGCAAGGGATGCAGTGGCAAGGGCACAGTCGATTTGTTTGTATTTCCTGACGTTTTCGTGTCGACAGTGCGCGCGCGTCAGTCGGAGATGAGCGGCCACCAATTTCGGAAACAGCTGTAGGGCCACAAGGACGATAACAGTAGCTAGATCAAGATGTCTGCAAAAGAGAACCTCGGCTCAGAACAGACTGCGACACGGAGCACAAAGATCATACACACCAGGTATACTCCACATCTCAGCCACAACGCATAACACCACAGCAGCATTTAACTTGGGAAGCAGCTACACTAATTTCCTCTCAAACGCCGCAATCTATTCCTTGCCATGAGGAAAACTCGCCTTGAGAGTCTGGCGCGTCAACGCCGAGTATGTCTCGCCGAATCGAAGACGGGAGCCGTCCCAGTTCTGAGCTTTCTCCTGGAGCGGGAACGACTCGCGAACACGCAAGTTCCGCTGAGTTGATGTAGACGTATACGTCGCTCAAGTGATTCGATTCCCAGTAGCGCCAAATAAACAAACCCGCATACGCCGGAGGCCTGAGGAGCGTGATGGCACAGGCATCGGACGCCACCGACATGAACAGTGGGAGATGGTGATCAACTCAATGGTAGGCAGAGGCACGTTCAAGATCTACAGACAGGCTACGGAGGAGGGTGTTGGCAAATGATCGCGCAGCGCAGAGACAAGGACGTACTAGTCGACTAGCTGCTGTCGCTTGGCCACGGATTCTCTAGGCCTGCTACAAAGCCTCACCGGAGTCGGGCTGTTAGGTGGTAATGTAGAACGATCTTGCTCCGTAGATGCAGTGTATCCCGATAGAACGCACGCAAGAGGTTTTGACATTGAGGTAGTGCCGGTGCCAGTGCTAGGATAGGACTAAGGCAAGACGATCTGACGACGAGAGGGATATCATCTATAAGGGGGATAGTAGTGTAATAGGAATCCAGGGAGAAGGACGCGTCGCAGTCTTTATGAGTGTGGATGCTTGAGTAGAGACCGGGGAGAGTGCCAGCTTGAGAGCTTATCGGTACGTAATCTCTGCTCGCGTGGTTTTTCTTCATGCCTCACGGCGATGACGTACATGTTCCTCCCCGCCCCTTATAAGGCATTCCCTCCCCGCCGACTCTCTTGGGCATGAATCAGCTTCGCTCTTGCTTACGCATACACCCATCTCCCCACACAGTGAGCAGGGCTGCACGCGGTATATATACGCGCAGTTTACGATTGCTGCGTGGACAACACGAACACAAGAGTCTACCGGTGACCTATAATCCCACTCTCACTGCGTTTCGAGCGATGAGTACTCGCGACGTCACCCATCTCACCGATATCACCAAACGCCTGCAGTCGGCGGCCGACGGATCCTTTCAGCGCCCTGCATCTTCTTTCAGGAAGTCCATCGAGAAGGGCGGAGAGTTTGAGCCAGAGAAAGGTGAGTTTCAAATCCAAGGTTGGCCTAAAATCGCGTGATGTGCGCCTCAACACGCGCTGGCAATATGACTTCCAGTGTCTCTAGTAGGCTGGGACGATCTGCGAGCACGTCGCCACCAGTTGGGGTCTGATGTACAAGCATGAGCTGACTGGGACTGCTCACCTCCAGGTCGCTACCATCTCTATGTGTCTTACGCATGCCGTAGGTGCATTCACTCAAGAACTAGACGGCTTAAAACGAATGATATACTCCCATAGCTTGGGCAACACGCGCCCTGATCGTCCGCAAGTTGAAAGGCCTCGAGGATTTTATCGGTAGGTGACCTCCGTTCATGCTGGTGGGTTGCTCTCTTACATTGACGTGCCGTGCCCTACAGACGTTAGTGTCGTCTCACCACGCATGGGCCAGCACGGCTGGCCCTTCGCCAACATCGACTCCTTTCCTGGCGCAGACGCTGACCCGATAAACGGTGCCGAGCACGTCAAGGACCTCTACTTCAAAGCTGAGCCCAACTACGAAGGCCGGTGCGTGTTCACCCCTATATATTATCCCATTATATGCGGGTTGTTGATACGTCAAAAGGTTCACCGTCCCTGTCCTATGGGATAAGAAGAGGAGCACGATCGTGAACAACGAGAGCTCCGAGATCATCCGGATATTCAACAGCGCTTTCAACGACCAGCTACCTGCTGAAAAGGCCACAATCGATCTGTACCCTGAGCCGTTGCGCAAGGAGATTGACGAGATCAACGAATGGGTGTACGACACTATCAATAGTGCGCTCGTCTCTCCACTCAGCTCCTCAATATATGTTCTCATGATGATGATGTTCTCATCGTGTTGGTAGATGGTGTGTACAAGGCGGGTTTCGCGACGAGCCAGAAAGCGTACGAAGCAGCGGTGATCCCGCTCTTCGAGTCTCTCGACCGGCTGGAGAAGATACTCACGGGCAAGGACTACCTCGTGGGCAACCAGCTCACCGAGGCGGACATTCGCTTGTTTGTCACCATAGTCCGTTTCGACCCTGTGTATGTTGGGCACTTCAAGTGCAACATTCGCACGATCCGCGACGGGTACCCGGCGATCCACTTGTAAGTGCACGTTCTTGCGCCTTGTGCTCCTCGCGTTGCAGCGGGCGGCCGGACAGGCTGCACGTGTGCTGATATGCGATGTGCATGGCAGGTGGTTGCGGAAGCTGTACTGGAACAACGACGCGTTCTCCTCGACATGCAACTTCGAGCACATCAAGACGCATTATTACTGGTCACACCAGAGCGTGAGCATACCCGTGTGTTAATATTGAAATTGTTCGACGGTTACTGATGTGTGCTCGCCGCTAGATCAACCCTCACCAAATTGTTCCCGTCGGCCCCGTCCCGAATATCCTTCCTCTCTGAGGTGTCAAGAAGGCATTCTATCTCGTCAAATAGGCAAGAATCGGTACGCGTGTATGTTATGTGTCCCGACGTAAGTATGTGATGTAGAAAACCTCTCATTTGTACTACTACTTCCCGCTCACAATTCATGGGATGAATCACGCCTGTGTATCAGAAAACGGGCAAGAACACTCTCCGCGCATCATCGTTCCACGCGTCCCGACTCGCACCCACCCCCTACGCTTGAAGTTTCTGACACGCACACGCGATAGTACAAGACCTCATTGTCCGTTCAAGTAGTTTTCAGCACACGAGTGCCGTCTACCTCTTGGCATGTTGGTCGACCTCCACACCATTACGCCCTCTCACGCACGACGCAATCGAGATTGAGCGCGCATTCGCGATGCGCTACTATCTTGGGTATGATGATGACGTGGAAGCCCATGACATGCATGCAGGTTTCCTAATACCCCATAAGGACTCCCACGTCACTAACAGTGCGCGCGGTGCACATTGGGGTTAGTTCACCTACTTATGAATGTACCGACCTCTCTTGAAGCTAAAGACCCTGAGGCACAGCACATCGTATGAATAGATGCACTCCAGATGCGCGCGCAGCCATCGCGTGCTCACCGCGCAAGCTGATCAGGATTCAATGCATGTAGCGCTTGTATCCTGCTAGTATAGGACTGTGTGCCTTTTAGAAGACTCGAGCCGCGTAAGGACAGAGCTGCTTGAGCTGCGCTAGACTGCGGCCTGCCTGCACAGACTATGTTCGTTGACAGCGAGTCACTGCAGTGTTTACTACAGGTGGCTGGCGCTCCGATGAGCTTGACGCGATTTCCCACACGCCCGATACTTATGTAATCAATAGTACCCGGGCCCTGTGCATCCAGGCATTCGAAGGCCTCACACGACCACACGCGCATGGTATGCGTGACAGGTCCCCCCACAGGCAGCCACGTTCCAATTCATTGCAGCGTTCGTCGAATGACTCGCGAATGTGGCAGTAACTGCGGGTGTTCTCAATCACCGAGGCGCAGTCTGGCGCAGTACCTACTTACGTTCCGAGGACAAACGCGTTCAATGCCGCCGCATCCGACACGGCGTTTGCCCGTGCTGAACATATATACGTCCGCCGAAACTCAAGTATCAGCCACTCTCGCTCTGTTCTCGCTTCCTGTCTACTCCCACATGGCGTTTTCATTACCTTTAGCAGCGTTTGTTGCTGCCTTCGCGTATATGCTATGGCGATTCCTCCGTCATTTCGTTGTACGAAGTTCTCTCGACAATCTTTCTGGGCCCGCGCCTGACTCTTGGATAATGGGCATGCGGTACATTGCGCACGTATCTCGATCGTCACTAACGGTTCTACTCTAGGGAGCCTGGATGAGGCCTTCAAGCGACAAGGCTGGAGGTGGTGGGAATATCTCAGCGACACCTATGGCCCTACGTATGTAATCACCGGTCTGTTTGGGGTGCGTGTAGCGTCCCTTTGCCATCGCTCGCTCTGCAGAGCACCCGCTGATATGATCTTCCGCCTCATTCCAGGAGAAAATCCTACAGACCTACGACCCCAAGTTCATGCACAGCATTCTCATCAAGGATGTCGAACACTGGCCGAAAACATTAGCTCCTACTGAGTGAGTCTACCAAGATGACGTATACTCAGATATCTTTCCATACCGTGCTAACACAAGTTTACAAAATAGTGACTTACCCATGCTCCTTGGCCCAGGGCTTCTTACCACAGAGGGCGAGCAGCACCGTCGGCAGCGCAAGATGCTGAACCCCGTCTTCTCAGCCGCTCACTTGCGGAGCATGACTCACATCTTCTACGATATCGCGCACCGGGTGCGTTCGTTCGTTCCTGTGCAGCTTGCCCTAGTATGCATGCGTGCTAATGACTCGCGATGGTGGTACACAGCTGCGAAGCGCGATGGGGCGCACCTTGGGCAAGGAAGCGCAGGAGATCGACGTCAATGGATGGATGTCGCGCACCACACTCGAGATGCTCGGGCAAGCGGGCCTGGGATATTCCTTTGACGACTTCACGGGGGAGACTTCGAACTCTTACGGCGAGTCCCTGAAGCTGTTCTTGTATGCCCCTTCTTCACCTTTTCCTCCGGGCGCGACTCTAACCGCATATCTCTATGGGTTGAAGCCCTGTCCTTTCTCGGGTCCCCCTCCTGGGATTTGTTGTGCCTACGATGTCATACGTTCTACCCGAGAAGTGGATTCGGGCGATTTGCCGGGTGTACCCAATGGCGGAGCTCCGACGACTGATTCGTATCGCGGATACAATGGATCGCCGTTCGGAGGACATTGTCGATGAGAAGAAGGCTGCCTTGACCTCTGGAGACGAGGAGCTGCTGCAGCGAGTAGGAGAGGGCAAGGACATCATGAGCATTCTCCGTAAGTGGCCCCGTTGAATCCCTTATCCCGAACGTGCATATCTCATTCATATTTATATGCTTACGTAGTGAAGGCAAACACTACAGCATCAACCACAGAGAAGCTCACGGATAGAGAGCTTGTCGCGCAGATGTCGTGAGTCTCTTGTAGCGCCTAACTCTGTCCGAATGTCTCTAAGCCCAATGGGGCTGCAGAATCTTCATCCTCGCCGGCATGGACACAACGTCGAACGCGCTCTCTCGGATCTTGTACACCCTCGCACAGCATCCCGACGCTCAAGCGAAACTTCGCGCCGAGGTCATCGAAGCCCAAGGAAGCTCGGACATTGCCACTGGCGTGAACATCGATTACGACGACCTCGTCAAGCTTCCCTACCTCGATGCTGTCTGCCGCGAGACGCCGCGACTCTACGCGCCCGTTGATATCCTCGGCCGTCGGTGAGTCGCCTCCCGTCGAGTCGCATGGATGATGTGTTCTGACTTGGACATTCGGCGATGCATACGTACAGTGCAAGACGGGACATGAACGTACCTCTGCACACTCCCGTGCGCGGACGCGATGGGTCGATCATGAACGAGGTCCCGGTCACGAAGGGCACTCTCGTCCTCCTCCATCTCCAGGCTAGCAACACCAATCCAGCTCTGTGGGGCGAAGACGCGAAAGAGTGGCGGCCTGAGCGATGGCTCGGGCCGCTCCCGGCTGAGCTCGAAGAGGCGCGGATTCCGGGAGTGTACTCACAGCTGTGAGTTTCGCGGGACGCATGGAAGCTCAGCGCGGCCATGTCTGATGTTACCTCTTCTTCGCAGCATGTCGTTCTCTGGTGGCAGCCGTTCCTGCATGTGAGTCCCTCCGTCCTCTCTCCTCTCGTGCTCAAGACCTGTGTTCTGACTCTTTGTTCCAGCGGGTTCAAGTTCTCGCAACTTGAAATGAGTGAGTGCTGGCGGCGTCTTTGAGCCCTCACACTCTTTTGCCGTGAACACCGCGCTGATCCCAAATATCTCCATCAGAGGTCGTGCTTGCCGTCCTCCTGGCCGCCTTCAAATTCGAGTTGACGGACAAGCCCGTCGCGTGGAACTCGTCCGCGGTCTCGTACCCGACGATGGGCGAGGAGAGCACGAAGCCCGAGATGCTGCTGAAGGTGCAGGCGCTGTGATTGGGATTCAGCTGGTGAACGCCTGACTTCAATAAGACACGATTTTGGAGCCTGATGGCATGGACTTTGGATGTATTTGCTACTGATATACTGACTTGGATGCTGTGCTGCGTGCACTTCAAGTGGGCTCCAGATGCCCTTGATTAAACGGACCACCATGATATAGTCAATGTCAACTAACAAGGAGCTGGTGAATTTCGAGCACATGAAGCTGGTCACACCAGAGCTTGAGCAGAGCATACCCGTGCGTTCAACTTATATTGTTCAATAGTTGCTGATGTGTGCTCGCCGCTAGTTTCACCCTCACCGAATCGTTCCTGTAGGCCCCATTCCGGATATCCTTCCTCTCTCGAAGGCACTCTATCTTGTCAAGTAAGCAACAATCGCTACGCGTGTATCATTCGTGCGTCCCGACGTAAGCATGTGATGTATAGAACTTTCCCATTTGTACTCCTACTACTTCACGCTCACATCTTACGGGACGAACCACGCCCGGGCCCGTGTATAAGATGACACGCAAGAACACTCTCCTGCGCACCATCGCTTCACGCGTCCCCACTCGCATCCAGCCCCTGCGCCTGAGGTTGCTGACACACACACGCAATAGTACAAGACCTTAGTGTCAGCACACGAGCACCGTCTTTCTCTTCGCATTTTTGTCGATCATCTGCGCTCTCGAGTCTCTCTCGCGCAACGCGCATTTGCGATGTGCTAAAATCTCGGCTGCTGTGATGTACGCTTCCTATTTGCGCTCCACGTCACTTACAGTGCGCACGGTGTACTGTGGCTGAACGCTACGTTGACCTTGACGCAACTCTCCACATGCCCACTGCCCAGGCATCAAAAACCCGATAGTACTCGGGCACTCGAAGGTTCGACACGTCCACACGCGCGTTCGATGCGTGACGGGTTCCCACACGCAGCCACCCTACAGCATTCGTCGATGATTTGATGCAGTGTCGTCCAATTGCGGATGTTGTCAACCCCGAGCTGTAGTCTGGCGGGGTACCCACTTATGCCCTCAGAACGCGCTCCATGACTGCAGCCGAATCCGGCATTTGCCCCTTCTGAATATATATATGCTCCTCCGTCCTCCGAAACTCTAGCACCGATATCCCTCTCTCTGTTTTCGCTTCCAAGGTCACTTCCACATGGCGTTTTCATTTCCTTTAGCAGCGGTTGTTGCTGCCTTCGCGTATATGCTATGGCGACTCCTCAACCATCTCGTTGTACGCAGTTCTCTCGACAATCTTTCTGGACCCGCGCCCGACTCTTTGATTATGGGCATGTGTACATTGCGCACGTATCTCAACCGTCGCTAATGGTTCTACTCTAGGGAGCCTGGATGAGGTGTTTAACAGACAAGGCTGGAGGCGGTGGGAATATCTCAACGACACCTATGGCCCTACCTATGTAATCACCGGTCTGTTTGGGGTGCGTGTAGCGTTCCTTTTCCATCGCTCTGCAGAGAACCCGCTGATATGATCCTCCGCCTCATCCCAGGAGAAAATCCTACAGACCTACGACCCCAAGTTTATGCACAGCATTCTCATCAAGGATGTCGAACACTGGCCGAAAACATTAGCTCCTACCGAGTGAGTGTACCAAGATGACGTGGGCTCGGATACTTGTCTATACTGTACTGTACTGACACAAGTCCCCCAAACAAACCAGCGACTTACCCATGCTCCTTGGCCCAGGACTTCTCACGACCGAGGGCAAACAGCACCGTCGGCAGCGCAAGATGCTTAACCCCGTCTTCTCCGACGCTCACTTGCGGAACATGACTCACATCTTCTATGACATCGCGCATCGGGTTCGTTCGTTCGTTCCTGTGCAACTTCCCCTATGCATTCGCGCTACTGACTCGCGATGGTGGTACACAGCTGCGAAGCGCAATGGAGCGCACCTTGGGCAAGGAAGCGCAGGAGATCGACGTCAATGGATGGATGTCGCGCACCACACTCGAGATGCTCGGGCAAGCGGGCCTAGGATATTCTTTCGACGACTTCACGGGGGAGACTTCGAACTCTTACGGTGAATCCCTGGGGCTGTTCTTGTACGCCCATTCCCCTTTTCCTGCGGGCGCGACTTTGACCGTGTGTCTCTATGGGTTGAAGCCCTGTATTCGCTCGGGTCCCGCTCCTGGGACGCGTTGTGGCTAAGATATCTTACGTTCTGCCCGAGAAGTGGATTCGGGCGATTTGCCGGGTGTACCCAATGGCGGAACTCCGACGACTGATTCGTATCGCGGATACGATGGATCGCCGTTCGGAGGACATTGTCGATGAGAAGAAGGCTGCCTTGACCTCCGGAGACGAGGAGCTGCTGCAACGAGTAGGAGAGGGCAAGGACATCATGAGCATTCTCCGTAAGTGATCCTGTTCTATTCTGATTCCGAACGTGCATATCTCATTCATATTCATATGCTCACGTAGTGAAGGCAAATATTACAGCATCAACCACAGAGAAGCTCACGGACAGAGAGCTAGTTGCGCAGATGTCGTGAGTCGTCGATCCGGTTCACCCATGCCTACCTCTGTCCCAACAGTGGTCTCTCACCCCTGTGCCGCAGAATATTCATCCTCGCCGGCATGGACACAACGTCGAACGCGCTCACTCGAATCTTGCACACCCTCGCGCAACATCCCTACGCTCAAGAGAAACTTCGCGCCGAGATCATCGACGCCCAAGGAAGTTCGGACGTGGACAACGGCGTGAACATCGACTACGACCACCTCGTCAAGCTTCCCTACCTCGATGCTGTCTGCCGCGAGACACTACGACTCTACGCGCCCGTTGAGATCATTGGCCGTCGGTGAGTCTTCTCCCGGTAGCATCTCATACATGGGATGAAGCATCCTGAGTTTGACGTGTACAGTGCGAGACGCGACATGAACGTGCCTCTGCACACTCCCGTGCGCGGACGCGATGGGTCAATGATGAACGATGTCTCGGTAACGAAAGGCACACTCGTCATCCTCCATATCCAGGCTATTAACACCCGAAAGGCTCTGTGGGGCGAAGACGCGACAGAGTGGCGGCCTGAACGATGGCTCGGGCCGCTCCCGGCTGAGCTCGAAGAGGCGCGGATTCCGGGAGTGTACTCACAGCTGTGAGTTTCGCGTGACGAATAGAAGCTCAATCGCGGCAATGGTTGACGATGCGTCCCGATTCTTCTTCGCAGCATGTCGTTCTCTGGTGGAAGCCGTTCCTGCATGTGAGTCACTCCGTCATCTCTCAAGAGCATTTTTCGTGCTAATTCCTTGTGCGCATACAGTGGGTTCAAGTTCTCGCAGCTTGAAATGAGTAAGTTCAGGCCTCCTCGTACTCTTGTCGTGAACTTGAACGCACTGATCCACATGTGTCCATCTGCATCAGAGGTCGTGCTTGCTGTCCTCCTGGCCGCCTTCAAGTTCGAGTTGACGGACAAGCCCGTTGCGTGGAACTCGTCCCCAATCTCATACCCGACGATGGGCGAGGAGAGCACGAAGCCCGAGTTGCTGCTGAAGGTCCAGGCGCTGTGATTCGGATTTAGCTGGTAAATGCATGACTTCAATGAGACACGGTTTTGGAGGCTGACGGCATGGACTTTGGATGGGTTTGCTACTATTATACTGACTCTGAATCAATTAAACGGACCACCATAATAATTTTCAACGTCAATTAACAGGGAGCTGATAAACATCCACATAACCTTCGAGCACAACAATCAGGAAGCATCTCCGCCGCTCATACTCTCCATGTTAGACAACGGGTGACTACTCACCACCCCAATACACAGCTCGTGATCGTTGATATGGCCATCTAAATCGAACTGTGGTTCTACTTTCCCCGTCTCATCGTCATCTGCACCTTCGTGGTGTTCGACCACACCATCCCACTCAACACGCGAAACATGCTCCCGGAGCACCTCCACGTCCTTTGCGTGGAGCCGCACGCACCGCTTCAGGTGCAGCTCCTCCAGCGGAATGCCGTACGACGCTCGACGCGCAAGCCACTCCCGCATCATATCGAAACACTCCTGGCCCTGACCCGAAAGCAAACTCGAGTTCGCGCTCGCCGGACTGCGGAAATGCGCCCCTTCGAGCGTGAGCCGAGCCAGGTCGGGAACATGCGCATAGAGCTCGCCCGAGTCGAGCTGCCACACCGCCCGAGCGCGGCATGGAAGTCTGCTAGGGGCGTCTCGTCCAGCGTGAGCGAGGTCAGGTATGGAGTGCGCCTGAGCAGCTCTCCCCAGTCGACCCCGGCCGCGCCACCGGACATGGTCAGGCGGCGGAGGGATGTGATATAGGAGTGCTTACCGATCAGGGCGGCGTGCACGGGAGAGCCGCTCGCGAACGAGTTCGTGACAGTGAGAGAGAGTCGGCTGCAGAGGATGGAGCAGCGGGCGCAAGAGTGGTATCAGTAGTCCATGCCTTTACTTGCACGCTGAGCAAGCTGGAGTGCACGTGCGCCTCTCGTAGCGTGTGGGAGGGAGGGGAGTAGTGCTCTGAGAGCTTGCGTGTTAGCCTCTCGATACCCGTCGTCCCGCTGGTGTCCAAAGTGATGCGAGCGTGGTCGGGTACCCTGAGATGGTTGAAGAGCGTGGCGCAGTCGCTCGTCTCTCCCGAGAGTGTGAGCGACCGGAGGTGTGGAAGTTCGACGACGCGGCCTCGGTCAGAATCAATGCCCTGGCCGCAGGCCACTTTCCCTAAATCCAGATTCTCCAAAGACGGTGCCAACGAGTCCAGAAGATCCAGGAGTTGACTGACTGGAGATCCTGAGCGCCGGCGTCGCTTTGGGCTGCATCCAGTGATGACAAGCGAGGTAAGTCTGAGCAGAAAGAGGGAGTCCGACCACGGAATGGGGATATGGCTGAGCTCAAGATGACGGAGAAGCGGCAGCTGCTGTTGGGCGGCAGAACGCTGCTGAGAGAGGCGGGGAATGAGACCTGATAGGGACACCTGTGGGCCGGACGCGAACCATCGGGGTAGCTTCCCCAAGTTGTTGTCGCTGGTGTTTATCGCCGTCAAGGCCAAGGTATGCAGCACCGGCATCGGTAGCTGCATGATTTGACAGAAGTCGATGATGAGCTCCGCATGACCGTAGAGGTGAAGCTCGCGCAACCGGTCAGACTATTGACAGATCGCGCGAGATGTACTGAGAAGCTCCGTAAGGTGCGTGCGATAGTTAAGAAACGTCGCCCTCACGCGAAGCGGGGCTTGCTTGGATCGCGCGAGGAGCTTCGGGAAGACGTCCTCCCGAGTGTAGTGGAGGTGTCCCCACAGCGCCGGGGTGTCCAGGGCAACCGCGCGCCAGGTGCGACAGACGTGCGTCAGTCGGATCCAATGCAGCGGATGCTGGTCCGACTTCAAGTTGGAGGACTGAGAGGAAGTGGCTGGGACGGAATCGAAGGAAGAGCGAGCCGCACAGCCCATGATGTGCACGACGATTTCATTGGGGATGCGTCCGATTGCTGTCAAACTGTTGAGGCTGGTCTTCAAGTCAGTCAGCGCGCCCATGCATGCCTCAATGGAACGAAGGATTTTGAAGCGGACGCGTGCGACGGAGTCGCGGTCATCGCGAAGGTCGGTGGTTTCGGATAGGGAAGTGCTATAATATTATATGTGTCTCATCATGATCAGTGAACATGGGTGTATGTTCGACGTACCGTATTGCACGGAGAAGATCGTTTACAGCTGGCAAAAGAGCGTCCACCGCATTTGTCATCGCGAGTTTCGGTAGTGCCGCTGAGTCCAACTGTCACCTGTACTAGCACTAAAGTCAGTAGTAGGTGTGTCTACGTGAGCCGGAGCATGTGTGCACAGGTAACAACACTGAAGTACTGGCGTCTTGGTGGTTTGAGGACAAGATACGCCGGCCCGGGGGCCGTGGTAAAATCACCTCCAACATCACTTCGCTCCCAAGATGTGCCCTTGTTCTCAACTACGAACGTTGTCCTCGCGGTCCTGCTCGAGCCTTAAGGACTGGAACGGCGTACACTCTCCCGAGTCTACTATCACTACTATCTGCGTGCACTTTGGCGGGTCGTCGACTCAGGCTCCGGCGAGGCTGCGTACCAGGTGTTGCAAGTCCCTGCTCCTACCTCTGATATCGTTATTTCATGACGTATACGGCTTCACCCTGCCTTCAGCGCATGCGAATTCGTTGGTCAGTCTCCTACACCCGTCCCATAGGAACGAACCGTGTCTTTCCGACTGTGCTCAGTTCATCGAGGATTGGCCGCATACAACGAGCTCGTTCAGGAGCTTGAAGATAGACCGTGTTGAGAAGAGGATCTTCAGTGTGTGTTTTGATTCTCTCGTGCTTACGCTATGGATATATGCTCCCCCAATAGTATCAACTTGACCTCCGAGGTTATTGATATCTCGCCTCATACTGGAGAGGCTATCCTTGCCGAACGACGACGTTGCAAAACTGGACGTATGGTTCTCTGTCTTAACACAATTGCTGGAGATCATGTTGCTTACCTGAACCACTTCCTCCTGCGCCTCACCGTCGACGTCCTCGAGGTCGCACACCTTTCAATCGGAATGCAAGATGTGGGCGAGTCCACTTGGTCCACAGAGAAACACAAGAAGTCCATGCGAGACGAAGATTCGTATTCACTCCATTCTCAGTTCCTCGGACGCGTCTCTGTACCGAAGGTCCTCGCTCCTAACTATGACGTGTTCCTCAATCCGCTAGTAGATGATCCCGTTGAACATCAGTCAGGAGCTCTGGATGGAAACTGCACTGTCTGCCTATCCGCTTCCTGTGGCCGACACAGGCGTGGCCTGACGACTCGGTAAAAGTCAGTAAAGGTTTGCCTGCTGATTCATCCATTATCTACGCATCGTCTACGTGCATCTTCAGACGAGTCTGACAGAGCACCGGTACGCAGATACTAGGAACGCGCTTGGGCTATACATGCCGAACCTCTGTATCCACTTACATAGTGACTAGAGCTGAATACCGTAACCCCTGGACTCCAATCATGGTTTATGCTCGACATCCGCGTAGCGCAAGGCGTTGCAGGTCCCGAGCAATCAATCTGGAGGTTAGCACGTGCAAGAGAGTGGCGGTCGACGCGCTGTTGCACAGGGACACTTCCGAAGGCTCGGGGCCGGGCTAGGGTTCTGACTCTGGCGTGCTAATAGTACGTCCCCCTCTCATTCTATGTCCTTGAAAATCAGCTGAAAGTCGATCTGCAGATAGCTGACACTATCTGTCATCCTGCTTTGTACCTCGCGATGTCATAGTGATTTTACCGAGAGTCGAGGTTTCAGCAATTAGGCGCCCCTACTGTTGTGACAAGACATGTGATTTCCTGTCTAAGCCGGCCGGCGGCTTATAGTCGCTACACGATGTCTCTGCAAATGTTTTGCCTAATGTCGGATGTTTCTAGACCCTGAGGCCGCGGTGTTTCATTCACGGGCGGACTTGACAAGGTGAGAACTCCGTTGGTATCGAACTTCGGAGCACACGAAGGACCTGCCGATTTATCCAGGTACATAGCTGAATCTTCGGGCACAGCCTGGATGTGTTGCAATTGACGGCGCAATGCACGTTCTTCTGCGCTGCGAACGAAGTTCGGTGTTCATTTGGTGGGTTTCCTTTGCTGGACCTTGAGGTGCAGCGGTCATTCTATTTAATTGATGCCGTCACTCTGAACGCCGTTTCTCGGGAGGTTACTTGATTTCCGCCGCCGCCCCCGGAGTGGCCCATCGGCGTAGAACGCGACGACAGAAGTCTTGCCACATGATTCATATGCTGTCCTGATACCTTTTGACTCATACTCATTTCGTTTGTGTGCCTTCTACGGTAGTACTTGCGTCACCGTCTTAAGCCAGAGCAGATGCTATCGACATCGCTAATAATTCCGTTTGCAGGCCGTACAACGCTGATAATTCAAATTCGCACATCGCCCATCGCATACGACAGATCGCTCAATAATCCAGCGTTTGAAAGATTCACATGCGTCGCGCGGCGTGAGGTTCCTCGCATGTGTGGCGTTCATGCAATCTCCTCCCAGACGCAGAAACAATCTCCGTCGATCTCATCATCATACCTCAATCTGCTCCTCCGGATCGGATGCCGACGGTATCACAGTACTACATGTGTCCCGGACACGCTCACAAAGCCGCACCAAATCTACGCCCTATCGCCCTCGACCTCGGTCGACATCCGGGCTTGTGATTCTCGCTCGCTGGAAGAGAGCACAGAGCGGATCGCTTAGGTCTTAAATCGCGATTCCCTGATGGCTCGCGAGATACACGCCTGTCATCCACGGTCTCATGCAGTGCCGGACTGTTCTTGACATGCATGCACCCGAACACCGCGTTTCCGTCATGGTTCATGATGGTCCAATCAACCAATTGTGTCCGGATAGCGCGCCCTGCCTGCAGAGAGCAGAACAGAACTAGACTAATCCGCGTCTCGCTCGCACGCTGGATGGCCGGGTGTGCGCATGCCCATCGAATTGTCAGGGGGACGTATAAGATGTTGGATGCCTTTGGGGCTCGATGCCCCGGGCTCCTCCTCTGCTGGACTGTACCCTCTCTCCAAGCACAACCCACGACGACACTCTCTGGTTGCTCCGTTGTGCATCAGCAGCTTGCGTCTATCGGTCTTACTCGAGATGACGGACACCCTTCCCACTTCCCCTTCAGCGAGGTCCTCGACAATTTTTGCTCACAGCCCCCGAGCCGCAGGGTCTTACCATGGCAGTACCCTCAACATCGACGGCGACGCAGAGAAGACAGCCGCTGCCAGTGCCGGTGACGACCCGGACGACTACCCGGATGGTGGATTGCGCGCTTGGCTTGTGGTTCTCGGAGTGAGTCTGGACCCCCTCGCGTTTCAGCGGGAAGAAGGACTTACGGTTGCGCTCTAGGTTTCGTCAGGCATCTGCGCGACGTTTGGATTCATCAATGCGTGGGGTGTATGGCGTGATCTGTGTCCTTCCTCCGGTTTGTGCTCACATCCTTGTCGCAGATCTTCCAGGCGTACTACGAGACGTATACGTTGCGACACATGTCTCCGTCCGATATGTAAGTCTCTCTGCTAGGATACACTCACCTTTCTGACCGTTGGCCTCGTAATTCTCTAGTGCTTGGATAGGTTCCGTGCAAGTACGCCCGCAAAGTCACCCCTTGCTTCGCTATCCTGACATCGATTATCGTAGTACGCGTTGATGTTCATGCCCGGCCTCGTCCTCGGTAGGCTTTTCGACATGGGCTACCTACGCCTCCCAGTCCTGCTTGCGTCTGCATTACTCATCGCCTGTACGTTCCTGACGGGGGAGTGCAAAAAGTTCTGGCAGTTCCTACTTTGTCAAGGTTTCGGTATCGGGGTGCGTTCTCTCCTACCCTCCGCTCCTTTATTGCCAACTTACACGATGCTTGTATGGATGGTTAGCTGGGGAGCGGTGTCGTGTTCACCGCTGCATCTGGTGTCGTGCCCCACTGGTTCCACAGGAATCTCGGACTGGCTTTTGCCTGCATGGCGAGCGGCTCGAGTATCGGTGGCACGATCTTCCCCATAATTCTGAAGAACCTCATCGAGCATCAGAGGTCAGTTCCTCCTCCCTTCGCATTGTTGTGTCGCTTATTCAGTATCTCACCTCGAGCCTAGCTTCCAATGGACGCTTCGCATCACGGGCTTTATCATCACGGTCTTCCTGGTGATTCTCAACTTGGTAAGATTCTGTGAAAGCTGAGATTATAGTTTTGGTACTCACAGTCCAAATGCGTAGACCATCGCACGGAGGCTCCCGCCCAACCCGCATCCCGGTCCATTCATCCATCTCGCCATGTTCAAGAGCCCGCCATACTCGACCTATTGTCTCGCGCTATTCGTTGGTTTCCTGGGCCTGTACACGGTACGTCTCTCGGTCGCCCATGGTAATGCTCTCCATTGATCTTACATCGTATTGCAGTGCCTGACCTACATCTCCCTGAGTGGCCTAACGGTCGGCCTCGACTCTGACCTATCCTTCTATCTGCTCTCAATCGCGAATGCAAGCTCGCTACCAGGCCGTATCGCCGGTGGCCTCCTGGCCGACAAGTATGGTGAGTGCGGCCTGGTTGGTCCAGGCCAGGGCTTGTACCGAGCTGATTGGTTTCATATAGGCGCACTCAACGTGCTCATTCCGGGCATGTTGGCCGCCGGAATCATGACCTACGCCTGGCCGTTCGCAAAGACAGAAGGCCCGCTCATCACCGTCGCCGTGCTGTACGGCATAACCTCTGGCGTCTTCGTTGCGATCATGGCGCAGCCCGTCGTCCGCATGGGCAAGGTGACGGAGGTCGGCATGCGCACGGGCATGGCGTTCACGATCATGTCGCTCGGCGCGCTCGCTGGACCGCCTATTTCCGGTGCGATCTTGGACCACACGCAGAGCTTTGAGGATGTCGGGTACTATGCTGGTGAGTGTACCCGCCGTGTCCTGTGCAGAGCCCAAGCTGAGAGGAGAGCATGTGTAGGTTCGACGGTTATTGTCTCCGTTGCGCTGATGATTGCTACGAGACGTATGCTACTCGGGAAGCTGTTCGGTCGAGTTTGACCTGTCCACTCCGTTCATCTATGCGTTCGTTTGTGTTCTCTTCTTTTCTTCATTATCCTACTCCCACATTTCCAACGACGGTCTGATCATCTTATCTCGTAATCTATTCACGATCTTCTACAATAGATTGACCGGGCATAGTAAAACGCCACAGAATGCCATATCACCAGTAGTTGACCACTGTTGTGTATATGTACTACTTCGCTACTCACGAACCTGACGTCCGACTGTAAATATGTGGCCTTCATTGTGCATATAGACTTACACATGCTATCCATCACACCTCTACGACATAGTGTTCTCTCGAGGCCGCGCGCGTGCCGAGTTCTTACTTCTCACGAAATTTCAAGTTGACGCGGAGTTGCGTATCAAGACCATCTGCGCCGTGTTTGCCGTGTGAGTGATTTGGTAGAACGTAATATGAGCTGGAAATTTGGGTGCAGTGTGATCACAACGAGACAAGTGCTTCTAGTGTCGCATTTGACAAGGGCATTTAACAAGGGTTGGTAACAAAAATTATCTCTCTATTGACTAGTACTTGATAGACTACCACACGATCCTATCAGTTTTGGGCTTACATGGTGGCGATGGTAGAACGCATTCGCTACGAGTCTCCGATCTGCTAGTGTGTGGTAAAAGATGTGAAGCACTTGTACGGGTGTAGAGCATGCTAGTCAGTAGTTAGTACCTTTGGCCGCTGAGATGGCAACGACTCCAGAGTTGAGCGGGCACAGTGACACGACCCGAGTTGACGCCAGTGTACCGCAAGTTGCGGCGAACTATACGGTACAGCCACTGAGGATCCGGGGAGCTGCGACAGTGTGCCGCGAACGCGACTGAGCCTGGGCGACACTCCGCGACAGTGGTGTTGTGCAGCGAGGTGTCTTGATATGTATGCTGGTGTAACCAGCTCAATCTCTACACTTTTGGTGTCAAAGAGTAGAAGTCCCTCCGGGTCGCCTTGCCAGCAAGATGGTGCCGGACGAGTTCCACGCGTTGTTGCTTGGGCTCTTTGCCGGGGGCCTTTGCTCTTCAGCACCTTTCGGCGACTATTGGCTTGAAGTGACCAATTGATTCTCCCACCCCCTCGAGGGCTTCCCCATTTTGGGTCGGAAGGGCGTGCGACCTCTTCAGAGCAAATCGGTTCGGTGTAGAGTATCATACCAGTCTGAATAGGATGGATGCATCCTACACGGTGTCCTACTGGCCACCAACTTGAACAAACTTACAGTGAGCCGAAACCGATCCGCTGGCAAAGGATTCTAGCGCCGTGCGCACTGCCACTGGACCACTTTGCACATACTACGGGTCTTAACTCTACACACTCATGGTTCGCCTGTTGTATAGTCTTCCCCCCCATTGCTGCTTCACCGTTCATAGTTTGTGCCGTTAAAACACATCCCGAGATACTATGCCAAGATCAGGAACACAATTTCAATGCACCCGTAACTATGTGCGACTCTCCGGTGCGTCGGGGCCCCTATCCCAGGAGGGTCCTGGGTTGTGGTGCAACCCATCGAGCTGGTAAGTAAGAATCTATCCGCGTTAGATTTGTAGGATATATGGTATCGCACGCCCGATCTCCTCCTTCGGAATTGTTCCCTCTATGATAATTACCCTATACATGCGCTCTTGTAATGAGTATGTAGCACTGGAGCCGGCTCAGAGCGGGTATAGGACCGGCGGGGACGACTCCGGTCGGGTTCGTGAACGTTCCAGCATCGCGCCGCGATCAGCGATCCTGCCCAAAGCCCCAGGATCAGCCCCTTCATCGTAAGTACACACCTTAGATATCGCATACTAGTATCTGTGCTTAGATCTTCCGTAGCACTGGCCATGTTAAATCAGTTTATGGAGGGCTAAAGGTTCAAGTTGAGATGCCAATCGCAGGGAATCAAGAGCGATATCACGCCTATGCCTCCAACGGTCCGACGAGCATAATTGGCAAACTAGACGCCTACTGAGAAGCGAGGTTCACACACACCGGATTACACACCCATATACGCCCACCTCGATCTTTATCGCCCGATTATCATCGGCCCCATGGGGTTGAATGTCGCCCTCAGTCCTTATCTCTCCCCTCAAATACTGTCTCCCACTCAGGTGAGTTCGGGGGTAATCACAGTGCATAAATCTGCAGCATGTGTGGCCTCATAGGCGATACCGGCATGGAGCGCGACTCGCCACTTACCCTTCGTGTTACCGAGCAGAGCATAGATACACCGATTCAGGCATCTGCGACAATTGGACATGACTGGCAGTTCCCTACGCCCCATGTGAGTAATGTGATTCCGTCGCACTAATCGTCCTGATAGTACTAACCCACTGTGCCGCAATAGGAGGTGAAGCAAGAGTTAAACGAGGAATTCAGTGAGGAAGAAAAGTCCAAAGTGTGGTCGGACGCAGCAGAAGCAGGTGACAATTACTATGACCAACTCGTTGGCCGGTGGAAGGACGAGATAGATACACTGCTGGTCTACGTACGTCTTCTGTCTATCCGAGAGTCGTAAAGTTCACATCATGGTGATTGGTGATACAGGCAGGTCTGTTCTCAGCAGTACTAACCGCCTTCAACGTCCAATCCTACCAGCTTCTGCAACCAGCGCCCGCAGACCCAATCCTAGATGCATTGCAGCAGATCTCTGCGCAGCTGAACAGCTTCTCTGTGGCTCCTCCTTTCATCAATTCCACCCGAATCGGCGGGGCTAAGGCTCCACAACCGCTTTTCCACGCACCCCAGTCAGCAGTGTGGATTAACACACTCTGGTTCTCGAGCCTCGTGTGTAGTCTGGCATCAGCCTCGATTGCTCTCACGGTCAAGCAATGGCTGCACGAAGCGACAGTGGGTCTTCGAGGCACCTCACGTGAGAGTGCACGTCTCAGGCAGCATCGCTTGAATGGTCTTCTACGATGGCGTGTCGGATCAATCATCCTCGCCCTTCCGTTATTGCTCCAAATCGCCCTCATCCTGTTTCTCGTTGGGATGCTCGTCCTACTTTGGACCCTTCATCCTATCGTCGCCCTCGTGACTTCGTCCTTGGTGGCAATTTTGTTCACGTGTTTCGTGGTGGTGATGGCTATGCCCATTTTCCAATGGGAGTGTTGCTACCGCTCACCACAGGCTTTCATGTTGTACACCGCTATCCGGCTTGTGTATAACGCATGCAAGCGCGCCCTCGATCATCTTCTCAAGATGGTCTGGGACCTCCACGTCAGGATGGTGGGGTATTCCGACATGAAGTCTCTTCCCTACCGCGTATGGAAATGGAATCACTTCAAGGAGGATGTGCCGACATGGCACGGACGTGATCAATTGACCATCCTCCGCGACACAGGAGCACTCGACCGCAGGATTGCTACGACAGCGTACTCTACCACACTCTCCCCGAATTACCTCGATCAGCTACACGTCATCATGTCCGACATTTCTACGAATGAGCTGAGCAATTGCCTGCAGGATGTATGGGACGCCTGCAACAAGCACTGGCGAGCACTCATCAACGCTATAGGAGAGCGATATTGGTACCTGAACGTTCAAAGATTCGAAATTGCGGCTGTTTACGCGGCCCGTCACATGCTCACGATACCTTCCAGCGAGAGGGACGACGTCTGGAGGCGACGTACCAAGACGCTTCTGGAGAAACTCGTGGAACACGTTTCCCCGGCGGTCTGCCCGACCGAGCTGTACGTCGAGACATTGAGTGCTCTTTCGCTCGGGAAGCATGAGCTTTCTTGGAGCGCAAGCAACCGGATTGCGGAATATTGGATGCAACTTCGAATCACTCTTCCCGAAGTGCTTAATTATTCAGTAATTCGTAGCGGTTAGTACCATTGACATTCACGGTATGATTCGAAGGCTAAACAGTACATGATAATCCAGTCCTCGCTGCTTCCGATTGGAGGCTAAACAACTGGAAGGAAGAAGAATACACATTCGACAACTTCAAGGCATCGCTACGAGCGGCTTTGTGTGTTCTCCGCTGCATATCGAGGTCGACGGACAACAGCAACATATCTCCCTCTCAGTTCCAGTCGATATGTGCCTCTGCCCGGGTGTCGCTCGTAGCATTTGAGCATCTGCTGGGGGAACAAGAGTGGACGCGTTTGGGGCCGGAGAGGTTTGAGGTGCTGGAAGGACGACGAGATCGGTGGCCCAGTCTCATGCAGCACAGATTCTCCAGTCTCATGATGGTCTGGGTCATCCAGCCTTTGACGGAAATCTATCAGAACGAGCGCGCGCGCTCAGCAATCCCAGCTTCCCTTTCCGCCGTGCTCGAGCGGACATGGTCCTCAGTTGCACGTTCCTTCCCTTCTCCCCTTGATGCAGCGGCAATCCGGAGCTTCGGACATTTCTCAGCAATCACCACTATCGCTCCGGCGTTGAGCACACTCATCACGCTGGCACATGACAATACCCAAAGAGGATCCGGTTGCGCTCAACAATCAGGGTTTGCAGCAGTAGCAAAGCCAGAGGCAGCCGGAGAGAATGATATCTCCAAGGACGAGGATCTGGGGTGGGTGGAGATCCGCGAGGAGAAGCAGAGGCGCAGTGACTGAGGTACGGACTTGAACTTGATCGGGAGCGCAAGTTGGAAAGATGTGTCGGATGGCGGGGAAAAGCAGTAGGGTCACAGGAGGGCATGTCGGACACGCAGGCAACGTAGAGAGAGTAGATTGCGTGGGCCTGGATGTGCCAACAATGGATGAGAAAACGCTAACGGCACACAGAGGGCAGAAGACTGACGCTGATGTATGACTGATGCATATAGTCAGTCGTTCCATGGTGTATTCAGATTTCGTGGTAGTCACTCGTCAATTCACAAGCATCCCGCAGTGGCACCTCTTCCAGAGCAGAGATTTCGAGATGATAAGCACAAACCCAACCGCTGTACCGACTTCGCCGTCCACCCTCAAGACTACAACTCCAACGCGACCCGCCGTCCGCTCTCGACACAATCACCAACACTCACACCTCCCACCCCCGCGCCAATCACGTACGCATTCGGGCCCAAGCGTTCCCTCACCGCCTTCCGGAGCTCCGCCATACGCTGCACATGCCCCACTGTCGGGGTCGGGATACAGTCCCAATGCTGGCGCACGCGCACAAGGCACGGTTCAGGGAACTCATCCGAATCGCGGTACCCAAGATGTCTCCTCAGCGCATCGAGCAAAGTGGGGACGAACTCGGAGGCAGGTGAGGATGGATCGGGCAAGGACGCACCATACGGGCCTCCGAGCATCACGGTGAGCTTCGTGAACCTCGACCTAGAACCTGACTCCGGGTCGAGGTCATAGTGATGGCGGTCCTGTCCTGAGAGCGCACATGAATCGAAGACAGTTCCAAGCATGCCTAGGGAGGACGGAGGGGCTGGGTAGCCGGAGAGAGGGCGGGGAATGAGGTAGCCGAAGCCTTCTGGGTGAATCGGGCGGGGCGTCGGGGAGAAGACGAGGTTCACCACTGTGACGGAGGAAGACGGATTCGCCCCGAGGTGGGGGAGCGGAAACGGCGGTAATGATGCGGACGCAGACGTCGAAGAATGCTGCTTATCAGAAGAGTCTGATAGCAGTCGGGCCAGTCGTGTAAGGGGCAGTGCGCTCACGATGTGCGTCGAAGTGATGCGCTTCCCGGACATTGTTCTGAGCTATATTCGGGCTATATTAGGGCTCTGCGCTTGCGTGATGGAAGAGCGGAATATAGCGTTCACTGACTTCATACTGAGAACCTATTATGTTCAGCGCTGCCGCGCCATCGCCCTTCACGATGTCGACGTTAGCCTGCTCTTCCAGTCGCCTCTCCAAGGTGTCGGTAAGCGTCTGCATCCCGTCCTGGAAGGAGTACACGCTGACATCCTTCATGAGCTGCGCGATCTGTCCGAGTTCGTACGCAGCAGGATCCGTTGCTCCTGCCTCCTGCTTGCGGGATGCCGACAACATCTCCTTGATCATTCCGCGGACAACGCTTCCATTACCGGCCTGCTCCAGTTGGCACAGCATCGGAAACGCCGCGCGCACGCTTAGCAGACGCGAGTCCGCCGCATAAATGCCATGCACGAGTGCGCTACCGAAGGTCTGCGCGAATGCGCCGCCGAAATGCCGCGTCAGAAAGGCATCGACGGATTCGTCCTCCGTAGAGGCTAACACCAGAAGCAACGTGTCTGATGAAGTTATTCTAGGATCGACAGGGTACAGGGTGGCGTACCTTTTCCAGACCGTCTAGCTGCATCACGGAAGACGGCGGGTATGAGAGTTTTGGCTAATGGGGATCGCAGTAGCGAGAGGAGAGATCCGGGGATTGTTGCAAGCCCATCTGCGTCCGGAAGATAAAGAAACCTGTTGCGTGCCGCTGGTGCAGTGCGAGGAACTGTGAGCAGAGAAGGCGTAAGATCAAGGAGGTGAATCTGTAAACTTGTGGTCAATGGTGAGCTTAGGCAGACGAATCATGTACCCAAAGTGACCACAGCTGCTTGTATGCGCATACAGGGCATCAGCGACCGCTCGTTATCAGTGAATAGGTATAAAAATACCCAGGTGACTCGGAGGGGTCGATGTATCAATGGCAACGGGTCCCATCGGATCCCAATCCCAGGTATACGAAACTAACACTCACCAACTCGAGTATTGCCTTCGAATTCGGGCGTAACGTCCTCGGCCCACTTTCGAGCAAAACATCCGCCTCGCGTCTCTTATTATCCGATACGCGCACGCGCTCGGAGCGCACCCATCCGCCCAGCCTCGGAGCTCCTTCTACGAGCGTGATACGCGTCCCCGACCGTGGTGGGAACCGGCGACAGAGATGGAATGCAGCTGAAAGACCGGAAATGCCGCCGCCCAGAACCGTTATCGAGCCTGGAGCCGCCATGGCGTCCACGCGCAGTCTCCTATCACTTCCGACGATGCACGGGGGTCGAAGAGCGGAGTGGTGGTGAGAGAAGACATCGTGTCACTACTTCAAGGTCGTTGAGGTCGGGGCGGCAGAGGCGCGACCAGATTCGCAGCCACGTGGCAAATGTCTCACGGTGTCCGCCACAGACTGCAGTGCTATGCTGGCACTTCCGAGACAGCCTTTGTTTCCTCTGTTTCACCGACTGTTCGACTCGGTTTGTGGCACGTAGCTGACGCCCTACAGAATGTCAGAGATACTCACAGGTGGGTGCTAGTCGAAGCCAGGAGCGACGGTCGAGAAAGACGGTGCCTCTATCTCGGTAGATATTAGCCACGGGGAACGCTGGCCGCACGTTGAACTATCGAGCATGGTATTTGTCTTCCCTTTGACAGCTGAGCTCCCAGCAAGGACTGCTGAATATGTTGGGACCTCAAAGCCTTGCGGAGACTTCGGCTAAGATTCAACGCATCTTGGGCGACAGCACTAGCGCTGAGCGCTTTCTATTCCTGCGCAAACCTGGAACTCGACATGACACAGTCCCCTCTCATGGGCAAATTCTATTTCCGGGCCGGGATCGGGGGCGGGCACGCACGAACGTAGGTCTACGCGTCAAGAGATGCTCCAGAGCCGGTTCGAAACGAATAGCCACCCTCGTCGGACTTGTTTCTCCAGACCTGTCCGGCTCCGGACGCCTTCATAAACCTTGCGCAGGAAAACCGGTCACCCACACCCTCTCCTATTTTACACTTCGTTCCACCCCTCGCCCCCTGCCTTTGCCCGCCCCCCCTCTGTACGATGTTGCCTTTCTCATTCCTCCCATTCGTACTGGCGTCTGGTGCACTCGCGCAGACGTACAGTGCTACATACCTACCCTCGAATGCCCCGAAGCAGTCCGAGGAGGGCCAGACTGGTACGAATCAGTGCGGCAGCGGTCAGAACCAAACCTCTATGTGCCAAAACCTCTACAGTGCGTCCTCCATCCTCTATACAGACGTATCAACAGACTGACCGCCCAACTCTAGTTAACTCTCTTGATGACTTCTGCCTCTTCGCACCTCCCGAGCCCGGGGCTGCCTCCACAATCGGAGACACCGAGCGGATCGAGGTTGCATGGTGCATCAAGGGCGGCCATGGCACTCGCGTCATTCCCGACGGCACTATCCAGGGCGCGCATTTCGTCCAGACCCCAGACTACGTCCAGGTCACTGGCGCAGGGGACCTCACAAAGATCAACATCCCCAGTGGTGACACGGGTGGTGAGCTCGACCCGCACGGTGCGGATGGGAACGGTGAGTCGGTATCGTCAATTTGTCAAGCGTTATGGGCCCTTGGAGTGTACGGGCGATGCAGGAAAGGGGTGGGCGGGCTGCGCTTGCCGGTGGGGCTCGCCTGCTGCGGACTGTCTTTCTCCTGCGGCTTGATGAGAGCGGTAGCTCTAGTGCTATTTTTATCCACGTATCTCCCGAGAGCTCTTTCTGACGTAAGGCGTGTCCCGTGCGTGCAGGGAACCCAATTGGCGGTCTCGTCTTCTCTAGCGCGTTCGGCAACCTCCAGCAGATCCACGAATGGACGGTAAGTCTCAGCCCTCTGCCATTGCTCGGGAGCAGCAGACAGCGTTGCTGACGATCTTCCGCAGAATTTCATGTCGGATTCAGAATTTTGCATACGCGCATGCAAGGATGGGCCGAACGCGCCCGCTCTCTGCCAGCACATATACGACGTCATGGGATGCATGTGGAACATGCCCGGAAATTATGCTGCAGGCTCGTTCGATTCCTGCAAGGGCGACTCCGGCGAGGTGCGTGCACCACACGCCCCATCGCATGCCCCGTGTGTACTAATGGCCATTCGATCGCACAGCCTATGGGTGTCTACGGCACGTCGACCTTCCACCAGGGCGACCCCGTGACGCCGGACGCGCACACAGCACCCGCAACGACCTCGTGTAATGTTGTTACCTCGATTGGGAACGGCCTCGCCGTCTCTGGCGTCTCGTCATCGACCACTGCTAGCGGCAGCGCCAGCACTACCCGTTCGTCTGGGGCCACTGTGGTGAGTACCGTCATCCCGAGAGGGATCTGCCATCAGCGCGATTTGCTGATGCTTCTTGATTTCTCCGTTGCAATCAGACCTCAGGGTCCGGCGCGGGCACTCCTACGGCCACTGGTGGTTCGGACAACGGTGCTGCACCACTCCTCACCCGTGGAATTGAGCTCTCCGTCGTCGGTGCCGCCGTCATTCTCGGCGGTGTCCTCGTCGCGTAAAGATGTTCGACCTTTCCATCAGATCAGAACACTTGTCACTCATTTTGGTGGGGCGCGCGGCTGCGCGCCACGGCTATACCTTGTCCTTTCTTGCTTTTACGACTCGGACGTTCTTGATTCCCGTTGGACGGTTGACGACCTGCATCCTGCATCCTGCATGTTATGCAACTTACAGACTCTGGCTGAGCCTACGAATACCTCACGAACATTCCTATCTAGTCCATAATGTTGTTGCTACTCATCTGCTGTGCTCCCACCTGGATCTTCTTCTGACTTGCAAAATTCTACGCGTCACGGAGCTTTCAAGACGCCTATTTACAATCTTTGTGGCTGCCACCTTATCCCACCCATCATCTTCGCCATCACTAGTGCTATCTTGACCAACCACTGCGTATCACACACGACTGTTGATGACAGGGGACCCCCAAATTGGTCGATGTGCTTCATTACATCCTACACGACGGACAAGGCCCCGTATCTGGTATCCAGGATATTGAAAGGAAATTAGTGGGGCACCTTAAATATGCGGCCGGTGGCCAACATATTTCCGGCAAGTGGAAGACCGTGAGTGTCCCACCTATTTCCTGGGCCTGGATTCAGTTCAGGGAGAAACCAACTCGATCTGGTGAGGGACAAATGTCTGGCTTTGGAAGGAAATAGGAGAGTCAGACAAAGGATATTGTACCTATCCTATCCATTGTGTCGTACTTATATATCACAACCTGTTGTAGTTGTTCGTTAGATGTCAACCTTTGTCCCCAATAGGATCGACCCTTCTTCTCCCTGAAATGATCCCTGGCCCAGGAAATAGGTGGGACACACACAATCTAGTTCATCTCTCCACCAGCAGGAAATACGTCAGCTGCCGGGCACATATTTAAGGTGCCCCACCAATTTCCTTCTGATATCCTAAATACCAGATATAGGGCCTTGTCCGTCGTGCTAACGGCAGCGAATCAGCATGCAGCTTAGTCCGTAGGGATTGGAGAGACGTTGCTCGCACATACATCACCCCTACGGTTTTCACCAAGTTGCTCGTCTGGGTCCCCGTTAACTTCGATCGGTTCTTCCAATTCATCGAGTCATTATCCACAAATCGCGCTCGTTGTATATGCAGCCAATTGTCGATGAACTGAACAAAGTCGGAAAGACACGGTTCGTTCCTACGGGACGAGTGCAGGAGACTGACCAACGAATTCGTATGTGCAGGCAGGGTGAAGCCGTATATGTCATAGAACAGCCGATAGCAGAGGTAGGAGCAGGGACACTCCTGCTCGAGTGACGAATCCCGATTCAACACCTTGTAATACACAGCCTCGCCGGAACCAAAGTGCACGCAGATATTAGTGATCGGGGGAGTGTACGTCGTTCCGGTCTTTAGGCTCGAGTATAGTCTCGTGCCCTGACATTCTACAGGACAACTCCAGCGCTCACAACCCTCGCAATACTCGGGAGAGCGGTGTTCAATAGCCGATCATGAGAGCACATCTTGGATTTTCGCACGCAAGATTGGTGAGCGCTCGCCGCTGGAGTTGTCCTGCCAGTGGTAGAACCGAGGGTCAAGGAGGGGATGGGAACGAGACTAGCTCGAGCAGGACCGCGAGGACGAATTCACTTTGTGGTTGAGAACAAGTGCGCATCTTGGCAGCGAAGTTGATGTTGGTGGTGATCTTACCACGGCCCCCCCCCCCCGGCGATAGGACCGACTCGGACGCATCTTGTCCCCAACCACCAACTTGCAAGACGTCAGTGTTTACGTTGTTACCTGTGCACACTTTCTGCGGCTCTCGTAGACACACCTACTGCTGACATACAGAAGTGCTAGTACGGGTGTCCTACGGCTGGACTCAGCGTTCACTGCCAGAACTCGGAATGACAAATGCGGTGGACGCCCTTTTGCCAGCTGTGAACGATCTTCGCCATGCGATACGGTGAGTCGAACATACACCGATCTACTATAATCTCACTGATCATGATGACCCACATGTTTTGTTATATGTAGCCTTTCCCAATCCGAAATCGCCGACCTTCGCGATGACCGGGACTCCGTCGCACGCGCCCGCGTGAAGATTCTGCGCTCCATCGAGGCCTGCACGAGCGCGCTGACCGACTTGAAGGCCAGCCTCAACAGCTTGACGGAAATCGGACGCATCCCCACCGAGATCATCGCGCACATCATGGTCTGTGCCTCCCGCTCTTCCTTCGACTCTATCCCAGCCAAGGCTTCTTTTTCCTCTTCCTCCAAGTCGGATGGCCAGCATCCGCTGCATTGGATCCAATTGACGCACGTCTGTCGCACCTGGCGCGCAGCTGCACTGAATACGCCGGCGTTCTGGGGAGACCTCCCCTACACCCGGAAGGACGTCTTCCTGAAGCTCCTCACGCGATCCAAGCAAGCCCCGCTTCGCGTGAAGGCGACGCTCCCCAACTACGACACGCCTACCGAGCTCCGCGGCGCATCCCTCGCGATCTGTCGAGGGTCTGACCGGTTGCGGGAGTTTCACCTCTACGGTCGTGCGCCTCAAATCCTCCGCTTCTGTAAAACCATACAGCTACCGATGTTGGTGCTGCACACCTTGGCCTTGACGGCGACAGATGATGACGGCGACAATTTGGTGGACTTATGGCACCTGCCCAGCCCGCCGGTGTCTCCATCACATCTCATTCCCGGCCTCTCCCAGCGGCGTTCCACCGCCCAGCAGCAGCTGCCGCTTCTCCGTCATCTTGAGCTGATTAATATACCCATTCAGTGGTCGGACTCTATCTTTCAGCTGAGGCTTACCTCGCTTGTCATCGCTAAATCCAGCACAGGGCGAAGCCTGTTCTCAGGGTCTCCAGTTGGTCAGCTCATGGATCTTCTGGACTCGTTGGCACCGTCTTTGGAGAATCTGGAGTTAGGGAACATGGCCTGCGGCCAGGATAATGGTTCTGACCTCGGTCGCGTTGTTATACTTCCACACCTCCGGTCGCTGACACTCTCGGGAGCCACGAGTGACTGCGCCACACTCTTCACCCATCTCAGAGTACCCGCCCACGCTCGCATCGCTCTGGACACCAGGGAGATGGCGGGTATCGAGAGGCTGACACGCAAGCTCTCAGACCACTACTGCCCATCCTCCCACACGCTACGGGAGGCGCATGTGCACTCCAGCTTCCGCAGCGTGCAAGTAAACGCATGGACTACTGATACCACTCTTACGACCGCTGCTCCCTCCTTTGCAGCCGAGCTCTCTCTCACTGTCACGAACTCGTTCGCGAGCGGCTCTCCCGTGCACGCCACTCTTGCCGGAAAGCACACCTACCTCACATCCCTCCGCCGCCTGACCATGTCCGGCGGCGCGGCCGGGGTCGACTGGGAAGAGCTGCTCAGGCGCACTCCATGCCTGACCTCGCTCACGCTGGACGAGACGCCCCTAGCAGACTTCCATGCCGCGCTCGGGGCGGTGTGGCAGCTCGAGTCGGGCGAGTACTGCGCGCATGTCCCCGACCTGGCTCGGCTCGCGCTCGAAGGGGCGCACTTTCGCAGCCCAGCGCGCGCGAACTCGAGTTCGCTTTCGGGTCAGGGCCGGGAGTGTTTCGATATGATGCGGGAGTGGCTTGCGCGTCGAGCGTCGTACGGCATTCCGCTGGAGGAGCTTCACCTGAAGCGGTGCGTGCGGCTCCACGCAAAGGACGTGGAGGTGCTCCGGAAGCATGTTTCCCGCGTTGAGTGGGATGGGGTGGTCCAATACGAGGAAGGCGAGGATGACGATGAGACGGGGAAAGTAGAGATTAACTTTGATCTAGATGGCGATTTCAACGAACACGACCTGTGTATGGGGTTGGGGCGTAGTCACCCGTTGTCTAACGTGAGGAGTATGAGCGGCGGAGATGTTTTCTGATTGTTGTGCACGAAGGTTATGTGTATTTATCGAGTCCCTGTCAGTGGGAATGTGAGGAGTTGCGTCACGGTCAACGGAGCGTTCAGTCGCAGTGCGCCGCGCGCACTGTAAGTGGCGCGAAGCACCTCATGGAGAAATAGGAAACGTACATCACCATAGCCGAGATGGTAGCACATCGCAAATGCGCGCTCGATCGCGTTGTGCGAGAGAGAGGGCGCAATGATCGACAAAAATGCCGAGAGAAAGACGGTGCTCGTGTGCTGATACTGAGACTGAGCTCTTGTACTCTTGCGTGTGCGTGTCAGCAACTTCAAGCGCAGGGGCTGGATGCGAGTAGAGACGCGTGAAGCGATGGTGCGCAGAGAGTGTTCTTGCGTGTCATCTTATACACGGGCGTGGTTCGTCCCGTGAAATGTGAGCGGGAAGTTGTAGGGGTACAAATGGGAAAGTTTCATACATCACATACTTACGTCGGGACACACAAATTACCATGATACATGCGTAGCGAGTGTTGCTTACTTGACAAGATAGAGTGCCTTCTTGATACCTTAGAGAGGAAGGATATCCGGAATGGGGCCTACAGGAACGATTCAGTGAGAGTTAACGTTGATCTAGCGGCGAGCACACATCAGCAACTATCGAACAATCCAACTTGAACACACGGGTATGCTCACGCTCTGGTGTGACCAGTGATAATGCGTCATGATGTGCTCGAAGCTGCATGTCTAGGAGAACGAGTCGTTGTTCCAGTACAGCTTCCGCAGCCACCTGCCATGCATATCGCATATCAGCACATATGCAACCAGTCCGGCCGCCCGCTGCAACACGAGGCGCAAGAACGGGCACTTACAGATGGATGGCTGTGTACCCGTGCGGATGTTGCACTTGAAGTGTCCAACATACACAGGGTCGAAACGGACTATGGTGACAAACAAGCGAATGTCCGCCTCGGTGAGCTGGTTGCCCACGAGATAGTCCTTGCCCGTGAGTATCTTCTCCAGCCGGTCGAGAGACTGGAAGAGCGGGATCACCGCTGCTTCGTACGCTTTCTGGCTCGTCGCGAAACCCGCCTTGTACACACCATCTACCAACACGATGAGAATATGATGAGAACATATCTTGCTGAGGAGCTGAGGGGAGAGAAGAACGCACTATTGATAGTGTCGTACACCCATTCGTTGATCTCGTTAATCTCCTTGCGCAGCGGCTCAGGGTACAGGTGGAGCGTGGCCTTGTCAGCGGGCAGCTGATCGTCGAAAGCGCTGTTAAGTATCCGGATGATCTCGGAGCTCTCGTTGTTCACGATCGTGCTCCTCCTCTTGTCCCATAGGACAGGGACGGTGAACCTTTTGACGTATCAACAACCCGCATATAATGGGATAATATATAGGGGTGAACACGCACCGGCCTTCGTAGTTGGGCTCAGCTTTGAAGTAGAGGTCCTTGACGTGCTCGGCACCGTTTATCGGGTCGGCGTCTGCCCCAGGGGAGGAGTCGATGTTGGCGAAGGGCCAGCCGTGCCTGATCCATGCGTGGTGAGACGACACTATCATCTGTAGGGCACGTCAGTAGGAGAGCAACCCACCACACTGAATGGAGGTCACTTACCGATGAAATCCCCGAGCCCTTTCAGCTTGCGGACGATCAGGGCGCGTGTTGCTCAAGCTATGAGAGTATATAAGTCGGTTTGAGCCGACCGGTTCTTGAGTGAATGCACCTACGGCATGCGTAAGAGATGGAGATGGTAGCGACCTAGAGGTGAGCAGTCCGAGTCAGCTCATGCTTGTACACTAGACCCCGACGAGTCGCGGCGTGCTCGCATATCGTCTCAATCTACAGACGCTGTAGACGCTGGAATCCCTGCATACCCGTCCATTTCCGATGCGTGTTGAGGTGCACATACCGCAATTGAGTTCAGGCTAAACTTGAGCATGACACTCACCCTTCTCTGGCTCAAACTCTCCCCCCTTCTTCCTGAAAAAGGTTGTGGGCGCTGATAGGAGCCGTCAGCTTGCTGTGGGCATTTGGTGATATCGGTGAGATGGGAGACGTCGCGAGTACTCATCGTTTAAACGCAGTGAGAATTGCATGATAGGTCACCGGCAGGCTCTTATGTTGGTGTTGAGCAGGCAATAGTCGTGAACTGGGCGTATATATGCCTCCTGTAGCCCTCGTTGTCCGGGACATGCGTGTATGCGTAAGCAAGAGCCGAACTGTTTCATGCCCGTCGGCGGGGAGGGCATCATGCACGTCATCGAATGACTCGGACCAGTGCAAGCGCCGATCAATGTTGCTATCTGGGCTTGGACTGTCATAGACTCTTAATAGGGGCGTAAGTACACTCAAGTACACTAGTACATACAATTATTATCCCTGCGCATCTTGGTAAGCAATTTGTTGTGATGGGGTTGGGCGTCTACTGTCTTCGAACTTTACCACCAGCATCATGATCTCCGTTCAACATAGGCTCCCTCCAGAACTCATTCATCCAGTCCTCGCTCTAGATGAAGACAAACAGACACTATCGTCTCTCAGTGTAGTCTCTAAGGCGTGGTGTGAGCTGTCAAGGTCTTACCTTTTCTCATCCTCATCTCCGTCGCAGTGTTCTGGACTCTGTTCAGTTCGTTGAGGAACCTCCCAGATCGCAAGTTTCATCAGCAGTTCGAAGTTAGCTCGCGATTGGAATAGCAAGAGCCTTAGTGTGCCATACGAATATCTGCTGCTCACGCTATGGAAGCTCCTCGCCGCATCGCATCAGCTTGCCCTCGAACGCATCGAATTATCTTTTCGAATCGGAGAATGAACCTATTCCGAGCCAAAACGTCGCAAGGTCCGACGTCTCACGCTCGCGTTCAACGCGATGGCTCAAGACCAAGTCCTCTTCCTTCCTCTGGTGGACCCCATCGAGACATTGGTCAGGAGTTTCGGGCCGAAACTGCGCTTCCTGCACGTTAGTTTCCTGTGGGCGGTCACACTTTTATCTATGGCACGCACTCGGACAACATGTTGATGCATGGCAGGAGCGCTGATCGACTCATGACCCATGCAGACGAGAGGAGTCGTGTCCCAATACCGGGAACGCGCTCGCCCTCTTCAGCGATCTCGAGACGCTGCACGTTTCTGTCCCAAGTAGTAGGTGCATCTTTGTTGGTGTGTATGACCCTTTGCTCCGCGTCGTAGTCTGTGGTGAACCGAGGTTCTCTTTACATTTCTCTTTGCAGACATCTTGTTCAAGCTGCCATGATCTCCCTCGTGGTATCTATATGACGAACACCATGCCCCCACCACGTCTACGTCTAGTGTGGAATCTATTGCGATGTAATTCTTCTGCCTTGCGGTAAACACATGGAATGTAAGCGGTAGTTCCTTGCTCCGGCAGCCAGGACTTGCGATGCTCCCTTCTCCATCTCGGTCCAGAATGTCCTTGTCAAAGTCAGACCTTGTTGATCCAGTCCGCATGTCTGCCTATCCACCCAAGAGCACAACGGCACGAAGAGATATGCCCGCGGCGCTCTTGTTGTCCGTATGCGAGTTCCAGGCGAGTGGCCCGCACGTGGTGACCGTCACCAGTGGCTCACATGTTTTTGATATAGCGAGTGGCTCATGCATTGTTGAAGGAGGGAGTGGCTCATCGACATTGTTCAAGTCACCCTGACCCTTGGTTCTCCACATGACGCGCGTTGTAATACAACCTGTATAAAGCTGGGTGCTTGCGCAGAGTTGCGCTTCAACACACGATCACGACGCAGCTCTCAGGCCAGAGCTCATCACGACAACACCCTCATTGTACATATCCCCCTCCAGATCGTCCTCCCGGTCCACTCACTCGTTCCCTTTCTACTTCACCCAACTCCCCCCCCCGGTTCTCTATAGACACCGCCAGTCGGTATGTATCGAGCTCGATGATGTATCGCACGTGCTGACTGCGATGCATGCAGGTCCTGACCCGTCGACATGCCTTCCTCGGACCAGACTCTCGACAGCGCTATTATGAGCCCCGCCCCATGCCTAGGCCGCCTCCCTCCGGAAATCATCCACATAATCCTCAACCTTCTCCGGAAGGACAAGCGAGCACTGCTGTCCTGCGCTCGCATCAACAAGCGCTGGCGCGGCGTCGCATTGTCTCACTTGTTTGTGGAGCTCAAGTACAGGGCGAGCGACTCGTTCGACAGGCTCTTCGACTTCCTGCGCGGGCATCCTGAGATCGCTGGCGTAGTGAAGAAGCTCCACCTGTACAAGAAGATCGAAAGAGCCAAGTACCGGGCGCCAGGCGGGCTGAGTCTCTTGATGGTGAGCGACGACTACCCGCTCTTCGACCACGCCACGTTCGTCGGCCTGCTCCCGAAAATGTCCAACCTGCGCGAGCTCATTCTCGAGGACGTGGGTGTGTACGACGAGCCCCTGTACCCCGAGAGGGCGGTGCGCCTGCCGTTTGTCCTGCGACAGCTCGAGCTCCGCGGCAACTCCTCGTTCGCGGTCCTTCGCAAGCTTTTCGACAGGCTCGAGATCGGAACAATCAAGTTTGGCAGCGGGTCATCGCTGCCGAAGCTGCGGAAGTCGCCGGCGCACACCTTCGCCATCCCACGCCTCGTCGTCTCGCGCGAAGCTGCCGGCCTGCTCATCCCGCTGCAGAGGGTCATCGGACTCGACAGCCTCCGCTCTCTCTCCGTCGCTGTTCGTTTCATGAACCAAATGGACGCCTTGTGCGCCTTGATATCGAAGGCAGGCCGTGCGCTGACCCACCTGGACATCGACCTCGTCCAGCCCGTGAGCGACTTGACACACAAGCGGACAGGTGAGCGAGTTCCATGTCGCGTATCGGTTGCGATCTTCTGAGCACGCCCCCCCCTGCGCGTCACTTGCAGAGCTTATCGCTGGATCGTGGGCCCCTCTCGGCGAGGCCCTTCGTGCATGCGACGCGCTGCAGTCCCTCCGGGTCGCCGTGCCCGTAAGATGGCGGGACGAGCTCCACACGGCGCTAGACAGAGTGCCAGACGATCAGTTGCTCGGGCTCTTCGAGGGCGTCTTCGTTCTTCAGCACCTTCCGGCGACTCTCGGCAAGGTGACTATCTGCTTCTCCAAGGCACTCGGGGGCTTCCATATCGCGGGCCGGGAGGGCGTGCGACCTCATCAGAGCAAGCCGGTTCTGTGGGACTTGGCCGCCCTCGATGAGGTGCTTGCCTCTAGGAGATTCCCGCTGCTCAAGGAGGAGAAATCTGTTAGGATCGAGGTCGACATGGGCACGACGTGCCAGGAGGATGTCAACGCCGTGCGAGACGCGATAGCGGAGGCCTTACCGAGGCTGAGAGCAGCGTCAGTGCTCACCATCGTCAATCTCGAGGCTTGAGTCGGAGATGCTGGACGACAGGCGATCCGGACGTATTGGTCCGAGCTGGGTGAATAATGGTGGAGACATGGTAATGCTACGTAGTATCCGCATAATAGGTTATGATCATGATTGTGTATCACTCACACGATCTACGACGTTATGTTCTAATGCACAAGTTACGCCGATTTCTTCGACAGTGGGACGTCGTCAAGTGCGGAATCCTCATGCTTCTGCATCTCTTCCCATTCGCGTATTGGCCTTTCTTCAAGTCATTTGTGGCGTTGGCTGTTGAGGCATGAATGTGCGGTGACAACATAGCCCGCGAGTCCCGGGCCTCAGGTCAACGTTAAAAGTACAATGACGGTGGCGGGCGGCGAGGGGTAAGGTCTGCGGCGCTGACAGCGACAGAGGAATGGAGTTATGCCACACTGAGGTCGCCGCTGTTGGAAAATTGGTATACGGCCGCCAGCAGTTTGCGTTCTGAAGAGCAGTGTCGACTCTTGGCAACGTGAAAGAGAGAAGATAGTGTATACAAATGTGGTTTGCTTACATCAGGACTCGTCGGACTCGGATATTACTGGGCGGCGAGGCAGCGGCGACAAGACGGTACTGCAAGTTCCGGAGAAGCATACTGGGGAAGGGTGACTCGGCGTGGCGGTTAAAAGTAGTCGATCGGCGACTTGAAGAACTTGCGAAACGGTGGTAGAAGGAGAACAACAACAAGAGGGCCTGAGTTGATGTAGGTACCTGTATTGAGTTAGTACGTCCCCTGTTGGACGGAACTTGGCGCCGGCCGGGAGCACGAGTACACGGGGAAAAAGAGAAGATCAGGCACGAGAACATTGACCGGTATTGTGCTAAGTATCACGTCTGCGCGAGTTCTGTACTAAGTGGGCGTCCATGGATCCCGCGAAGCGTTAGATGCCCAAATCGACCATTTCCGGGTGACTTACATAATGTTACATAATCCCCCGATGTTCGGTATCGCCGGGTGTCGTTGAGGCTTCGGTTGCGATCGAGTCCGAAGGCTGAGCCGCTGCTCACTTTCCTCAGCTCCCTTCCGCCACGGCTCAGCCCACGTCTCCCAACACTCACTATCAGATTCTAATGCATATGACGTCAACAGAGAGCGAGCGTCTTAACACAAGTTCACGGTGACACGGCAAGATCGTGGCTATCCAAATAGGTCCTCATAGATACTAGCTTTCAAGATCATTGTACAGTTAGTTAGACTTTTGACCCCACAAGGGGGAGTGACCGGTGAAGCTTCGCAACAGTGCCAAACTTGTGGGTTTCGGGTCAGCACCGACATGAATATCACCAACTGACCGATTGGGTTCTAGACGAACCAACTACGCGTTGGCACCCGAGCCCGATCCCGCCTCGTCCTTCGTACCCTTGTACCCGCCTCGGAACTCTGAAACAAGCCATCGTACCCAGGTCTCGCTGGGCTCGGACCTCAGCCCGTTACAGTGGGGCCGCGTAGTGATAAGCGAACATGATCAACGTCAACCGCACAGAACGCTGGTGATGAGGGATCCAATGGAAGTTTTCCACATCAAGAGCCCGAAAACTTTGAGTGTAGATCCATTTCACGTGTTCACTGGTGGGTGTTAGTGACGAGTACTTTGTTGTTAGGTTGTAATAGGTATACTCATTTGACTCGACGCTTGTGCGCTCACACTGGTGACTGCCCCCACTTGTAGCTTGATATTCCACTCATCGACGTCTTGATCTGGGTTGCACGGCAGACATGTGCATGAGCAAAAGGTATAGGTGCATTCAACCAGCACTTTGTACAATTGCATGAACAAGCTGAACCCGTTTTTGTAACGTCTCCGTAGTAGTAACATCAATCTACCTAAACTCCATGCACTGTTCTTAACCGCGCAAGAGATCAGGTTGACAGATGGTGACTCAAAGTGAAGTGTTTGTGAAAGACCTACTGTGCGGCACTGATTTGGGGGTTAGGCACCCACCCCCATATCAGGAAATCCGAAGGGAAAAAAAGCAAGGCGCACCGTACACAGCCAGACGCACTGTACACAGCCAGACGGGACCGATCCGGCGACCGCTAAACGCTTACAACATGAGGCATAAGTGGAGTTTGTACTGTCTCGATCACGGGTACATAAACCTGGTGAGCCGTGCAGTGGAATCATTCCCTCCCTACATCATGAATCCGACTTCACCATCGTCCAGCCGGGCCGGGGTCCTCCAGAGCCTGCCAATGACATCATCATCGTTGCCCCCTGCGTTAACAACCCACCAAGGCATCCCGTACTTCGCAGTCCACAAGTCGCATTTGCATGACTCGCCCATTCCTGGCGTTTTCCGCCTTGATCTTCCCGAGCGCGGAGACTTGACTCTGCCAGCGCTATCCAAAGACATCCATCAAGTTACAGTTAACACGTCCCAGTTGTGCAAGAGTCCGGTGCCCGATTGGTTCTACGTACCTATCCATGTTCTGAACTCCGGTAAGCCATTGTTATGTTTTTTTGCCGCTTTCCGATCTCATTTATGTCAACGTCGCAGTCATTCATGATGTGTCTGATCAGCCGAGTGGCCACACTGCTGCTCGCACTCGCCGGACTGGATCAGTGACTGTCGTGAGTGGTTTGTATGCTGGACGGCCATCTTACTTACCCATCGTTCCATGTCAAGTGCAAGAACTGCCGTGACGTGCACAAGAAGTGTAGCGGCGTAGGCCCATGCGAGCGTTGCACGAAGAAGGGCATTGCAGCCTCATGTCACAGTGCAGGAACGAGTGGTCCAAGTCAGCCTTCCGAGGCGGCGGGACCATCCTTCCAAGGCTACTCCCTCCAGCCGCGACTTCATGGTGAGTTATTTTTCTCGTACATTGAATACTCCATGGACACTTATATACATCACACAATTAGGCCTCTCTTCCGCGCCACAGACATTGATCACGGCGCCGCGCATCAATTTATGGCCAAACCAGCAATTCTCGACTCAGGAAGGCCCTCTGAACCCAATGTTCCATACTGGGACGCGGGGATCGAGAGCGCTCTTGCACTCAACCACACAGGTTCTCATCCAGGGTATGCTCACATCCCAGCGTCCAGCTCTATCGCCCCTGGATCCGAGCATCACATGCACCATGACGGTCATGGATTTGATTCTAACAATTGGCCCTACAATTACGCGGACAATTTCGCAGGCCCGTCGCAGGGTACTTAATGGCGATCAACGTTTCCTTCCATGACTCCATGCAATCGATTTGACTGCTCATTGCACTCATAGACAAACAATCTTGGGCGCAACTTCCTCTCTGAACTATTAAATTTTCAATTTGTTTCCTTGCAACGTTTTGTATCATATTGGTTGTCGATAGCACGGACTTCTCGCTTGACGCTCTCATGTATTTGTATTCGATCTCCCCGTCGTGGCGCTCCGTTCGGACCCCCAAACAGACAGTCTTCGAAACCAAACTCTTACTGTACCTCACTCCTCCATGTACCATCACTGTAGTACTTATCCACCACATGATTAGGTGCCCTGATTACGACTCCGGTGTTTGATGTGTCTTAGCTGCCCTGAATTATGGATACACGGGTCTGCAAACAAAGAAGATGTGATTCGTCATGCTGGACTATACACGATGTGTCTGGAGCCGGCTCAGAGCGGACGGATGTCAGGTATAGGCCCGACAGGGACGACTCCGGTTGGGTTAACCTACGAACGTGCCAGTGTTTCGCCGCGATCAGCGATCCTGCCCAAGGATCCTAGGATCAGGCCTCTCATAGTACTCACTTTAGTTATCGCATAGTATCCGTGCTTGATATGCTTGAAGTTGGTTGACTCGGAGAACGCAGCGTTCTTCCAGTAGAGCTTGCGCAACCACCTGTTCAATATTCAATCGCCAAGTCAGCGAAATATAACTTTCCACAACCAGACGGAGGCTTACAGATCGATCGCGGGGTAGCCGTCGCGGATCGTGCGGAGGTTGCACTTGAACGCGCCGTGGTATGCTGTGTCGAAACGGATCTTAACGCAGCACGGGTGTCAGCAGCACTCTGTCATTCCGGACGTGGGCTAGATGCATCGCAACGTACGATGGTGACGAAAAGGCGCACATCCGCCTCAGTGAGCTGGGAGCCGATGAGGTAGTCCTTGCCGGTGAGGATCTTCTCGAGGCGGTCAAGGGACTCGAAGAGCGGGATGACCGCATCCTCGTACGCCTTCTGCGTCGATGCGAAGCCGCTCTTGTATACACCGTCTACACGGGTAGTGCATGAGTGTTATGACCAGGATGCGAGCGACATCTGGCAGTGCAGTGCTCACTATTGACGGTGTCGTACACCCATGCATTGATCTCGTCGATCTCCTTGCGCAGCGGCTCGGGGTAGAGGTCGAGCGCGGCCTTGTCTGCGGGGAGGAGCTCATTGAATGCCGTGTTGAAGATGCGGATAATCTCCGAGCTCTCATTGTTGACGATGGTCTCGAGCTTCTTGTCCCACAGCACAGGGACCGTGAACCTATCCCGCCCATGCGTTAGCGTAAGCACAAGCTGTTCCGAAGAAGGTGCGAAGGTAGCTTACCTGCCGGTGAAGTTCGGTTCGGCTTTGAGGTAGATGTCCTTGATGTATGAAGAGTCGTAGAACGGATCGCGATCTGCGCCCGGGAAAGGCTCGACTTTCGCGAACGGCCACCCATTTTCTGTCAGGCGAGGTACGACGGCGGTGAGACCTGCGAGGTAATCCGGAGTCAGTGAAGGTATATCACGAGGCTTGAGGGCGGCGGCATGATCTCACCAATGATATCATCGAGGCCCTTGAGCTTGCGGACAATGAGGGCGCGCGTGGCCCATGCTGCAAGATATCCCTGAGCCTCCGATCACACTCAAAGTTATCAAAGAGCTACATACGACACAGGTAAGATACAAATAAGTGGTACCGGTCTGCAAAAAGTACGCGACAGCGAATCAGTACTATCAGACAATGAAGCTGTGGGATCTACTTACCCTTCTCAGGCTCGTGCTTCCCTCCTTTCTCAATGGTGTTCCTGAAAGACGAAGGAGGGCGGTTGAACGAACCATCAGGATTGTTGAAGTCCTTGTGGCCACCGGGGTTCGCGAGTGCGGCGTTGGTACTCATTGTCAGTGTCAGCGGTAGCTGCTGATGGACGAGGCGTTCGTGTTTGGGAGAAACAGGAAGATGCTCTGCCGTGAGGTGGTAGATGGTACTTATACTGAGTGGAAGAGCTCGAGCACACCACTGTCGAGGAATTAGCTCTGGGGCGGTGAATCGGCTTACTCACCTAAATTGCAACGACGTCACGATTGACTCGTGATGTCAGCCTCATTTCGTACTTCCTCTCGTTGCTTACAGTTTGAACGCTAATGTCTGTGAGCGTCACCTAAAAAGCAGCGAATCCGACATATTGCGCGTGCTCACGCGGCGTAAAGAGCAAAGATCACAAGCGCTCGCCGCCACCTCAGAGATCCTATGACCGTTCCCACGGCACACATAATGATAGACGCCTGTTGCTTCTTCAAGTTTCCCGTCTCCAAGTCTCCACCAAACTACCACGTTCTGCCAAGGTCGAAGCTGTATTCATGTTTGAGTACCTTAAGTATAGCTAACTGACGAATGGTTTTATGCACATATCTTATAGGCACTGGCACAACCTGAACTCGGGTCTAGATCAGCAGGATCCCATGTCCCACATTCAGTGGAGGATCCTGGTTACATCACGACGGCCAAAAGTAAGTGACCGAGATACATCATATCACAGTACCGGCCGGCTCATTAATATTCTGGCTCCTCATGTCCGGCGGCGACCCGACTCGGAGTCGCCGGGAAGCTAACTATATGGAGGACTTTCTCTCCGGAACAGCCTGTCGATGCTGGATGATATTCATACGCGAGTCTGCAACTCGGAGCCAACACGGTCGCGGCCGAAGAAGGTTGTGCTCGCATTCGTGGTTTGACCCCACCGTTGCCAAATGCATCTGATGACTGGCCGGAGAGGCGTACGTAGCCTGCATCCCGCGGTTATCTTCTTCGTGGTGCCACTGCCTATATGATGAACGCCGCCGCCATGTCTAGTGCGGAATCTGTCACGACGTAATCCTGCTATCAAGAGTCCCTCGTGGTGATGACTACAAGTGCCTTGCTCTGATAACCAGGACATGCGATATAGCATCACCATCTCGGTCCAGAATCGCATTGTCAACGCCAAACCTTGTTGGGCCAGTCCGCATGTCTACCGATCTATCTGAGAGCACAACGGCATGAAGAGACATGCCCGCAGCGCTTTTGTTGTCTGTTGTATGCGAATTCTAGGCGAGTAGCCCTGGTGTGCCATCAGGACTGCAGCTTCGAAAAGTGTCTCTCGCATCGACCCTCCCGGATGTCCCACTCTCTTGCACGTGTTCGTAAATGATAGCACCTGCCATGGGTACAATGGGCTGTGTGGCTATCGAGCTGAAACGTGGTCGAATTCCATGGTCCAGGTATTCACCTCCCCATTTAGTTCAAACAGGGGTGTCACACAGCGCAAAGCGCTCCCGACGTCCTGCTAGTATCTGCATGCCGATGCGCTATCAGACTCATCTGGAGACGGTGCGTAGACAATGGATGATTCGGTGGGCAAATAGATGCTTACTGACTTCTCCCGTGCTCACCCAAGTCAGGCCACGGTTGCGTCGCCCACGAAAAGCGGAGGGACAGACAGTGCAGTTTCTATCCAGAGCTCTTGATTGATGTTCAGCGGTATCCACAAGCGGATTGAGGGACAGTTGAAAGTTAATAGCGCTCCATTGCCAAGGCCTGCGCAAGCGCGCTGACTGCTTAAGTGACAGCTTGACAGCAATCGGACGCATCCCCACCGAAATCATCGTGCGCGTCCGGCTCGCTCTTCCTTCGACTTCACGACTGCAGCTGCTTCCTCTTCCTTCAACTTGAAGTCGGACCACGTCTGTCGGACCCGGTGCGCAGCTGGACTGGACACCCCAGCGCTCTGGGGAGACCCCCGCTTCACTCGGAAGGACGTATTCCTCAAGCTCCTCGCGCAATCCAAGCAAGGCAACTACATATTCCACGCTATCGTAGGGATGCTCAGAAGACAGGTTTCAGTAACTTCATATATGGATCGTGTCGTAGTCTTCAGTCGTGATAGAACACGGATGCGCCCGCTTGTCGGCGCAATACACATTCCTCGGACCAGACTGTTGGCAGCGCTATCATGGTCCCCACCCCATGCCTGGGCCGTCTCACTCATCATTTTCGACACTGTATCACTTGTTCGTAGATCTCAAGTACAGGGCGAGCGCCTCATTTGACATGCTCTTTGGCATCCTGTGCGGTCAGGTGGGCCGAGTCTCTTGATGGTGAGCGCCGAACCACTGCCACCCGCTCTTCGACCACGGCAAGTCCGTCGGCCTGCTCCCGAAAATGCCCAATCTGCCCGGCTTGTTCCCGAGAACGTCAATGCATACACCCAAAGAGGACGGTGCGCCTGCCGTTGGTCCTGCGACAGCTCGAGCTCCGCGGAAACTCTTCGTCTGCGGTCCTCCGCAAGCTTCTCGCACAGGCTTGAAATCAGAACAATCCAGTTTGGCAGCGGTCATCGTTTCCGAAGCTGCGGAAGTCGCGCGTGGACGCCTTCCGCCATTCCACGGCTCCAATCATACCTGTAATCAGCGACAGGGTGGATGTTGACGAAGGACGTACCTCTACAGACTCCCATGGGTCTACGACCTTGTCCTCCACTAGCGCTATGGCCTCGCCTCGCAGCTATACCCCACGCAAAGAAGACGCCCGATTTGTATACACTCACCGAGCTAATCGCGCTCTCGTGCTCTCCTTCCGTCAACGACGCCCCCTCCCTGCTCAACGCGCGCAAGAAGTGCACGTACCCTTCATGACCCGCGAATCCTCCTCCGCCCACTCCGCCTCCTGGACATCTGCCCTTCCTTCCTCGTTCTCATATCCATCCTCGTCCTCCCACCACTTCGGTCGCCACAGACGTCGAAGGCAGGCTACGGCGGAACGCGTACGGTGCGAGCTGCGCCAATAGCGAGCGAGACGCTGGAGCTGGAGGGCTCGCCGCCGACGGTCGTTGTTGCGGCGTGAAGCCATGTGTCTTGTCTGGTATGTATGCGGACTGGAGGACGCGTGTGACAGGGAGCAGGCGATGGGTGGATGGATCGAGGACAGAAGGCGGTGATAGATCGATGACTGCAGGACAACGAGAGATAGAGACTTTTCTACCCGCTTACCTCAGATGCTATCATGCCGGACCTGTAGAGAAGCGTTGATAAGGAGTGTAAATGGATGACATCCCGTAAGCGTCTGCGACTTTAGAATCCGCCGTAAATCCATCTGTCGGAGTTCAAAGTCGTTTGGAATGCGCGTATCCGTAACGTGGTCGGTCGTCGTCGCAGATGTCTGATAATCTATCCATGTTGCACACTGCTGGGTGTACGTCCTATATCACCAATGCATCGTCCCTTTACAAACTCCTCCTCCTCGGAAGAGGACTCTGATCTCGAACATACGGCACTCATAATCACTGCCATCATCATTCATCGCATCAAAGAAGCTCAAGCATGCCGTGCAGAACGCCGCCGTGAACACCGTCGCTACCTCACCCGTCCCGAGCTCCTCCCGAATCCCCGGGATGCTACACCCTGGCAAGTCCTCTAGGCCAGCCTCCGTTACCCTCGTCTGGGTAAAACCCACCACCACCGTTCGGATCGTAGTTCTCCGGGGGATCCATCTTGAGGAAGCGACAAAGTGGAGTATGAATGAGTGTATAGGTATGGGGGGGCAGACAAAATGAGTGGGGAGTGCGAGGAGGAGCCGGAGTGTCCCACTCCCCCGGTGCAGAGCGTCGATTGCTCACCTTTTTTGGGACGTTCAGCACAGCATTCCAGCGGTCTGCGGCAAGTTTGAAGTTAGAAAGGGGGGTCGACCCCCCTTTCTAGATGCTCGCGCGTCTAACGTCTAGAAGCGCTGTTTTGCCAATCAGCGGAGCTTCAACCTCTGTCGGCATCTCGGCTGATGAGATCTACGGTCGTCCGTAGAGTCGCAGACGCTTACAGGATGTCATCCATTGCCGTTGTGCAAGCGGCTCATGCACTGTGCACGATGCCCATGTGGTGATTCTTCCATGCACCCGTTTTCCTACTACACTCATGCGAAGCTCTGTCGCCGACTGTCGGTTCCTGGGTGGCGACAGTCGGCGCGGCGCGCAGCGGCGGTCAATATGACAACCTGCCTCGTGGACGTGTTTGGGGACGTCAATGAACGTTATATTATGTTGTATCTTGCAATTCGTTACATATGCTCGCTCACACCAAGGACATGAGCAACATCTGAGGTCCTGAACCCCCCAAAGTCAGAGCATGTGCTCCTTTCTTGAGCTATCAAGGGTATGATTTATTGACACATTTTCTCAGGACACGTTGTTCGCAAACTAGAGCTCCCGGCCACCAATTTAAGTTGCAATGTCAGCTGTACAATCACAGTCATAACTTATCGCTATGGGGATACTAAGTAGCTGTTGCCACCGTCACTTCAGATCCAGCTCAGACCAACACGTTCTAATCTCCTATCATCCAGTATCTTCGCCTCAAGCCTCGGGAGTGACGATGGTGAGCACTGATCCTGCTCTCAGCCTCGGTAATAGGGCGTCCGCTATCGCGTCTCCGAGGTCTGGCACTGCGTCAACATTATCCTTGCACGCCACGCTCATGTTGACTTTAATCCTGATGTATTTCCCCTCCTTGAGCAAGCGGAAATCTCCTAGAGGCAAGCACCTCATTGAGAGCGGCTCTGATGAGGTTGCACACCCTCCATGCCCGCAATGCGGAAGCCCCCGAGGGCCTCGGAGAAGCAGATGCTCACCTTGCCCACTGAGTCGCCGGAAGGTGCTGAAGAGCAAAGACCACCACGAAGAGCCTTGAGCAACTTATTGTCTGGGAGGGACCCTGTCCAGCTCCGGGTGGAGTTCGTCCCGCCATTTTATATCTTGCTGGCACAGTGATACAGAGGGACTAGTGCAGCGCGTCGCCGCATGCCAAGCTCTGCAAGTGACGCACAAGGGCATGCTCAGCAGATCATCGCAAACGATACGCGTCGACATGGAACTCACTCACCTGTCAGTCGACATCCAGGTTGGGCCGCAGGTCAGCGCATGGTCTGCTTTGGATAGGAAGGAGATGCGTCTATTCCGGTGAGAAAGCGCAAGCCCCTTGCAGCGGCACGAGGCCACGAGTAGGCGGGCAGTTTTCGCCCGGACCACTGCAGCCAGTAATACGCAGCACTCACTCCGATCCCTATCGGAAACCCCCACAGCTGCTGACCGTCATCGCACGCCGGGATAGGAAGGCAGAGCTGCCATCTTCTCGTCTGCCAGTCTGGCTTTCGGATCCGAGTCATCTATTCGCTCGATACGCCGCGCCCGTCCATCTACCTTCCGCGTCGCCGCCCTAGTGTCGACTTCGCCCTGAATCGGGATCCCCGCAAATTCATTTCCGCTGCCTCTAAGCTTCCTCACCATTGATCACTTAGGTACACCATGTTTCCCGAAAAGACCTGCGTAATAGTGGTCGCATCATGATATTGTCAATCACATAACGGTGCATTTTTTCTGCCCATGCGGCATGCCTCAAGGTGATGTTGAAGATGGTCTCGGTCTTGGAGTGTAAGTGCACACTGAAACACCTCTACCATAGTCTAAACACCACCCACTTCAGATGGGTGTTGAGGGCATTGGGTATAACGGAAAGTGCAACATTGAACACAGGATCTTTGCCTGCGTGCAAGATGTGGGCCTTCTACAGCTGGTTCCATTTTTGGTGGCCGAGCGCCCAACTGCACAGTACACTTTGCACACGAAAAAGTCGAAAATTATGAAGGAGGTCAGTTCACGTTGGCACCTTGATTGGCCGAGAAAACTCGTTTTGAGGCATGAATGAGCACATTGAGCGATTTCTATGCCTCACGAGGTACAGAAATCCACTTTTCGGCCTGCCTCAGTAATCACGTCATTGGGCGCCAAACCTCCGGAACTTTGAACAAGGCATTAGAACCCCGGAATTGCTCATAGGTTATATAGCATTGCACATAGATGGTAGGGAGTGTATATATGTTATGCTAGGAAGCTCTAGGGCAAATAGAAGAGGTTTTCGTGGCCGGATCCTCGTCATAAATCCGGGATTGTCCCTAGATGATCTGACTTCTGTAACTTACAAACCCGAGTATCTATGGAAATTCCGAAGGTGTAGGTGTGTTTGAAAGGCCTGTAGTAGTATATATCACCAGTCTCAGAGCAAGGGATGCAGTGGCAAGGGCACAGTCGATTTGTTTGTATTTTCTGACTTTTTGGTATCGACAGTGCGCGCGCGTCAGTCGGAGATCAGCGGCCACTAATTTCGGAAACTAGCCAATGCGCGTGTCAATAAATGATTTACCCCACCCCCAACCCGATTGCTCGGGTCGATCGAATGGGACCCATAGGGGTCGCCAAAGCCTCTCCCTAATTGGTATGCACGGTCCGCGACGTTATTATCGGCGCTATATGACGCGCCCAATCACTGTTTCTTCCAACCGTTCCCCAATTTGGTGAGAGACGAGCTACCCATGGTTCTCTGACGACGGTTCCTACTACTACTTAGTACAAATGATAGACGACCCAAATGCCCATCATACACCCTGACTTTGACAAGCTGCACCATGGCAAACACAGCCTACACCCCCCCCTACATCCCAACTTCACCAGGCTTGTCACCCGACCCAGTGAGCACCCTGGACCACCGGGCCAAGGTCATCCGGATGACGTTGCCACCTGTGTCAATCCATCGAGGCATTCCTCACTTCGCAGTCCACAAGTCGCATTTGCGTGTCTCGCCAACTCCTGGTGCTTTCCGCCTCGACCTTCCTGAGCACGGAGACTTCACTCTGTCAGTGGTCCCAAAAGACGTCCTTCACGTCACAGTCAATTCTTCCCAGTTGTGCAAGACTCCGGTGCCCGATTGGTTCTATGTACCCATCCATGTTTTCAATCCACGTAAGCCATCGATATGTTTCCTGCCGCTTCCTGATCTCATCTATGCCAACCTCCCAGTTGTTCCTGGTCTGTCTGATCAGCCGAGTGGCCACAGCGCTGCTCGCCCTCGCCCTAAGGTGATCCCAAGGCGCCGGACCGGAATTGTCCGGGTCAGTAGCTATTATGCTGACGCCGGAAGGCCATCAAACTCATTTTTTTTCATGTCCAGTGCACGAACTGTCGGGACGCACACAAGAAGTGTAGTGGTGTATCGCCACATGCGTGCGAGCGTTGTGTGAAGCTATGCATACAAGACACGTGCCACAGTGCAGCAACAAGAGTTCCCGATTGGACCTTCCAAGGGATGGGGCCATCACCCTCGCAAGGCTACTCTCAGGGGTCGCAACTTCATGGTGTGTTGACCTTGCCCACAACTACAAATTCCATATGTTCCTAATATGCATCACCGAAATTAGGCCTCTCTTCCGCGCCGCAGGCATTCATCACGGCGCCGCGCGTCAGTTCATGGCCAAACCAACAATTCTCGACTCAGCAGGAAGACCCCTCTGCACTCCAGGGCCCATACTATCAGAGGACCGCGGGGATAGAGAGCGCTCTTATCAACGGCTCTATCGCCCCTAGATCCGAGCATCACATGCACTATGACGTTCATGGAATTGACGTCAACAATTGGCCCGGTTACGTGGACAATTACGCAGGCCCGTCGCAGGGTGCTTGATGGTGATCAACCTTACTTTCCACGGCCCAGATCAATGCTCATCGCACTGTTAGTTTGTAGGCCGGACCATCAACGCGCCCTCTCTGAATTGCTATCATGTTCTCAATCTGTTTTCTTGCGATGCTGTACTACACTGTACCATCGTGCTATGGCTCTGAGTTCTCGCTTGACGCTCTCCCAATCGCTGATCCATGTATCCGGTCTCCCCATCGTGGCGCTCCGTTAGATATCTCCGAACAGAAAATCTTCCAAACCCAACTGTACCAGCGTCGATGTTCCATTTGTATCCTCGTTTCTCCGAGTACCATCACCGGCGCACTTGCCCAATAAACAGCCTAGATGCCCTGTGTACGACTCGAGTCTTTGCTGTGTTTTAGCTTCCCTCGCCAATGCACACCGACATATGTCAGACATCCGCAGGGTCTTTCATACGCAATGTCTGACACATGGAAGGTGGACTGTGGATACACGGGGCTGCAAACACACAAATGCCGGGTGTGATCCTCCATGCTTGAGTATACACGATGTGTCTGGAGCCAGCTCAGAGCGGACGGATGTCAGGTATAGGACCAATGGGGACGACTCCGGTCGGGTTCACCTGCGAACGCGCCAGTATCGCGCCGCGATCAGCCATCTTCCCAGGATTAGCCTTCACGGTACTCACCTTGGATATCGCGTAGTATCCGTGCTTGATGTGCTGGAAGTTGGTTGACTCGGAGAACGCAGCGTTTATCCAGTAGAGCTTGCGCAACCACCTGTTCAATCGCCAAGTCAGCGAAGCGTAACTTTCCACATAAGTAGACGGAGGCTTACAGATCGATCGCCGGGTAGCCGTCGCGGATCGTGCGGAGGTTGCACTTGAAGGCACCGTGATATGCTGTGTCGAAACGGATCTTGACGCAACATGGGTGTCAGCGATACTCGATCCCGGACGCGGGCTGGAAGGAACGTACGATGGTGACGAAGAGGCGCACATCCGCCTCCGTGAGCTGGTCGCCAATGAGGTAGTCCTTGCCGGTGAGGATCTTCTCGAGGCGGTCAAGGGACTCGAAGAGCAGGATGACCGCATCCTCGTACGCGCTCTGCGTCGATGCGAAGCCACTCTTGTATACACCGTCTACACAGGTAGTGCGTGAGTGTCACGACCAGGATGCGAGTGACATCTGACAGTTTTAGCGCTCACTATTGACGGTGTCGTACACCCATCCGTTGATGTCGTCGATCTTCTTCCGCAGCAACTCGGGGTAGAGGTCGAGCGCGGCCTTGTCTGCGGGGAGGAGCTCATTGAATGCCGTGTTGAAGATGCGGATGATCTCGGAGCTCTCGTTGTTGACGATCGTCTCCAGCTTCTTGTCCCATAACACGGGAACAGTGAACCTATCCGCCCGTCAGCACAAGCAGTACCCAACGATGTCCAAACGTAGCTTGCCTGCCGGTGAAGTTTGGCTCGGCTTTGAGGTAGATCTCCTTGAGGTATGAAGAGTCGTAGAACGGATCGCGGTCTGCGCCAGGGAAAGGCTCGACTTTCGCGAACGGCCACCCATTTTCTGTCAGGTGAGGCACGACAGCAGTGAGACCTGGAATCCGGAGTCAGTGAAGGTATATCACGAGGCTTGAGGGCGGCATGATCTCACCAATGATATCATCGAGGCCCTTGAGCTTGCGGACAATGAGGGTGCGCGTGGCCCATGCTACATAGTATACCTGAGCCTCCAACCATGTCCAAAACTACGACAGAGCTACGTACGACACCCATACGAGACGAATAGGTGGTACCGATCTGCGAAAGTACGTAACAGTAACAGCGTATCAGTACTGTCAAGCAATGAAGCTGTGGAATGGACTTACCCTTCTCAGGCTCGTGCTTCCCTCCTTTCTCAATCGTGTTCCTGAAGGACGAAGGAGGGCGGTTGAACGAACCATCAGGGTTGTTGAAGTCCTTGTGGCCACCGGGGTTCGCGAGCGCGGCGTTGGTACTCATCGTCAGAAATCGGCAGTAGCTGCTGATAGACGAGGCGTTCGTATTTGGGAGATACTCTGCCGTGAGGTGGTAGATGGTACTTATACTGAGTGGAAGAGCACACCATCGAGGAATCAGCTCTGGGGCTGTGGGTCGGCTTACTCATCCAGATTGCAACGACGGTCATACCGTGGCGCGATTGCCTTGCCATGTCAGCTTCATTTCCCACTGCTTACAATTCGAACGCCGATGTCTGTGAGCATCATCTTGAGAAAGCAGCGATTCCGACTTATTGCGCGTGCACACGCGCTGTGCTGGTCAAGAGGGGATCACAAACGCTCGCCGCCACCCCGATGACCTTTCCCACAGGTTGAATGTCCAGTCAGGAGCCAAGACGCCTGTTGCTTCTTTCCGAGCCCCGTCTCCAGCAGCGCCCAACAAACTACCAACTTCTTTCAAGGTCGAAGCTATACGACATTATCTGAGGACTCGGCACTGGCGCTGCAACCACCGACCTGAACCCACATGTCTGGACTCTGGGTCCAGATCAGCCACCGTGTCCATGTCCCACATTCAGTGGAGGATCCTAGTTACACTACGACGGCCAAAGGTAAGAGTGATTGAGATGAATCATATCACAGTACCCGGCCGGCTATAGCTACATGCAGCAGCGGTGACGCAGCGTCGTCCTCCCCGGTTGAGGAAAGTAAGTACTAGTGCAGTTTGTGGACCCCGCGTTGTTAACGTTGTAGCCAGCTCAGCGCTCACAGATCTGATTTGTCCGACGTGTGCGCTCATGACACATAACCTTTCTCGGACGACACAGCGTGCGATGGTAGCCCCTCGTGCCAATGCTAGTCCAAGTGGCTGAGCCTGTACCTCCCTGAGAAGAGACCAGAAAGCAGTAGATAGAGCTCGAGGATACATGTACGCGTACTAGGTCCCATGCCAGCTGTCCATACCCATAATACGGAACCTGAGAAAGCGATGCCACCGAACGAGAATCGAGATAGTTTACCGGCTGCACGGTATACAGCTGGCATTAGTATGACTATTAGTAGCTACCGCTACGATCATAGCATAAGTCCGATCCCTACGATCGTGCTAGTGCTAGGATAGACGAGTAACGACGGTGGGTGGGTGGGTGCAAAGGAGCGGCGGGTACGTGTGCGCGCTGCCACTACAATTATAGAGGCAGCGGCGACGACGAGGGCAAACGAGACAAAAAAGGTAACAACAAACAACAACTGCGGGAGGTTCGTCACGAACGTGAAGCGGGGGCTACCATTAACAACAAAAAGATAACGTTTGCACGAAAGTCCAAAGTCAATTAGAAAAACCGGAATGTCCAAAAAAGACCAAAAAAGTAGGAATGAAGATAGTGGTGGGTGATATTGAGCGTTCTGCGAGGGTGGAGGGCGTTCAGTGTGAGTGTGGGTGGGGGTATGTCCTGTCATGTCCTACGTGCGATGTTCGTTACGACCGTGCCAAGACAACGGAGGCCATGGGGATAGCTTATGCAACGACGAGAGCACCGACAATGAGCGCTGCGCCAGCGACCATCGCCTCCACACCGCGACCAAAGTGCGACGCAGCGCCGTTGTCGGCGCCCGTCGGCGCGGCACCCGCAGAGCCAGAGCCAGAACCAGAACCAGAACCAGAACCAGTGCCGAGAGAGGTTCCGCCGGCGAGAGGAGTCGGGGCCTGCGAGAGACGGTAAGAGTCAGAACTGAGCACTTGACTCGAGTAGGATCCGCGTAGGGAAGCTTACAGCGGGTGCAGTGGTCCGTCCGCTCGCGGAAGTGGTGATGCGGCTGCTGGGGGCAGAAGTCGGAGCCGAAGAGTTCGAGTCAGTGGAGGCAGCAGAGGAGGTCGAGGGGACTTGCGAGGAGGTCGACGTGGCTTGCGCGAGGCTAGAGCTAGTCGAGGTGGACGCCGTCGTCGTGGTGGATTGAGCAGTGGTAGTGGTGACGGGAGTGGTCGGGACGCGGACGCCGTTACCGATCGTGTTGACCTTGTTGCACTGTGACTTGGCCGGCGCAGGGTGAGCAGGAGGCGTCGTGGGCTGGCCCTGGTGGAAGGTCGAGGTACCGTAGACACCCATGGGCTACGTCGTAGAGCATAAGTGACTTATACGAGATACTGAATTGTAGGTAATAAACCCACATCGCCAGAGTCGCCCTTGCAGGAGTCGAAGGAGCCAGCAGAGTAGTCTCCGGGCATGTTCCAGTAGCAGCCCATGACGTCGTAGATATGCTCGCAGTACTTCGTGGCCTTGGGGCCGTCCTTGCAAGCACGAATGCAGAACTCGTCGGCGGAGATGAAGTTCTGTTGACATTAAGGAGGAGCGAGGACGTCATTCATTATGGCGGGCTGCATATAACGATTCAAAAAGACTAACCGTCCACTCGTGCATCTGCTTCACGCCACCAAAGGCGCTAGAGAACACGAGACCGCCGATGGGGTTACCTACCAATCCAGTTCAGCACTGACTGGTGTTTGCTAGCGAGGAACAGTCAAAGCAGTGCTACACTGCATAGAGTTGTGATACCGATATGGTGCGGGCATGACGCGGCCATACCAGCCCGTCAATCACAATACCTGCGAAACACGGGGAACACCGCCACGAGCCCGGAACCGCGCACGGAGAGCGCGACAGGCAGGATCATGGGAAGAGGGAAAGTAACTCCGACCGCGAGTTTGGCCCCTTTCCGCGCTCAAGGTTTCCAGGAGTCGCGATGCACGATTGCGCCCTCCTCCTCCTCGCGTCTCTCCCGCGCGTTCTTTGCGGCCGAAGTCTGGAAATTTTTGAGACTCACCATTGCCATCCGCACCATGGGGGTCAAGCTCGCCTCCGGCATCACCAGGCTGAATGTTGAGCTTGGTGAGATCCCCGACTCCAGTGACCTGGACGTATTCGGGGGTCTGGACGAAGTGCGCGCCCTTGATCGCGCCGTCGGGGATGACGCGCGTGCCGTGGCCGCCCTGGATGCACCAGGCGACCTCGATGCGCTCGGTCTCGCCGATGACCGAGTTGGGCTGAGGAGGCGCGAAGACACACCAGTCGTCGAGCGAGTTCACTATACATATATATGAAGATCACGCGTGCACATCACTGTTCAGGCCGGAACTCGCGCGCTAGGACAGTGTGGTGAGACGGACCATAGACGTTCTGGCACATGGAGTTCTGGTTATTGCCATTGCCGCACTGGTTGGTGCCGGACTGGCCCGCCTCAGACTTGTCGGGGGTGTTGTTGGGGTCGTAGGTCGCGCTGTAGGTCTGCGCGAGCGCGGCGGAAGCCACGGAGAGGACGACGAGGGAGGTAGAGGAGAACATCGTGAGCTTAAAGAGCGACAGGACAAGAACGCCAACGGGAACGCGAAGAGGGGCGGGGGAGGAAGGGAGGGCGCACCTGGACTAGCACGTCCGACTGATTTATATGAGGCAGGACGTCAAAAGGTAGGGCAGATATGGCCGTGGTGGGCGAACCATTTTGGTCTTGCGAGCGATCAGCTGTTCTATCTTCCCCAGGTGCTCGTTGGACGTTTTGGACACTCTGTACAGGGCCCGCTCGAGACCGTCCGCGCTAGCCAACCTCGATCAATGATGGCACTGCAGGCCACACAGGCAGATATCAGCCCGCTTGCGACTGTACCACGACCGCATTGAATCCTCTGTGCGTCGCATCGATCTCATCGTCCAATCACACCCACGTTGATACAGTACATCCTGATTCCTGAGACCACACACCCGCGATACTACATATTTACCTTGCTTCTTCGGACGGATGCAATGCACGGCTCTTGAACGCCTGATAAGATACGAATCGAGCGCTCCGGATCGGGCTTGAAATTGGACAATGAACGCTGAATTTCTGCCACACGATAGGTCCGGACCTGAATGTGTTTGTAGGGGGGCCTCACGAGTGTTTATAGTCCTGCTCCCGATTCGTATGATTGCTGAACGAACCCCACAGAAACGGAAACCACTGGCGGTCAAGACACATAGCTGAAATTCGAAAGACAAGTTCAGCTCTGCTATGCACAGGAACAGAAGGAAAGCCGACGGGAAACAATTTTGACAGGCTCACCTTAGACTAGTGTACCTTGGGACTAATCATGCGGATAGGTATCCTATATTGATAGATCCGATCTCCACGACCAGGGACAATATTGCTGCATTTCAAGCAAGCAGTGCCGCTATAAGGTAGAGTGCATGCTCACAGAGGCTTGAAACGATTCAGACAACATATGCACATCGTGCATTCATATCGATGTGGCTCAGTGTTCGATTGCTGGCAGCTGAGTCCTAGCTTACGTTACGTACGTTGAACTCGGATCGGCTAAGACTGAGACATACTCGCGCTTAATCCGTTGCTTATTTGATGACATGCTAGGGCAAAAAATGAGGCCTGAGGCCTGAGGGGAGCAGGTGGGGAGGGATAGTTCTGAGTTCAAGTGAGTTCCGTCGTTGGACGGCCGGTTGGGAGGGACGGCAGGGGTTCGGCGCATAAGCGCTAGTATAGTAAATATAAACTGTGGCTGTGCCGGCCTCTCGGAAACGAGAATCGAAGCCGTAATCCGGAAGACCACTTGCGATGAGTCGATTCTGGATAAGACCGATCTCATTCTCCGCCTCCTGACGCCGATGGCACCTGCGCCGCCGCACAAGCGAGCTTTTGAGCGAGTAGATTACAACGATCCTATAGACCGCAAGTAGGTAGTCGTCCCAGGGAGTACAATATCCACTACAAAAGTTGGGGAGGCACAAGAGCGACCACCGGTGTATCCAGAGATGCGTTGTGAGACGCGTGGTGAGTTTAAGTTACGTTACGTATGGCCCATACCAAAAAACCCTTTCGTTCGTATGTGCGACGATTCGTCGCGTCGTGTCGTGCACTGGCAGGACGGAAGCACAAGCCCGGCCCATCGTCTATCCACAGAACTCAAGCCCGGGGCAGCCGATTGCGGTTCCGTACACTGTCGTTGCCAGGAGTGAGTCGCTGCAAGAGGAAGGTAAACAGATGAAAGAAAAGGGACGCACGGGAACCGTCGGCCTTGACGATGGCGAGGAGAGCCTGCAGGACACCGCCGAGACCCTCGCCGGCAAGCATACCGGCGGAGATCGCGAACATGTACATGTCGAACGTCGCGGGGTTGTGGATCGCCCAGAAGTAGTTCATCAACGACCCGGCAGCCCTGAGAGAGTACGCGTATCAATCAAATCATCAGCCCACCGCCGGTCACAACAGTCCAACAAAAAAAACACCAAGCGGAGACTCACATCGCAATGGAGTAGTACACCTGGGGCACGACGAACGCGAGGCCGACAGCGTTCCAGTTCGGGACCCAGTGCCAGTACTTCTTCGGGATCCACAAGTGCTTCACCACGACCGAGATGACGGCAAAGATCGCGAGCGCGATCGACGTGTAGCCGGAGGACGGGGGGATCGGCAGCTTGGGCGAGGTGACGGCAGTGGCCACTGCGGCCCATGCAGATACGGACGGTGCGCCGTACGTGCAGTTCTCGGTCTCGGACGGGTGGAGGATGCACGGGCTTGCGGTCGTGAAGAGGATGAAGAGGCCGACGTTGAGGAAGACGGCGACGACGGAGCCGACGAGCTGGGCAACGAACTGGTTGCGCGGCTTAGCACGGAGCAGGTAACCGGTCTTGAGGTCGCCAGTCATGTCGGTGGACTGAGCCGCCGCGCCTGCGGAGATGACACCGGCGGTCAGGTTCATGACCTGGGCGGGGCCCATGGCGAGGCCGGAGCCCTTGGCGATACCACCGAAGATGAGCTGCGAGGCCTTTGCGACGGTTGACACCGGGTTGACGTCAGTGGTGCCCGCGGACTGGACACCGATGAACGAGAACAGGAAACCGAGGATGAGCGAGAGGATTGCCTCGCCGACGTTCATGTGGAACATGGTTGCGAGGATCGCAACGCACATGATCGTGGACAGCGCGAGGCCGACGGTCCACCAGAGCGTCGGCACGCGATCCGCCGCGGGAGAGAGATCGTCGTCCTCTTCGGCAACCTCGTCGCCAGACTTGCGACGGAACCACGAAAGGGGGTTCAGATTGATGCCGCCGTTCTTGAGTGCACGGACGATCGACCCCGAGTTCATGGCAAGGTCCGCAAAGGAGTAGACCAGCATCATGAGCACACCGGGCCCTGTAGGTATGTGAGTTTACCGCGTCGACGTGGAACAGGAAATGAAGCAGAACGTACAGAGCAACCAATAGCGAGGAGAGGGGGCGCTCACGTACTGGTCGGGGTCAGCGAATACAAGCGCGTTGTATGTCACAAGAGGGTACTCTTCGGAGATGGGGACACCGACCGCGAGCCCGTTCTTGATCAGGGAAGGCGCGATGACACCCCAGGCCAGGACAGAGCCGCCGACTGGTTGAATGGAACAACAACGTAAATATCATGACTTTTCACACCTGTGCGCAATGGAGGCCGCGACTCACAGAAACTCCAACTGGCGTTGATGCCGGAAAGCATGCCAGCACCGAAGAAGGCAGGCGTAAACTCGATCCACCAGCCGTAGTTCTCGAGGGAAATGATGCTCGTGAAGCCAATGCGGTAGAGCGTCCAGCCGATGTGCCAGTCGTAGAGCTGAATTCCACATGATCAGCATGCAATCCCCACACTGAGCGGGTTCGAGACTCACGAGACCAGGGGCGTAGCCGGTCATGACCTTGTACACGAACACAGCCAGGAACGAGACCAAGAGGGCGAGGGACTTCTTGCGCGCGGCGATGGCACCCGTGCGGCTGTTGTGCAGCGCACGGATGGTGATAGCGGTGGCAGCGGGGGTCGGGAAGGTGAGCTTCTGGTTGACGATGTAGTACTTGCGGAGCGGGATGACGAAGAACACGCCGAAGAAGCCCGCACAGACAGTGATCGCAATGAGCTTGCCCGTGTCCTGCTTTGGGAACTCGGAGAGCAGGTTTAGACGGTACATTGCGGGGATGGCGGAGACGAAGAGGATACCGATACCGCCCGCCGACGTCGCGGCGGACTGCACAGTACAGTTCTCCTTAGGACCGAAAGGACCACCGAAGAGACGACCGATGATGCCGGTCTCCGGGAGGGCCTTGGAGATAGGCTTGAGAATCGCATAACCGAAAATCGCCTGCGTTTGGAACGAGCGTCAGTCCTCAGTCTGTCTTCGATCCTGGTGCACGGAGCGCGGGACTTACGCCGAAGAGCTGTGGAGGGGACGTCCATCAGTCAATGTCAGAAAGTGACTGACAGCGTGGGGTAGAACTTACTTGAGGGCCGAACGTAAAACTAGTCTTGAGACCGAGGTAGATGTTGGAAGCGCCGACTGGATGGGGGTCAGATCGCTGGAAGCGGAATATCACAACGCTTAACGAGACTCACCGATCGCACCGAGACAGCATCCCACAAAGAGCGCACTGGGATCCGTCCACATGAGCTACAATGCTGGAGAAACCACGCTCGTATTGTCTCTTACCGAATCGTGAGCTGGTGCGTCTCCTCAATCTCGTCCGCCTCGATAGGGAAGGGCTTGGAGCTATCGCACACATGTCAGCGCCGAGTGTCGACAGCCGCGGTCTGAGTCAGAGGGTGCTACTCACATGTCGTGCGCCTCGAGGGTGTAGTCATCGTGAACCTCGACTTCCTTCTGGAAGTTTTTCTCGTCCGTCGAGCTGGAGCTGGTGTCGTTGCGGCTCCTGAGCTCGGAAACGCCCTGGACCCGTTCGGGCTCGTATGCGGGGGCGGTCGAAGACATGGCAGCAGCGCGTGCACAAACACTGGCGGAGCAGGCAGCAGTGAGCGTGGGGCTGGCACGGGGGGCGAGGGGGGACCGTAAAGGTCGGGTAGTCGTCAGTCGCGGGACGAGGGACAGAAGAAAGCGGGGCTGGGTGCATCGAGCGGTTATATATCCAATTCAAACAGTCGCGCATGAGGGCCCGGGCAACTGTCATCAGCGAGCACCGATGCTGCTGGTGATGGGCGAACGGTGGCGTGAGCACTGTGGAGGAGAACCACGCTGCCAACTAGGGAACTTGCCATGTGAACAGGAACGCCGCGCGATCAGTGTTGTCGCCCGATTGTATCGGTGCAGCGCTGATGTCCAGCCTGATTTTCAACTCGAGAAGCTTGGCAGGGCTTGGCGACTGTCGAACAACAGTATACCGCATCTTATCATCCACTTCGTTTTCTTGAGTTTTCGTCTGCAGCACCCGTACAAACCGTCCAACGTGTCGGGCAAACTTTGTTCTGCTCACACAGGAAGTAGACTAGACGAAAGCCCGAAAAGCATGTGGTGAAGCGGATGTATCACCCCACGCACCGCGACTGCTTGATCGAGCCGTTGGAAAAAAATCGTCGACAGCTCACATCATCTACCACCCGTTAGCCGTGTGCGATCTCTATGCAACGTCAGAAGCAACCAACACCGGTTTGAGATACAGTGCTGCTCGTGAGTAAGTACTTAAGTATACTTAGAAAACAGGCGGGGCGATGAGCACATCCATCGCGAGACTGAACCTAAATGACGGACGGTACGCCGGCGTGCCGGGCCTATACGTATACGAATGGCCCCTGAGGCCAGTGACAGTGAGTGCCGAAGCGGATAGAGTTATGGGCGCCCAGAATGCGGTGGCGGCGGGACCACACGCTGTGGCGGGAGTAAGTATGTATATGGGGAAACCACACGTCTATTGAGTATAGCCTGTTCTTTCAGCAGCTAGCGTGTGCCAAAATGACTCTCCTGTCCGAAGCGCAGGAGCTCAATCTCGTATCTGAAGAGTCACTCAAGTACTTGGTACCTATCAGAATTCCGACTTGGGTGTTCTTTGTGAGTAAGTACATAAATACACGTTCCCAGGTCAGGAACGCAGCTGAGTGCTATGCAAGTTCCCCGCGGTTACATACCTACCGCGTCCGGAAGTATGTACACACCGAAAACCCAGAACGGATCCTTCCTGGGGATCCTCAGGCCTCACCTCCCAGACGGACGGAGCATGGTACATATGCAGCAAGTACTCACATACACCCAATAAAGGCTAGCCTGTCGCGAGCTGAGCCAGCACCGCGCGCGACGGGCCACGAGTGTCAAAAGGACGAGCCTAAGTACTTGCCAAATCCCACCCAGCGTTCTCAAGACTCAATGACAAGAGTCAAGCTCTCCGCCGTTTCCGCGCCCGGAATGCTCGGCCCCGCCTGGTGAGTAGATGCGATGCCCCAGGTGCATGACGCTTGAGACAGATCGCGGGCCTGGGACACCAGGCCAAGCGCTACCTAGCTAACGCCAGATGTTCCTCCGATTGGGTGATATCGTCATGAAGAGCCGGCCGAGCGTGAGGAACCGATAACGCGAAGCAAATTGCCTTAACTCAAGTCAGGACCAGTGTATGAGGTGAGTGGGGGCTGTGGAGTGACTGGAGTGACCGAGGAGGGGCTCGATGACGGCTACAGTACTCGCTACTCACCTTATCGTTAGAGGCCCTTGGAGTCTTGGACGCCCCAGACACTCTTGGATCCGGAGCACTTGTCTGTAGCTGCTGTTATCTTGCGCTTACTTGTCAGGGCAGTGAGCACCGCCTTACTGAGGTACCGTGGGATCCAGCACTCGAGCTGGGAGTGCTAGAGGACAGGAAATTAACATATAGGAGAGATGACAGAAGGGCTGGGAACACAGTGCGATTGATTGTACAAGTGCGTAGTGCGATTACTGCTGTAGCCTGTTGTGGTATATCCGTATGTGGAACGAGAACGAAAAGCGAACCGGCCGGTACTCTGCATATCCCCGTAACAAGTGAAGGAAGAAAACAAACACGAACCGCTTGCTGAACCACTCGCCCGCCATTGGCCACCCAACCCGCGTCATCTCTTGGTTGATATATTGAGGTACGAACAATGTGACGCAAACAGCGCGCTGATGAGAGAATTCTTCGTGTCAGCCTCGGTGCTTCTGCGGTACAAGGATGTACAACGACGATCACACACACTTACAGCCATTCCGAGAAACCGCGCGGAGAACATGGTTAACCTTTTAGGTGCCGGCCATACCGATGACGCCGACCGCGTCGCGGATCTTCGCGATCTCATTCACTGAGAGGTTGCCCTTGCTTACGCAGAAGAAGTCTTCCCATGCGGTCGCGACGTCGCTCGGATTTGAGAATTGCGTCCTGTGCCAATATTTCGTCAGCATCGGTCCAATGTGTATACTCGCATTGCACATAGAGCACCCGACATCATGAAGTGGGAACCGCCGGCTGCAGCAGTGCAGTATAATAGGACAACGAGGATATGACACTCACGCGAGGAACGTATGCATCTTCTCCCAAAACTCCGGCTTTGATAAAGTCGCGTGGTACGGGGTGTCAGACACAGTGGTGCTTGGGCTTGCGGGAATTGAGGACGTGTCGAGGACGAGCGGGATATCCACCAGCTTCTCTCCAGGACTCGGCGTGAGGGAAGGCGAAGGAGAGAGTACAACTGACGGTATACGTCCGTGGCCTTGTCTTGTCCTGGGCTCTGGAGACGGAAGTAGCGTGACACTCTCGCTTTCCGGCAAGGCCTTCAATTGTGCCGATGGTGAGGCAGATACGGTAGCAGGGGCAGAAGAAGAAGGCTGAGGAAGCTTGGAGGGGTCCCACTCGAATCCGGGCTTGACCATCAGGTTAACCGTGTCGCCATCCTTGACGGCGTACTCGCGCAGGAGCTTCGCGTCTGCAAGAGCCTTTCCCTTGAGAAGCAGACGCTGTGCGTCCACGGGAGGTGCACTAGGAACTGCGGCAAGCTGTGCCTTGATCTGTGCGATGGTGTCCGTAGGTTGGACGTTGAGGGTGTATGCTTGAACAGGTTTCGTCGACTTGAACGTAATACTAATCGAGTCTGGTGTGTCATGAGAGCAATTGCATGAGCCACATTGTATGCCAGACAGTTCGGATAGGTGTATGCGTCAAGCACAGCATGGAAGGCATACGGAATCACGTACCTGCAGGCACCGAGGCCGGGGCGTGTCGCTCGGGAGGAGGCGGAACGTCAATCTATGCAGATAAAGAGCACGATGCACATATAAGAGGACTAGAAAACTTCATAGAGTCCGCACAGCAAGGTCAACATACCGCAAGCACAGGAACCTTCTTCAACTCGTTCTCCGGGGCTTGCTGGTAGTCATTGCCGTAGACGACAGGCTGCGACGAAAGCGCATTAGCAAAAGACTTGACAAACGCAAGCTCTGCCTGTTCAGACATGTTCGCGACGGTCCAGGTTGTATGAAAAGGATGAGAGGTGGAAGGAAGAAAAGACGTGTCTGCAGCGCAATCTGGATTTCCCATTTCAGCCACTGAGGCAGTGGCCATGCACTAGGCGCCCACGACGCGCTCTGCCAGCACGTGCACTGTCACATCCCGCAGACGCCCGTGTGCGTCCGACGACAGCAACCTCGACGACTGTTTCGCTTTCCTCATTCTCGCTCTGAATAATGGCCGTAAGTCTACATGTCAATGTAACTGAATCGGCTGTTGATTGTTTGCCCGCTGTAGTCAGGGTTCGGCTACCACGGAGGTATGAATGCTTGTGGAAGTTGACCAGAATGCATGGGATGAATGTGATGTCTCCTTGCAGGTGTCCCTCGATGCTTTGCGTACTGGCAGGAGTTCTCAAAGGTGCGTGGCCATTAAATTCTGTTTGATTTGAGGTTAATACAAGCACGAATCGTTTAGTGCTACGCACAGACGGACGTGCCTAGCCAATGTGCGCCTCACGCAGACGACTATCTGGAATGTCTCCACCATACCAAAGAGGTGCGTATTCTCTGAATATCATCACCCCAGTCTCTTGATGTTCATTCAATCGCACCTACCTTGCAACGTGTGCTCTCTTGTCTGCACCCCTACCCCGTCCATGTCTCGCCAATCCAGATCAAGCGCGCGAAGCAGGTCAAGGCCGAGTTCATCCGCAAGGCAGAGCACCAGGCCCACGAGGGTCGGAAGGCGGCCGACATCCTGGCTGATGGTGTTATCGTCGGCGTTGGGCTCATCCAGCGCGGCGAGGCGGCGCATTCGAAATAGACGCGATTTGCTGTTCGTGCAATTCATCTCGCATTTACTTTCGTGTTCCTCTGGATTCCTCGGTGCAAACCGGTGGATCTGGGACCACCTGTCTGCGGACATGCTCAATTGCAATAATATCCGGTGAGTCCACGTGTACTAGCATCTGTCATTGTGTATACACGGGCGCAAGGTCTGGAGGAAAGAAAGTCATACATCGTGAGCCTAGATCGCAGGCGGATGCATGTTGGACACAGAGTCTAGACATCCAACATACATCGGCCCAACCTCATTTCAATCTTCATCCCCAAAGTCACAGAACTTGACTTCCAGCAACCCTGCACTCTCGGTGGTGACAAGTTCCTCTATCCAACAAGTCCTCTGGACGCATGTCCGACCACGACTCGCTTCAGCTCCGACAATTTCTCGTGCTGAAGGGGTACAATGTCGAAGTCCGATAGTGGCCACTTGCTCATCTCAGTCTCCGTGGGATCACCACCTTTCCGCGGGTACCTGAGGCAGAAATGCGGTTCATGCGACAGTGTCCGGTACGTCGCGCACACAACAGTGTCGTAGAGCAGCGAATGTCGAGACGACACGAGAGTGGAGACGTGTTCGACATCCAATGGATGTGGAGCAACACAACACCTTTCAGGACCGCTCTCCTTATCATTGTCTCCAGTGACTGTCCATTGGACCTATACACAAACCGGTCTACAGTACACAACGGTGATTGCGTTTCAAGTGGAACGGCATCTGGAAAGGGAAGTTCAACCGGGACCGACATCCACGCAGAGCTTTTCGGCTCGGTGAAGACTTGGGAACGCGTCTTGCAGGTTTTGTATTAGTCTGAGCTGCTCTTCCACCTGCCATTCCCCTTCCCCCGTGTGGCAGATCACGAGTACCCTGAGGTGCGGGAATAACCTAGATGTAGACATGATTTGGTCCAGCTTCATCGACAAAATTGCAAGGTGGATGTTATCGAGTTGCTTTCCTTCTATCTCTATCGCGAAGCAAACCTCCGTGAGGGGAGGTGGTGCTTCTTGTTTCTCCAACCCACTGATGAACGCACGCAATGGGAAACTGTTGCACCACCTGCGGCTCACTTCCGAGTAGAATAGCACCATGGCTATGGTGAGCTCCGAGAGCTGGGGCAGCGCCCATATCGATGCCGCCAGTTCTAGCCATGTTCCATGCAACGCCGCTTCCTCTAATTCATGGCAATAGTGCGTCAGGGAGATTGTGCGGCAATCCAATACCAGTGAGCACCATACCTTCTACATTCACCTCTCGATTCCGAAGGCTCCTGACGTCTATCCCCAGGTCAAGGGCCGTGATTCTCTCCCCTGAGTGACGTAGGAAGTTATTTATGGGTTTAAGTTGGCAGATGTGTTGGCCAGCGACCGTGAATGTGCAGGGACGGAGAGAACTCAAAGGTTTCCACTCTGCCAGTACCTCGGGCCCAATGACCATCAGCTCGCTGACGGCTAGGGCATGGCCCTCAGTCGAGTATGCCCCTTCTCCTCCACTTGACATATGGTCTTCAAGTTCGAGGCTATCGGGAGCGTATACTATCCCTGGCGTTTGATCGATTGTCAAGACGCCTATAGAGGATAGGGAAAGCATGCGAATGATGAGCTGCAAAGGGGATAGGCCACCCGCGTTCCGTGTTGTGATATCTTCGAGTTCAAGCACATCCAGGTGGAGGCCTACCGCCGGAGTGCTGCTGCTGCCAGTGATGGTGTGGCGCTCACAATTGTCATACGAGATGTCTTCGCTGGTAGAACTGGAGATAGCTGTGTCGACTACTTCGACGTTTTGCAGTTGCAGGTGGCGCAGACATGTGAACCGGGAGATGATGGAGAGGTCTAGCATCAACGGCTCAGCTGCAGGACCATCACGATCATCCCCGACGGGAGATGGGGTGTTGCCTCCATTTAGGACGAGCAGCTTTCGCGTCCATCGGTAGAGTTCGGTTTTTTTTTGGAGGAAGAGATGAAACGAATCCAACGAATGACCCCTCCTGATTACGATGGTAGAGAAGAGATTTGGTTGAGCGGTGTCTCGCCACAGACGGGAGACCAGAGCACATGTAGAGAGCGTGGTCCCGTCCTCATCAGCTTCAAGGTGAGTGAATATTAGGCGGAATACGTCGGTGGGGATCTCTGGAGGGGAGGAGTTCGGCATGGTGGCATCTGCCAGTGCCATCCTGTCGCAGGCGGCAGGTAGGTAAGGATGGGCACCTACTCGAGGTGGCTCGTTGAGAGATAGATGTATCGGATCCGGAGACTTGCTGGACCTTTCCATATGCCGGGCCGATGCGTCCGGCTTGTTCTTGTTCTTTTCCTTCGGTGACTACGTGTTGTGATGAGCGCCTGCATGTGTCAACAGAGATGCCGGATACGTGACTACTTCTATGACTCTCGAAGGTTACCATGTCCTCCTTCAACGATGGCGTATTTGATCTGCACAATGACCAACCCCTTTCAGAGTATGGGAAACTGTTCCGGAGATGCGAAAGTCATCATGTTCGGACAGAAATGTCCCAGCGGTCATCTATCTCCCTGTAGAATTTCTACTGTCGGCGGTCGCAGTGCAGCAGGTTTCGGGAGATGATCGAGTACATCATGGGACGCACACTGAGCCTCGTAGCGACCAGAGGTTTTTGTTGCAAAAGTGACCCTCTGAGAGGTGTCGCCACCGACTGAGGACCTCGGAGTTGGTTGCGAGTGTATGTCACATGAAAGACTCGCGTTAAACTGCTAGCTTCAAGAGCTTCCGCTTATCGATGTCGAGGGTTGCCGAGAGACTCGTAGTGTCTCCAGATTGTTTGAGCCGTACACGACTTGCAGGGCCAATTCGAGCATAGCCTATCTTTACTTGTGCCGCTCCATAGAAACGGTGCCACTCTGAAATCGTCCAGTAATCCTCTGCCATATGTGATAGCTGCAAAAGACAAAACTCCAATCGTACAACTTGCGCGATCGCTCTCTCGTCGACTTGGGTAACGATAGACTCACAATGCTGAACACAACCACCTCAATCAGGACCCACTAAAGTCTTCTTCGGCAGCAGGGCCAACGCCAGATGCGCGCGGGGGTTCGCCTTATATTCCAACATCTTTCTTGCATCTGAGCTCTCGGGGCCGCGTTCCGCACAGTAACCCTCCCACGCCTTGGTGACCCAAGCCTTTGCGTTGCGCACATCCGACACACCTACGAGAGTTGAGAACGGGCTAAGATGAGAACAGCGGCATTGAGGGCAAGGAAGGATATGCGTATCGGGACTCACTGACGCAGAATTGGAACGCATCGTAGTAGAAGGACGCCGCGTGGCTTCCCAAGAGGCCCTCTTCCGCGAGCAACTTCAGGGCTAGTTTCACCTAGTACACGCTTTGAGCACCAGCATCGTACAAGAGGGTGTGTCCGTCAGCGACTTGCCTTCCGCACGCCAACAGAGGGGTTAGCGCCACACCCGGCAATCTCCTCGTACAATCGGGAAATGGTGAGCCTTCGCTCGTCGCTCGCCCTCAACTCGTCACCCTCGCGCGCGCACGCCACACATTCGCACACGAAGTGGAACGACGACTGCAGCCGCGCCCTCCGCGCCGCACGGTTTGCCAGCGGATTGGCATAGCATATGCACAGCTCCTCTCCCTCCTCGACGTCGCGCGTGGCCCAAAAGGTGATCTTGCCCTGCTCCTCGTTCCAGTAGTTGTTGACGTTGGGCTCACACGACGAGTTGAAGCGGGAGCCGAGGAGGAAGATCGCGGCCGTGCCTGCCTGTACACCCTGGTCCTGCTCGTGGTCGCCGCAAGGGAGGCAATTCGTCTTGAAGATGCCGAGGGGAGGAGGGTGGACGCCCTTCCAGATGTTCGCGAGGGAGAAGTAGCGACGCTGGTCAGCGTCAGAGAGTTTGGTGAGTGCTGTGAGGATCGTCTCGTTGGAAATGACCCGGCTTTGTTGGAATAGAGGGGCCTCGGAGAGGACGAGCTCGCCTTTCGTGATTGGACGGGCCGCAACAATACCTTGGCCTTTGCCAGCGATTGGTGTGAGGGCGAATGGCACTGGTAAGTAGTCATCAACCAGTGACAGGAATCTCCCAAAACCATCGCAGTGCGACGTACCGTTCTCCATGGCTGCGATGTGGGGAGTACAGGGAGCTGTAGGACCTGCGTTCAGTATCGGTGACTGTATTGACGCGCCATGAAACCTTAAGTCTGCCGCAGCAGCACCACGTTGCTCACGCATATAGAGATCGACGAATGCGGGAACCCATGGAGCATCCCATAATTTGTATACTTCTGTACGAGATAGAAACCATATTCAACGGAGGTAACATGCGAAACATGGCCATTCCAAGAATCAGAATTCAGGAGGGGCAAGTGTCGCGTTCTTCGCAGTTCCAAACAATGGTGCTCCTCGCGGGTCATCGAGATATGCTTGAGTGCGCTTTGTGACTTGACTGTCCGGGCCCGCCAGAGCCACATGGAATTCCAAGAGCTTCTTCGCCCAGAGCTTCGCGTTCTTGACATCGGAAACCACTGGTAATTCATGAGTATCAAGAAGTCACGAGAGGAGCAGATTGCGATACGTACTGGCACAGAACATGAGACCATCGGCATAGAACGCCTCAGCAGCGCACTCGAAGAGGCCTTCCCTCTTCAGGAGTTGAAGAGCGAAGTTGACCTACCGATTCGTATGTCACCAGAGGCCGAGGTCATGCATTATCACGAACGCACCTTGCGCAGTCCGAGAACTGGATCATGCTTGCAGTCGGGAAGTTCGTGGAAGAGACGCGCTAGCCTGGTACGATGGTCGTCACTGCGACGCACCTCCTGCCCAGTACGCGAGCAAGCGATACAACAGCATTCAAAGCGGAAAGACTCCTTCAGTTCGGCCTGCCTCTCGTGACGAGTCGCGAGGATATTACAATAGGTGATGCACAGTTCCTCGCCAGCGGCGATGTCGGTCACAGCGCGGAAGACCATCTGATGCGACTCAGGATCCAGGTGATGGTAGACATTGGGATGACAAGAGCCGTTGAACCGAGACGCGGTGAGGAAGACACCCGCAGTGCCCGCATTTTCGCCAGTCGGATCTTCGGGGCTCCAGCAGGGGAATGAGTTGGTGACCCACACGCCGAGCGGCGGTGATGCCTCTGGGTATGCGTTCGAGAGCGAGAAGTAGGCGCGCTGTTCCTCCTTCGACAGTTGCGACAATGCGGTGACAATGGTCGTTAATGTATACCCAGTTTTCTGAGCGAAGAGATGGGACTCGGCGAGTATCAAGTCGCCCCGTCTGAGTTGTCGCGCTGCTACAAGACCTTTCCCCTTACCGGGCACATCAGCGATGATGAAAGTATCTGCGACCTGACTCAATACATCTACTCGGTAGTTTGTTGCTTCCACGTACCATTCATGATCTGACCGGGCTGGTCGTGGCGAGAGAAACCATCCAGAGTCTCTGGGAAGGTCCTTATAAACCACAACATGGACCAGGCTCACTCGGAGCAGTCGCTGGGGGTAACCAAAGCCAGATTCCCCATTGAATGGCCATGAACAAAGGCGGCGCATTCGTGCAGTTTGCCCTAAGATAGTCAGACAAAGTTCACAAACGAATAATCGTAAAACCTGCGGCACAAGGACCCTGTGTTTGGACTTCGCGCGCAGCTCCCTTATTCCCGTATGCCGCCTCCTCGAGTGCATGATGTCGACCATTGTCTTAGACAAAGGACCTTCTGTCGCGCTCGCTCGCATAGTGACATCGAAGAGAATGCAGCGGGGAGGATGAAGAACGTTTCTGCAAAAGGGTCAACGAGTTGGAGATGCAATGGTTGATGGGCTCCTGAGAGCTCATCGAATCACAGCCCTCCGCGACTGCCAGCAGGTTTTGGCGCCCGTGCAACGCTGTTCCCTCCTTCACGCTCACCACCATTCGCCTTCTGCTCGACGTCGAGGGCGACGACGACCATCGCAACGACTACCATATACGACACGGCCTACGCGTTCATCCTCCCTCTAGTATCCCTTCATCTGCTCTAATGGTCTCGACTCCTCACGCGGGCCTCAGAGCCTTGCCATTACTCCTCGTGGCCCTCCTTGTTTGCCTCACCCAGCCCGCGTCCGCCATCAAATTCAACATGCCTGCCGCACGCTACCCACCGTCAAAGTGCGTGTGGAATGCTGCGCACCCAGGCGCACTCGTCATCATCACTGCGAACGTCGGCCCTGGTGAGGGCCAGCGCCTTGACATCGAGGTAGTCGACTCGAGCGAGCACAGGAACATCTACTTGAGCAAGAAGGGCATCAGCGGGGAGAAGCGGTTTGCGATTACAGCACATGCAGAGGAGGACATTGGTATATGCTTCCGCAACTACCTCGAAGCTGGTGAGCACACTTTACATAGGCCCGTGCACATACCAACTGATCACCGGACGATGCACTAGGTGCTAACGATGGGAAGCCGCACTCACGAGTCATTGACCTCGACGTTGACATCGGAGCGGACGCAGTTGATTACAAGTGCGTAGCTACTTCCTCTCGCGCTGTTGTGTACTAAACACCTTGATTCTATTAGTGCCATCGCGAACCAAGAATCGCTATCGGGTCTGGAGACGGAGATGCGGAAGCTGGAGGGTATCGTAAAGGAGATTGTGGACGAGTTGGACTACCTGAAGGTCCGCGAAGAGCGTTTCCAGCAAACAAACAGTGCGTCCCGCCACCCCGCAGAGTTTGTTTTCAGTGTCTCACCCATACTCCCAAGTCTCAACACAGTCACGAGTGAAGAAGTTTGCGTACTTCATGCTTGCGTCCCTCGTTGGCCTGGGCGTCTGGCAGATTTTCCACCTCCGCGCGTTCTTCAAGCGCAAATATCTCATCGACTAGGGTGTACTGGGCGTCGGGTGCTAATACACATGCTATCTTTATCCACGCCTTGCAGTATTTGCTTGTATTTCATGGTCGGCGCTGTAAGGTACGTCCCAGCATGTCTAGCAATATGACGTTGGCGTGGCGTGGCCTGTGTACGCGCTGGGGCATAGTCACAGACTTACTGAGGACCTTTACTCGTATAAATGTATTTTTCCAGTGAAGCGGGCGCAGATTCGCCACTCAGGTTGGCGGTGAGTGCATGAACTTAAACTCAATACAAGGTACCCTCAAGGTTCCCGAATTGGCTGACCCGCCTCCCTAAAGAATGAGCAGCAAGTATGACATGGCTTTACTGTGCGTGCATTACCGTGACTTCTGCCTTCTAAAGCGAACCTGATCCAACACCCAGGCTGATCCTCTGGAAAGCCGGAGATGGGTCACATTGGGAGCTCGTGTCGCCTAAACACGTTGTTTGACGTCTACACTGTAATTCAGTGGTGCCGTTAGGTGCTGGTGGGTCAGGCGCAGCGTGGGGGCAAGCTCAGTGACATTCTTCGACTCCATGATAAGAAAAGATCGACTGTCATCTTTTCGGCATGGTCAGCAACGGAGACTATCCGACTCCCAAGGCACGAACTCCAGCCAACCTCCGTAGAGGTAAAGTTCCCGGAGCTGGGGATAGGTGAGGGTTCCGATGTTGGAAAGGGACAGCACGTCGCCGAATCGATGGTTGTGTAGGACGAAGAGAGTCTGCAGGTCGGACACGACCATATTTCCGAAAAGAGACATCACAGCGGTCTTGTACGTGTCTTCCTCTGGATTGACAGAGCCGGTTTGAGACTGCTTCGTCGTCTTGCGTTCCGTGGAAGTAAGGGAAAGGTGTCTGACTCGAGGGATGGGGAACCCTTGAGTAGACGTTCCCCCCTGAAGGCATCCACGAACTGTGTGATCAGCTCTGGGTCCCCATAACATAAGGCGATGGTGTTAAAACGACAGGCATGAGAGATGTCTCGGAACGACTTGCAGACGACTCTAGAGATAGCACAGCCTGTGTAGCTACCATCTGTACAGGCAAGCGTGAAGATTTGCTCGCAAAGCTCGACAGGGAGAGGATGGATCGGTAGTCGCCACTACTGGGGGAGTGGTCTTTCTGGAGAGCAGCAATTCATTGGCATCTCTTCACTAGACGGTACTATCGTGACCCCAGTGTTCGCCGGAGGAATATCGGATCACCAGTAGCTCGTGCTACATGCTCAAATTTTGTAGGATGTTGGAGATGATATCGAAGAACTATGTCACGAAGTTTGAGTGGAACGGATGTGAAACTGAGTGAAAGACGAGGGAAACAGTGGGTCTGCAGTGTTCGCCGGATTCTCCGAGAGATGGTCACATCAGGTCACAATGCCGACCAACGCCGAAGATGCGTCGGAGAACGAATTGGATTGCTGCGCGGTGGCACCAAAGTCACGCTCAAGGACCAGGTCGCTGCAGTTTGATTCACCGTGATTCTGACCTCGGAAAAAATAGCTAGTATGCATGCAAAGAATTAGCTACAGCGCCCCGGATCTGCGTTATAGCGAAGTCCAACGACGGAGGGGAAACAGCATTCAAAGTACTACTTTGTTCAAGATTGGAGTCAAATCTTCACGGATCCGTCCCGTTCTTGTTGCGTCAGGTAGCTAATATACACAGTATTCAACGTGTGAGTAGGCATCGTTATCGGCCCATGTAATGGAAGCTTAGCGTCTCTCCAGCGAACACTGGGGTCGCGGCGAACATTGGGGTGGTTGCAAGTTATCTATGGCGAAAGGGGTAACAATGAACCATGGTGCCATCTGGAAGCAATGTGTCGTTAACTTGCGCGATCAAATCCGAGTCATATTCCTGACTGTACTGTAACTTTCTCTGGGAAGATAGGACGGAATGTCAAGTCAAATCAAAGCTGTGTACCTTGCAGAATTGCCCTACATGCAAGCTGATAAGTTTAGGAGAAGGGTATACTTGATACGAGTGAAAGAAGTAATTGAAACAGTTGCTGGTGGTTGTATGGATGTATACCAGGTTAGCGCTGATACTGCCAGCCACCAATGCCAAGCAAAATTGCTTTAACCTCGAGTCCGCCCACAACTGCTACGATTGCATGTCTCTGCCAGAGTTGTGACCTTCCGCGTATGTTTTCCCAGTAAGCTCGTATTTTATTTGGATGCTCGTGTGATGTCGGCATTACCAGCGACAAAAATTATATAGCAGTCTTCTCATGACCCCACGCCCCAACCAGCCTCTTCCAACGCTCACGTCTTCACGAATCACGACTTAATCCCCGGCGACCACCTCTCTCGTCTCCTCCACCACCTCGTCTGCTCCTCGACGTCCATCCATAACATGCTAGCTTCCTCGCGCGCCGTCTGAGACGACCATGGCCACCCCGTCGAGTTCGACTTCCAGTATGAGCTCAGCACCTGCCCAAACCTCTGAGGCCTCTCCAGACAATAATGCCAATTCCTCGCTGCCGTTTAGCTTCTTGATCACCTTCATAGCCATCTTTCTCTTCTTTCTGGGCTGCGGACTGGGATCGCGCCGTTTCGTCCACACTCTACGCCGCAACCTAGGGCTGCAGGTCGCGGGGGTGGGCCCCGCGCGCGCTGCGCCCATACCGCGGGAGAGGCCACTTCTCTGGGACGTCTTCCCGCGCGACGTGAAGGGGAGGGACGGGCCTCTCGCGGCATGTAGATGGGCTAATCTTATTGTGAGCCTTGCGAATTCACTTCCTCTTCTGACCCACTCAGTACCTCGCAGCCTCTCTGCGCGACATACGTCCGTCCTGCTCCCAAACCTGCCCCTACCCCGCACTCGCCTGCACAGCGAGGACACCCTGACTCCGACCCCAACTCGCCTCCTTCGGTGTTCCGCTGGGCCCCTGGAGGGATGGGAGGGATGGGCTACGCCCTCGCGCGCGCGGGAATGCGCTCCGTCCCACGCCTTCCTCCTCCTCCCACACCCCTCACGCCCTCGGTGCCTTCACGCTCCCGCACGACCCCGCGAACGGCACAACCGCAGCCTGAAGTGCGCTGGCGTGGATATCGGCTTCCGGCCTGGATTGCGCGCCCGCTTCTCCCGGAGTCCGTGCGAGGACCTGCGAACACAAGTGCGGGAAGTGGGCCGGGTGGATCGCCGGTGGAAGAGAGAGCAAAGTTGCCTGTACAGGGGTTGCAGGTGCTGGTGCTGGTTTCGATGCCATCTCCCGAAAGGGCATGGGCGCGGCGGCCTCGCGTGAAGGCGGTTGAAGCGGGGGACGAGCAGGACACAGGCAAGCGGCGGGCAGAGGTTTCGTATGCGGGAGACGGGCAGGTCGGGCTTGGGGAGTACGCGCTGGGCGTTGCCAGAATGTCGTGGAGTGACGGTCGACGGTAATAAAGTCTCGGAGAACGCAGCAGGGAGACTGGTTCTAATTTTGGTTTGCGATTGTGTACCAGGTCTGTTCGGCATGGGTGCGTTGTATGATCGGTAACTCCGTTTGATGCATAGTAGGACGTATGTCCCTCATGTCACATCGCGCGACTGAGATTCGTACCAATATTCAATTGTATGTTGCCTGGGCAGTGTGTGTGACACTGATCTACTCCCTACCTTGGCTTGATGTCCGTTGAGCATGCGCTGGTCACGTAGAGGATATGTAAAGTGAGTCATTTACAAAAAATACGCAGTCGGACACCGAGCATTTGGCTGACTACAATTAGCAAAATACGAAACCGAACCTGCTTTCCCTACTCCTGCATAACGGAGTCTACCTCTGCCTCTCGCGCAATTTCTCGATTCCACCGTGCTGCCACAGAAAGGCTTTCCCGCACGATCGCACCCAACTCTCCGTCGGTATTTCCCGCGTCCAGCAGCGGGAGCGCTGCGGCGAAGACGACGTACGGGTTCAATGTGAGCGTACGCCACTCTGGCCACACACATCCCACCGGCTGCCTCCGTCCTGCTTCGTGATTTAGGTCGCCCGGTACCGGCGGCATGGACTCGGGGCGGAACACGAGCACATCAAACGAGGGCAGTTCGAGCTATCAATAAGTCAGCTCCAACCTTAACTCTCAGGAGCCTGTTGGACGTGGACAGGCACAACCGACTTACCGGCTGGAAGTGGATTTCGGGATTTCTGGTGTCCCCATCTATCCCGTCGTCGACGAGTGTCTCAGGTGGGACGACCTCCAAGCCGTCTTCGGTCTGGAGGGACTGGGAGTGATGCGGCGGGAGCACCTGCGGGTTCGGAGTCGACGAGGTGAGAATGCTTGTTCGTCTCATGGAGAGTGCAATAAATAACCTCGGACGCAGTCGCATCTGTCATCGCTACGTCTCCTGCTCCATCTGCATCTCCACCTTCTCCGTGCGCCCGTTCCTGTACATCTGCGGATACGGTTTTCGGTGCGGAGTAAAGCTGTGAGCGGAGGGTGGCGTTCGGCAGCCAACGCCATGTTCCGGCGTCGTACGCCTCCGCGTGCGGCCTGCACACTGCGGGTATCCAGAGTCAACCCACAGGGATTCCGGGACCAGGAGGAAGAGGAAAACAAGCACGCACATGTCATCAAATTTGTCCAGTCGTCGCGCGTGTACCCGTGTGGAAGAAGGTTCAGCTCCTTCAGATACGCGATTGGCTGCAAGATCATACGCGGGGTGAGGTTCTCTCGCCACCACGTTCAACGCAGCATGGCAAAACTCACATCCCTGCCCTGTCCCTCGTCCGCGCCTTCTCCATGCTGCAGCAGCGCCCTCACCACAACCAGCTCACTGACATCCCGCCGTCCGCAGAGCAGGCATTGTTGTCCGTGGCGGCGGATTGTCGAGACGATGATACGGGTGGGGAGCGCCTCGGCCTGCGTAATCGCGTCGGATGCTGACGGGGATGCGACCGAGGACGCGTCGTAGAGCGCGAAGAAGGAGGCGTCGCTGGCCGTGCTGAGCGCACTCGGCGGCCGTGTAGGTGGGACAAAGTTAGGGTCAAGGGGCGACCCTGGGTTCAGTGTCAAGGTTTCAAGCATCGTCGAGCCAATGGTGTTTGCGACGAGAAGATCGGTGATTGGGTGTCCGGTGATTAACTCCTATTCCTAAGTGGTCCTCGTAAGATGACCAGTGAGCTTGTCTCTTCAGAGTGCAGTGGGTGGTGAGCGGTGAGCGATATGTGCAGAGATAGGAAGAGATAGGAGGTCCGGGGAGAGTGTGGCGAGTAAAGGAGGCGGAAGGTGGATGTACAACCGGAGAACGAGATCGCAGCGATGGCGATCTCTGTTCAGTCTTCAGGAGGTGCTTAAAGTCTAGACTGGACGCTGGACGTAACACTGCGCTATAATGCGAGGTCGGCGCCGGCAATGCGGCGAGATGCACGTATATGTACGCACCAGAGGCATGTGCCGTCCTCGAGGCGTTCTTGTGACAACATCCAGATCTAGATCCAGGTTAGCTCAGCCGCCCACATGTGTTATCGAAACTTGTAGGTTTGCTTGTATCTCTTCTTTGGTCGATGGGCAACGATGCGTATACTACTCAGCTCAATACAGATTCTATAGTCAGATGTTGGCTCGCGAGTAATTTGAGACAGACAAACAGTTCTTAGTTATAACTTCCCTCCTGACATATTGCAATCACCATTCGCGAAGAGCACCGTCTGGTCCGGTCCATACTGCATTGCGCCATGCCTTCTCCGAAGCATGCTTCGCGGCTGCCTCTCTGACGAGAGCCTCGTTGATCTCGATACCCAGCCCTGGTCCTGTCGCAGATAACCATCTCAGTTTTTAGTAGAGCGCAACGCGTACCAACAACACGATGGGATCGAACCTGTGAGTGCTTCCACGTATCCGTTCTTGATAGCAAAAACGGCCGGGTCGACGAGGTACGTGAGCAGGTCTGCGCCTTCGTTGTAATGCATCTGATGACATGACCAGAGAACAGAGGTGAGCCGCCATCGCATAGACTACGTTGTCTCTCGAGAGTCGAGACCACGAACCTGCAAGCTCATCTCTTGGATCACAACTAGAGGTCACGGTGGGTGCTCAGTAATTTGGCCCTTGGGGAACACTCAAAGCATCAAACCTATCCTCACCGTTGGGCGCAGCAACATCAACTTGCATGCACGCTGCGAGTGCGATAGGGCCCAGCGGACAATGCGGCGCGAGCGCGACGTCGTAGGTCTCCGTGTATGATGCGAGTCGATGCAATTCGCTGATGCCGCCGCAGTGGGAGACCTATATTACAGTACTCGAGTCAGCATGTGTCAACTATGGGTCGAGATCAGCCTGGGTGAGTTCGCTACGCACGTCAGGTTGAGCGATGTCGATCGCCCGTCGTTCAAGATACGGACGGAAGTCGTGGCGAGAGAACAGCCGTTCTCCCAGCGCGATTGGGGTCGACACGAGTTTCGCGAGGTCTGCGATCTCTTCTGGCTGGGTCGGGAGAAGTGGTTCTACAAGCATGGCATGCAGAGCGATCGTCAGCGTCCGGCAAGCTCCTGCTAGCAAACAGCAATTGTAACCATACGTACCCTCAATGAAAAGAGGTTGCAAAGGCTCCAACGCCTTCGCAAGCTGCTTAGCCATGCCCTTATGCACCCTCCCATGGAAGTCGATCCCAACGTCCAGCCCCAGTGCCCTCACCGACCGTACCCGCTCCACCGTATCCTGCAGGAGCGCCGGCGAGTCGATCCAGTCGATCCCCTCCGTCCCGTTCATCTTTACCGCCGTGAAGCCCTGCGCGCGGCGGTCCACTGCGCCCTGGACTACATCCGCGGGCTTGTCGCCGCCGATCCAGCCGTAGACCTTCACGCGGTCGCGCACCTTGCCCCCGAGGAGCTGCCAGACGGGGACGCCGAACCGCTTTCCCTTGATGTCCCACAACGCGATGTCCAGCCCAGACAGCGCAGACTGCGGGGGCGGGACAGGGAAGCTCGTCAGCACAACTCTTCAATTCCGCTCTGAACGCTGTGGGCGGGGAACGCACCATGAGGACCGGGCCGCCTCTGTAGAAGCGGGAACGGTAGGCATGCTGCCAGATGTTCTGGATCTGGTCGGGATCCCAGCCGATGAAGCGTTCGGCGAGGTCCTTGAAAGCGCCCTCGATCGCCTCGGTATGGCCTTCGAGCGTCCCTTCGCCCCAACCTATGAGGCCCTGTTCTGTCTCTACGCGTACGAAGAGCCATCGTGGGGGCACGCGGAAGACCTAGGCAAACCACCGTGTTCAGGCGTCAGTAGCGAAGAGCATTGGAATTGGAGAGTGATACCTCGATCTTCGCGATCTTATCGGACGATGTCATTTGTGGTTTGCCACAAGATCAGGAATACTAGTGGTTGAAGCGGGTTCAGACTTGGAAGCTTGAAGTTCAAGGAAAGTCGGAATGTTGTCCGTTTTATCGCCCTGGCGCGCTGGGAGGTCAGCTGTACCACAAGATGAATGGTTCGGGCCGCTGTCCGTGAGGTCATGGGGAGATCACTTTTTTGCTGCCAGAGGGATGGGAAAGGTCGACGATGGATAAGGAGGTGCATCATAAGCCAATGAAGACGAAGATGAACATGCGATGTAGAGTCTCAACCAGTCCATGTACATGCTACGTATATAACACAAATGAATCCGTATTATGAGTCATTAGAAGCGATGACGCGAAGGGGGACAACAACGTCAACGAGTGCCCGAAAGTAAAAACGATACAGTGCGACATGGGTGCGTACTGGGAGCGTGGTGATGTACATGTCTTCAAGAAGAGTTGAGAAGTAATGCATAAATCGGACCTTATAACTACTCCGGGCCGGAGAGTGTCATGCGGGGAAGCAGGCCGGCGAGCTGGTGGGCGCGGGGGTTAGCCCAGTACATTTTGAACATACGGGCAGTCGAGCTGTCTGGACCAGTCGTGATGCAGGAGCACTCCCATGCCTTGCGGACCCATATCTTGGCGTTGGCGAAGTCCGAGACCTTTCGAATGTCAAGGTCAGTATCAGGCTGCAGCCATGGATACGACAGAACGCACCAAGACACAGAACTGGAAGGCATCGAAGCAGAAAGATGCCTCGAAGTGCACCAATTGCTCCTCCCTCAGCAACCGGAGTGCAATTTTGACCTATACGCGATTCATGTTCAGCAACTAGACAGGGTGTATGCACGTATGCTGACCTTCCTCAGCCCGAGTGTCGGCTCCTTACCGCACTTTCCGATTTCCTCGTACAGCCTCTTCAGCGACGTGCGCCTGCGGTCGCTTACCTGTGCTTCCTCGCCCTTGAGCGTGCATGCCTCGCACACGCACGTAAACCTGAAGGCGGGTTCGATGCCCGCGACCCGCTGGGCGCGCGTAGCAAGCACGTCAACGTCAATGTAGCTCAAGCAGAGCTCGTTGCCGGCCTGAACGTCTCGGATGGCGCGGAACACCATCTCTTGCGTATCGGCATCCCAATATCGGGAAACGTTGGGTCGACAGGAGTGGTTGAATCGAGATGCTTGCAGGAATACACCCACTCTAGCCTCCTTGGGTGTCTTTTCTGCCGTTTCCACTTCTTTTGCTCGGTCTCCGTAGGGCGGAAGGGCCACCCCGCACGGCAGCGCGTTGGTTTCGAAGATACCAAGGGCGGGGAGGAGAACTAGGCCACCGGGGCGAGGGGCCTTGTATGCGTTCCAGAGAGTGAAGAATTGGCGCTGCTCGTCGCGCGTACGCTCCGCGAGTGCTGCCATGACCGTGGAGTTTGTTCTCCGAGATCCAGAGGGTTGTGTGAACAATGGTCTCTCGGAAAAGATGATCGTGCCTTGTGAGACCGGCCGGATGGCGAATAATCCGACACCGCCTGTCGACGGCGAGGGAGCGATCTGGAACGCGGGAGTCGCATCCTCAGTGGAAGACGGCTCGCGTTCTCGGTCTGGAGTAGATGGATCCGGTTCGTCCTCCTCCTCGGTCTCCTCGTCCATCATAGGCTCTAGGGTAGGCGTGTGGACTATGTAGAGCGACGAACGAGAATGGCGGTAATTTGCTGCGCCAGGGCGGAGTGGAGGTCGGACGGGCACGCGAGCGGTGGCCATCTCAGCAGTGCCAGAATTCGACGGGCGGAGAGGTGAGGCAGAGGGCAGCGGCGGAGAGGGAGAGGGAGAAGATAGTGAAAGCTGAAGCCTTCGCTGGGAAGGTTCGTCCGCGAAAGCCCACGAACATGCGTGCACGGATAGATGGCAGGGAAGCGCGGTGCATCGAGCTTAGCTTGAGCTCTATTCTGCGAGCCGGTTTGAGGACGAAAGGCATGAGGCTCTCTCTATGTCTTTCTGAGGGCACTTATTAAGAGGCAGCCGTTGTATGGACGTGGGAGAGCGGTTGCGAGCTGTGTTGGTGGAGTCCGGTTGATATACTCTCGCTATTCAGTCTGGCCGGACACAGAACGGTCGAGAGAGGTCAGTCAGCGCCCGGCCATCGAGCCTAGAAGCTAGCTTACCACGTCGTCTGGGTCACAGTCTCCAACAATACCCACCCGTAGCAGCAATGTCCGTGATCGTCGTGCACGCCAAATACGAGAAGCTAGGAGATGAGTAGACCGCGTGCAGACTCACGAAGACCAGTTTCGTCCCGGCATCCGGTGAGGGCTCAGAGACGACCTAGACGACCTCGAGAGAAGGACTTGGTAGCGTGGGTTTGAAAGAGCGTATCTGGGGTGAGCCTGGGGTGACCTAACCTTCATTAGCCGGCCGGCGCCGTACGAAATACGAAACTGGGGTTGCAGACGTCCTGGAGTCTGATATAGAATGTCGTTACAGCGTGGATTGTCGAGTCGGGGAATTGCAGAAGAACGAGCTTCAGCCTTTCGTCATATATCGCTCCTTCAACGGGGACGGCGATGACGACAATGCTACTACATGAAATGAAGACGATGGTATTGGGCAGGCGGCGGCCTTGCGAACCGAGAGAACACCCACCAGCGTCTATTTGTTTGTTGTCGTGGACGTCGACGTCCATCGCGCTCTCCTCGTTCTCCTCCATCCTCGTACTACCCACCACCCACTATGGCGGATGCAGGCTAGTGAATCTGCATCTGCTACTCCGCTCCGTCTAACCCGCTCTCTCAGGGTTCTTCAAAGGCACTTCTGCCGACCAAGACCGTCGCTTCTCAGACAAGGAGCTCAAGCTTCTCAAAACGATGAAGTTTCCTGCAGAGTTTGACAAGAAGGTACGCGAACTGATGGTGCTCCTCAAAAATGCGGTACTCATGTGTGGTGGAAGGTCGACATGAGAAAAGTCAACTTGTCCGTCATACGACCGTGGATCGTCAAAAAGGTCGTTGAGCTCGTTGGGTTCGAGGATGAGGTCGTGGTTGAGTATGCGATGGGTTTGCTGGAGGATGATTCACAGCCAGTGCGTACGCTCTCAGCTCGCTATATGCTATCGCAACTCAACGCCGCCACACAAGACACCCGACCCACGCAGGATGCAGATCAATTTGACGGGATTCCTGACGAATTCGACACCCGCGTTCATGTCTGCGCTCTGGAACTTACTGTTGGAGGCTCAGGATTCTCCCGCAGGTGTTCCACGTACGTTTGTCGAAGAAAAGAAACAAGAAATGCGCCAGGTAAGAGCTGGCGATACACGTGCCATCGAGGAGCGAGACCGTCGCGCGCGGTTGGATGAGGTACGCACCTCTGAGCGCGAGGCGCGCGGTGGGGGTCGAGGACGTGGCCGCGGTCGAGGAAGGGGAGGAAGAGGCGGCTTTGATGACGATCGCGGGAACAGAACCAGAGACAGCGGATGGGGTGCTAGAGGCGGGGTGCGTAGTCTCTATATCGTATATGTCCATATTCAAACTCGCAGTGCAGCGTCCTGGTGGTCCGGCCCGTTCACCTCCTCGTGAGCCGCCGCGCAGACGTCGGTCTCCTTCCCCTCGAAGCTCTCGTTCTCGCTCCCGAACGCCGCCGCGCAGATACCGCTCGCCACCTCGTGGCGGGCGTTCATACTCTCGTTCTCCCCCACCTCGTTCCCCACTGCGTCGCAGACGCTCTCCTCCCCGCAAATCACCCTCGCGCTCGCGATCTCCTCCTCCGATCCGTCGGCGTCTGCGTTCTCCCTCGGGTTCTCCTGCTCCTTCGCGTGATCGCCGTCCTCGTGAATCACGCAGCCCTCCTCCCCGCCGGAGACGCTTCTCCTCACGGTCTCCATCTCGGAGTCGCAGCCCACCTCCGTATAGGGGTGGGGGCTTCGGTCGCCGACGAAGCCCGGGCAGTCGCTCTCCGCCTCGAAGACGGCGTCGTAGTCCCAGTATTGACAGAGAGCGGAGTTCTCCTCGGAGACGAAGCCCTCCTCGGAGAAAGGACAGAGCGTCCAGTCGTGACAGCAGTAGAAGTCGTACTAAGGATAGCGCCAGCGAACGTCCAGGTCCGTCTGGATCGCGTGACCAAGACAGGATGGACGTAGATAGGCAAGGCAACCCCAGTGAGCTGAAGATACGTGGCCAGGCAGAAGCAGAACGCAAGGACCAGATGGATGTGGACCAGGAGGAGGTGAGCGACTCTCGATAGGTGTCGCCTTCGCTCAATGCTTATCGAATCCTGCACTAAAGGCACACCGTGCCGAGCTAGCTCGGCGCGAAAGTGAGCTGAAAGAGAAGGCATTGCGCAACAAGGTTGTACGCACCCGCAAAAGCAGCGCAAACGTTTCCGGGGGCGCGTCGAACTGATTCGTGACATTCATGTTTTTTCTGTCTCCATCAAATCCATGCTTACATTTCCTCCCCCGTGCCGTAGTACAGCGACTTTCGTTTCTCTATCCTTCCTTCGAGGTCCTCCGCGTCCACCCATTCGTAAACCCGTAAACGTAACACCATACATGTATGCCTCTTTCTGCTTTGTATTGATTGCCCTCTTCCCGTGCCAGAATCCAACAGGTCACTGTCCTAGCTGGCACACGTTGGGTGTACCGCTCACATCTATTCGTGCGAGAAGCCTCTCACTCACCGCCAAGTGATCCCGGATCACTAAATGCAGGTCGATGTAGTGCTTGACCGGTACGTTCTCGGTCTATTTGCGGAGACCTGATCGCTTGCGTAGGAAAGAGCGGTTCTCGGGTACGACGGAGAGTTGTTGCGGTCGAATACCTCCACATCTGACTCTTCTGCTCCACCGGGCAATTATCCTGAGTTCTTCCCGCGCCACGCCAACCCGAGGTTGATTCCCAAACAAGCACGAGTGGGCGAGCTTCGCGTGCGTCATAGACATATTGAGCCGTTTTTTAGACCAATACACGTCCGTCGTTTTGCGCTTCGTTGATTAGCGCATGAGCGAGCTACGTCCGAGCTTTAGGATGAGAAGCACTCTTTGGGGAGCCTTTGCTACCGGATCGAACATAGCGGCGGTGGTAGGTGCAGTATATATTGTCGTCGTTCAACTCATCGGGACTGCAGAACGACCCCCCGGTTGCCAGTGCTATCTTACGTTCCAGGATCACCTAGGCCTTCGGAGACATGTTTGTCAAGCTCGCATTCGCCGCTTCCCTCGTCGCCTATGCCGCTGCCCACGCTACCTTCCAGGAGCTGTGGATCAACGGCGTCGACCAGGGCTCATCCTGCGTCCGTCTCCCCAGAGCAACTCCCCTGTCACCAGCGTCACCAGCGCCGTGCGTGCTCGTTCGCCTATTCGCGTTTATACGCGAGTTCATGTCTGCCGTACTTACTCGCGTTGGATGGTGTATAGGACATCGCATGTAACGCCAACCCGTCAAGCAGCCAGGGTATCTGCCAAGTCCTGCGTCAGTATCTTCCATATCCTGACTCTTACGCGGATAGATTCACTGACCGTGGACGGTTGTACCATAATCACGCACAGCTGGCGACGAGGTCACCGTCGAGATGCACCAGCAGTCGAACGACCGGTCGTGCGCGAACGAGGCCATCGGCGGCCAGCACTATGGCCCTGTCATCGTGCGTGGTTCCTACCTCTCAATTTGCGGTACGGATGCCACTAACAGCGAGATACAATACTAGGTCTATATGGGGAAAGTTGCCGACGCCAAGACGGCGTCTGGCTCCTCGACTGGGTGGTTCAAGGTCGCTGAGCTCGGACTCCCGTCAAACAACCCTGACTACTGGGGAACCCGTGCGTACTATCTTGCGTCCCTCGATGTCTCCATTCATCTTGACGTCCGTTTGCTTGCCACAGAGGTCCTGAACGTACGTCTTTGTCTTGGCCTTACAGCAGACAACAGTTTCACATCCACGGTGCTTGTATAGGACAATTGTGGTCACTTCACCTTCAAGGTCCCTCAGGACATCGCCCCCGGCGACTACCTTATCCGCGCGGAAGTCATCGGTGAGCGGACACATTTCCGTCCGCTATCGCCAGAGCATGCTCACTCACTCCCTATCCCTCAATAGCCCTCCACGTCGCCAGCGGTGCCGGCGGAGCTCAGTTCGCACATTCGATTATGACGCTCAACGACTCAATCGAGCTGACAGTCCTTCCTCCTCCTCAGGTTCTACATGTCTTGCTACCAGGTCAACGTCGGTGGCTCCGGCAGTGCCAGCCCTGCGACAGTCAGCTTCCCCGGTGCCTACAGCGCTCAGGACCCCGTACGTCTCCCTCTACCACTCTACCACTCTTGACGCTTAAGGACGCAACCCGCGCTAACTCGCCGACGCGACCTACAGGGCATCCTCATCAACATCCACCAGGACCTCGACACCTACGTCAGTAAGTCTCTCTCACGAACACTTCCGCAAAAGCGAATGTCTTTGATTCTGATGGTGTGTGTGCGTCAGTCCCTGGCCCGACGCCCTACGGCACAACCGCGCCCCCGGTCGCGGCGACCCCGTACCCAACCACGGCGACCTGGAACACTGCTCTTCAGCCGAGCACAGTCCCTACCGCTGTTCCCACTGCGGGCGCGAAGGGAATTGGCAACGCTTGACGGAGTGTGGAGAGTCGTGATCGCATTTAGCATACTCTGCCGGTTTCTGCAGAATTTGCGGATTGAGCGCCTTCATGTCGTCGTATTATGCCTACTGTCGAAACCACCTCACAAAAAAACATCCGTCGCTATCTCTGAACTAACGGGGTCATTGTCTATCGTCATTGTGTATCGTAGTCTATGTCTTGAGACTTCGCCTGTATGTCCTTCACAAAAGGTCACAATCCATCGGGTTAAGCACAATTTTCCATGCATGACAATGATCAAAAGCGAGGCTGTCCATGCGGCCATATCCATCCTCTGCTGCCTGGCTCTATACTGTCACAGCGTACCAAACGTTCCTCCATTTCCCCCTAGGTAGGTAGATCCATAAATATATCATCCGCACGTACAATCCGTTCTGTCACAGTACTTGCTGGGTGATATCATCTGGTAACAGAACGGATGATACAAGAAGGCGCCCATTACAGTTTAGTACATATGGCATGCGGCAACCACGCTTCGCGTCACTCTGTCGCATCTCGTCAGCACCTCACGCCAACTTCCACCACTAATCACCCCCTGACAGACCCCCGCATATCGATGGCGTCGAAAGGCATACAGAACACAATCCTGGGACTCTACAAGCATGTGTGCGCCCTTTGCACAGAGCAATATGACGTACATGTAGTGCCAATAACCCCAGATTCTGTGAGAGGTCGTAGTCTGGTAATCAGCAAACTTGTCTGTTTCATGTTGCGTATCCTGACGAGTTGACTTGTAGTTGGCGTGGTTGAACGAGACCAGAGTAGCACAAATTGAATACGACAACACGCATGATCATATATTGCGTAAGTGCCACCTCACTATGGATTGTCATCAGATGTCATTGATTATCCTCACAGTGTGTAGGCACCATATAAGCGTAATTTTTGAAGGAAACATTGTCATGTGCCCCCCCATGGAAGATCTTCAAAAGTTGATCCAGGAGGAGAAGGACCGGAGTGAGGATGATGTTAAGAACAGGGCCAGCCGAACGGTCCCCTCTATATCTGTGAGATTTCTTCCTCCGATCAGCATCAGCAAGTATATTCATTTTCTGGGTACCCTCTTCTCTAGGAACTTAGTGGAAAATTGGCCATACTGTGGAGGTCAAGGCCCGAGGGGTATGCATTGTCCTGCGTCCAGATGGGAGACCTTGAATTCAGGCACACAACCCTCACGAAATTGAGGCAGGATACCTTTCCGCAGCAAGTCCAGTTTTACCGTAGGGCGATTCCAGACTATGGGCTCCATGACCGTTATGCATTTCAAACCATATTGCCATCCCATGGGTCGAACAACAGTAGCAACGTGGATGATCCGACAAAGGAGATTCAAGTTGTCTTCAATACCGCTGATCGTCCCGGAGTGATAAATCCCTACATCTTCCTGGTCAAAGCCACGGACGAACTGGGCACAGCATATTGTCCGGCCGATGTCTTGGATGGAACGCTCGACAGGTACAACCCAAAGAGAATTGAAAACCGAATTGAAGCCTACTTCGACCTTCTGCGCGAACTACGTGCCCTTTACTCTCGATGAATACTGCTGTGAGCGCCGTAAGGAGCCCGTACTAGCATCATGAGCCAAAATGTTCTGACGCGACTCTTGAGCAGGTCAACTTCTTACACAGAGAATGACTTATAACGGGTGTCACGTTGGGTTTACGGGGAGTTTTTAATGATAGCGGAGATGAGTTACTTGATAGAGCCCATTGTATATGCTGTATTCTGTCTACACCTTTGGCAGTGAGCTTAAGAGAATTTCGTCCGGAATCACCTTGCGCTGTACTACCCAGCGATCATGTTTTCACCGCCCTCACTCAATCGCATAGTGCGTTGTGTGCTTTCAGTGAAAGAGCCCTCGTTTGCCTTCAAGCACCTTTGAGCGAAGACGACTCAACCGGACTTCCAGTAGAGACCTACCATCTGATAGTGTCTGACAGCCAAGCCATGTGCAAGACGAGAGAATGCAGACTAAGTGATACGTATGATAAATAGAAAATACAGAAGTAGAATACAACAGTGACAACACAACCCAAATCTACTTGGCACCCGCGCTCGAGAACTGTAGGACGCTGTGTTAGGATTACACCACGAAGGGCAATGACAACCATAACTCACTTTTGTTACAGACTTGGTACCTTCGGAGATAGCGTGCTTGGCGAGCTCGCCCGGTAGGATGAGACGGACAGAAGTCTGAATCTCGCGTGAGGAGATTGTTGATTTCTTGGAGTATGATGCAAGCTCTAGAAGACACGGTCAGGCCAAGCTATCGAGATTGGAATATTCAAGTTGAACTCACTAGACGCCTCAGTTGCGATGCGCTCGAAGATGTCGTTGACGAAAGAGTTCAGAATGGCCATCGCCTTGTTTGAGATACCAGTGTCAGGGTGTACCTGCTTAAGCACTAGGAAGGCGTTCCGGTTCACGTCAGACATCCGAAGAACTAGCAGTGAAGTCACATACCCTTGTAGATGTAGGAGGAGTAAGTCTCCTTGCGACTCTTCCTGCGCTTCTTCTTCTCGCCATCGCCGCCAGCAGCGCCAGACGCAGCCTTTGAAGTCTTCTTCGCGGCCTTGGCGCCACCGTCAGCGGTGGTCTTTGCGGGCGCCTTCGAGGCAGTAGATGCGGGAGCCTTGCCGGCAGTGGAAGCGGGCTTAGGGGCCATTGCAATCGATGTTGGTGGGGTGGGGTCGGTGAAAGCGGTGAGCTTGAAGAGTTGCGGAAGGACAGAAGGGCGAGGAGGGATGAGAGCGAGCAGCGAAGGCAGATACGCGGTATTTATAGAGGCGCGTTGTACTTGTTTGGCCACGACGCGTCCAAGTCTTGAACCTTATTTTGTTGAACGCCATCAACGCCATCACGTGATGTTTTGGACGCGCGCCGCGTCCCTTCAGCCACCGCCCCGCGCTCGTATAAAGCCTCAGCTCCATCTACCATGGCTCTTCATCTCCGCCACTGTAGCCCTCATCCCCAACGCCCCACGCACCAAACCTCCATCACCCGTACCAACCACAGCACACACTAGTAACATGTCCGGCAAGGGTAGCGGCAAGTCAAAGTCTGGCAAGGCCTCTGGAGAGACCGCCTCCAAGTCGCAGTCTCGTTCGGCGAAGGCAGGCCTCCAGTTCCCCGTCGGTCGTGTCCACCGTCTACTGAAAAAGGGCAACTACGCGCAACGTGTGGGTGCTGGTGCCCCTGGTATGTATCTTGAACCTTCGAATATGACATAAGACGTTGAACTCGTATTCTACAGTTTATCTCGCGGCTGTCCTGGAGTACCTGGCTGCTGAGATTCTCGAGCTGGCAGGCAACGCGGCACGGGACAACAAGAAGCAACGTATTGTGCCCCGTCACTTGCAGCTCGCCATCCGGAACGATGAAGAGTGGGTGTTTTCGCTTCAGTCCGTCTCGCGGTTACTCAATGTTCTCGGCATCTTTAGGCTTAACAAGCTCCTGGGCGACGTCGTTATCTCACAAGGAGGAGTTGTACCATTCATTAACCCTGAGGTGTGTTGTGATCCAGTCCATTTTTGAGATTTCTCTGACAGTGCCTTCCAATAGCTGCTGCCCAGCAAGACACAAAAGGGCAAGAAGGACAGCCAGGAGGTCTAGCGCGTTCTGTATCCATCCACTGTTGTATTATTTATGTACTATCTTCCTTTACCCTCGTCTAATCCGATTCCCATCTACCGCGGACTTCTTTTGGCGTGCCAACCCTCACAGTCCCTCAAGTGGTCTGTGTAATCACCGTTCACCCGCAAAAAAAAAGGTACAACCTCGGCCCCACTGTATCCAGGATGTTGACACGTCGCCTTCTCGCCCAAGACTTGTTCAGGGGTGGCGACAGCCTTAATCTCACCTCTAACGAAGCAACACATCTATGCGTACTTACGGGTAGGTGTGTCCCCGGTTATCATCGCCTGACCCATTCTACTGAGTCCATTCGAAGGACGGTGCAGGAAATCCATGAAACATGACGAAAGTATCCGAAGCATCATACATATCCAAGGAAATCTATCACACACGCCCTTTGTCCCAGTCAAAATGCATCCGCAGACAATCAGGGCACGAGACGCCGAGCACCAACTGCCAGCAAGATCACGCGCACCTCCGTACGGCGTGGGCCGTCCTCGAAGGAAGAGGTATGTGGCACACGCCAGTGGGATCCCGGTGTCAAGGCTGTCATTCGTCGGTGCAGCCTGGCTTGTCGCCGAAAGTGCGTGCAGACTTTCTCGTCGAGTCACTTGCAAGCTCGCGCAACGCTTCCATGACACTCACACTTGAAAGTTTGAAGTTCCCAACTGCGCTGAGGCTCCATACTCTTCAGCGCATCCTCCAGGAGCTCTCCGGCGTTGTCCGATACTCGGAATGATGTGTGGCGGTGGACGGACGTTTGCCAACTTCCCATAGTGGAAGACGACGAAATTGCTCTTCATGAACGCCACGCCGAGGACCCAGCTTTTAACACCCTCGGATCGCGCCCAAGTAGAGGCTCGGACACACAGTCGCCCGAGTCGACGATGGTGAAGAGCGCTGGTTTTACCACTGGCCCTGTTTACTTCTCGTAAAACGACATCCACCGAGTTCTCCGTGCTTGAGGGTGGGTCTTCTACAAGTTGGCCCGGGGATCTCGACATGATTGCACGAACATTTCTCCTCGATTCTCATGACTCGCGACCGCAGGTGGTGTACCGCCTTCCACGCTAAGTCCCCTTCTTTTCGAACGACCGTGACGATAACGGCAATCTCCTTGGCCGCAACATCCATGATTTCGATTGTAGTCAGCGTCACTGAGTCATTGGTCGTTGGCAAATGCATCTTCCTCAACATCGAATGCATCCACACGTGACGCATGATACTTATTCATAAATAGTCATATTCACCAATCTACAAGACCCAGGGAAGACTCGCAACCGGATACAGCACATCCGAGGAGCTCTTCGAGGAACTACCGCTCGACCCGCTCACAGTCCATCCAGGGTACCGAAAGAACTGCGGGTCTATCATGCAGCAAATCTACAGAGCATATAATGTCCCAAAGACGAGCGCAATGACGGGCATAATAAGTCGTGAGCAGAGCTTATGCACAGAACCCGCAGAGTTCCCCTTGGATGATCGAGGCGCATCGGTGGACACGCCGCCGCTCGTCGGAGCGGCCTGGGTTGTCGCTGTACACCAAAGAAGACAACGCGCCGGGGTCAGTGATCGTACGCGTGGACGTGGAGGACGGGGGGGAGGGGGGGCACCCACTCTCGAAATTCCCGCCTGCACTCTGCGCCTTCTGCACCGCATCCTTCAACAGCTGGCCCGCATTGCCGGGCACGAGCGACAGGAAGCCGATGCGAGGAGGGTCGGCGGCGGGGTCCGTCAGGTTTCCGTAGTAGAAGACGACGAGGTTGCTCTTGAGGAACGGGGCGCCAAGGATCCAGCTGTAGAGCGCGCTGTCGGTCGGTGCGCGGCTGGTGCTGCCGACGGTCGCAGCGCATGCTGTCGCGTTGCCGGGCTTGGTGGGCTGGGAGACGAAGTCGCGGGGGTCGACGGGGAAATGCTTGCCGCCGATTTGGAAGGTGAGGTTGTGCGGCGTGTCGCAGGGGAATGTGGGCGGGTTGGCTACGCTGGATGAAGGGCTGACGGTTTGCAGGAGGGCGTTGACAACGTCCTCTGAACCGTTGATGTACGGATTGCCCTGAGTGGAGGAAGTGGGTGTCAGTCGCGTGTACGACCTGAAGTGTTCTCGAAACGAACCATGTTGATGAGTGCGTTCAGCGGCAGGATGCTGCTCCCGTTCAGCAGGTCGTGGGAGGCCGGCAGCTGCTTGTCATCGATGTGTATAGCATCAAGGGGAACTTCCCAATGGCTACAAGACCGATGGCATGGTGAGCGGTCGTACTCTTTAGATAAGAGGCATGGTGTTCTGACATTGGAAATGCCGTAGTGCTATTCGTGACATTGTTGTAAAGATGAACAGGTATCCAGGTGATGCTCGAGTTATCAATGCCGTCCGGGAGCTGTCCGATCGTCAGCTGCCCAGTCCCGGTAATATCAATCGTATCGCGCTGAAGAGTGACCTGAATGGACGTCAGGGGGGAGGCAGGTCACAATCCCGAGCCTGAGTAGAAGTTCTGTAACTCGTACCGCGAACATCGGCTGCTCGATAGCTCCCGTGAGGGCAAGCCGTGGTATCATGGGACCAAAAACCGTGAAGATGTCACGCAGACTAGGGTCGTAGGATGGATCTGCGAACTGTTTGTCATGAGCAAGATGAGCTACATTCGGACCAGACGTGTAGAGGGGTATAGAAGACGTACTACTTTGTTGATGGCCGCGCCCAGCTCGACGTCGCTGAGAACATAAGGTGAGGATGCATGACCACCTCACTGAGAGTTAGAGCTGGTACCTCGCAAGGGGGAAACCGAGGCCGAAGATGCCCACAGCGCCGTTGAACACTGTTGTATTGTCGATCTTGTCGAGAACTCCTATGTACTGATCCTTGGCGGTCAGCCCGGCAATGGTGACCGTGTCTTGTCCGATACGACCGTGGCCTATGGGTTGCCCAAGGAAGATGTCGCTGATATCAGTGTCGGGGATCAGCTCCTTGAACGACGAGCCGGGGTCGTAGATTGCCTCTGAAATATTCTGACATGCTGCGGTCTGACATGCCTTTGAGATGACGAGCAGGTCACTGCTACCGGTATCTAAAGAAGTTGCCTCTGGAATATTCTGACATGCTGCGGTCTGACATGCCTTTGAGATGACGAGCAGGTCACTGCTACCGGTATCTAAAGAAGTATGGTTGGCCAGTCAGCGAGGAGGACTCGGCGGATAGACGATGGCTCATACCGAGCTGTAGAGCGACATTGGAATCTCCGATAGTGACAGACACGACATACTTCCTATTGATCGTTCGGTCAGACTGGGGTGATAAGATGTGTGTGCTCACTAAAATACTTCACCTGTCAGAAGTATCTCCAAGGCCAATCGTAGCGCTCACGACGTCCCTTGCTCGGAAAGCAGAGGAAGATGAGGTTGTGAGGGCAGCAATGAGGACGCGGAGGGCGACGTTGTGCAGGTTCATCGTGTTCAGGATCCTCAGACGAGTTCTTTGAGGGAGAGCTCTCAAGTGTAGATGCCTCTTATATACCGTGTCTGAGATCATGTCACTGGATTCGATGAGTCTGGGGCGTTGCGCTCGTATCGAAATCAGCTGTGAGCGCGGTTCCTTTCAGCTCGAAGGCGATGGGAGATGGTCTGGACAAGATGAGACTTACGGGAGGGAGAGCGAAAGTCAGTATGCATGTGGGTGCTCGGTGTGAACGGGGCATTGCTCAGGCTCTGCAGCAGGAGACTTCCAACCACAACCTGGACACACGCTATGCACTTTGAGCGTTATTGGAAGCGCATGAAATAGGATACACGGGTCTTAGCGGTCTGCTCCAGGGGCGCGCCCTACACCTGTATCCTGCGGTGGCTTGACTCAACCACATGACTTCTTTGCGCGCCTGCACTGCCCAGTGAGAAGAGATGGGGCAGTCATCTATAGGCGCTGCGATATACTGGAACTATTGTCCTGTACCACCGCTATAGAAGCATCAAATTCAGAAGGTCACTCATGAGTCGCCAAATCAACGCTCACCAGAATGCGCGCGCAGCTCACCTCCCGGCGGCGGCTGTACCTAGCTATGTGCACGGGCTTGAGAACAGAACTGATGTTATTGCGACCGCCTGCGACGCGTTGCCCTAGCGGGCGGGCGAACGGTGACCCTTCCACTAGAATGTCGAACAGTACACGTTCAGTATGACCGCCTAGAACTTGAAGCGTACTAACAGGTTAGGAGCGTCGAACGAGAGGAAACTGGTCTCCGAGATGCAAGCTGGCACACCAATCAGTGACTTTGATGCTGAAAGGTAGTGGTAGAAGGGACAACGGTCATTTTGCTAGTAGGATCTCTCCCTACACGCTGCGTCATACTGAACGACACGCGGGAGGAAGACTGTCACCATTGTCCTGACGGCTCCGGAGCGGTATTGAGAGGGATCATACTCCATGTCGCGACGACACACAGATCACTCTGCGATAATTTTCATCGTTGCACCTATCAGATTCTGTCAACGAAGGCGCATCATTGGAAACTGTGGTCAGTGTAAAGCAGCACGGACATGAAACTGAGGAGGACAGGGCCCCGGGCCGCCGGTTGACAAGCTTCTGAGTGCAAAAACACTGTGATGTCCCTGTTCAAACGAAATGCAATTCTGTATTGCAATTTCAAAGGCCACGGAGATGACAAAAGAGACGGAACAAGTTGGAGAAGGCGGCAAAAGCTGCGAGGCGCTGAGACATTGACGGAATTTGAGGATAAGGCACAATAACCCTAAATTAGTGCCATATCGGTGCGTGTCGATGGCTGGATGCTGGAGCTGTGCCACCACGGCGACCACCCATCCCATCTCCCCCTCTCCCTTTCTCTTCTTCCTTCCAACCACACGCTCCTTCTAGTCCGTTTGATACACGCACATGGCGACGCTTATCCGTACACGCGCGGCCATCAACATCCAGGACGAACTCGAAGAGCGCCGTCCACTGCATCTCGACATTCCAACACCATTTCCCAGATTGCCCCACCAAACGGAAGGACAACGATACGGGACTCCAAGTGTACAGGTGAATGGTGTCGGAATCCAGAAGAAGTCCGGCGAGGACGAGGAAACGGTGGAGAAGGGAGAGATTGCAACGGTGAGCGCTACGCAGGCGGCGGAAGGCTCGCAGACGACTGGTGCCTTGACTTCAGAAGATACAGACTCTGTGAGTGTTCCCATTGCTACCGTTGTGGTCCAGACATGATCGTATGGCTGCGCAATTTGTGCAAGAAGAACGTACGCATAGGATGTATATACCTCGCTATAGGATGCATGGATGCGTCTTGTACAGAACTGTTAATCAGAATGGCCTGCTAACTACCAACCCAGGATGAATTCGCGTCCTCCATTTTATCAGTCCAGAAGTCATGTTTCACCACTCTCAACGACCTTCTCTCCACCTCCACAAATTGGCGTCCCATCATTCCTGACCGCCGACACTCCATGCCTTCGCCTCGGACACCTCTCAACCTCTCCTCGCCTCCTTCATTCCTCGCCTCTACCTCTTCAACACCGGTCGCTTCAACACCCCTCCAGACCCTTGTCCTCAACCTCCGTGCTCAAGAAACCGAGAATATGACCGAATGCCATGCGTCTGACCTGAACGACGTCCCTGCACTCGTCCACGAGCTACAAACTCGCGTAGATCGGTTAGCAAGCGCGCGTTTGACCCCACACGACGCCTCCCTCGCACGGTCGCTGGTCTCTCTCGTCAGTCAGTTCCACAGGCTGGCAGAACTGCACCCCCCTCCCACCCGTCCCGCCACCCTTCCCCGGACACAGTCTTGGGGCACGAGCCCAGTGAACGTCACAACTTCCCCCACCACCGTCAACCCCCTCACTCACTTGCAAAGACAACTGAGCGACCTGCAACTCGAGCGCGACGCTCGTGAGACCGAGGAGGGGTCATCATCCCGACCACCAGTCCAGGCCGTGGAGACGGCACTGCTGTGGACTCGGGTGGACCAGGAGTTCGATCGTATCCTCTCGCTTTGTTCCGACCAGCCATCGAGCGCCGAACTGGAGACGTTCGCAGAACACGACGAGACTTTGGACCACCTGCCCCCGGAGTACGAGGTCGGCGAGTATAGGGATCCCTTCGGGTCGGATGCGGAACTCCCGTTGTACGATGCGGGCGGGTACGAGGAGTTCGCCGAAAAGGCAGGCGAGAAGACGCGCGAGCGGGAGAGGGAGAGGGAGCCGTCAGGTACGGGGGGAATCAGCGAGAAGATGCGGATGGACCTTGAGGCTGTTGCGCTTGCTATCGACAGGCTGTATGTCGTCGCGCCGCAGCTGCACGACCAGCGCGTCGAGCTCAAGAAGAGCAAGCGCGAGCAGATGGAGCGCGCGCGGCTTGCCGGGCCATCGAAGGACAAGGGGAAAGATGGAGAGAAGGAGAGTCAACGGGATAAGGTCAGGGTTCGACCGGGGAAGGAGCGGGCGCGGGAGGAGGACGAGTCGGAGTTAGAGAAGATGGTCGAGCTTCTTGGCAAGGCCAGCCAGCGGAAGCTTGTGGACCAATCCGTCGTGCTTGACGGGGGCATGCAGGCGAAGCTTGCGCAAGCCAGGCAGAGGGACCAGGAAAAGGTACGTCTGCCTTCAATATGACACACTCGTTATTGCGCTGACAAGCTCATAGCGTGAGGCGTTCGTTACGCGCCTCGCGCGGCATTCTGACGCAGGTCGACTGCACTCACAGGAAGCGGTACTGGCGAAGAAACGCACGAAAGACCCAGACGCGATGCTCTCCTTGCCCGAGTTTATCCTCGAAGGCGTACCTGAGGGCATGCAGCTCAAGATGCAGATGGAGGACCCCAAGGCGCTCCTCAGCCTGCCCGAGTTCGTGCGCGAACCTGTACCGACGCGGTTTAGCCCCCAGCCAACCCCTCCTCCCGCGATATCGCGGAGGCGGTCATTCAGGGGTCTGCGCAGCCGGAGTATGTCTGCGCCTCCGCTCGCGTGGCTTTTAAACACTGCGTCGCGCTCGACTTCTCCTATACCCGAGGGCTCGGAGAACGAGAAGGAGCGGGACAAAGAGAAAGAGAAAGAGCCGCGGAGGACGAAGTTGGGTAGGACGAAGAGACCGGGTTCGTCCAGTGGAATCCCTTCACCACCGCCATGGCAAGGTGAGCTCTGTTCATGTGGGAGACATCTGGACCCCAAAACATCGTGCTAATGTCGAGATGAAGCTGGTCTCGACGTCCACTACGTCGCCGAGTACCATGAGAACCTTCAACATATCCTTGTCTTCCTGAACGTCCAGGGTATGATCCCCGGGGCGAACTTAGAGGCGGAGGTGGTCCCCGTCTCAGGGTCGTCATCCGTTGACGAACGCAGTCGGCTGATGCTCAAATGTGGCGCGACAACTTCTCCTCTGCTCAGCCTGCCCGCGCCCGTGCCGCCAGGATTGAAGGAGGTGAGGGTGATCGGGCAGTATTACGAGGTCAAGCTCCCGGTCACAGCGCCATCCCCTTCCCCGTTCGACGCACCCACCACTTTGATGGACGCGACGCAACTATCATCAACCGCGCCAACAAGCTTCGTCTGCGCTTCATGCTCTCTGCCCTTAGTGCACGCGTCGCGGCTACGAGAGTACCGCGATCTGCCTTCTGAGCACTGGGCAGAGCTGGTGGATGCGTGGATGTGCCACACCGACCAGCGGTTGCACGACCACGTCAAGAAGCACTCCGTGCAAGGGTTCTGGCCACAGGAGGGCGAGGCGCTCGTTGGCGGCAGCTACATCTTGTTCGAAGAGTCTGCGGTTGTGACAGGTAATTTCTGGCCAGCCGACGAGCAGGATGATAGGGTGCGTTCCCGTTCCTTGTCCGCTTCCCTTCTCGTGTTTCTCCCTCCCACCCTTCCGCTATCAGCATGTCGAACGTCGGTATGTAGGATGGAAAGAAGGCCGTCGCTGGCTACTCTACCAGCGGCTGCTTGTCTTGTCAGCCGGCGCGCACGGCAGCGCTGCTCAGAGCCCTCGCAGGTTCTGGGTGGATGCCACTGTGTTGTGTCTGTTGGCGGGGCGGCAGCAGGATATAACTCCTTTGGCTGATACAAAACGTCCGAGATCGATGGGATGAGATACGTCTCTCCCGGTTGCTTGCTTAACAACTCTCGTGTAGATGAGCACACTGTCGCGGGGGCTACATGCGGGGGCACATGCTTTTTCCGTGAATTACTGGGTTGCTTCTGCACACCTAATGGCGTTAATCGTTCTATTTTGACATGGACTGTATTGTGAGTATATCAGGATGACTGATGACTGCACACATATAGCACGACGACGGATGGAGAAGGACACGCTGCATCTGCGGTGCCATAATTGGCCGATGTCAAGAGCGTCCGTCGTCCGACGGGAATGGGGCTTTGGTCTATCGCCTTGCAAAGTACGCTGTGCGGCCCGTGAGCGGGAACTCCGAGTAAGTTCCCCGTCGTGTTTTCCTCCTCCTGTCGCTGATGGCAGTGTGCATAGGCCGCCACGGCTGCCCCTGTCTGCGTTCATCGCGGAAGACATGAACGAGTTCGTACACGCGCATGCGACGTACAGGTTCGTCATCTTTGACGAGGAGGAGGAACGGCCCCGCATTTTGGTAGGATTTTATCGCTGCGTAATGATTGTCCGAGTAGAACTGACGTCTTTTCCCACCCCACAGGTCTGGCTGTTCAAGCCCATGATGCGGCTGTCCTACATCGTGCCTACGCAATATGTCATCCCGAAGAGCGCGTCAGTACGTGCGGCGAAGGTGCTGTTCAAGATCCTCGACGCGGCCTCGGCGTACGCGGACCTTGAGGGGTAAGTCATACTAATAAAGCGTCGTGGGAGTCCGAATCTAACGGGGTTCTCACAGGCTGCTGAACCGATACCCTGGCTTCCCACAGGCCGAACATCTTTACTATCCGCGTGGGATCTGCCGCCGGCTGGGGGCACTTCTAAAGGAGAGCAATAGCGCGTATCCGGAGAATATGCGCACTATGACGGGCCTCGATGTCGGCTGGCTCCAGCGGGCGTGAGGGCGATGATCTTTGGTGATTATCTGCATGCTCCATTGTTCTCGTCTGACATCGGATTGGTGTGTTCGTACAGTAAGTCAACAAAATTTACGCTTGTGCACGCACGGCCCTCGAGAGGGCTGATCAGACGGACAATCTTGTAGTACATTGTTTTGTGTGTGTCGTTGTTGGGCTATCCTCCCTAGATATTATATTATGTTAGAGTGCGGTGCTGGCATCTGTCGATAGAGAGTTCGTTGCAATTTGTCTGGTACATGACAACCCATCAATAGCAGTCATCGTCGCGTAGCAGCGGGGTGTTCCCCGTATGCAGTCAATCGGCATTCCGGCCACAAACGTGTTGTGCGTATGATGTCCGAACTTATTCATTCTTACTGATACTGCTGCGATAGCGACGCCGTAAGGTGTTCTGATCATGGAACCACGCCGACCGGTCTGTACTGCCAGTCACACCCTTGAGTGCCCATTCCGAGTGCTTTTAAGGGAATTGCCCGACCCCGATCCGACAACGGCTTCTCGCCAGTAACAACCGGCTGTGAGGCTGATTGCATAAGGCACTAATCTCCGGAAGCTGGTGGTACATATGAACTTTGTGGCGACCGCAGTGAGTGCTATAGTCGCATGTCGGAGCGCACCGGCCTTACTCGTCATTCCATGTCTGACAGGAGTTCGCTCAGAAGGTGGTCGTGTTCCCACAGGAAGACCCAGGAAGGACGGTTGATCTCCACGTGCGGTTTGACAGTGATAAGGTCTTGGGTCACACCCACCTCCCCGGGTTCTCGTGACGTGGCTTCGGCAACTTCGTCGTGCGTTTTCTCCCTAGCGAGGCACGCTCTCCGTCTCACGCGCATGGCCTGTCATTGCGCATTAGTTGGTGGGGAGCAGGCATCCTATATATCTGGTGGGCCGTCGCTCTGAGTACGACCGCACTGGGCTCCCCGCAGCTTCTGCCCTGCAGATCGACGCCGACTAGACGTGCTGCCAACTTGCGACGATGCTAGGACTACTCCTACAAGCCGCCGTCGTTGGTGGTTCGGGTTGGTTCCTCTGGAAGCTCTTCCGCCTGTACGTCGTGAAGGGTACGTTGGACAATTTGCCAGGGCCGCCGAATCCGTCGTTTTTGTATGGTCAGTGCACCTCAGCTAGTATCGACTCACGACGGCTGTTGATATTGACCCGCGACTCTGCAGGTAATTTGAAGCAGCTTTACGACAAGAATGGCTGGGACTTTCATCGAGAGCTCGGAGAGCAGTACGGTCCGGCTGTTCAGCTTCATGGCAAGTTCGGTGTACGTTGGGGGTGTTTAGCATGCATGGTCTTGCAGAGGTTGAGTACTTACCGCCGAACACACACGTAGCGCAAGATACTGTACGTCTTTGACCCTAAGGCGATGCATACTATTGCGGTCAAAGAACAATACATTTACGACGAGGCAAAGTGGTGGCTTAGGTGAGATCTCGGGCTCTGACTTGACAGATTCCTACGGAGTACTCACACACTGGCCTCCTAGTATGAACCACAGCACTCTCGGCCCCGGTCTTCTGGCAACCACCGGTGAGAACTTCTACATTCAATAGTACGAGGGGCATGACCTGACGTAACTCAGGCGACGAACACCGCCGTCAGCGTAAGATGCTCAACCCGGCGTTCAATATCAACCATATGCGGGAGATGATCCCGATATTCTACGAAGTTACCCATAAGGTGAATGACATTGCCAGACTTCACGGTACACTTATTCACAGTCACACTCAGCTTCGCCGAACCATCGAAGCAGGCGTGAAGAAGGGCCGGACCGAGATCAACATGGTCAACTGGATGGGCCGAACTGCTCTTGAACTCATGGGCCAGGCGGGCCTCGGCCACTCGTTCGACCCGTTGACCGAAGAAACCGACGAGAAAACTGACTCTTTCGGAACTGCACTCAAATCGTTCATGTAAGTTCTACCTCGAGCTCACGCTAAACTGTGTCGATGGTGATGGTGAATGGTCTTAGTCCTGCGCTCTACGAGCTGTCGAAGTTCATGCAGTTCTACGACTACATCCGGGGGCTGATCCCGCGCGGCCTGCGCGGATTCGTTGCGGAACATCTGCCCTCTGCCCGTTTCCAGCGAGTCCGTGAGGTCGTGATGACGATGCATCAAAGCTCCGTGAACATTTACAAGGAGAAGCTTGAAGCTCTGGAGCGCGGCGGCACAGGGCTGAAGGAGCAACTCTGGGAAGGGAAGGACCTGATGAGCATTTTGCGTGCGTATATCGTCGTGAGCATCCTGATTATCCGGGTACTGAGGAAACGTCCCGACGTGGTCCGTATCAGTGAGGGCAAACATGGCTGCATCGGCCGACGAGAGACTGTCGGAGGAAGAGCTCATCGGACAGATGTCGTAAGTTCAGCTGTTCGGTCAATTTTTTGACTCCCTTCGTCTTCCATACTGAATGTCATTTGCAGGACGCTGACGATCGCAGCCATGGACACGACTTCTAACGCCCTCTCCATCACGCTCTATCTCCTCGCCAAGCACCCCGACGTCCAGGAGAAACTCCGTCAAGAGATCCTGAACGCTCAGAATGGCGGCAACGACATCGACTACGATGACCTCACTCGACTTCCCTACCTCGATGCCATCTGTCGCGAGACTTTGCGGCTGTATGTGCTCACTTTTCGAAGCTCAGGTTTCTTGTACTGACGTCGCCTGATGGCAGCCACGCTCCTGCTCCGTTCAGGTTCCGAGAGTGAGTCACCATGTTGGCCTCGGATCGGGAAGGTAGCAGCTGATGCTACTCATTCTCTAGGACCCGCGAGGACGTCGTGCTACCGCTCTTACAGCCCGTCAGGGGACGGGACGGAAAGCTGATCAGCGAGATCCCGCTTCCCAAGGACACCACGGTCTTCGTCGGCGTCATATCGTCGAACACCAACCGGGCACTCTGGGGCGATGATGCACACGAGTGGAAGCCCGAGCGCTGGCTTGCGCCTCTTCCGGACGCTGTTCTGGATGCCAAGATTCCTGGCGTGTACTCCAATCTGTAAGATCCGTTGCTCTCGACTGTCGCGTTTCTTGCACACTCATCATCGTGAACACAGGATGACGTTCTGGGGCGGTGGACGAGCATGCATGTGCGTATATCCATTTGCCATTCTACGTCCGAGTGCCCCATTATGGCGAGATACTGACGCTCCCCGTCTCTAGTGGCTTCAAATTCTCACAGCTCGAGATGAGTGAGTTTCGAACCGATACGCAACCATCTATTCTGACTACATGACTGACTGATTTCTTGTTCTTTCTCTTTCACTCATCTAGAGGTTGTCCTCGCTGTCTTGATCTCGACCTTCAAGTTCGAGTTGGGAGAGAAACCGATCAAGTGGAACCTCGCCGGTGTTGTCTATCCCACGGTGGCAGGAAGCTCGTCGCCCTCGCTCCCATTGAAGGTTCGATTGGCGAAGGCGTAGCGAGGTCCCAGGAGACTTCTTTGCGTCGAATGTTCCCTTCATCGTCCCTAGAAAGCATACGAGACTCGGACATCCTTTACTTACGTCCCACCAATACCTTTCTTTCACCCACGAATATGTTCCGGCAGTATGTGGCAAGTGATTGTGTGAACCTACAAGGTAGATCATCGCCTACAATACAAACAATATGGGTGGAGTCCGAGTTACCAGACCGAAACCCTCCTCATCATTCGTGTACACCTGGAGACTTGTATGCCCACACGCATGAACGCGGGATTGCAGCACGACGGTTAGATTCTGCTTGTGTACTCCCGGGGGGCGAGGTGTTGCCCGGGAGGAGTGATCAGGTTCCAGGGTCGAATCATGCACACTGGGGTGCTACTTACATACAGTGTAACGTCCAACATGGGCTTCTCCCGTGGACAATAAACTGGATTCGAAATAAAAATGGGTCGAGTCAACCAGTAGATCAGACAGACACCATAAATCTCTCCTGGAGTATGTACCTGCCAACGACACCACCGGGCAGGCTGTCAGTTGCAGTGACTTCGCTATCTGAATGGCTACTAATCCACAACAAACTGCCTGCCTCAGATCAGTGATGGCTCTTACAAATGCACTTCTTACTGTACTGGTATTCGAAGCTCGCGACAGAAGCTCTCGTCCGTGCAACGAGTTCCGTTATCGCCTCTTCGATCTCGCACCGCTCGTCAGAGTCCGGCTCAACATCCCAGACATTCAAACACACCAAACCAAGTCCGAGCCCTCCCTCCACCCGCTCACGCAGAGACTCTTCTAGCGCCTCCGCCACCTCCGTCGCGACCTTCGGGCCGGGGCAACGCACGTGCACTTCGAGTGAACGCAGATGCGGACAACGAGGCATATCGCGGACCCCGTCGTCGCGTTGCTCTAGACGCAACGCAGCGAGTATCTCCGCGATATGAACGGGAGAAGGGTGGCAAACGACCAACTCCTCCACAGACGGGAAGGAGTCGAAGACGCGCTCGTATGTATCCTCCCCTGCCGGCGCCGACAGCAGGGAGAGAACGAGGCGGCGGACGGGGACCCATCCGAGCACGGTCGTCAGACAGCGCAAACCAAGGCTGATGTCGGGACGTGCATCGACACCGCCGTCGTGTCCGAAGGCGATGGCGGTCATTTCATGTGATAGATCCACATCTGTGCGGGCATCTGGCGGAGAGCAGAAGGTGTACTGTGTGTGGGGAGTGGTCCACGGCTGACGACAAGAGACCCCGGCTGACATACGCTCGAGTAGGAAACGGAGATGGTCGGGGATGAGGGTCGAGTATGCGTGCTCGAAGGTCTCCACGGCTGAAGAAGACCGGATATCGACGTATGGGATGTTTCCCGGGATGTTGAGGTGGGAAAGGAGATCCGAGATGAAAGCATAGGGACCGTGGATTGAGAATCGGCGAAGTCTTGGCAGGTTCACAAGAGCAGTTCGAAAATTCGGGGTATGGTCCTCGAGTCCATCACCCGTATTGGCGATGACGGCATCACGATAGTAATACCAGAGGCACAGCTCTTCAAGCGAGACGTTGAGTTTGAGGACAGCAAGAAAGTCTCGCGTAGAGTACGGACCAGACATCGCGAGAGGAAATTCGTATAGCTTCATGACTCGTAGAGTTCGCCAAAAGTTCGTCGGAGTGGGCAGGTAACCTTGTTTGAGAACGAGCGAGCGCAGGAAGGGCTGTTCTTGACGCGACAAGCCAACGTCGACTGTGTCCTTGCTATCATTCCGGATAGGAACATAGTTGATCTTCTCAAGAGCTGGTAAGGTGCATAGAAGGAATGGGCGTATGTGTTGGACGAAGTCACCCACTAGCACGTTCACGTGCAAGGAACGGATGCGACTGCTCTGTGATAGAGCTAGCGCAATCGCCTCGTCAGGGAGAGACCTTTCCTTCCCAGTGACCTCTGAGTAGAAGATTCGGACGTCGATTGTGCATCCACGTGAGCGATCGAGGGAGAGCGAGACTAGAGACAGTGGCTCGATGGCGTCGATGGAACGCCAGAAATCTGGTGTGCTGCAACCCAATTCCCGCCAGTGCCGGCATACGAGCATGAGATTCGCAATGCCACGGCCTCGCACGTACCCTCGTGGTCCCCATGAGTCCAGCAGATCGACGTGGATGAAAATTTCGAGCAGTAATTCGACTGGAAGGTGTTGTATGAACGACCCGGTGGGGGCTCCCGGAGCCGCTATGAGTTCCTCGCCGCTTATAGTGACAATATCTTGATTCAGAGGTGTGGACAAGCCGAGTGGCTGTGAGGGCGTCATTGAAATGGGTTTTGTGGTCTTTGGCCCCTACGTCGCGGCTTCAGCAGTGATTCAAATTCGAGGCTCGGATCGGTAGCAAGACAGTCTATCGCGTTCGCAATGAGTACGTCTGATTTGCGGCAGTATCCCAGGCTGAAGTAGCACTGGTCTCTTGGACTCACTGACCCAGGTAGGGCGATCACGTCAAAAGTCCGGTTCTTAACTTCTCACCATGCACAGACCGGCGTCGCTGGCGATGTTCATCTGCGGAGCCCGGTGCTTGTCAGAGGTGCAAAGCAGAGTTTCAATTCGAATCACATACCCGAATAAGCTGTGTTAACGACTCAAATGAGGTTCATGCGGCTAGTGGGAGGGATTGTCACGGTAACGTCGGTAGTACTACTACATACCAGTGCCAAGCGCTGGTCGTTAGGGAAGAAGTAGAAGCGCCGGTGAAGTTTCTGTGAACCGGCGTGAGATCACAGAATCTAGCTGATGTGCTCGCCTGCCCGAAAGGGCTGTAGTGTATTTAGACGGTATAAATACATCATCTCCAATTTATACTCCTCTACTATTCGGAATCGAGCTCATGTCACGACGATACACTTTCACTTTGCATTCCGACATTCCCGACGGAACTAATCCATTCCAAATTTTCCGTATCTGCAGGCATTCTTCCTCAATATGCAGAATCTCCTCGTCGGGTAGAGGCATATATACTGACACCAGCATCGGGAGAGCGGATGCAAGCGCGACGTATGGGTTCAAACAAAGTTCCCTGTAGCTCTTCTGTACGCGTACATCATCTACGTACGTGAGTATGGGATTGTCAAGCACAACATCCGAATCACAGTCGATGACGGAGACCTCACCTTCAATCCTAAATGAGCCTTTCTGATGCATGTCGTTTGGTAAGAAAACAATGAGGTCAAAGTGTTCCTTGCGCTAATAAAGATCGTCAGCGCTACGAGATCACAAGCAGCTATAAGAATAGAGAGCGTAGTACTGGAGGATCAAAGGTCGGGTCGAAGTCAGACGGGATGCCATTGGCATGAAACATCCCTCTCCTGGTCGCTTCAGAAGGGATCCATCGCCATACATCGTTGTCGTAGTCCTGTGCATGTTCTGCGCATACTGTTATGATGTCTCATGAGAGACTTGGATCGGATCGGATATGATCAGCGACTAAGGCGTACAAATCATGATAGCAGTCGGATGGTTTTCTGTGAGGCTGGAATCGACTAATCCAAGGCGCCATAGCCAGTAGAAGGGCTGCAAGAGCGAATCTTAAGTAGACGAGAAATATACCAGGCAATGGGCTGAAGGGCTTACGTTCTCGCCGGGGGCATCCCCATGTTGGGCGACGATGCGGTAGTAGGTAATATCCTTATCCCCACAAACCATACATCGTTTTCCATGCAGCTTTGACGTCTCAGCGGTAATCTTCCGAGAGATTTCCTCTGGCGGGGGCGAGTCTATCCTATCGAAGTCTTCATCTATGGAGCTCGTATCAGTTTCAGAGATGTCGCTGGCTTCGCGCATGACTACCACCGACACGAGGAAATGAGGCTAGAACAATGAGAAAGAACGAACCAAGTCAGTTCAAATTGACGGCGATTCGGAGTTTGAACGTCCTCGACTCCGAATATTACACAAATGAATTCAAAGGGATGATATCAGTGAGGAATGAGTCAAGTATCGTGATCGGTGTTTTGAGTCCTGTGGGACGTCTTCCAATAGTGGTGTATGTATAGCGATGATGACTCATTGGAATGCAAGGCGGTACCGCCGTAGACGTCAATCAAAACAATAACTTGAAGCTTTCACACATGCTTGAAAGCGCGACCTCAGACTGAATCGTCCATCTCCTCCCAGACTCGGAGGACACAATATGACAATTGGTAGGATAACAGGACACCCAAGCTCACTTCCAAAGGTAGAAAGGATATAGACTAAACAATGGGGTAACTCGGTATCCGATTCCTCGTAAACCTTGCCAACGTACACCGGTTAGGTCACTGCTTCAACCTCTACCGTTTGACCTGCTAAAGAGTCGCATCAGAATGTTTTGGCCTATGATACTAGTATAGGCCCCGTACAGCGCGCACAGTATTCGTTGAGAGTATAAGGCACGTAGTTCGCGCAGCAGATCGAAGTAGGCTTCAATTCGATTTTCGATTCTCTTTGGGTTGGACTTGTGGACTCCCGTACCATCGAAGAGTTCGGCTGGACAGTATGCTGTGCCCAAGACGTCCATGGCCTTAACCATGAAGAGGTAGGGATTTATCAGATCCGGACGATCAGCAGTGTTAAAGACAATTTGGATCTCTGCCGAATCCACGTGGCTGTTCATCCCCTGGGATGGCAATATAGTTTTGCGCGCATAATTGTACCACCCCCTGTGGCGGATCTGAACATGCTACGGCAAGGTATCACTCTCCCTAGTCAGGGTCGTGTGCTTGAATCGAAGGTTTCCGACCGGGACGTAGCTCGTTTCATAATCTTCAGGCTTTGATCTCCACAGTATGGCCAATCTGCCACTAAGTTCCTAAAGAAGATTGTACCCGGTGATTGAAGATGGCTGCTGATGTTGCACGGGGAAGTAAACTCACAGATATAAGGGGGACAGATCTTTCATCCTGACCCCGACTCTTCTCCTCCTGGATGAGCTTTTGAAGATCTTCGAAGGGGGGGCACATAACAATATTGCCAGCATCAAGTACGCATATGTGGTATGAGCACACTATAAGGATAGTTAAGAACATCTGATGACAATCCATGGTGAGGTGGCACTTACGCAATATGTAATTCTGCGTGTTGTCGTAGTCAACTTGTGCAACTCTGGCCTCATTCAACCACGCCAACTAGTCAAGTCGTCATGAAGCGCAACATGACAGGGACAAGTTTGTTTACCTGACTTCGACCTCTGACAGAATCTGGAATTATTGGCACTACATGTACGTCATATTGCTCTGTGCAAAGGGCGCACGCATGCTTGTAGAGTTCCAAGACTGTGTTCTGCATGCCCTTTGATGCCATCGGTTGCCTATGCGGGTTCTGGAAGGGGGTGACCAGTGGTGGAAATTAGTGTGCAGAGTTGAGGCAAAGCGCGGATACCGCACGACCTGCCATGCTACAATGGGCGCTTCTGACGTATCATCCGTCACTCAGCAATGCGATGGCAGAACGGATGACAATTGTTACACTAATTCTATCGCTCTTAAGCTGAAAATGGAGCGATCTGAGCAAAAAATCATCTTGTCCTGATGCCAGAGGTATTTTAATGTACGTGTGCATGATATATTTGTGGACATACCTACCTACTACTAGTAGGGAACACGAGGGACGCTCAATACACAGTATAGCAGAGGATTATGATGACGAGCAGCCTTTGGCTAGTACTACTAGTCGCATTTTGTCAGTGTCATAAGAAAATATGTGCTCAAAGCGAGCTTTGTGAAGCGCGTACTGGCGAAGTCTCAGAATATAGTAGACTATGACACACAATGAACTTGTTAGTTCAGAGATAGCGATTGATGTTGATTGCGAGGTGTTTTCGACAGTATGTAGGCATAATACGACGATATGAAGGTGCTCAATCCGCAAAATCTGCATAAACCGAGTATGCCAATGGCAAACACGAGTCTCCACACTGCTCCGGTCAAGATTCAAACGTTTCCAATTACCTTCATGCCACCAGTGGGAACAGTCGGCTGAAGAGCAGTGTTCCAGGTCTCCGTAGTCGGCCGTCGCGACTGGAGGCGCGATTGTGCCGTAGGGCGTCGGGCCGCCGGGGACACGACCATCAGAATCAATACATTAGATTCTGCGGAGGCGTTCGTGAGACAGACTTACTGGGGTGGTTGTGAAGCTACTTGCCAACTCGGAGGAGGAAGCGACTCCGCATGAACTTCGGACCAACGAAGTTTACACTCTCCCACCGCCTGGTTTTTGATCATTTACCTAGACGATCAAGCTGTCGCTGCGTTCCAGTTGTTTCCCTCGAACTTTGGCTAAATAACTCTCTGTACCCTCTGGGTTCCTTCTCGGACGCGAGTCCCGACTCCCATGGTCCTATAAGTCCTGACCTCACGACATGGAGTTCATAGTACGCTGGTCCCTTTCCCGTTCGCTGAAGCTCCGCCGACTTGCTGAGAACGACCTCGGAAACGACGAATAACCCAAATCCCGATGAAGTTGAATACTGTATCTGATGATTTGTGCATGAGTCTCCGAGAGGAAGTATATATTTGTCTCTGGACTGTGATTCATGGAAACACGTACTTTAGTCGGAACTTTGAACGTCTTAATCAACACAATCGCACCATCTTCTGTAGCTTCCCTTGTAGTTCCCTAACCCCGACCGGCATATCCTTCAACTGATACATCCAAGTAGTCATCCTCAGCTCCTCCATCTTCGCCGCGCCCATGCGAGAGTGCAAACATGTGATCAAAGACGCAAGGAGCTCGCGGCTGCTCCTTTCACCGAGCTTGTAGGGACTCTCCATGCGCAGCACGCGCAGTGCAGGACACAGTACATGGAGATCTGCACCGACACCGACACCTTCCTCAGGCACCCCTTGCCTCCCCAAACGAGTGGCACTAGGACGCACCCGAGAAAGCGCCTGAATCACACCCAAGGGCACGCCGCTGCATTCCAGCAGCACAAGCTCCTCCAGCGCCGGGAGCTCTGCGAGGACGACGCGCCAGTCCTCGAGGGCGTGCAAGCTCGTGGCATCGTGATCCGTCGACTGGAAAGTGAGGCGCGTCAGCCGGCTGTCGGACTCAGATATGACTTGCGTGAGAATCGCGCGCAGTCCTGGTCGGCGGTGCGGCTTCCATCCCATTATGTCGACCTCGGAGAAGAAGTTTGCATTTGCCAAGTTGGCGTCACGAGACGGGGAGAGAGAGGATGAGGAGGGGTGGACGGAGGCTGCACGACGAGTCCGATTGAGCTTGATGCAGTACCGCCTGCTCGAGCTGATGATAGTTAGTTGGGAGGGGTTGCTGAGAGCGGGCCGGATGCCTGGAGAGAGGATCATCGCGAGGACGCCCTCGGGCGTGCTGTGGCGCGTCTGGTCGTGGTCTGATAGGAAAACGCGGAGATGCAGGTTCGCGTATGCAGGGAGAGAGATGTTTCTATTGAGTGTGGACACGAAGGCGAAGTCGTGCTCGAGATAATAGCTCTGCAGGCGGGGCAGATCCACAGCAGCCGCGTCCCGCGTGCCTTGCCTGTTCCCGGCCCCGTAGTCATGTCCATCATCTGACTCCGATGTATGATGTGGCTGGAAATGTGATAGGTCCAGACTTTCGAGCTGGGGGGACGCGCTGCGCAGCGCGGCGAGGAGGTCGTGAGATGTGAAACCCGTGACAGAGCAGCAATCCTCATGCAGCTCCAGCACTCGGATCCGGGTGTAGAACTTGGGCTCCCGCGGAATCGACACGCCGCTCAGCACGAGGACGCGCATTTTATCCCCGGATAACACAGGCAGCAACTCCTTCTTCTCCTCCTTCGCACGAGGTTCGACGGTCAGGATCGTCAGCTCTTCGAGGGCAGGCAGTGCAGCGGCAGTATGCGGTTGAGCAAACAGTGCCTCTATATCCCCGAGTCTATCGTGGTACGCCAGGATAGCACGGATGCGCGGGGCGTGTGGGGCGATGAGCGCGACTGCGCTCTTGACTGTGAAGTTCGCGCCCAAAGGAAAGGCGGGGAAATGGACATCTATGAGCGACCGGTCGCTGCGTTCAAGAGAGAGGCGGAGCCAATTGGGATTTGAGCCGATGTGGATAACGCGCCAGAGCACGGACGCGGCACAGAGAGTCGAGTGCCAGTGTTTGCAGACGAGAGACAAGCGCGTCCATGCGGTTGGTGTGCTCGTTTGATGTGTGTAGTGCACGTCGAGGAGGAAGATATCTGTGAGGATCTCCACCGCGAGGTGATGGATTGGTTGAGACGGAGACGGAGACTGCATGATTGGGAGTGAGTAGTAAAGTCTTAAGCTCCATAGGAGCCGCCGTATCTGTACTAGAGTACTTTAGCGCGCAGGTATTAGGGTTCAGTCTCCGAACAACTGTGAGGGTGGTTGGAGACTACTTACATTGCGTTACAATAGACTATGGGGCAACTGTCTCTGGTGTACAAGCACAGATATCAGAATGACGCCCCCGGGCCCACTGGTGAAACATTAGTAGCCAGCCAAGCCTGAACTTCAACCCAAAACGAATGAGCTATCTCACTCGGAGCGCCCCCAGTCCAGCGTCATGATCATAGTCGCCCATGTTGTTTCGTAAACATTTTGCTGTGGCGGCGGCATGTTCGCTGGTGTACTAGCTTACCGGTAATTGTCAAAGGGCGTGATGACAGTAGATACCCCCGATCGGAGTAGACGTACTCCTGCCTGCTTACCTCGATACTGCCATGACATCCATCATTGCACAATTCGGATGCCCGAAGGAATTCAGTGTGTGTACTACGAGCCGCTCTGACTAAGGAGTACAGGCTCCGGGTCGGGCCTGCACGGCGTACATGTCCGCACCTACCCACTCATACTTAGCGCGGATTGCGTAGCCTCGAGCGGACGCGAATACGAGTCATAGCGCCACGACGGGAGGTAGTATAAGAGAGAGGAAGATGGAACGCAGAGAACTCCGCCGTTCAACGATCATCCCCTCGCAGTCGTACAGACATCTCAAAGACATGCGCGTCCTTCCTATATTACCTTCGCTAATCGCATCCCTCTATACGTCCGCACATGTGGCAGGTGCGGCTTTGACTCCTGCCCCCCCGCCGACATTCGAAACTCTGTTCGTCGGTCAATTCACGGCCGGAGACGTCCGTGTAATCAACAATGGGACCTTTGGTACGCGTCTGCACGCCCCCATCATTGGGTATGTTGCATCGAAAGGTGGACAGTCTACGGACTATCTGACATTTTTGACGTTGTAGGGGGAATCTCAGCGATACATCCGGGAAATTGGTCGCGAACATTCTCCCGGCTGCCGACACGGGTCTCGTGAGCAACTCGGGCATCTTCTTTCCTGAGGCAGTCATCCCCTTGGTCTGGACGGCCGACAACAAGTCGGCATACCTCCAAATCCTGGGAGTAGGGTGAGCTTGAGTCGCTGGTTCTGTGATGCCGTGAGATCAACACTGCGATCTTCTAGTAAACTCTTCGTCGCGGACGCCCTCTATATGTAAGTCATACTGCCGTAATATACTGAGAAGCTGATACTCACATGTCAATTGCAGACACCTAGAGACAGACTCGGAGGCATACAATGCTCTGAACAGCCGATTCCTCGTGGGCAACCTTACCTTCTCCCAAGAGGATCCACAAAACCCGACCTTGACCATCTTCGGGTTGGTGTAGAGCTCTTTGCCATCTCAATGTAAAATACCCCGGACTATATGCGGCCACTCTGATCAGCGTGTACGCCAATGTATATATCAATCAATAGTAATCAATCCATGGGAGAAAAGGAGAAACGTACCCACAATCTAGAACAACAGAACTGCACCGTGACATGCCAGCGTCTGCTGCTCCTCTCGCAGCTCCCTCACCATGCCATACATCCGGGTATACTACTAGTACTAGTATAATTCATTCTCAGCGATGGCGCCAAAAGGAAACTCAGACGTCCAACTTGAATCCTTCGGAACGCGGTCTCCGACCTTGTCGTCTAACGGCCATCCGGTCCTGTTTGTCAGATCTATGAGGAGCGCGAGCATCCCATCATGATCCGACACGTTCTCGGCTTGCTCCCGATCGAGCTCAGATGGGGCGTAATGGTGATTGTGCCGCCTAGTCACCTTCGTCTTCTTCTTGAGCTGGTAGTCCACCGTGATAGGCGTAAAGTCTAGGGATGGAGCCAGACCCGACGCCATGGGGGCGCTCGAGGGGCCCCGGGACGGGGCCGAGGGTAGCGCCTGTGCTATGGAGTCGTATAGCTTGACCGCGTAGTAGGCCTTGAACGACTGGAAAAGCGAGTCGAAAAGCTCATCCATAGGTTCGCCAAAGGTGAGCTTGCTGCTTCCGGTTCTCCAAAGTACTTCAAAGTCATAGCCTTCTTCTCTCCACAAGTGTACGAGCCATCTCGGGAAAGGGTGTAGGAATCGAAGAATGCCTCGATCCAGTCTCCCACGTCGTCACAGTTAGAACGGAGGTAACGGATGGCGTAGTAGAGGAGGACGTAAAGGAAGGACTCGAGATCATCCGTGATCTCAACGATTTTGAAGATATCGGTTAGTATGGCGACTGACATGTACTGCCAAGTTCCCTAGTAGATCCAAGATGTCAATACACTATCTGATGATGAAGGAGCTCAATTACACACCGTTCGGACCGGTTGTCGTGCTCCGAGGGGTGCATCCAACCTCTTGGACAGTTCCCAGTCCGTGAGTATACCAACCCACGTCAGTACCATCGTCTGTGTCCCGGAGGCATCGACTCTTGTTTCTACTATGGGATACACCAAGATGTTCCCACCGCTGACATCCCTGTGGAGAATGTTGAGTTGCGACGCTTTGTGATGAGCTATACAATGCACGTGGAATGCGAAGTCAGTCTCTAGAATTGGAGAAGAATGTTACTACTAACCACTCATGCAGTTGACGATTATTGAGACTAGCTGACGGCCATTGGTAAACACACTCAATGGCATACATACTTCTGCCACAACGACGCGATAATGGGCATGGCGACGCAGCGGGCAGATCTCTTTGTCGTCTGTAGTAGAAGCGGTTCCGTCAATGTCCTGGTCTGTCCGCTTGCGTTTGCTTCCAGATGAGCTGGGCCCGGGCGGCTGAGGGGTAGGAGAGATCGACGCGCTGGCGGAGGAAGCAGAGTCGGGATGGGGATGAGAGGTGTTCTTGAACATCTCCCAGAAGAGCTGAGTCTTCGTCTTCTGGTCATGGATGTCTCCATGACAGACAAGAGTAGGAACGAAACGGATATCGGCGCTGTTGAGCTCCTTGAGGATGTCGCCCTCGAGCGAATTATCCTCGTAGTCCACACGCCAGGCATCTTTAAGCCACCTGAAGCGGTGTTTACCGCCCTCAATCTCAAGAGCGACGTAACCCCGAGTGCCCCGACCAGTCACACCCTTCGCACGAAAGTAGGGGCGACACACGTAGAAGTCGCGTACCGCATCGCCGTCTGGGACCTCGAGTCGATAACGTGGCCACGCCTCCTGGAGTGATTCTTTGAACATCGCATGAACATACTTGAACGTGAACGGCTCCTCAGACGGAAGTTCTTCTGACTCGAGAGGGCGGACACGATGATCGACGTCCTCCTCAAGGGGCTCTCCCGCTTGGTCCATGATGGCCCATTCCGCATCCTCCGGTGACAGCCTATGAGCACTAGGGTCTTCCCCAAGTCTCGTGGGGTCATGTTGCGCGAGAACGGAGATGCGCCATAAGATGTCGCAGAAGAATTCCCACCGTTCGTAGTAGTCGAACGCCGATGAGACAATCACCCCAGACCTATCCCAACGAAGCAAGCGGCACTTGCGGCCCATGACTAGGAGCATCAGAAGGTGGACACGGTGCTGCACAGAGAGTATGAGCTCAGAGTAGTCGATGATCTGTCCCCACACTTTCTTGCGTTCGAGTGCCTCAGGCTCAGACTCATCCTTCCTGTCATCGAAGGGATCTTGTAGAGCAGGATCCCGCTTGAACTCGATGGGGATAAGTTGATCTGCCCAGTGAGGACGCCCGTCGCCAGCGTTAGGTGCAAGTGTATTAAGGAAAAGGGCGGCATCGATCTTCTGACCAACATCGTCCACGGTGAGCGGATCTGGAGCATTTTCGGCAAGCGCCATAGTGAGCCCCGGAACGAGTTTCTTCGCGTTAATGGCCGCGGCCTAATGAATGTGGTGAATTACAATTAGTACTAGGTTGTAAATACTGTATCCGCGGAGCTGCCAGCTCACTCACCATAGTTGCATAAATCTCAGCTTCAAGCATACCCAGGCCCTGAGCAATCTCCAGCTCCATAAACGGGTTTCCGGAAAGCTCAGGTTTGGGATAGTCTGCGATGTCAATGTCAGCGGGAAGCTCGAGGAAATACTTCACAAAGTCGTCCTCTCCAGTACATGCATGATTGCGAGTCATGTCGTCCTGCGTGATCTTGCGAAGCTTTTCGCAACCAGGTCAATGGCGAGAGCTTCTTTAGAGCAGTACTTTACATCCAAGAATGAGTAGGTGAAAGCCGAAGAGGCGGTGACGTGGTCAATGAAGACGAACTTCGGTGTAGTGCGTGAGCGACGGAACGACAGTCAGACGATGTGTCACGGGTAGTTGACCACGTGTGTGGCGTAGTCCGTCTGTGAGACGTAAGCTAGAAGATGAGGTCCAAATAAGCGAACAATAAGTGGATGTCGGCCACAGTGGCGACAAAGGAGTCGAATGTTGACGATTGGTGGTTGAGGTTCAGGTATTTTAAGCGCCCATATGCCTTATCAGGAAACGACTCATAAATTCTTGTTAGCAATTCGGACAGGCGCCCTGTCTACCTTGGCATCCCTACGCTTCCTCAGAAGCCTGACGTAGCTGAAATTCAAGAGTATATTCTGAGGTGAACATAAAAACCCAGATATAGTGGACACAGGGAGAGCCCGTCCATTGCGAGCGCAATTGAAGCACACCATGGCACGCAAATGTCCACACTGAAGGGCCCGACGACAGTCGACAAGGGACCAGTAGGTATCGAGTCACTCTATCGATTCGACTAATGGAGTCACGGTCTTCCTATAAGCGTAAGTCAACGTTCCAGATCCCACGCAGTACAGTACGGATTATCGACGGTATCGTATAAGATACCAAAGTTCAGATAATGTGGTTAGCCGATCATTGACCAGCCTGAGTGAAGTATGTTTATCTGAGTCTTTGGTGGTGCTTGATGACTACTTGCTAGCTGCTGTGTGTATGCCATGGCACTATCCTTGCCTTGACCCTCCCGTGGAAAGCTGAGATTCGGACATAGATCACAACCATGTGACTCTCAGATGTTATACCGCCGGGGGCTTATGCATGGATGATTCATGCTCTCCGCGCCCATACATTGCCCCTGACCTCTACTTCCGGATGTAGATGTAAGCCATATATAATCCAAGGAGTGTGACTTATGGGATGTACCAACAGTCATGGCCGCTCAGACGACTCACAACTCCAGTGGTCCATCTTCCTTTACAGGGACGATTGAGAAGGGCGGACGCTTCGAGCCCGAGAAAGGTGCATACGAGTCCTTTGTTTTGGATGTAGATGCAACAGACTGACAAGCGACCCAGGTCGCTATCATCTGTTTGTAGCTTACGGCGGCCGTGAGTTTCTCCGAGTAGTCGAATGACCAACCTTGCCAGTGGGAGCCTAATAACTGGAACAGCTTGGGCTGCTCGAGCATTCATCGCCTGGAAAGTCAAGGCACTGGAAGACATCATAGGTGACTGACCTCATATGTGATGTCTCTATCGTCCACTCACGCCACCATGTTTGACAGGATTGACCGTTGTCTCGGCGCGTTTCGGAGAGAACGGATGGGCGTTTGCAAAAGTCGATCCGTATCCCGGTGTCGATCGCGATCCCCTGTACGACTCTGAATACCTCAAGGATTTGTATTATAGGGCAGAACCCACCTACAGCGGCAAGTGCGTGCCCACCTTCCGTATATCTTACGGACGTTCATGTAGCCGCCAAAGGATCACCGTGCCCATGTTGTGGGACAAGAAGACCGAGAGTATCGTCAACAACGAAAGCGCAGACATCGTCCGCATATTCAATACCGCGTTCAACCAATTGCTCCCGGCAGACAAAGCCACAATCGACCTCTATCCAGAGCCACATCGTCAGGAGATCGACGAGGTCAACGAATGGACGTACGAGACCATCCACAGTACGTCAGCGCCTCTCAATGAGCGTATCATTTCCTGTCAGTTCCACGTCTGTTTTTGCAGCGGGAGTATACAAGGCCGGCTGGGCCAAGTCCCAGAATGAATACGAAGATGCTGTCATTACGCTCTTCGAATCTGTCGACCGCGTAGAAAAGATACTGTCAGCACACGAGTATCTCGTCGGCAACACGCTCACCGAGGCCGACATACGCCTATTCGTCACCATTGTTTGTCCCTTCCTGTTGGTGAGCACTGCTCAAGCTGATAGTCTGCTCACAGATCCGCTTCGATGCAGTATATCACGGGCTCTTCAAGTGCAATCTCCGGACAATACGCGGTGGGTACCCTGCCATCCATCTGTAAGTCTAGTGTACTGCCATCGTAGCCTACTCATCTCAATTGCGTACACTATGCACGTAGATGGCTGCGCAAGCTATACTGGAATAATCGAGCGTTCTCCGAGACCTTGAGATTTGATCATGTGAAGACGCTGTACTACTCCTTGCTAGACGTGAGTGCATCACTGGCAGGGTTGGGAAGGGTCCTGACTTGATATTGATATTTCAACATCGATGAATAGGTCAACCCCAGAGGAATCGTCCCCCTCGGTCCTTTTCCGGACATCTTGCCTCTTTGAGGGGGCCTGCGAGTTCACATTGAAAGACGCCCATGGTGAATCTCACTTTCCTCTCTTGGCTCCGTATTCTGTATCTCAGGTAGAGTACACTTTGTGACTTCGTCATAACCCACGACGGGCGGGAGATCCAGTGATGTGGTGGTCTAGAAAAGTCATGACACTCAGTTATACGCCACATCATCATCATGATACTCTGTGCAAGAAAGTTATACTGACCCCTGAGTCGAGCCACAATCCGCTCGACGCCAGCAAGCATCTCAGCTGGTAAGACATGATGCGGTCCATGAATAGGCGGATCGAGGTCGCGAGGATGTGGATTGCCCGCAGGCTCTATATCTTGCATTTGCGGTCACTTGAAACCTCTCGGGCTCAAGTGGAGTGAAGTGTCATCGGCCCTACCACCTCTTCGTTCCAGATGCTCTCCAGTGTCCAGCAACGCAGAAGTACTTACCAGTATGAATCCCGAGCAAGGTTGCACCTGTCTCGTCGTTGTCCACGGCCGAGATGATGTCTGAATGATTATCTAGTGAGTAGGCATTATCAAACAAAGCGACGAAATGACCTCAAAAGTCCTACCACCGCCGGGCTCCAGTCAAGCCTGCCCGAGATTTAACAACGATTTGCATTCGAGAGCAAAGCTAAAACTAATTGTAGGAGTAGTAATGGCAGATATGATGGTATGTACAATCACACCGATGTCACGACCAGTGTACGCGTATGCACATACGTAGACGTAGAAAACAAAGAGGAGACAGTGAGAGACAGTGAAAGAGAGAAGGTAAACCTAGCGAATAAGATTAAGTAAACTATCCCTCTACCTAATAGTGTGTATGATGCCTATCAAGCCTGAACCTGCAGAAAACACTTTCCCCTACATTCACCTGATGATTGATACTGTGAGATCCTATAATGACGGCCCATGAACAGGACAGACCCCCTATGCATCAGTTTTGCACATCCCCGAAGCACCAGGAACGCCAGCATGCACCAAAGAATCACGTAGCCTCCCTCAACGCCTTCCTCACAGGGTCCGAATCCGCCCTCGCGATCGCCACCCTCCCCGCGCCGGCCGACGCATGCGCACCGTTCTCATCCGAATACGCCCTCGGCTTCCCATTCGCACCATTCGCCTCGTGCGGCGGCGAGTCGCCCACCGCGTCCTCCACAGCGACGTCCTGCCCGCCTTCTGCGCCCGCCTGCGCCCCTTGCGCCTTCGCCGCCAGGTCCTCCTCGTCCGTATGCCACGACGTCCCGCGCGAGCTCGTCGGATGTCCGCCACTCGTGCTCGTCGCGGCCGTCGTCCCTTCGCTCTCGCTCGGGCTATGCCGGATGACCCCGCCGCCGTGTCCGCGTCCGTCGCCGTTTGCATATGACGGCATCCCGATCCCGGCTCTGAAGCTCCCGCTATCGTCACGCAAAATCTCGTGAGCCAGCCCGCTCGTCCTCTGCTCCTGCGTCTGGGACGACGAAGCCGGGGGTACCCACGGGAAGTACCCCGCAGGCTCCTCGACAGCCACACCTCCCGTTCCTTGTGCCATGGCCATCGACACCGGCACAGGCGGGAAGTAACCATCAGGCGGGCGTCCTTCTTGTTCCTGCACCTGCTGTTGTTGCTGGTGCGCCTGCTGGTGATGTGCCTGCTGTTGCTGCTGAGCCTGGGCATATGGATAGTACCCAGACCTAACAGGTGCGCCGACCGCAGGGTTGATGAGCGGATTTGCACCGGACCCCGGACGTCCCCAGAATGCCCCGGGGACATCGTGACTCCGGGCGAGAACGGCGTATAGGGCGCCATGACATGCTGCAAATGGTGCGCATGCATTGGCGGTCGGTCCGGCTCGACGGCGGCGGGTGAGGGCAGCCCGGGCGACGGCTGGGGGAGGAACGTGAACGAGGGCATGCTGGGCGTGATGGGAGGAAGACCGTGCGGTGTCATCATCGGCATGCCCATCATCGGGTGGTGCATCGGGCTCATCATGTGCGGGGGCAGGGCATACTGAGGGGACATTGTATGTGGCGCCGGTACGGGGAACGCGGTTACTGGAGGTGGAGGTGGCAGCGCGATCGGGCCTGGATGTGCGGGGTGGTGGTGCTGCTGTTGAGGCGTCGCATGCGAACGGGAGGATGAGGAGCCGGGGGAGGTCGCTTGTGTGGCTTGTTGGGATGAGAATAGTGGCTGTGGATGCGTCTGCGGCTGTGATGTCGACTGGGACGACGGGCTAGCCCGCGATTGCGTCGGTAATGAGTTCTCCGGGGGCGTCGTGTGTTGCGATTGTTGCATAGTCGCCGATGGTGGGGTGACACTGTTCCGCGCTAATGACGCACCCACTCCCGAGCCAAGCACAAATTCACCCTGTTGCTGCTGTTGCTGCTGAGCATACGCCTGCGCCTGCTGCTGAGCCTGGGCATACGCTTGCTCCTGCGCCTGCTGTTGAGCCTGGTACGCCTCCAACCCCATGCCCGAATGTCCCGCTGCGGAGTTCAACCTCTGGTACGTATGGAGGTCATAAACATCGTACGGTGTCGTCGGCCCCGACTGCAGGAACTCGAACGTATACGGGCTCTGTATCGCTGGCGGTATTGGGATGTGTGAGGGCGCCTGCCGCGCATACGTGTGCTGCTGCTGATGTTGAGTCTGAGCCGATGTCTGACTCAACGAGGGCGACGCGAGCGAGAGCTTCTGTGCGAGTTGCGCCGACAGACTGTTCTCGTCTTGCACCCCCGTCCTTGCGCTCGTTGACGCTCCTGTTGAAGCAGCAGCAGATTCGTCGTACTCGTATTCATATTCATACGATCCATACGAGTTGAGCCCACTCGACCTTCTTGATCCGATAAGAGATGGCACCTGGCCGCGCCCGTGATCGAGCTGCGACTGCAGCAGTTGCTGCGCAAGCAAGGAAGCGCGGGACAGCGACGGATGTTGCGACTGACCGTACAGATTGCTAAGGGAGGGATTCTGCGCCGAGAACGCGAACGAGGCAGGCGAGAGCGGTGTACTTGAACCAGCGGCCGTGGGGCCAACCAGGGGAGCAGACGAGCTTGCGGGAGGCGCGAACTTGTCGAAGTGGACCTTAAGCGGGCGGCCGTTGTACTCGTACCTGAAAGTAAACAAGAACAATGTGCATCAGTAAGCTGGATCCTCCGTTTCCCGATGTAGCTCAGAGATGAGGGGTAAATGAAAGAGAAGCAGTGTGAGAACAGAATAGTGCGTAGGTCAATTGATAGAAAATTTATCTCCGAACAACGAACAAGATGCGGGACAACGGACGGAGCAATGTGTCTAGTCCGGGCATGCGTAGCCACGCCCCCCTGCCACCTAGGACATGAACAGGCTTTGTGACAGGTCCACAGTCTTATGCGCGTGTAGAGAGAACCCATTTCTAGCTATTGGGACTCAAGATTTAGAACATCGCGATCTCGATAAACGCGTCTGCGTCCGTGTCCGTGTCCGTGTCGTTATCGGATCCGTGTACATGACCTCCTTACAGCATGATCATGGTGCAGGGAACGTGCTTTGCGAACAAATCACACACGTAAAGTGCCCCTCAGAAGCTACGAAAGACAGGAATGGGGTATAAAAAGGGTCTAGGTCATGGACTCACCCGTTGAACATCCTCACCGCACGCTCAGCGTCCGCTTCATTCGAAAAGCTTACTGTCCCAAACCCTCGTGAGCGCCCATCAGCACCCAGCGCGACATCTGCGCGCTGTACTGCGCCAGCTTGTCTGAACAAGTCTTTCAAGTCTTGCCACTGTATGTGGAACGGCAACTACGTGCATATACCCTGTCAGCGGGGCACCATGACCTTCGACCGTGCCAGGGGTGTACTCACGTTGCCCACGAATAGGTTTCGGCTCGTTTGCGTGCCTGTTCCAGGTCTCGAGCTGGGGTCTTCCTCACCCAATCCGACCCCTGCACCGAATGATGATAGACCTGGGAATCGCGGAACAGTAGGTGCAGGGGAAGCCAGTGCAGACCCTCCAGCGGGCGTCCCTGTCCCACTCAATGGTCCAGGCACAGGAGACAAGTTCCCTACCAGCGATGTCCCGAACACGCCGACACCTCCGAGGGCTCCTGTACCACCCAACGCACCCAATGCGACCCCGACGCCCCCAACACCTAACGGGGGCGCACCTACAGCGTATCCTTGTACACCTAGGGGGATGTCTTCGCCCATCCGGTCTGGGCGCACTTCAAGCGTTCGCGTCTGCCAGGTATAGCCATTGAACATATCTACGGCGCGACCAGCGTCCTCGGCCGTCGCAAGTAGCACGGTGCCGTATCCCCGAGAGCGGTTGTCGGGACCGAGGGAGACGTCGGCGCGGAGGACGGTGCCGGCTCGACGGAAGAGATCCTTAAGGTCTTGCCATCGGACTCGGTAAGGAAGCTGCGAGGATGCCGGTCAGTGTATACACGTCACCCGTTCGAGAAGGAGGGTCACGCATATATAGCACGAAAAGAAGCAAGAAGTCAATCAGACATGGTCGCGCGACTATATGCATACTCAACAGAGAGGCTACGGAACAGGTACTTTCGTAGTTTCTCTCTGTTGCGAACAGTCGCTAAAGCTATAGAATGAATGGGATCGCGAAGGGATGTCGGAAGGCCGCTACACGACAAATACCCACAGACGTCATATCATACACAGAACGGCACCAGACAACGCCACAATGGCAGCAATCCTCGTATGCAACATAGCACAGAAAGATGAGATTGACGCGCTTTCGTCGAGGAAGCTGTGCCGAGCGGCAGGTAGCGTGGCGGAACGAGGCATATGTTCGCGACGGGCGTAGAAAGACCTCGCCTTCCACGCCTCGCACAATACGGCAGGCGTTCGGCCGACAAAGGACGGGTGCAAAAAGTAGGAAGACGAGCGCAGGGAGAAGGGAAGCTCTGAAGAAGAGAGGATGGGACGTACGTTTCCTACATATAGTTGCGTGCGCGTGTCACGGGGAGGATTCGTAACTCGGGATGAGTTAGACGAAGCCATGGCCATCTGAATGACGGCCTCGATGTCGTCGTTTGTGGGACCAGTGCCCGCCTGGGGAGAACTTGAAGACGGTTTGCTGGACTGGGCAGAAGAAGCTGAAGGCTGGGAGTCGTCGGGAGTGGAAGACGAGGATGGTAGGGTAGCAGGAAGAGGACGGGTTTGTGTATGTGATGAGGGAGGTGGAGACTGGGCGGGGGTAGATGAGAACTGAGCGGAGGGTGGGCCAGATGAGTAGAGAGACTGGGGATGGCCGTAGGGAACAGAGGATGGACGGGGGGACGCATGCTACGTGCGGCGCATGTGGGACACGCAGGAAGAGATGAGGGACGAGGGGACGAGGAATGGAGGTGGTGGTGAGCAGGAGCGCGACGACGGGACGGGAAAGGGCGGGACGCACCGAATTGGCCAAAGGAGGGCCTGCCATTTCGAGATCGATAGTGCAGGGAGTAGGTGAGTATGTTACTTAACTGTAGCTATGAATCAGCCTGTCCAGCACAATCAGGTCCGGTGGGTGGGTCGTGCAGCTCCGCTGACGCTGTCGCCGGAGTTGTTCTCGTCGTCTAGGCTGGACAGGAGCTGGCGGGCGTGGCTCGAGAGGTGGGCGAGGGAGAGCGAACCGAGACAGAACGAAAGCAGACACTGACAGTGCGCGCGTCCAAATCTGGCTGAGGCTCTATGCTCTCCACACCCCGCCTTCCCTTTTCTCCCCACGTGGCCATGACGTCACCCCCCTCCCTCACCACCCTCAAATTGCTCCACTGCTCCCTCTTCCAGCTTCCTCATCCAGCCCCCGCCTCCAGCCGGTCTCGTAAATGCTACACTCATGGTCCACCCCCGTCGTCCCCGTGTGCGTCGCCACACTATGCATTGGGAACTCAGCGTGGACACCTTTCACCCATCATCAGTACATACCCTGGTTTCGCACCTGACGTCATATCGACCTCATCAAGCTCCACTGCGTAGCAACGTGCGAAAGCGACGTGGAATCATATATCCAACCATAAAGCTTCTAACATACAAGCTGCATATCATACAGTACTCATACATCACATATCAGGACGTGCGGACGGCGACGATATAAATGCAGGACTCGTCATGCCCTGCAGTCTCTACACCTCCTGTGATACGTCGCTCTTCCGTCCCTTCTGCGCCTTGCTCGGCAGAAGCTATATAACAAGCGAATGACGCATCAGTGATCCACGCCCAACTTGCAAGACGTTGTCAAGACGCACCTCTGGGTTGATGAACGGTACAACACCGCCCTGCGAGATGACGACGTGACCCAGCAGCTGTTTCAACCTAATGGAGACGGTCTGAGTATCGAAGACCTTTACAACAGAGTAAGCACCTACTCTTCATCATTCCGGATCGCTAGCTGCAGGTGGCGAGGAACGATACGCTGCTTCTTGTTGTCGCGAGCCGCGTTACCCGCCAACTCGAGGATCTCGGCTGCGAGGTACTCCAGTACAGCAGCAAGGTATACTGCGTCGTGTGGTCAGCAACCGACACCCACTCCTACGCGCAAGTTAAGACCGATTTCACTCACCAGGTGCGCCCGCACCCACACGTTGTGCGTAGTTCCCCTTCTTGAGGAGACGATGCACACGACCAACCGGGAACTGGAGACCTGCCTTGGCGGAACGGGATTGCCCCTTGCCAGTCGTCTCACCGGCGGCCTTGCCAGACTTAGACTTGCCACTGCCTTTGCCAGACATGTTGGATGTGAATTGAGTAATGGGGGTGGAAGTTTGAGGGAGAGGATAGTCTGGAATCGGAAGGGATTAAATCCTGTACAAGACAAAGGCAAACATCACAAAGCGAGAATGCAATGCTTACTTTGAGGGCGAGGGGTTGGAACGATGGAGGGGAGTTGAAAGGTTTCACCTTCGACCACGCACTCCATTTATACCTGCGCCGCAACCCTTGCCGCGTCGTCTCATAGCGCGCACGGGACTGCGACGCATTTGTTGAATGCATTCAACAACGCGTCTCGCGTACGACCATTACACACGTGATACGCGTCGCACCAAACACGCGCACACATCCGTGGCGCCCCTTTATAAGCGACATGCTACTTGCGCGGGCAGCTCACTCGAGCTTCAGTACGCCCACCACTACCATCCCGCCGCCTGCCGCGTTGTGACGCCCCCTCCACGTTCTCGACCACTTCGCAAACGACTGTGAAGTATTGACACTCTAGCGTACGCGCGAACCCGAACCCACCCTACTACACTTATCACAAATGGCCCCCAAGCCCGCGTCCACTGCCGGCAAGGCTCCCGCCTCGACTGCCTCCAAGGCACCTGCTAAGACCACCAGCGAGGGTGGCTCGAAGGCTGCGAAGAAGACTGCGAAGGCGGCATCTGGTGCCACCGGCGCAGACGGCGAGAAGAAGAAGCGCAGGAAGGGCCGCAAGGAGACTTACTCATCCTACATCTATAAGGGTGCGTCGCGTTATCTGGATGGCGCATGTGTTGCATAGTAGCAACCCGTGTAGAGCGACTGGTCTACCATTGTCAGGACTCAGGCTAACGAACTCGTTCTTCCAGTACTCAAACAAGTGCATCCGGACACCGGTATCTCCAACAAGGCGATGGCTATTCTTAACTCCTTCGTCAACGATATCTTCGAGCGCATTGCGACTGAGGCGTCGAGTAAGAGCTACCTCTTAATTCGTCTGAGCGCTTGTGCTTACTCGTTCGTTGCAGAGCTTGCATCATATTCCAAGAAGTCAACGATCTCGTCGCGCGAAATTCAGACGGCTGTCCGTCTAATCCTCCCTGGTGAGCTGGCGAAACACGCCATCTCAGAAGGAACCAAGTCGGTCACCAAGGTACGCCTATTACCCACTTGCTTCCCTCCACTCGGATCGCCATCTCACACGTTGTCTTCCTCCAGTTCTCCAGCGCAGGAGCTAAGTAGGCGCGTTGTCTTGTTCGCTGTGTGGTGGTGTGGCGTTCCAGGGCGCCCACCGATGGTCTCATAGCGTCGCGTGTCGGAGGGACGGACGTTGTTGTATCCTTCTCTGTTCACGGTCTGCGTCCTTCGCGTCGGTGCGAGTGTATGGTCTGACCATGTATTGTATGATCCCTAGTCTTATGTCGTCTCTCGTCTTTGTTGTTTCTCTCTATGGTACCCGGAATGGATTGCAATGTCCCATGCCATCTCTCCGTGCGGTACATCCGTCGACGCCGATTCCTGGTGCTCCGGCAGCTGGTGTTCGCCCTGCTGGCCTGGATGCTATGTTAAGTGGGGAACGTTGTCAAGTGCGCTTAGTTGCTGACTTCTATTTCCATGTTTCGATCTGCGTCGATACATCGCATCCTCAGCTAGAATATGGATGGCTCCTTCTCTGAATCGCTCGTTGACATTGACAGGCATGTTCTATCAGGGAATATGCAATATGCTGCGGTAGCCAGACCAAACAACACGGACGACCGGGACTCCGGGAGTGCACGGAAGCATCCTACATGATGTCGTTTTGCCTGGTGCAAGGCGCATACGCCGACGCGGTTACTTCCTCCTCGGACGACGACCTCCGAGTAATGTTGTTCACTAACATGCGGTCGTTCGACTCAGCTGTCCCTGCCCTTCGCGGAGGCCCACGTCCTCGAGTTCAGACGGCTGAGTTGGATGCGAGTTGTCTCCCTCAACATTCTCTTTTGGGATCAGCTCTAGTCGAGCTAGGCGTACCTGCACCTGAGTGCGCTGACGTCCTGAAGGAATCAATGACCCCATGCGGCTGCTTGCTTGGATCGGTGTGCGGGGTGTAGATGTAGAAGGGAGAGTCCGAGGCCTCGACGGGGTCGCTGGTGGCAAAGGCGGAGGGATTGCCAGGCCATCGGTTGGTTCCTTTAACAGCGAGGGAGGTGGAAATTTCGGAGCAGATGGTGTGGCAGGCCTTCCGGAGACTGTCACTCCAAGCTGGTCTGACTTGTCGCCTGCACAGGAGTTATTGAAAGTGAAGGCACCCGGTGTGCCACTGAGCCCTGTTCTCGATTGCCTTTTCGCCGCTCGACATGCTACCCTGCGGCTCAAGACGCTAGTCTTACCTCCGCTCCGGCTTTCAAGTTCAAGGTCGGAACTATCCGTCAGGATATAGTCTTGCCACATATCCAAGATACTCACAGTAACTCATCATCACTTTCGTACTCTTTTACTCAATCGATGGGTTTGGTGGCACGGGATGGCATCTAACGTCGCATCTTCAGTCCTCTGCCCCTGTCATCACACCTGTTCGGTACCGGAAACATGTTCAGCTCTTTTTTCGGTGAGATTACTATCGCATCGCTCAGTCTCCCACGACGGCTGACAAGTATTGTACTGACTTTGAATTTTGCAGTTGCTTACCTGTACGTCAACATGTTGTACACGTGGAAATATCACCGGTTTTTCATTTGATCCACTTGCGGTCGAACTTATAGCTCCAGGAGTACCAACTTAATCCATGAGGCGCTCACGGTCCGGAAGCGAGTCGTCTCGTATGCTTTCCAGATAAGGCATGTTGGCGCTTAAACACTTGAACTCAACCACCTTTGTCGCAATCGTCGCCTTTTCTCTAATTTCTTGTGTCTCATGCTTACAGCTAGACACATGGTCATTTCCCCTGCATCATCCAGTTTCTTCGCTACTGTGCGGGTATAATTCGCGCACTACATCAAGGTTCGTCTTCACTATCACCCGTCATCCACGGCTCATGTCTCCTCTTCAGGCTTTCCCTCCTAACCATCTCAAGTCCTTACGGGACTGTCACTGCTGGATTTTTAGTCCTAGCTTCTAGAAGGCTTGCAATACCGCGCCAAGATCGACATGATTCGCAAAGCTATCCGCACTGGAGAGGACGACTTTGTGAAATACTTCCTCGAGCTTCCCAGAGACGTTGACATTGCAGATCATCCCAAAGCAGAGCTCGAAGGAAACCCGTTCACGTCGTTGCAAAATGCTGAGGGCTTGGGTATGCTCGAAGTTGAGATACCTACGACTATGGTGAGTGAGTGGCTGAGCAGATACCGATATCTGTGACCTAGTGCGACCTAGTGCTCATCAACTCATTAGACCACCGCCGTCAACGACAAGAAACTTATTCCGGGGCTCACTATGGCGCTTGTCGAGAATGCTCTAGATCCGCTCACCGTGGACGATGTTGGTCAGAAGGTCGATGCCGCCCTCTTCCTGAATACACTTGCACCTAAAGCTGGTGACGGGCGTCCTCACTGGGCAAATCAACTTATCCCCATTGAGTTCAAGCGGGATCCTACCTTACAGGATCCCTTTGATGACAAGAAGGACGAGTCTGAGCCTGAGGCACTCGAACGCAAGAAAGTGCGGGGACAGATTATGCACTACTCCGAGCTCATACTCTCTGTGCAGCACCGCGTCCACCTTCTGATGCTCCTCGTCATGGGTCGCAAGTGCCGCTTGCTTCGCTGGGATAGGTCTGGGGTGATTGTCTCATCGGCGTTCGACTACTACGAGCGGTGGGAGTTCTTCTGCGACATCTTATGGCGCATCTCCGTTCTCGCGCAACATGACCCCACGAGACTTGGCGACGACCCTAGTGCTCATCGACTGTCACCGGAGGATGCGGAATGGGCCATCATGGACCAAGCCGGAGAGCCCCTTGCTGAGGACGTCGATCATCGTGTCCGCCCTCTCGAGTCAGAAGAACTTCCGTGTGAAGAGCCGTTCACGTTCAAGTATGTTCGTGCGATGTTCAAAGAATCGCTCCAGGAGGCGTGGCCACGCTATCGACTCGAGGTCCCGGACGGCGATGCGGTACGCAATTTCTATGTGTGTCGCCCCTACTTTCGAGCGAAGGGTGCAATTGGTCGGGGTACGCGGGGTTACGTCGCTCTCGAAATTGAGGGCGGTAAACACCGCTTCAGATGGCTTAAAGATGCCTGGCGTGTGGACTACGACGATATTTCGCTCGAGGGCGATATCCTCAAAGATCTTAACGACGCCGGTGTCCACTTCGTTCCCACTCTTGTCTGTCATGGAGATATCCATGACCAGAAGACGAAGACCCCGTTCTTCTGGGAGATGCTGAAGAACGCTGCTCGTCCAGGCTCCGCTCCCTCAGCTGGTGCATCGACCTCTTCTGACTCTCGAGCCCCTGGGCCCACCTCGTCGGGGAGCAAACGCAAGCGAGCAGACAAGGACATCGACGTGACCACCCTCACCGATCGGGAGGAGACCTGCCCGTCGCGTCGTCATGCTCATTACCGCGTAGTTGTGGCAGAAGTATGTATGCCGTTAAGCGTGTTTACCAACGGTCGTCAGCTTGTCTCAATCATCGTCAACTGCATTACTGGTGAGTAACGCTGATTGTCCAACCTAACTCTACACCCTAACTTCATATATTGAATACGTTGTATATAGCTCATTACATGGCGTCGCAAGTGAACATTCTCCACCGGGATGTCAGCGGTGGAAACATCTTGGTATACCCGACCGTAGAGACGAGAGTCGATGCCTCCGGGGTACAGACAAAGGTGCTAACGTGGATTGGCATACTCACGGATTGGGAACTTTCCAAGAGGCTAAATGCACCCCTCATTGCACGACAACCAGTCCGAACAGTCAGTGATCCAACTATCCCATCCTCAGACAGCACACTGACTTTCTTCTCCTCACTCTAGGGAACATGGCAATATATGTCAGTCGCCATACTGACGGATCTCTTCAAAGTTGTCGAGATCACGGATGACCTCGAGTCTTTCCTCTATGTTCTCCTATACTACGCCATCCGTTACCTCCGATCTAACTGCGAAACTGTGGGAGATTGGATAGAGGCATTCTTCGATTCCTACAGCCTTACGAGAGACGGCTCGTACTCTTGCGGAGAGAAGAAAGCTCAGACGTTGAAGGATTTTGGAGAACTCAGGACCGGAAGCAACAAGCTCACCTTTGGGGGACCCATGGATGAGCTCTTCGACGCACTCTTCCAGTCATTCAAGGCCTACTATGCGGTCAAGTTGTACGATTCCATGTCACAGATGCTACCTGCAGCCCCTTCCCAAGGCCCCTCGAACGTCCCCGTAGCCTCGCAACCACCTTCGCTAGACTTCACCCCTATCACATTGCCCTTCCAACTCAAGAAGAAGACGAAGGTGACTACGCGGAACAACCAGCTCTACTACGTCCCATCTGAGCTTGATCGGGAGCAAGCCGAGAACGTGACGGATCACGAGGGAATGCTCGCGCTCCTCGTGGATCTGACAAACCAAACCGGATGGCCGTTGGACGACAAGGTCGGAGACCGCGTTTCAAAGGATTGGACGTCTAAGCTTCCTGTGGGCCCTTCCATCGCATCGGCAGCTGTGGTGAAGAAACGGATGCGCGTCGCCTCCCAGACGCCATCAGCCGAAGTCATCGTTGAGAGCAGCATGGAGTCTCCTACTACCCGATCGTCACGGAACAGGGTGGTGGTAGGAAGAGGAGCTGAAGGATGCTAGAGTCAAGTCGTTGCACAGTGTACTGTAATTCTCTGTATAGAAGCGCTCCATCGAGTCAGATTCAGAGGCGCCCAAGTTGTGCCGCATGCGGCGCCAAGCTCAAGTTCGATACTCTTTTAGCCTCGCTGTACTTCTCATGATCAACAACGTTTCTATCAGATGTAAGTCTCAGCTCGGACTCGCAGTGCATCCGACACGAACTTTAGGTTTGGTCAGTCACAGCGAGGAGGTTCGTTTATATGTGGTAGAATCGTGATACTACATAATTGCTTGGTCTACTGACCGGTGAGTGAGATTTGTCTTTGTTCACCACGTCTCAATTGCGCTGGTAATGTGTAACAGAAGATCAAGAAGAGTCTCCCATCTTCGTTTTTTGCCCGAGGAATCCGTCGGCCGACGAGAAACTGCTTGACCCTTGTTTCCATGAGAACACCCCGTTCACGACGAATGCGCGTACGCGAGGATAGAGGGCGAGAAAACGTCAAAATGCGCTGACGACTACCAGCTATGAGCACGTAGCCTAGTAACAGTACTTATCGTTCCGGGACCTCAAGCAGGAGTGGATCATGAAGCGAGTCACTCTGGATATCTTCACACCCAGAATCAAACTCCTGGTTCTTGCGCACTAGGTTGGGTCTAATCCTAGTCCCAGGCCGGACGGATTCCTCCAAGTACGTTCTCATGAAGAAGCAGTGGAAGCCACAGAGTGAATACTGACCTCGCCGGTTTGGTGCAGCTTACTAAACTCCTAGGGCACTTGAGCGGCCAGGCTACAACCTATCGGGGCGAGTCTAGTTACTGTCCGCTCCCAGCGTGACCAGTATATATACCCCTTCATTGCCCAGGTACACTTCGAGGCACCCCCTTGAGACGTCACGTCCCATCCTAGTTGTCGTCCTATACGTTAGAAATGCTCACAATACTCGCTCAGGGCCTCGCTATATGCACTTTATCCTGGATTTTATGGAAGTACTTTCGGCAGATACTCATCGGCTCGCCGCTGGATAATATCCCCGGCCCGCCGCGAGCTGGATCCTTCCTATACGGTACGCCAACTGCCCTCCCTCTTCCTCCTGACCCTGATCCTCGGCGAGTGCGCTTGGGTGCTGTCGAACACAACCCGCAGGCAACCTCAGGCAGATCCTGAACGAGGACGGTTGGGACTTTATTCAAGACCTGACCGACTCGTACCCAGGGGTTGTGAGACTCAGCGGTCCGCTCGGTGTACGTCACGCATCCTATACCCTGTCCACGTATTCTGACATGTCAGGACTCTAGCGTCGGATGTTGTACGTCTTCGATCCCACCGCGCTGCATACCATTGTAGTCAAGGACCAGTATGTCTTCGAACAAGCTGCATTCGTCATCAAGTGCGTAGTGATCACTTGTCCAGGAAGCATATTGCTTGACTACCATGCTTTTCTACGCATATATGCAGATTTAATTGGCTACGTTTCGGCCCTGGGCTGCCCGCGACACTTGGTAAATGCACTGGTCCCAAACAAGCATTCACAGCAGCTTAATGCCGCTACTTACTCATTCGCAGGTGACCCACACCGCCGGCAACGCAAGATGCTCAACCCTGTGTTTTCAATCAGCCACATGAGGCGCATGATCCCCATCTTCAACGATGTTGGACATAAGGCACGTCCAGATTCATTCATCGACCACTCGCTTCGCGGAGCTGAACGGCTCCGCTCATGACCTCGCCCTCTCCCACAGCTGCAGGAAGCTATCTACAACCGCGTGAGTGCGCAAGAGAGCTCCATCGAGCTCGATATGCTCGCATGGATGACGCGCACCGCACTTGAGCTTATCGGACAAGCTGGGCTCGGACACTCGTTTGACCCGCTTGTAGCGGACTCGATGGACGCGTTCAGTCGCGCCGTCAAGTCGTTTGGGTACGTCTTCCTCCCTTCTAGCTTCAAAGCTTCATTTTCTGGTATTCAAACCTGACCGTGTAGCCCTGCACTCGTCACGATGGACCACCTCCGACGGCTGCTCCCGTATATACCGGACGTCGGGACTCCCGCCATGCGCGCGAAGCTCGTAGAGATGATCCCGCACGAGGGCGTGCGCAACATGAAAACATTCATCGACGCGTTGCGTAGGCAGAGCTTGGCAGTATACCGGCAGAAGCAGCGCGCACTCGAGCATGGCGACGAGGCGGTGTTGAAGCAGGTCGGGGAGGTCAAGGATGTCATGAGCATTCTGAGTGAGCGTACCTGGCCGTTGCGCACTAAGGTTGGCAGTGTCGCTGACACGGAGCGGAATGTGCGCAGTGCGCGCAAATATGGCGGCGGCTGAGGAGGACCGGTTGCCGGAAGAGGAGATCATCGCGCAGATATCGTGAGTCGCCCTTGAAACCATCTCTCGATGGTCTGACACAAACTCTTGCATCATAGCACCTTTATATTTGCTGCCATGGACACCACGTCCAACGCGCTCTCTACGACCCTGCTCCTGCTTGCAGACCACCCCGAGGTGCAACAGAAGCTGCGCAACGAGATACTGGAGGCATCTGGACCCGAGGGACAAGCAAAGTTTGACCACGACACTCTCGTCTCCCTCCCGTACCTAGACGCGGTATGCAGGGAGACCTTGAGATTGTATGTGATCATATCCTTTCGAACTCATGGTTGTACTGAAATTAGCATGCCGTCCTCAGGTACGCCCCTGTAACCCAAGTATTCCGAGAGTAAGCCGTAGCCCCTTCTCATGCCCGTAAAAAGACCTAAGACACTCACGCAAATTTGTATCATAGGGCACGCAAGGACACCGTCGTCCCGCTCTCTCAACCAATCAGAGGCGTGGATGGATCGATGATCCATGAGCTGTTGATCCCAAAGGACACCACTATCGGCGTCGGGATTCTGTCCGCAAACCGCAACAAGGCAATTTGGGGAGATGACGCCATGGAGTGGAAGCCTGAGCGGTGGCTCGCTCCCCTCCCAGAGAGCGTCACGCAGGCGAAGGTTCCTGGGGTGTACTCCAATCTGTAAGTCATAATATCTGAGGGATGCTCTGTAGAAGATGGCAACTCAATCCCCTTTACTAAGCATGACGTTCCTGGGCGGAGGACGTTCCTGCATGTGAGTCTAGCTTTGAAGAGCGTTTATGCGAGGCTGAATTTCCCTTCTCGTCATAGTGGCTTCAAGTTCTCGCAACTCGAGATGAGTGAGTGCTGATCCCTGCCTCGAGGCTGGATGGTCATTTGAGAGTTATAATTCCAGAGGTCGTGCTCTGCCTACTGCTGGCAAAGTTCACGTTCGAGCCGTCTGGGAAGAAGATCACCTGGAACCTGTCCAATGTGCGCTTCCCCACCGTAGGTGACAGCCCGACGCCGTCGATGCCGCTGAAAGTCGGATTGTACCCTCGTCCTGACTTGAAGTAGTGAGATCACGTAAGAACGTAAAGTTACCAGGAACGATGTCTGTTCATTCCATGTCTCCTCACACTCACAATGTACGGAGGACCACGTGAAGCATGTAGTGTCTGAAGTAGGGTTTCGTAGAAAAGTACATTGCGCAATCATATCCAGATCGATCCTGTACGCTATGCACGACACGACTCTATTCATTTCTTGCGCCCCACAACGCTGCGCCCGCTCCGCGAAGGCTTTGTTGGGGTCTGGAGACTACCACTACCGCGATGACCCCTTGTATTGATTGCGACTTGCTCTCCATGCGCCTCCGTTTGTTTCTACTGGTGTTCGTCGTCGAGATGATAGTCGGTCCCAGGGCCTTCGTCGGCTTCCAGTCCTCCGGAACGCGGTCAGCAGGCGCTTTGTCCCTTTGTAGCCATCCCGGTTTCACCAGTGCACGTGAGATGACATTGAGCATGCGCTTATGGCTTCTCACGTTCGCCGCCAGAGCACGGTCGTTGGCGGTGGGGACGTACTCGACATCGATGGCCTCAGCCATGTCCTCCTCGTCGAGTCCCAGGTCAGGAACCCGATCATCGATATAGACGGGAGGCAGAAGAGAAGGAGCTAGTGCATCGGACGAGGTGGCAGACGGAGAGGGCGGGGGGATATGGGGCCTCTGTTCATACAACGTGACAGCATAGTGGGCCTTGAACGACTGCAGGAGCGTGGTGAACAGATAGTCCAAGGGCGAGCCGAAGACGATAGAGTTCACTCCTGGGGCAGAGAGTTGTGCGGTATTCACCACAGTCTTCTCCTTCTTGGCTCCACAAGTGTACGAGCCGTCGGTGACCGTGAAACAGTCGAAGAACTCCTCAATCCAGTCGGCGACGTGCTTGCAGTTCGAGTTGAGGTAACGAATGGCATAGTAGAGAAGGACGTAGAGGAATGATTCGAGGTCGTCAGGGATCTCGACAACTTTGAATGGGTTCAGCAGGATCGCCACCGACATGTATTGCCAAGTACCCTAGTAGATCAAATGGTAGCATCAGTTGAAGAGCATCTACAAGGGATAACAAGAATGACCTACCGTCCGTTCGGGTTGTCGTGCGAGAAGCATGTCCAGTCTCTTGGACAATTCCCAATCTGTAAGTCTCCCAGCCCATTGCAGCACCCTCGTCTCCTTCCCGGTAGCTTTGTCAATAATCGTTTTGACCGTCGGGTAGATCAATATGTTCCCACCACTGACGTCGCGGTGCAGAATGCCTTCGTTGGACGCCATGTAGTGTGCTGTAACATGAAATAGAACGTGTCAACAAACACATCGTCAATGGTAGAGAAATGCGACCACTCACCAGTGATACAGTCGACGATAATCAATACAAGTTGCTGACCATTGGTGAACATACTCAGCGGCATGCAGACCTCTTCCACAACTAGACGATAATGGGCATGCCTACGGAAAGGACTGTCTGGTAAAAGTGATGTCTCCTCACCGAAGGCCTGTGACAACGGGTGAGGAACGACAGGTCCCTCCGCCGCCACATCGTCCACCCGTTTGCGCTTGCTCCCAGCCACGCCGGGTTCAGGTTCGGCCAGGGTACGTGAAGACGATTCCGTAGAGGCAAGGGGTTGTGGTTTCGAGCCAGAGCGAGCGTTCTTGACCTCCTCCCAGAGATCCGGAGATTTCGTCTTCTGACTGTGAATATCACCGTGGCAGACGAGGGATGGGATGTTCTTGACGCCTGCACAATTAAGCTGCTGTAGGATCGTGCCCTCGAGCGAGACGCCATCGTAGTCCACCCGCCACGCATCTTTGAGCCATCGGAAGCGGTGCTTGTGATTCTCAATTTCGAGGGCGACGTAACCGCGGGTACCCCGACCGATCATGCCCTTCGCTCGGAAGTAGGGGCGACACACGTAGTACGTGCGTGTCATCTCACCATCTGGAACCTCAAGACGATATCGTGGCCACGCATCTTTGAGAGATTCGCGGAATAGAGCACGGACGTACTTGAAGGTGAACGGCTCGCCAGCTTTCAATTCGTCTGGCTTCAGCGTGCGCTCCTGGTGACCGACGTCGTCTTCGTGAGGCTCCCCTGCCTCGGTCATCGTGTTCCATTCCGGAGTTCCAGGAGAGAGCCGTGTAGCACTGGGGTCGTGGCCAAGCCTTGCGGGATCAAAACGGGCGAGAACAGAGATGCGCCACAGAATGTCACAGAAGAACTCCCAGTTCTCGTAATAGTCGAACGATCTTGAGATGACGACACCAGATCTGTCCCAGCGAAGCATACGGCACTTGCGCCCCATGATAAGCAACATGAGAAGATGAACACGGTGTTGCACGGAGTAGATGAGCTCAGAACAGTGTGTGATCTGTTGTCTGACTTTCTTGTGCTCCAGAGTATTGGCATCGATCTTGCAATCCTCTTTCCTGTCGTCGAACGGATCGCCACAAACAGAGCCTCCCATAAACTCTACGGGGACAAGTACATCTGCCCAGTGGGGGCGGTGATCAGTGGCTTCAATCTCAAGACCATCAGGGAAGAGGGCTGCATCAATCTTCTGACCGGCATCGTCGATGGCGAGTGGATCTGGCGCATTCTCGACAACTCTGAATTTGAGGCCGGGGATAAGCCCTTTCTTGTCGATTGTTGTGGTCTATAACATATAGAAACGATACCCTCGCCATGAACTAGAAGCTTTGGCCAACTCACCATCATTTGGGCCCCAAGCATGCCGGAGTTCTGGGCGCCTTCAAGCTCAAAAAATGGGTTGTCAACGAGCTCCGGCTTTGGACATTGAGACAGATCGACCTCGTGGGGGAGCTGGAGGAAGAACTTGACAAACTGGTGTTCGTCAGTGCGGACGGCTTTGTGAACCATATCTTCTGTAATCTTTGCGCGGTTATCGTCTGGGCTGTTCCAAGCGCCACTACCAAGCGCTTCTACAATAGCAGCTCAATATAGACAAACTAGGCGGAGGTACCTGAGGAGGAGCAGACATTGTGGATGCTGGTGACGACGAACCTCTAAGTTGGTGCAGTGCGTGAAATTTATAGTACGTGGGAGTGGGGCATGGGCCGCGTGTGCCGTGCAGTATAGTTGTGAGTGGTTTGAGATAAAAAGCACGATTAGAGAGGAAACCAACTCAAGGGACAATGAGTGGATGTTTGCCACGATGGTGGTCATGGTTCAGCTCAAACTCAAGTTAAGCGCCTGGATGCCTTATCGGGAGAGCTCGCTTAGTTGAACAAGCGCTCAATGCGGGGACCCCCATGGCCAGTTCATTTACCTCGCATATCTGAAGCTCAAGTCTATGTAATGGAGCGTAATTGTATATAATTAGAGGAGCAGCCCATTTACTTAACTAGCTACGGTGGTTGAAATGATCTAGCCACCGTGTCTGGGCAAGCGAGCCGCTTCCCGTTGTCTCCCGATTTCGAATAAGGCATCAAGGCGCTTCAAGTTTCAACTTGAACCTCGACCACCATCCTTTACATCCACTCCCTATAACCCCGAACCTGTCATTCTCTCGGCTTCTTGTTTTTTGGCTCACCGCCCACAACAAACTTGTGCCCTACACGCGGCCCGCCAGTAGCATGCCCCACATCCTCTAGTAACTATTTCGTACTCAGGTTCGTCTTCACCGGGTCATCCATCATGTCTGCTTTTTCTGAGGTCTCATCTTCTTATAGTTCAACTCATAGAGTGGCATTTGCGTAGGCTCTTGGCAGGAGACTTCATAAAGGACTCGAAGCGGCCTCTTATAAAGTACCGTGCCAAACTCACAGAATACATAATGGCTCACAAACCTCTTCTTATCGACGAGGACGAATACGTGAAGTGTTTTCTCGAGCTTCCCAAGCACTTTGATCCATCTCGCTGTCCTAAACCGATAATCAACGCCAATCCATTCAAAGGGTTGGAAAACGCTCAGAACTGTGGCATGCTTGAAGCTCAGATCTCCGCGACTATGGTGAGCGAGCGGTGGTTTCTCTACCTCACAAGTCACAGCATATTCAAGTTCATTGATACTCGTTGTGAGTGTACTAGACTGCCGCCATCAATCGCGGAGGGCTTGTCCCCGGGCTGGTGATGGCCCTTGCCGAGAATGCACCACTGGTTTCAACTCAAACCGTCGACGATGTCGAACAGAGGATCGATGCTGCACTCTTCCCACAGACAATCGCCCCCAATGACAATCGCCCTCACTGGGCCGACCAACTTGTACCCATAGAGTTCATGCAGGACCCTATTCGACACGATCTTTTCAATGACAAAGAGGACGACATCGACTCTGATGCACTTGATCGCAAGAGATTCTGGAGTCAGATCGTCCACTACAGCGAGCTGATTTACTCGGCCCAGCACCGCGTTCATCTGCTCATGATCCTCATCATGGGGCGCAAGTGTCGTCTACTTCGCTGGGACAGGTCTGGCGTCATCGTCTCAAGGGCGTTCGACTACTACGAAAAGTGGGCATTCCTCTGCGATGTGTTGTGGCGCATCTCCGTTCTCGCGCACGTTGATCCAGCCAGCCTGCTCGGGGAGGATCCCAGTGCCAAGCGTCTTTCCTCTACCGATCCTGCTTGGGCACTGATGGATGAAGCTGCAGAACCGAATGCCGACGACGTTGACCACTGCGAGCGTATCCTCATCCACGAGGAACTCTCATCTAAGGCCCCGGTGCCATGGACCTTCAAATACGTCCGCGCGATGTTCAGAGAGTCCCTCCAGGAAGTGTGGCCGCGTTATCAACTCGAGGTACCTGATGGCACCAAGGTACGCAGATACTACGTGTGTCGACCCCACTTCCGAGCGCAGGGCATGACCGGCCGGGGGGTACTCGTGGCTACGTCGCCCTCGAGGTTGACGAAGACGGCGTCCAGCGCTTCAGGTGGTTGAAAGATGCATGGCGCGTGGACTACGAAGGCGTTTCGCTCGAGGGCGCGATCCTGAAGCGGCTCAACGAAGCCGGCGTCGAGTTTGTTCCCACCCTTGTTTGTCACGGTGTTATCCAATCTCAGAGGACAAAGACTCCAGACTTCTGGGAAATGCTGAAGAACAGCCCGCGTTCCGACGCCGGGACCTCGACCTCTCGCACCCTGGTCCAGCCCGACTCCGGTTCAACGGGAAGCAAGCGCAAGCATGCGGAGAGCGATACGAACGATGAGATCCCTCTTCCCCTACCCCAGATACTTGATGAAGAGTCCGCTTTTCGACTGTTGGACGACTGCCCATTGCGTCGCCATGTTCATTATCGCATGGTTGTTGCCGAAGTGTGTATGCCTTTGAGCATGTTCGCCACCGGGCATCAACTCGTGTCGATCATCATCGACTGCGTGACTGGTAAGCGTCTGACAGTGCCTTCTCTTCCCATCATGTTCGTGTAATCTCATGACCTGTTTGTGCAGCTCATTACATGGCCTCGCAAGAGGGCGTGCTCCATCGAGATGTCGGCGGCGGGAACATTCTGATCTACCCAGTCGTGGAAACGACGTTCGACGAAGATTCTGGTGAAGAGATCAGAGAGCTGCGGTGGGCTGGCATACTCACGGACTGGGAACTATCCAAGAATACTATGGACGGGCCAACCATCGCACGACAACCCGAACGAACGGTAAGTCTCCTCTCTAGGCTCGCCTCGCTAAACTTCTCTCTGCTCTCAACTGATTCTTTCCTGACGTCTTAGGGGACATGGCAGTATCTGTCAGTGGCGATACTGCTCAACCGCTTCAAGGTTGCAGAGATACCAGACGACCTCGAGTCCTTCCTCTACGTCCTCCTCTACTATGCTATCCGCTACCTCCGCTCCAACTGCAAGGATACAGACGTCGGCCACTGGATCGAGGACTTCTTCGATTCCTACGGCGTTGACGGCGGCTCGTACATATGCGGCAGGACGAAGTGCCACACCGTGCAGGCTGCCGCACAGCTCACTCTCGACAACGGCGAGATCTTGTCGTTCGGGAGGCACATGGACGGTTTGTTTCGCTCGCTCCTCCGGTCGTTCAAAGCTTATTACGCGGTCACGCTGTACGACGAGTCAAAGCCACTACCGTCACATAGTGGCGCGACCTGCTCACTGGCAGACTCTTCGCCATCGCCACCGTCCCAAAGCCCAACGGAGCTCGCACGGCGGTACCGGCGTAGGCTGCGCGTGAAGCTCGAGAAGCCCATGGCACGCGCCGAAGAGCCGGCCGCGTACGTTCCGTCTGCGAACGAGCGAGCGATGGCGGGGAATGTGAGGGATCATCAGGGCTTGCTCGCAGTTCTGTCGGGTGCGATGGTTAGTTCTGGATGGCCGCTAGATGACAAGGTTGGGGATCGCGTACTGGGGGATTGGATCTCGAAAACGCCTGTCGGTGGACCATCCGTCGTGTCGGCGACCCCACCATAGCTAGCTGTCGTGAAGAGGCGCAAGCACCATCGCTGAAGTACATACACCGCAACACGCTGAGGTTGTGGCAACTTGAAATAACATGCAGTAGTACGTGGCCCCCCATCGTGTCCTCACGTAGTACCGACAGCAGCACCGGAATGCCAGAGGAGCTGAGCTATGTGTTGTCGGATATGAGAGCGATATTCATTGCCCTGTTTCGAACCGATTAACATTCCGTTCTCGTCATAGTGGCTTTTGGCGACTTCTCGCAGCACGAGACGAGTGAGTGCTGACTCTTGCCTCGAGGCTTGACCGCAGTGGTCATTTGACACTCGTCATTTCAGAGGTCGTGCTACCATGGGTGAGAGCCCGATGCCGTCGATGCCGTTAAAAGTCGGACTGTACCCTCGTCCTGACTGGAAGCAGTGAAGTCACGTCAGCCGAACTGCGAAAACTCTCAGCACCTGTACAGCGGCATGTCAATGGCACGAATACTATACCACTGATTCGGACGACCGCGTGAGTTGTACGCCGGAAATTCTTAGGGAGCAGTCTGAGTCTGAGTCACGGTCGAGTTTGTACCTTAGTCACCTACATAGTAATAAGTACTTACTTGCCAAATCCGCATGATCACTCTCATGACGTCAACTCCGCGCCTGCTGTACTGTGTTGTTATAAAGACTGAGCTGGGCCGCGGAGTAATATGTCCGTGCCCGTTCTCACTCACACTGTGCGCAGGACAAGCTTCAAGTTCAGAGCATCGAACGCCACCCGGTCCGCATACACAACAATGTCGCGCCCAGAGAAGAAACAGCGCACGGAGGACTACATCCTCTACTACGTACGTCCCTCCCTCACCCCCTCGCACACGCACACGCACCCACTGACCCGTACGCGTTCCCCGTCCCCGTGCCAGTGGCCAGAAATCCCCGGGCGCGGCGAATACGTCCGCCTCGCGCTCGAGTACGGCGGCGTCCCCTACACCGAGCAGACCAACCCCCAAACGCTCCTGCCCACCCTCACCTCGGCCGCCCACATCGGCGCCCCCCCGCACTTTGCCCCGCCCGCCCTCCAGCTCCCCTCCGGCCGCGTCCTCTCCCAGACCCCCGCCATCCTCCACCACATCGCCCCCCGCTGCGGGCTCGCCGGCCCCCGAGGCAACACGCTCGACGTGCTCACCCCTGCGGGCCGCGCTGCCCTCGCCGCCGAGGTCGAGGTCGAGGTCGGAGCAGACGGGGGAGACGGGGCAGATGGGGCAGAGGACGGCTGGGTGGAGCGGCTGGCGCGGGCGGAGGAGGAGCGGAGCGTGGTGAACCAGCTGACGCTGACGGCGCTCGACTGGAGCGACGAGGCGCACGACGTGCACCACCCCGTCGCGTCCGAGCTGTACTACGAGGACCAGAAGGCCGAGGCGGCGCGCCGCGCGGAGAACTTCCGGAGGGCGCGCGTGCCCAAGTTCCTCGCGTATTTTGAGAACGTCTTGACGTCGAACCCCGATACCCAGCCGGGCGAAACGGGCAAGAAGGGGGAGAAGGGCGGGAAGGGAGAGACGGGAGCGGGAGCGGGAGGGAGGACGTACCTGCATGGGAAGCAGACGACGATGGCGGACGTGGTGCTGTTCCACGTCCTGGACGGGCTGTTGTTCGCGTTCCCGCGGCGCCTGGCGCAGCTGCGCGAGGGCGGCAAGTACAAGCACGTGTTCGCGCTGCACGAGAGGGTAAAGGGCGAGAAGGGCATCAAGGAGTATGTCGCGAGTGGCAGGAGGCAGCCGTTCTCCCTCGGTCTCTTTAGGCATTATGAGGAGCTCGACGGGGAGGACGAGGAGCAGTGAATCTGATCGTAGGTCCTAGTCGCGAAGATCGAAAAGCTTTGTTTGCGAGCTCCTGTTGTACTTCTAAATATCATGAGGGTCACTATCAGCTAAGCGCACATAGCCACACATCTGTATGCATGTAACCATCACGAAACACGACGCCATGTGTTTGACTGCAGCCAATGAAACGGTCCACGTCGCATAGCCGAGCGCAGGGGAATAAGTAATAACATGCACACTTTACATATACATACAGACCCCGCCCAATCCCCGTCCCGTCCCATCCCACCCCGTACCCGACCAACCTCTCCTCCACGCCCCCACTCAAGCAAGAACCGTAAGATAAGTAGCGTGCCCAACCTCGGGGCCCAAGGCTCTTTTCCACCTCCCGTCCCCGTCCCTGTGCCTCCACCCCTTCTACCTCTTCCTCCGATAAATCTCGGCGATCACTACTCAGTCTTCCCGTCCATAACCCGCCCCACGACCTCGCCCACCCACCGCTCGAACCGGTCCTGGGCCATCACGCCGTTCTCGTCAAAGAACGCGGTGTACGGCCGCTCCTCTGACGCGCGCCCGCGGCCGAGCAGCGTCTTCCCGCCCGCGGCGGAGCGCACGAAGGAGAGGCCGAGCGAGTAGCCGGGTGGTGATTGCGGCGAGGAGGGGGTCGTGCGCGAGTTGATGGTTATCCGCTCGGTTACGATCTGCATCAAGGCAGGGTTTCCGTTAGAGACGAGGACGGACGGGCAAGCCCGCAGGGTGCGGAGAGGAGAGAGGGTTACTTACGCGCTTGTCGAACGTCTTCCGCTTCCCGACGAACACGATGTCACCCTCGATAAAGTACGCGTACAGTGTCTGTGCGATCGTCAAGAACACGTATCTGCGGGCACTCGTGTCAATGATAAGTCCGACCGTAGCTCTTGAGGGCGACTTACAGAATCACGCCTGCCCATACGCCAGGTTTGCTCTGCTCAAAGGGTACGCGCCAGCCGTAAAGGCCTGTTGCGCCAGCGACGAGGACGGAGAGCCAGCCCAAGGCAAGCCGGATGTCTGTATGCGTGTGGATTTGCTTGAATAGATCGGGTCGTGAGAGGAACTGTGCAAATGGAGCGAACGGGAAAGCGTCAGTGTCCGTGTCAAATGACTAGCGCCAACATGGGCGAGGCCGTGTGGGCTTCAGAATAGCCGGTGGAGAGAAGATGACAACGAGAATGCGACTGGTGCAGGTCGTGTGCCGCGTTCAAGGACGGTGGAGAAGCGTCATCATAGACGACTTCATGTATGCATATGTGGGGCCACGACAGTGTATGACGAGCTGGAGATAAGAGTGGATGGGCAGTCGCAGCACAGCAGCGCTCGCGATAGAAGGCACACGACAAAGTCTCCGATGTGTAAGGCTTGTCGTACGAGCTATGCACGACCGGGGAAGCATCTGATGGATGGGGACGTGACGTAGGAGGCGGCGAGGAGTGCGGAGTCCACCGTGGCTGGGCAGAGCAACAGGGAACAGGCCACCCCGTCCATCCACGACCTCGGACGTCGCGTACATGCACGCGCATACAGAAGGAGGAGGGAAGAAGAAAGACGCACTCGTTTGAGAGCGTCGTCGCACGCGTGCTTCATATCAGATGCACTCGCGTTGTTGACCTTGACCTGCTCGCGCACTTCACCAGCCACAGGGACCAGGAGCGCGTCGATGACCACAGTCGGGGTTGCTGGCGCGTCGTCTTTCGGAGGCAGAGGTGGGGCGGCATCGCCGTTCTGCGGCGCGGGTGCGGGCGAGGGTGAGGCTGCTGCCTTGCGCGTGCGCGGGGCCATCCTGTTCTCAGTCTTTCACAGTGTGGTTTTTCGGTGGTGATTGGCGACCTTGGGCCGTCCGCGATTCAAACTCGGGTTCTGGGTGATGGAGGAGATGTACGTGTGCTGCGGTGCGAGTGCGGTGGGGTGAAATGAACGATGTTACGGCAGAACAGGGGGGCGTTGGGGGAGGAAAGGGAGGAGAGGGGGAGAGCAAGGACACGACGACGGTACACACACCGATCTGGAAAGACGCGCTCCTCCAGGCAGACAACGTGGCCAGGCGCTTGGCTTGGCATCTGCCTTGGTTCAACTCGTGTTTGGTTTGGTTTGGGTTGCAAGAAGCGAACTGGTTCGGCAGGGAAGCAGGGAAGAGGTGTCATTAGTGCTGACGAGCGCGCAACCGCCCGCTGTGAAATATTGGGCGGATCGTTCCACCTCGCGAGAGCGCTGCGAGTACTTATATACTTCTCCCCGCGTTGTCACGTCGGTCTACACCCGCCCAGTTCACGACTGTCACGACATGGCTGCGAAGAGGGGAGGAAGCAAGTCCCCACAGACGGCGGATGCGCCCACAGACGGCCTCCTCAAGTGGATGAAGCGCCTCGTCTTCTTCGCCTTCTTCTACTCCGTATGCAAGATCCTCGACCGCGTCAAGGTGCGCCACCTACTTCCTCCTCGCCTTTCTGCATACTTACTCACGCGCGCAGGACCGGTGGTACGTCTTCACTCCCGAGTACTTGCACTCCGTTGCACAAGCAGCGGTAGCGGCACATCCGAACGACATCGACTCCATGATTCCATACATCGTCGCGAACCTCACCGCCGAGTACTCCCCGCGCGTTATCGCGCTCAACCCGGACCGCCAGGAGTGGGTGCTCAACAACGCCGGGGGCGCTATGGGCGCGATGTACATCATCCACGCGAGCATCACCGAGTACCTCATCATCTTCGGCACGCCCCTGGGCACCGAGGGACACACCGGCGTGCACACCGCGGACGACTACTTCCACATCCTCGTGGGCGAGCAGTGGGCGTTTAACCCGCCGAGCCTCGAGAAGGAGGTCTACCGTCCTGGAGATGTGCACTATTTGCCGCGCGGGCACGTCAAGCAATACAAGATGCACGAGGGGTGCTTCGCGCTCGAGTACGCTAGGGGTGAGTGTCTTTCCGTCGCGTTCTTGTCTTTTTCTCTCTCTTTGTCCTACTACTAGAGAGAAACGAATGCTGATGGGTACTGGTATGCCAAGGTTGGATCCCACTCATGCTGCCGTTCGGTCTCGCGGACGTGTTCACGTCCACACTCGACTACTGGTCCTTCTACCACACCGCCCGCATCACCGCGCGCGAGAACATCCGCAACCTCCTCATTGGGAAGATCTAGACATGCACAGTCACAAAAGTACTACTCGTTAATGTACTGATGCACATCTGTAATGGACCACATAGCGTGCTTTAACTCCTTGCGTGCACGAATCTTCCAACACTACATGTTCTCGACAGAGCAAAGTAGATTAGCATCACCGAGAGGGCGGCCACCCTGGTGTGAGGTGTGTGTCGTGCAGGACCCGTCGATTTGCCCTCTTTGTATAAGTCGCCAGCAAACTTAGACTCAACGAAGGACAGTGTCTCAATCCTGTGCTCGGCGCAAGGCCGAGCACGGAATATCACGCAGTACGCGGCGTAGCCAAAACTCAAATTAAAATTTCCACTGCAATGTTACGGCAGTTTAACAAGTCACAACAAGTGACCAACTTAGTACTAGTACATGGGCTGGCTGTGGTTGACTGTGAAGAGGACTTCGTACAGAACGCGAAGTCTAGTGAGGAATTCCTCAGGGCTCGCCTGGCACGGTTGTAGGTAGGGTCTGGCTCATCCGAGGGCCAATCAGCTGAACACCCGGAGCTGCACACGAATGCTAACAGCGGCATGTGGTGGCGCAGAGCCGGAGGCTGAGAGTCCTGGCGGCGTCCTTGAAATGAGGGTCGCAGACGCAACTTCCACGAGCTCCCCGGATCCCGCACCAGATCTCGTCGAACGCGAGTGAGTGTGAGTTGAGTGAGCGCGGGCCCTCCGCAGGCGCGAGAGCGGAAAATGGGCTCCAGCTGCACCTCCCATGACCTTTCTCGCTTGATTCGGTGATTCAGAGTCGTTGTGGGTGGTGTCTGGATCGTACGCCCAGCCTGCGTGGTTCAAACCGGTGGCTGGAAGAGGCAATCGTTGGGAGGCGGGGCGCCATAATCGGCGGTATGTGGGTTCGGGGTGTGGTTGGTGCGATGGGCAGGACCGCCGTCACTGTGGCACGATCCTTGGAGCAGAGTGCGCCGGACGAGGGATAAGGGAGCGGCCAGAAGACTCTCTGCTCTGGTCGATGCGACAGCTACAAGTGTCGTGAGCGTGGCTACGCAACGACTCCTCGAGGTCTGACGGGGTCGTGGTTGCGCGAGGTAGCAGGGATGAAGCACGGCACGAAGGGGGGGCGGGCGGAGGTGGGTTGAAGGTCGCAAACCGCACTGGTTCGGTGGCTGGACGGAGGAAGTGTCCTGCGCGCCGCTTGGGCCTGTTCGGGTTCGGTTTGCACGCCTGACAGGGCTAGGTGCAGCGGTTTGTGATCATGGAGGAGTTGTTTCCTGGATACGGAGTTCGGCGGTGGTGAGCGGCGGTGCGTGGTCGCGTACTGCCGTGCGTCCCCTCGGTCTTGGAGTACATGGTGTATGGTGCAGAGGCCATCGGAGCGGGCGGAGGACTGGAAGGATGTCCAAAGGAGCGTCGAGAAGGGGGGGAAGTCAGTGATGCGCGTCACTACTTGTTCTCCTGCGTAGAGTGTAGCGGTGGTTGCACGAGCAGCAGACCCGAGGACAGCGATGGTATATATGATATCGCTCCGCAATGGCAGGGAAGATGGGCTCCGTCTACGAAGGCCCGTTCAGGAGCCTCAGTACCAAATGCCCGACAGTAGGGACGACGACTTTCAAGCCATTCGAGACGAACTCCGCCGGATCGCGGACGTCCAAGCGGGGAGTGGTCGACGGTTCCAGTTCTCTATCCTTGCTGTCCGAAGTGGCTTGAGGTGGCGTACGACGTGGTACGAGAGGGCCATGCTCGGCATATTGCGTGGAAGTCCGGCTGCCCAGGCGCTAACCACCACGGTGTTGTAGTCCTTCGCGGCGGTCGCAGGACGCGAGTACCGTCAACGTGTCCAGGCTGACCGCATAGAGGTCGACGTTGGATTCGCGTGTGGCGAGACATCCTCTTCCTCCTCCCAATTGATGATTTGAGCGTATCGCTCGGGTCCTTTCTGCCGACCAGCGCTACCACGAACCGCTGGGGTATCACCACCCGTGGTTCTAGCCGCGAACCATACCGAGGTATCCCTAGACTGTAAGAACGGCATGTGAGTTTCGGAAGTACAAGGCGACGATGGACAACTTACCACCACAGTCAGGCTATCAAGTCTAGCCACAAGATGACCGCGGAGCCAAGGAGGGCACGACGTGTGCTGAGAAGTTTGTCTGTCAGACGAGAGCGTGAGGAGAAGGGGAAGTTGTGGCGGTTTGTGTGCTCCCATGGTGGTGGTCAGGAGCGAGAGAGTGGAGCGGAAGTGAGTTGTTGTTCGATGGAGGTGAGAGGTGCTGGACTTATATAGCGTTGAGGAGCGCCGAGGAGCTTTGGCCGACCGGAGGCTGTGTTCACTGCTTCGGAAGCCACATCCACAAAAGCATTGTGAAGACAACGTGTGTGGTTAAGCGCGCGTTCACATGTCGAGCTCCGTGACGTACGGCCTGTGTTTTTGACATTGTCTTCGGGTGCCGAGATCCGGCCGCTTTGTGGATGTCACAACGGCTCTTGTCATATGCTCAGCCTTGCATTGAGGGCGATGTGGCTAGAAGCTGACGTAACTAGATCGAAGCCAGCATGCGCAGCCCAGGAACCCCGCTTTGTGGCAATATGCCATAGGTTTTGAAGGCTCGCAACACAATCGGATGGGCCTGGCGCTGCTTTGACCGCACACAGAGAACGGCGAACAAAGATGAACAAGTCAGTATAACCCTGACAGTGATTCAAACACCACCACCTACAATCTCTTGAGACGCATGTACCCGTGACATACGTCTTCGATTGTGAGTTTAACTTTCATCGCCAAGGCCACTCTGTTCCGTGAGTTCGTTATCGTGTCGTACAGCGCACAGCCGAAGTTCACACAAGAGTGGCACTGGTGACTGGTCGTGGTGTGGGGTGCTCAATTCAGTCTAAGCCCGGGCCTCGGAACTCGGGCTCGATTTGCACTGGCAGAAAAAAAAAACATCCGCAACGCTTTAGGTAGCGTAGGGCGATAGTACACATAGCACATGACCACTGAACCCTCCGCCGCAGCGCGTTGGCGACCACTGTTGGGAGGGTATTACATAAGTACAGTGAGTTCAGTTACCCCATGTTTCACCTTGCAGATACGCGGGCCATATTGGGCTTCGGGCTGTCAATGATGATAGTAGAACTGTAGGATTCATACCACGGTTCGGCCACACGTGTGCGAAATCAACTGGTGTTCCGTCCATGGACTGCGGCAGGCGCCCGAGCCCGGCGAGATTGCGCAGACGGGAACTGATAGAGGGACGGTGCTCGAGTACCAAGTCGTGTAGTAAGTACTTCGTCAAGACTCGAGATATATCGTAGCACGTAGTGACTAAGCGAATCCGAATTGGGCCCCATAGTCACGGCTACGTACACAGGTTCTGATCGCTGTGACTTTTCCCATCACGCGTCACGGCCCTTCAAAGTCGGTGGGCGCTAAACTGTCGAATTTGACTCAATGGCCACTGAGGAATCCTCCTTCCAACTCTGCCTCCAAGAGAACATCCTCAGATCAGTCTTTGTTCGTCCGAATGCGTCGTCATCTTACACCCGAACGGTCCTGTAACGCGCAGAATACTAAGGTGCCGATCTACTGTGGTCGACCGCACCAACATTCGATCCCGCCATCTCTCCTGGACGAGACTCTCTGCCAGCTCCGTTACGATATCCAGTCAATCACGCCTACACCCAAGGACATCCAGTGCTACGACACTCTTTGTGCATCTGCCAGTCAGCTCTTTGCGAAAGAGAGCGATCGATGGGAACAGTTCACGGATATCCTGACGGCAGCGGGTGTTCTACCGGCACGTCCTACCCGATGGTACAACAGTCCTGGTTACCTCCGCACTCGCTGCTTGGATGTCGACGTTGTTTTCTACGTGCAAAAGATCAGCTGTGAGATCGGTACCGCGAAAGCGGATCCCTACATGGAGGTCATGCACCACTGGGTGGAGAATGTCGAGAACTTCTTCGACTCGTATTCTGCTAGCGAGGACGGCCTTGCTTCTCAGCTGAACTTTCCCGCAGTTCTTGTGATGCATTTTGGTATGTGTTTCCCTTGTGTGCGGGTCGACGGTCATCACTAATGCCCAGGACAGGGCCCTATCTCGCTATCGCTGCTGCAGTCTACGGCTGCGATCCCATCGTCGAACATCTCTGTTGCATCCCTCTTCATGTCCACGAAACCAATGAGGCAGCGCTTGCAGCTGGAGACCGGGCCATCGCTGCTCTGCGTGTCGCTCTACATTCGCTGCAGGAGCGCTACTCCGCGCTTCCCGAACGCGGACCGCGGGCCGACTTCCCCTTCCGCAACTTCTACGTGGACGATAGCGGCACTCGACACGAGTTCACGTATGTGTCCTCGATTGACGAGAGCCAGAGGCTGTTCCGTGTCGTCGAGAATGGAACGCCCTTGCGCGTGAAATTTAGCAGTAAGCGCGAAGCACTCAAGGTGCCCTACGACGCCGGCTCCCCTCCCGCATTGCGCGCTATGAACGAGGTCTACGACTGGGTCATGGTCGTAATGGACGACCCTGATACCACGTGGGACGTCCAGTACGTGGAGAAGTGGAAAGGAAGGAACTTGAAGTCGGAGAAGGGCTCGCACGCAGTTCGGTCCCTCACCAAGCCTGCTGTGTCGTTCGAAGAGGTGCAGAAGCAGGTGGAGGCTAAACTGAAAGTCCTCCGTGATATGGGGCTCGTTGTCCATGGGAATGTACGTGGCGTCAACGTGCTCATCCGCAACGAGGATGCCTCCGAAGACAATCCCTACATCCCGATCGTCGATTGGGACTGGGCCGGCCACCACAACAGAGCACTCACTCCCGCACCAAAGCCCGGGCCATGATGGCGGAGCGGTTGGCCAACTGAATGGCGACTTTCTTTGTGTCTGTTTCGTTTGTACCATTCTCTCACCCGGTTTGTACGATACAGCTGTGTCATAGCCCATCATTCGCGTTTGGCAGGGCTCGGTACTACATCTCTGCGTCAACGATTGCAATCAAGCTGCTCTACAATTTCCTCACGGTACTACATATGTAGGCGGAAAACTCGACCATGCGTCTTCCGACTCCTCCTTTGCTCGGAGGGCTGATGCAGATCTCACCTTGACACACTAAGTTCATACGGAGTATGCAAGGTATGGGAGGGCACGGGGCGATAAAATACCAAAAGTTGAATCAAATTTCGCACTGCAATGTTACAACAGTTTATAAATAACAACTAGGTTGACTATGAAGAGAACTTGGTGGAGGACACGAAAGGCTCCGCCTGCCCACGGACGCGGCGACCCTCGAAGGTAATTTGCTTTGCACGACATGGGCACATCGGCATTGAAAAACCCTTCGGTATGGGGATCAGGCTCAGGCTTGTCATCGAGAGGATCGAAGACCGGGTGGTTGCCGAAGCCCGGGCGAGAGATGTCTGCGTCTCGTGTGGCTTGTGATAGCGACGCGACTTCCACTAGACTGCGCCGGACTAGGGATGAGGGTTACCAGGGGTCCTCAAGAGCCTGCTCTGGTCGATGCGACAGCTGCAAGTGTCGTGAGCTTGGCTACTAACGACCCCTCGAGGCCTGACGGGGTTGTGGTTGCCCGAGGTAGCAGAGATGAAGCACGGCACGAAGGGGAAGGGGCGGAGGTTGCTTGAAGACCGTAGACGTCGCCGGTCCGCTGGCTGGACGGAGGAGTGTCCTGCGGGCCGCTTACGCGTTGTACGCTCGAGACAACGGTCCGTCTTCGGGTTCGGTTTGCACGCCTGACAGGGCTGGATGCAGCGGTTCGTGGTTGCGCAGCGGTGGCTTCCTGGGTTACGGAGTTCGGCGGTGGTAAGCGGCGGTCCGTGGTCGCATACTGTCGTGCATCCACTCGGTCTTGGAGTACATGGTGTATGCGGCAGAGGACAGACCGGGCAGAGGACTCGAAGGCGGCGAATGATGGTGCAGATCGGAGTGAGGACAACTGGGGGGCGAGAAAAGGGTGTCTGGGGTGAATGCAACTATTGCGCGGCCATCTGCGAGCAGTAGTTGAACTTCCTAGCCCAGTGATGGGCGGCGACTGGACGCCCCAGTAAAATGACTGCTGGATATCGCTCCGTGATGACAGGGAAGATGGGCCGTTGAGAAACCTCAGTACCAGATGGGTGACACTGGGGATGACGACTTTCAAGGCATTCGTGACGAACTCCGCCGCATCGCGCACGTCCAGCGCGAGCTTGGAAATGCGTGCGACTGTTGACAGCTGGTGCAGAGCAGGAAGCGTCCTGGCAGCGTCCTCGTCCTCGAAGTGCAGATCGCAGACGACCCCAGCCCGGCGCCTCAATGCGGCCAGGACGGCGAGTTCGTCTGAGTCCTCGTCCCAGCGGGCGGCGATCCATGTTTCTGGTGGGTACGGTAGCCCTCCGCTTGGTCTGTTCCACACTCGACGTTCTGATGACGTCTAAAGACATCGTGCGTTGCGACGGAGGGGATGATGTGCGAGGAGCCTTCGTAGCGTGGATTCAGACTCTAGCTGTCCAGGGGACACCCACCACGGTTCCCTAGCCTGTAAGAACGACATGTGAGTTTCGGAAGTTCAAGCCGACGATGGGCAACTTACCACCACACTCAGATGATCGAATCGAGCCAGGAGATGGCGGCGCTGCTGACGAGGCACGGCGTGTGCTGAGAAGTTTGTCTGTCAGACGAGAGCGTGAGGAGAGGGGAAGCTGTGGCGGTTTGTGTGCTCCCATGGTGGTGTCAGGAATCGAGGGAGTTAAGCGGAAGTGAGTTGTTCGATTTCAGGTGAGAGGTGCTGGACTTATATAGCGTCGAGGAGCGCGGAGAAGCTTTGGCCGAGCGGAGGCTGTGTTCACTGCTTCGGAAGCCACATCCACAAAGGCATTGTGGAGACAAGGTGTGTGGTTAAAGCGCGCGTTCACGTGTCGAGCTCCGTGACTTATGGCCTATGCGTTAGACATTGTCTTCAGGGCGCCGAGATCCGGCCGCTTTGTGGATGCACAATGGCTCTTGTCATATGCGAAGCCTTGCGCTGCGGGTGATGTGGCTAGAAGCTGACGGAAATTGTGATGGGGATTTTGTGAAGGGCCGGAGAAACGTAAACGAAGATGATCCGACTTTCATCATAGATTGCCTAAGATCTCAGGTGCGATGGCTAGAGTTGATCCGGAGAGTTAGACGAAGTGGACGCATTACTTAGTGCCTTCGTCACTAGACGCTCGATTTGATTTGGTTTCGGAGTGCGAGTATACTGCAGTCAGCGGCATAAGGGCAACTCGAAGAGTCGGCTGACCGCAATATAGACTCAAGCTCAGATGGAGCTGTTCTAGTTCCAGCAGGCAGGAGAGGACCCAGAGGACGCCCGTCCCAGGACGACGAGCGTTAGTTTGCAGTGGCACAAATCCATCAACCAGAGGATCAGCCCCACTCGAATCCTCTACATCGATCAGGTGTGTGGGAGAGCCTTGGGATGATTACTGAGTCAGAAGGGAGGGAGGCGCGCTCTCTTCTCTCCGTCGCGAGTGAGAATGGGAAGCACGTACGTCTTCGACTGCGAGGGCCGTGACTCGTCCCTGCTGTATCGGATGGGTCCGAGCGCATTTGTGCCTTCTCCTTCCTTTTTCCCATCAGCTCCTTCTCTGCATTTCTGTGATCTGAGAACACATCAGCGCACCGTGAAGCGCATAGTCCAATTCCGAACTTTACAGATAGCGATGTTGGAGCATCTTATGAATGGGGCGAGAGAAGCATCCCTTGACGAAACTCACTGCGCATTGTGACTCTCCAGGTTGGTCAGAAGACTGGCTCCTAATGAACACGCACGATTAGCGGCGTATCCAAGTTTGGGGAGCGGATTTGATACTCACCCTGAGAGCTTCATCTTAGTAGTAAAAGGGCTAGACGATGCTGGTAGGGAAGGGGGGCTGTATAATACTTTCGAAGGTAGCCCGTCTCAAGTCCTCTGAGTCGTGGTTGACCATGAGGGAGATGTGTCATCGACCTATGTTACCATAAGAACTTGAAGGCGATGGGAGGAGCAGAAGAGGTCCTACATCATGACCGTGGGAACAACCTTGCGACATTTTCGGCACGCCCCTAGGGAGTCGGGACTCCAGCGTGCACACCGCAGACACTTCAGCATCCTCGAGCAGTGGATGTTCAACGTCAACCCGCCGAACTTCCTCGAGCTGAGGGAGGTCTACCATCCTGGAGATGCGCATTATTTGCCCCGCGGACACTACTAAGTACATCATGATCGCATGCCTCATCATGATGAGTCGCAACTCCTCATTATACATGCACTACTACTCGTCGTACTGACGCACATCTATAATGATGTACATAGCTTGCTCTATATCCTGGCGTGCACCGACGTAGTAAATTCACCAAGAGGAGCTTACGTGGGTGTCGCGCAAAACTCGTTGCTCGTACTAGAGTCGTATAAGTCGCAAACTCAACGAGGGACAGTCTCTCAGTTCTTTGGTCGGGAGAAGGCCACGCTCTCGACGGCTTGAGCATTGTTTCGTGCAGTACGAGGCGTAAATCAAAACTCAAATAAAAATTTTCACTGCAATGTTACGGCAGTTTACAAGTCACAACAAGGAACCACCTAAGTAGTACATGGGCTGACTGTGAAGAAGACATCGTACAGAACGCGAAACTACTCCTCGGGTGTTGCCTTGCATGGAAATGAGCAGGGTCTGGCTCAGGAGGACCATCAGCTGAACACTCGGAGATGCGCACGAATGTCAAGGGCGGCATGTAGTGGTGAGAGGGCTGGCGGCGTCCTTGACATGAAAGGCGCAGGCGTCGCTACGACGACGCCTCGATTAGGCGAGGACGACGTCGTCGTCTGCGTACGCCGCCTCGCAGCGGGCGGCGGTATGTGGTTCGGGGTCTGGTTGATGCGATGGGCAGCACTGCCGTCCTGCACGATCCGTGAAAGCAGACTGCGCCGGACAAGGGTTAAGGGAGGGGCCAGAAGACTCTGCTCTGGTCGATGCGACAGCTACAAGCGTCCTGAGCTTGGCTACGAACGACTCCTCGAGGTCTGGCGGGGTTGTGGTTGCTCGCGGTAGCAGAGATAACGCACTGGGAGAAGGGAGGGGGGCGGAGGTCGCTTGAAGGTCGCAGACCGCACCGGTTCGGTGGCTGAACGGAGGAAGTGTCCTGCGCGCCGCGTGGCCGTGGTGCACTCGAGCCAACGGTCTGTGTTCGGGTTCGGTTTGCACGCCTGATAGGACCGGATGCAGCGGTTCGTGGTCGCGCAGGAGTCGCTTCCTGGTTACAAATCGCGGCTGTGGTGAGCGGTAGTCCGTGGTCGCGGTACTATCGTGCGTCCCCTCGGTCTTGGAGTACATGGTGTATGCGGCAGAGGATAGACCGCACGGAGGACTCGAAGGCGGCGATGGTGCATTCAGTATGAGGACAAGTGCGGTGGAGACAAGGGGGGCTGAAGGAGCCTCGGCGGTAGGAAAGCCGGCGATGCGTGCGTCGCTACTTGTTCTCCTGTGTGGAGTCTGGCGGTGGTGAATGTGGCTGTTCGACGGCGCGGTGACCATGGATATCGCCACACTGGGGCTTGCGTGGCGAGACATCATCTTCCTCCTTCCAGTTGATGAGCGTCGCGTAACTACCGGGTCCTTTGTACGGATAGGCCACCATGGGTCGCTGAGGCATCACCAGCCGTGGTTCCAGGCTCGCGACGAATAGCCCAGCAGCGCGAAGCCGCTATCCATAGCCTGTAAGAACGACATGTGAGTTTCGGAAGTTCATAGGCGGGGAGCAACTTACGCAGTGAGGGCATAAGTCGAACCCCACAGGCAGATGACCCATTCAAGTGCCAGGAGATAACCGCGTGTCGAGGAGGGCACGACGTGTGCTGAGAAGTTTGTCTGTCAGACGAGAGCATGAGTAGAGGGGAAGATATGGTGGTTTGTGGGCAGCTCCCATGGTGGTGCCAGGAAGCGAGAGAGTGGAGTGGAAGTGACTTGTTGTTCGATTGAGGTGAGAGGTGCTGGACTTATATAGCTTCACGGAGGGCGGAGGAGCTTTGTCTAATCGGAGGCTGTGTTCAATGCCTTCGGAGCCACAAAAGCATTGTGAAGATAAGGTGTGTGGTTAAAGCGCAGTCACCTTTTCACGCGTCGAGCTCCGGACGCGCGGCCCATGCGTTAGACATTGTCTTCGAGGCGCCGAGATCCAGCCGCTTTGTGGGGTCACAACGGCTCTTGTCATATGCGAAGCCTTGCCTTGAGGACGATGTGGCTAGAAGCTGACGGAGTTGTGGTGAGGTATTTTGCAAAGGCCAGAGAAACGGAAATGAAGATCATTATCGATGCCTAATAATCCCAGCCCGCCACGGCTGGAGTTAACGCGGGCGGACGAGGGTGAGACTAGGGATAAGATCTCGAAGAGTCGGTTGACCGACGTCCAGACTCAAAGCTGGTCTATTTACGGCAGGCGAGAGAGGACCCAAGGTACGCCCGTCATAGAGTAAGAGACCCCGATCAAGCTGACGAGCGACCAGTCGGTGGGCAACCTGAGTTGTACTACATGTGGGACGGCAGTGATAGTACTCGGGCATGGAGCCCATCGTAAAGGTCGATTCACGTAAGTCTGCAGCACAAATCACCTAAGGATCATCAACAAGAGGATCAGCACTAGTCGAATCCTCCACATCTGTGGGATGTGTGGGAGAGCCTATGACGATTACCGAATCACAAGGGAGGGAGTTGCGTTCTCTTCTTTCCGTCGTGAGTGATAAAGGGACGCACACATCTTTGATTGCGAGGCCCATCGTCCCTGCTGTGTCGGACGGGTCCGACTCGGAGCGGATTTGTTGCCTTCTCCTTCCTTCCCTATTTCCATCAGCTCGTTCTCCGCGTTTCTGCGATCTGAGAACGCATCAGCGCTCCGTGAAGTGCATAGTCCGATTCCGAAGTTCACAGATAGCGATACGGAGCATCTCGATTCTCATGAATGGGGCGAGAGAAGCACCCCTTGACGTGAACTCGCTGCGCATTATGACTATCTCCAAATTGGTCAGAAGACTGGCTCCTGATGCATATACACGATTAGCGGCGTATCCAGATGTGGAAAGCGAATTCAGACTCACCGTAGGCGGTTGTAGCGCAAAAGAGCAAGACAAGCTTCATCGTAGGGCTGGACGATGTCCGAGTCTGCTAGGCTGTATAGTACTTTCTCTGATGTAGCCAGTGTAGAGTCCTTGTGATTGACCATGAGGGAAGATGGTGGTCAACCTATATCACCGTAAGAACTTGAAGGCGATGGGAGAAGCGCAACACCGTTTGAGACTCAGTAGCGAGGTCTGACATGACCGTGGGAGCACCCTTCGCCGTTTGACGCAGTGCAATGATGCAACACCAATCAACAACTGCGCCGAAGAGCGTGTACGGCTGATGGTCGATTCCAGGTGCGGAGAAAGAGCGGCGTAGACGGATAAGCAAGACGCTGATAGCTTATTACTTATAGGTGAGACGGCCGACGAAGACGAGACTTATGATGCGAATGACAGCTGAAGCGCGAATGAAACTTCTCATGTGCGCTCCCTTGCCACCCAGGAGACAAACGAGACCAGTGTAGGGATGCATTTCTATCGTCATTCTATCACGGATACTTGTAATACATGCTTCCCAGGATGCACTCCGCAAGTGCTTTTGGGCATAACGTGATGCACAAATGAACCGAACCGGCATGGACTGAAACTGAGTGAACCAAGCCTCGCCCGCGCTAGATATTTTGATGTCTCCTACTGCTGCCTGTCGGGCCGGAGTGACCGCACCACCTTGCCTGCAAACAAAAGGAGAAGGCGTATCAGCATCCGACGAATGCGTGAGAGGTAGGGAAACCTTATGACGAAGCAGAAGCGTAAGACGTACCTGCGCGCCAGATCTCCTGCTCGTCGATTTCCTTAAGCTCCTTCGCGAGATCCTCGCGATACGTCGAGCGGCCGTTGAATTCGAGACTGCGGCGTGTCTCAGAGCCATCCTTCACGCTCTCGTACAACCGCTCGAACACGGGCACGTTGGTCTCCTCAAAGATCTTCGCCCAGTCCAGCGCACCACGACGCGCGGTCGTCGAACACGCGTTGTACATATAGTCCATACTACATCCGTCACGGTGAGCCGCCGCAGTGAATGGGGAAAAAGGCAGAGAACGCACCCATACTGGCCGATGAGGGGATAGAGCGACTGAGTCGCCTCCTCAACGGTCTCGTTGAACGCCTCCGACGGGGAGTGGCCGTTCTTGCGGAGCACCTTGTACTGCGCAAGGAAGAGACCCTGAATGGCACCCATCAACTAAAACACCGCGTCAGCTCACAATTGTCTAGGAGCTGACTCGGGACTTACGACACCACGCTCGCCGTACAGATCCGAGTACACCTCCTTCTGGAAGGTAGTCTCGTACAGGTAGCCGGAGCCGACAGCAACACCGAGCGCGACCGCCTTCTCCTTGGCCTTGCCGGTGACGTCCTGCCATACAGCAATGGAGGAGTTGATACCGCGGCCCTCCTTGAAGAGGGTACGGACGGTACGGCCAGAACCCTTAGGTGCGACGAGGATAACATCGACGTCCTCAGGGGGAATGACTTTGGTGTCGTCCTTGTACACGACAGAGAAACCGTGAGAGAAGTACAGGGTCTTGCCCTTGGTGATCAGGGGCTTGACGGTCGGCCATGTCTGGGACTGGGCAGCGTCGGAGAGAAGGTTCATGATTATGGTACCACGCTTGATGGCCTCCTCAATGGGGAAGAGGGTCTTGCCAGGCACCCAGCCGTCCTCGGTCGCCTGCTTCCAGCTCTCACCGCCCTCGCGCACACCGACAATGACGTTCAGGCCATTGTCGCGCGCATTGAGACCCTGGCCGTGACCCTGGGAGCCGTAGCCAATGAGCGCGAGGGTGTCATTCTTGAAGTAGTCCTGGAGCTTCGCGAGGGGCCAGTCGTTGCGCTCGTACACGACCTCCTTCGTGCCAGCGAAGTCAAGGGTCTGGACACCACGCGTCGTCTAACGAATGGTGAACAAGCAATTGTTAGGGGCGCGATTGCTCGTGCTGGGAGTGTGCTGGTGATCTGGTCAACGTACCATGACAGCGGTGCGGGGAACCGCAGACTTGGCGGCAGCATTTCGCGCGAGAATGGAGTAGGACGCAGCCTGGGTGGTCCTTGCGGAGACCTGGGCTGCCGCGCGGGGAGCACGACGAGCAGCAGCACGAGAGGCAGTACGGAGCGCGATGGAGGACATGGTGGTGGGGAGCAGCAAGAGCCATGACTCGAGTTTAAAGTAGACTTTTTTAGACGCTCGCGCAATGATTACTTAATTCTGACTTGCGCTATATCGGGCGCCTCTCTCAACGTCGATGTCCCAATACGGTCAGTCCTCTTCTTCGAATTCACTCCCGCCGACTTTGTCAACGTCCTTGCTGCACGGCTACCCACGTCCTGTCCGCTACCTGCAACCAACTGACGTAGCTTACTGACATACAGCTGTCGAGGATTTTTCTAGCGGTTCATCTCGTCTCCGGCGGACATGAAACATACGCATGCTTCTAGAGATTGGAGGACGTATGCCGTGAGTTTGAAGTCAGTATGTAGCTCTTTTCATGAAGCGATGTTGAACATGCATCATCATGATGAGAACCTTGCACGCAAATGGAGAATGAACTATACACCGATCAGATACGAAGTCTTCGGTGATACGTAACAGCAGGCCGGGGGTGCAACCAATGCTGTTACGATACATAAGTTAGAAAGAGGGCAGAAGGGAGATAGAGCGGTCGCAGGACAAGTATTGTTAGAACACCCTGTAGGTAGAGTGATGGTTGCGTTCCCTGAAGTCTTCCTGAAGAGTCGGAGAAGATTGGTGCCGTACAGATAGTAGTCAGCCATATGTACCACCAAATAGGCGAGGCACTCAATAGCTAGGAGGTCCAGCTTATGCGTAGAGACTCCATCGACCTACATAGAAGGCGCCGACGAGAGGGGTAATTGACGGATAAACATATGCAACTACGTCGCTGGATTGCAGTCGAAGTCGAAAGAGCACAAACCAGGAGAACGATAGAAGTAGTACCTGGGCAACACCAGCGCAGCAGAGGGAGCATCAACGGGAAGTGTGGCGAATAAGCGTGTGCTTCGCGTACTTCCATATCCTATGTGCCCTGAGAATATGGAAGAGAAGGGATTCTCCCAACGCAAATCATGATGTTACTAAAGGCAGTCGATGTATCCGGCTACTAGCCGTTTCTCCGCCAGTATAGGCAGCTTGCTAGCAGCATTCCTTTGACTTGCGCTATCCACATCGGTATAACCTAGTGGGGAAGAGGTGAAAGGGACGCACCCTATAGCCAGAGAGCCGTAGTAGTGGGTTGCGCTATGAATATATTGGACACTTGGACCTTGAATACGCGACGTTACCAAGTACATGAATCCTTTTTTTCTCGTGTTCGATTGCCAGTGGGAGCCTGAAGCCTGAAGCCTGAAGCACCTGCTCTGAATTCTTAAGCTTATAGCGGGGACCATGAACGCGTTATCAAGATCATACTCACATCGTGTCTGACGAGCATATATATATTCTTTTGAATGACCTACCATTGAGCCACGTACTGGTTATGCAAGAGAGATGATGTAGCTCATGGGCCGATGTGTGTCAGTCGTTCGACATGAGGGACAGGCGTCCCAGGCCAGCGTCCGCCCAGCCACTGCGCATCGTCCTCCGCTCACAAAGCCTCGTACTATAAAGCACCTGTAAACAGATCGCCATCGACGCACTCATCGCTCAACTTCACTTCTATCTTGATATTTTAATCAACATACGAGCCCTTTCGTGAACGTGGATTGCGGGGAGATCTAACATGGCGACATCTGTGCAACCCGATGGCGACAACAGCAGCGTCTTTTCAGCCGAGAAGTACTTCGCGACTCAACTACCACCACCATCGCTCGAGCAGGACGTCGCGCGTGTGCATGATTTCCTGCAGAGGCAGCTCAAGGAGGGAAGGAATGTCGTGCTCGTAACGGTGCGTATCGCAGTCTTCAGATGAGGCTCACTGTATTCTGATCCACGCCCTCCGCACACGTTGATGTATTACAGAGCGGTGGAACCACCGTCCCATTAGAGCTCAATGTGTGAGCATCTTCTCAACGTCGCTCAATACGACCATGGCGGAGGGAAGAGCTGACGGGTTGGGCTACTTCGCAGGGTACGGTTCTTGGACAACTTCAGTGCCGGTACGTCTCCTCCATTCCACCCGTCCTCGACCAGTGACTATATACGTGGAGTTATCTAGGAACGCGAGGCGCAACCTCTGCGGAATACTTCCTCAAGGCTGGCTATGCGGTGATCTTCATGCACCGACAGTTCAGTCTGCAGCCGTTCAGCAGGCACTACTCCCACTCCACGCACCCCTTCCTCGACTTCCTCGACATCGACGACACCTCTCCATCCACAGACGCGTCCTTATCCTCACACATTGGTGTGCGCCCCTCCGAACGTGCGCAACTGCTGGAGGTGCTCACCACATACAAGGCCGTCCAACGCGCAGGCACGCTTTTGACGCTCACGTTCGTGACCGTGAACGACTACCTGTGGCTCCTGCGCGCGGTGAGCCAGGAGATGGGCGTGCTCGGGAGGAGTTGCTTGTACTATCTCGCCGCGGCCGTGAGCGATTTCTTCCTGCCTAGGCAGAAGATGGTACGTCGCGCCCCTTCTCACTATTCGTATGACGTCTGCCCATTTTCCCGTCTGATCTTTGATCTGTCAGTCGGAACACAAGATCCAGTCAGGCAAGGGTAGTCTGCATATCGAGATGGACCAAGTACCCAAGATCCTCAAACCACTCGTGGCTGAATGGACGCGCGAAGGCTACATCGTCTCTTTCAAGGTTCGTATCTTTACCTGGCCTTTATGTCATCACTCCCACACCCTATCCCCTTATCCGCGTGCTAATTGCATGCCACGCAGCTCGAAACCGACCCGCACTTACTGATCCCGAAAGCCCGGCAAGCGCTCGCGCGGTACGGCCACCAGGTCGTCATCGGGAACGACCTGCATCGACGCAAGTTTGAAGTCGTCTTCGTCTCTCCCCGGTCTGCACCCACTTCCGCATCATCGCCTCATGGGTCCAGTGGCGCGTCCGTTCAATTACCGTCGCCGGAATTCGCAGCGCCGCCGTCGGAGGAATATGAGGAGGCGTGGCTACAGATCGATTTGGGGACGGATCCGCAGAAGGAGATCGAGGAGGATATTGTGAATGAGTTGGTGAGGAGACATCGGGAGTGGATGGCCGCGAGCTCTACGGCCACGCTCAAAGTGTAAGGAGTTGTTTGAACAAGAAGTGCCATCTACATACAATCCACCTCTATCATCACAACCCCCGTATGCCCTCCCGTTCAGCCAACAGGTGACGCAATTTTTGTTGGTGTGTCGGTCATCATCTCTTTTTCGTCGAGAATGGTAGGTAACTACGTTTGACCGGGACCCGGAAGCGTCCACATCGTCACCTTGTCATCATGCGTCGCGGCTGCGAGCATAGGTATGTCGTTGTTCGAGTTCCACGCGACGCACTTGCGCTCGCTGCCGTTGACGGCATGCTCTGTATGGATCTGGTGCAGCACTGTTCCGCCGTCACGGTCCCAGATGTAAATGCATCCAGCTATGTTGGGACGTCTGAGATAAGGGTTCGTCGGGTGACTTGCCTCGGGTAGGACATATGACCAACTCGTCCTTCTCCGAGTCTCCGAAACAACTCGGGAGAGTCCTGGTCGCCATTAGGTAGGCAGATAGGTGCGCCTCAGCCTCAATTGTGCGAGACCTGACCCTTCCGCAGGTGGCTCAATAGCCCAAGATTGGGGAGGGTTCTGCCGTTGCGTGGACGATGTCAGTCATAACGTGGAGAAGCCAATTGGCTTGCATATTATGGCACACCATCGTGTCGCAGCTCACCACAGCCATGTCACCGTGGTTATCGTGGCGTACTCCTTGCAATGCGAGGATGCTCAGCGTTATCAACACGGTGTGTTACTAGAACCTGCTCGTGGATCATCATCTGTTCGATGTTGTGCACTGAGCGAATAAATCGATGTGTCAGAATTTGTGTCCACGCCGACATCGTAAATCATTGACATATAATCTGCTTCTCCACTCTTGGACGTAGGCCGTCTTCAGGCTCGATCGAGCCGATAGCAACTAGCTGGCACTGGCCGCTGACTGCGACGTCGCGCAGGTGCACATGTTCGAAGTGGTATGTGTCCTTGACGTTGCCTTCAATATATCCTGCAGCTGGTTCGGCGCCCCCGATCGGTCAGTATTGGCAATGGAAGAACCGCGCGGGCGCTTGTCGCTCGGCCCCGACATTAACACGACTCCGAATCCGATATTCATGGCATCTTCAAGTTCAAATTTTTTCGATTTCGACTCGTTCTTCAAGCGCGACGACTTCGAGGGTATCGGCATTGACACCGACCGTGTTCTCCGCTCCACCATCTTCATTCTTACCACCCTTATCGCTGGCTATCGAGTTAGCGAACCGCACCCCTCGCCCACGAACGACCAGGAGCTTCAACTATGGAGCAACCTCTCCGCCATCCTCAGCACTGCAGTCGCTGGCCCAGTTGTCGCCGTCACGGGTATAGTAACTGTCGAGGAGGAGCAGCTCCTCATCCAGTCTACTCTCGTGGCTGCATACAATGATACAATTCAGTTGGACGCGGTTGGAGTGCGGCGTGACGCGGGAGATAGAACATCCGTTGAACCTCTAGAACCCCGACGCGACGATGATGTGCCAAATCTAATGAGGTATCCCAAGCCGTACGTGTGCGTTTGTAGGAATTTGCGTTGCACACGCTGATCTGTTATCGCGCCCTCGTAGGCTCGTCTCTTTGAAGGACCATGCTCGGGATGTTTGCGCCATCTTCAACTACTTCCTACGGGTCCCTGAAGAAGAGCCGGGCGCGTACATCGGAAGCCTGACGGACTTCACAATCTACCGCACTCGCAGCTTACTCTCCACGCGTTTGAAGTGTGGCAAGAGCTTCTGGGGCCATAACCCGATCCGCCTCATCGAAGCCGCATGGAACCGTTCCGGCAAGAATTCGGCGATTGTACCGTCCGCCGATCCTCTGGATGAATGGCGAGGGCGCAAGGACGCGTTGATCAGTGTTCGCAACGAATATGTCGTCGGTGTACTGAAGGACGCTGGAATCGCCCCGTCGAACTCTACCAAGGACCTCACTACATTTCCCTTCACTGCATCAAACGGAAAACAATGGGCACGTGTCCTCCTCGACGCTCTTGAGCGCTTCGAGGACGGGGTCAAGTCGTTCGACGTCACGGTCGTGGATGAGAGTGGGCGGAAGGCCCTTGTCGCCAACATCTGGAATGCTCGTTGTGCTCTTCTAGTCATACATGAGTTCGTAAACTCGGAGGTTATCGCCAAGCTCGTCACCCACAACCTCGCTGCGGAACTTCGTAAGAAGTATGACATGGGAGTGAAAAAGCCGAACCCGTCTTCCAAGGCCGGAGGTATGTTGTCGCAAAACTTTGGGTATGCATGTAGCGCTCACACAATTGCACAGAGTTGTTCAAAAAACTGTCTCCAAGCGATTCGAGCAATGCTGCAGGTAATGAATGCTGTTACGTCGCATGACTGTTCGGAGTCACTGACCGTCGCAAAGATGGTCCTGTGCCCACCGAAGTCACTGACGGTCACCAAGGCATTGCTGTGCCCACCGACGAGGAGGATCCAGGTAAGTTCTCGCTTCAACCCATCGTGACATATTAGTAATTGGTGGCAGAGACGAAAACAAATCATCCAGAAATTCAGGCCGACCTCGAGTCCGAGTATGACAAAAAACTCGATCCTAACGTCGCCCATGTCCGCCGCTACATCTCCAGTCTAACGATTCCCTACTCTACCTCCCAATTCTTGATGCGCTCGCTGCCAAAATACAGTGAAGGCAATGTGCAGCTGTCTATGCGGCTCCTTACTGTTGGCGCCGACCAGACGATCGACGTGAGGGTGGTGGAGCGATTGAAGATGGCATTGAAGGACTTAGATCCGAGCAAGACGAAGACAATAGACGACTTGTTCCAGAGATGGCGTTCAAACACGAATACCGTCCCTGTTTCAATACACGCGGAGGCAGCGCTCATGGGTGCGTTGTACTCAAACCTCAAAGACGACTATTTGAACGTGAGTGATGCCTTACCAATGCATGAGAGTTGTGATCACCGATGGATGCCGACTGACCTTTCAGCGATCAACGATCCGCATCGGCGTTTCCGAGAAGTGTTGCTTCTGCTGCAGGCTGCTCGGTGAGGCGCTGAACAAGACGCGGAAGATCAAGGTGAAAGGAAGTGGTGGCGCAGACGATACCAAATACCCGGAGTTCATCCTACCAGGGGGCCACAGCACGGTGTTTCCCTGGCTGCCACCGTCGGGTATTCCACCCGACGCGCTCAAGTTCATCCGGGTGGAACTGTTGAAGAGATTATGGACGCTGATCCAGGATGGCTGGTATCCCAGGTCGGCGCAAACTTCCCCATCGCTCTCGGAACGGAGCCTTCCCGTGTGCAGGGGGGGCGATTATGATGCATTCTGGGGTAAATGCAGTGAGAACCTGGCCAGTAAGTCGAAGTGATAAGTACCATGGTCTGTAGTTCACGTCTCACGAGTTTTGTAATGGTGTACCCTTAGAGAAGTTGCCATTCATGGACACGCTTTGAACAGAGCAAGTACCCTATGATGGAACCGTGGTGGATTGTGTATGCGACAGCAGCCTGAGGTAGCTGAAGAAGATAATGACGATGAGCGTATATGTGCGCGACGCGGAGGAGGCAAGGCGGATAGCGCCAGCAGGTGGGCCATGGTCCTCTGCGACGGCTGAAGAACTTCGGCGAGCTACGGCGAGCTCATCATAAAGCGCGTCTGCAAAGCTCGTGGCGCCACACTCGCGCGTCGGGTGGAGGGGGCGGCAGGAAGAGGGACGGCGCACACGCTATTCTCAAAGATTCGTCTTTCCAGCCCCTCGATCGTACTCGCCCTCGAAGAGTGCAGCGAGCACGGCCAGCGTGACGGAGGTGCCTTGTAGAGATCAAGTGCGGTATGGTCGACAACCACTTACGTCTTTTGTCCGCGCACGCTGACCACTAAGCGGGGTCGCAGGTGGTTTTGAGCTGAGTATGCATAGTGTTAGTGGACTATGCTGCAGAGGGGAACTCACCATCCAGGTGCCGGAGGAGCCGTGGTGAGGTTGCTAGAGCTGTAGAAGAACTCTGTCCATCTATCCAACCTTCTTCGACGGCAGGAATATATATGAGATAGAGTGGCTAGAGTACACGTGCTAATGAAGGTCGATGTAGGATACTCCGGTGAACAATGTGTGCGTATAGAAAAAAGTCCTTCCTGATACCCAACAGAATGATGTGTGTCCCACGCGCAGCGGACGGGTCAAGATAGAGCCTTCTCCTTGCCCTTTGCGGGTGGACTAGCGAGTTTGAGCTCCGGAGAGCTTGCCATCGCAGCCGAGAAAGAAGACAGGCGTCGGGTGCCATTGACACCGATGGGCGATAGCCGTATGTTGGCTTGCGTAGGCGTGCCAGGTAATGAGCCGTTCGATCTCGATGGTGAACGTGGTGGTGGTGGCAGAGCGCCCTCGCCTGCCGCAGCTTCTGTGAGAAGGAACTCGACCCATAACCGAGAGAAGGACTATTACGAGTAAGTATATGCGCACGTAAATCACCTCTTGGTAGTATGCGACTCACCTCGGTTTCGTCGGTCTTCTGCAGTTCCGCGGGTTTGCTGGCCGGTGATGACGCTGCGGACCTGCCGCCCCAGAGTAAGGAGCCGGACGAAGGTTGTGCACCACCACTACGCTGCAGCCCAGCCTTTTCCCTGTCGTCGTCCGACCATTGGAGGATGGTCGCTAGTAAGGATAGCATCTCGAACCGCTTTGAATCTGCGCGAGGAGTGGTAAGGAAAGACAGGAGGACGTTGGTTACCAGACGCCTGTCGACGTTAGTGTCCGACGAAGATCGTCGCAGGCGACGTAGCGCTTCCATGAGGTGTTCGTTCATGATCACAGCTATTTTGTATTGTGGATGAGTCGTTCGGAGAGGTGGATGTGAGGCGTACCTTCTTGTCGTAGTTTGCCGATGAGGATGGTCTTCTCCTTCACCTCCTTCCCTAGCTCCTGTACGCGCGAGTTATTCGACGAAGTCTCTTCCAATTGAAGCTCTGCGTTCAATGCTCGGCTCTTGTACTCGGCCAACGACTGTGTGACCTGAACCAACTGGGACTCATATTCTTTGACCGCCTGCCTGAGGTCGTGGTCCTTGGCTGTGACAGCGTGAGCGATCCGCTCGGTACGACCATGCGTCGACCACTTACAGGCTTGAAAATCCTCGAGGACCGACTGTAGGTTACTGCACTTCTCTCGCTCAACCTCTAGACTTGTCTCCGCGCGCTGCCTCGCCTCCCGCTCGACCTCAAGATCCCTCCTCAGAGCGTCCGCAGTCGTGCGCGCATCGTCCGCCGATACATGCTCTTGCAACGCCTTCTGTTCCCACTCGTCCCGTTCTATCCGACATTGCTCCAGCTCTGCCTGCAATTCCCGCAGCTCGCGCTCTCGCAAGAACGTCTCTTGAGAGCTATCGTGCAGCGCGCGACTACGCATCGCCTCAAGCTCTTTGGACGCGCGCTCAGCTTCCTCGTTTGACGCGATGAGTTCTGACTTAAGTGTTTCGACCGTTGCAGTCAAGTCGTCATTTTGGACTGTGAGTTGCTGGACTAACTGTTCCTGACGGTCTAGTTCTTCCTATGCAATCGTTGGTGTACGCGGAGGGGCTACGAAAGTATGTGTGCATACCGCGTCCTGTTTCAACTTATTTCCCAACGTTGTTCGCATTGTCGTCAACTTCGCCAAGAGGTTGCGATATTGGGTCGCAAGCGCATCCTTCTCCTCGCGCGTCTGCTGCAGCTCCTGTTCTAACCGTTGTATAGGATCGAGGTCCTCCGAGATTAGTTGGGCTTCTCCATTCGCATTGAGTCCGTTTGACGGCGGTGGGGAGCCCAGTATGCGTTCTCTGTCGAGGGATTTGCGCGCTGTCGCGCCATCGTTGCTCGCCAGGTCGGACAACGAAGAGGAGGACATGGGTAGATGTGAGGAGCGTACGTGCTGTCGTCGGACGGGCTCCGGCCAGAGGTCCGGATTGCTATAGCTATTCTTATCAGTTATCCCACTTATCATGTAGTAGATTAAGACCTAAGACCCCAACCCCATGGCCCTTCCGAAGGGTCGTGGGAAATCTATTTACGCCTGAAATCCGTCTGCATTGAACCCTAATAGAGGACACAGTTGCTCTCTTCCACCTACACCCTAGTTCGACTCCTTCGAGCGACTCCCCATTGTCAGGGGAGATATCTACCTGATGTCTACCAGCACCTGGACGGCACTGGAAGCCCACAACAGATACATTGCGGTATTGAGGGTTTCTGGCGGACCACGTTATACCCGAAGCCACGCGATTGTTGGCGATTCAATCGACCATCAGCGCTTATGGGGCCAGGACAGCGCTCCCCGCGTGTGTACTTTCGAGCTCTCCGAGTCCCGTCCTCTGTGTATGTTGAATTTGTATCCACTGCACATAACGACCTTCGTGACGAATACGCATACGACCTATGTGAGTAATGCTGTTGCATGCCATATCAGGCCGCTCTGATCTTGGGCGTTGACCTTGTCTCGCAGTTCACGATCACGCTGTCCCGGCATAGTGGCAACATCATTCCCTAAAGTATGGGTCGAGGTGTGTGTCGTCACAGGTCTTCGTCTTTCAGCTGTTCAACACTGCGGTCCTCATCGTCACTGTGCCTGCAGCAGGACTGGATGAACTCCCGGCGAATCCCAACGACCTCACAGCGATCCAGGCGGGCCCTACCACCTCTGAGCAGCAAGGATCACGCGGACACAAGCGCAAGCAAACACTGCTAAGCCTGTTGGATGCTCTGGCGGAATTGAGCAAGGATGAGGAACTGGACGGAGTCGGTATGTCCTTTGCACCGTCCTCGTTCCCCATTCTGAGTCCGAAGCACATCACGCCCTTCACATCTCGCGTCGCTCTCGTCTTCGATCGAGAAGTTCATATTCTGGCTCGCTACCTAAGATTACCCAACAGTCATAGTGGGAGTCTTTCAGACACGGAGTACATTCACTACCCCCGGACGGACGAATGTGTTGCGCGCATCGCTTGATACGTCCGACATGTTCACCTCGTCGGACACTAATCTGTGTTCCATGAGATTATGAACGGCGCACTTAAGTTCTGACTTTCGTTCACAGGATCATCCCCGCAGCAACCACCCTTCGAAGACGATCGGGACGTCCGTGAGTAGATCCAATCTAGATGTGTGTTTTGGAGATCTCACCGCGGTTGAACACAGCTACTGTCGACGAGCACCTACAGAAGGTTGGGGCAGACGTGTTCAACAAGTTCCAGCGGTGCGTATACCATCTACTATATTCGAGTGCGTCTAGGTTCTAATAGCGCAACAGACGTATAATGAATCTCGACAAGGAACTACGAAACTTCGCGAACGCAGCTCGCCAACTCGGTAGCTCCGTCGGTATCCTCTCGTCTTCGTATCACTTGCGCGGTCGTCTGGCACAAATCCTCTACCTCTTCCGAGAGAATGCCGCGGACCTCTTTCCGCGCAAAGTTCGGCATCAGAGTCGGGAGGAATCATTGACAAGTTCTCACTTGCCTCAGTACCGAAGAGGCAAGCGTCATCGTGCTCCACCGCACGTTTATAACCCGACTGTAGACGAGAGGTTGGACTCGGAGGACTTTCCTGAACAGCTTTCGATGTTTGCTCGGGATGTGGCTACGTTCTTGGACTGCCTCAACGAGTTCCCGGAGTTCACAGATGAAGCCGTGAATTCAGCAATCATGTCGTTAGAAGGCGATTTGAAGGTATGTTGGGTGTGATTTGTCGTCCACTTCTCACGCAACTCATTCAGTACGCCGTTAGTACTGGGCATCCTGCTTGAAAGCTTATGAAGGTTAGTGGTTTCGTGTTCGGCTCATGTGGAGGAGGATCGTTTATATGCCGATAGGTCAATTCAAGAATCCTGCAGTTCAACGCTATCTACACGATCTCAGCTCAGAGATGGGCGAGCACATAGACAGCATCACCTCATCATTGTCGGTTTTCATAGAGATAGGTTCGTCTACAGGTCTCATACAAGTGTTACTTGATCTACTCACGTTGACAAAGGTGTGCCGACAATTCGTTTCGCACAAAAGCACGCGAGCCAAAACTTGCTCAACCTCAGTACTGTGGCTACCTTCTTCTCCGCGGTCACCGCCACGACCATGCAGTTCTCGTTCGAGACGACGGACACCCCTCTGGCTAATGCGGTTAACTCGTTCTGGTTCACATCCATGGTGTTCAGTATCGGGGCTGCTGTCAACAGTCTACTCGGTCTGACTTGGAAACAGGCGATGTAGTGAGTAACGTGATTGTAACAGGTCATCGCTAGACTCATGACCAATTGTTCCTGTAGTCGATCTCCAGGACATCGCGTACCCTGGTGGGTACTGATATGGATCAAGAGGTCGCCTCTCGCCTTCCTGGTGTTGTCTGTAGCCTGCTTCTCGATCGGTTTGGTCCTTTTCGCCTACTCATCTAACCAGGTATGTCGCGTATCCATCTCAAGGCAGGCGGTCTTCTAACGTGGTTCTATGCAGCACTCGGTTACTTGCACACTCACCACGGTCTTCTCTGCTTGCAGTATTGTGGGCCTCACAGCAGTGTCAGCATGGTTCGCAAGCGAGCGCTGGACCTTCTCCCGACACCACGGCACCAAATGGCTCGCCGACGTGCTCTCCGAGACCAAAATCCGCGTCAAGTCCACGCGCAGTGCGAGGTGGCTCATCTACCTCCCCCGTGCATGGGCATGGTCGGTATCGCGTCACATTCGAGAACAGTTTCATCGGTTCACAGACACCATCGCCGAGCTTAGCGCACGCACGCTTTCCCGCCTTGGTAGCCCTGTCGACGACGAGCAGTTGCCTGATCCTGAAGCGAACACGCCCCTTCCCGTCTGCGGCAGCCCAGAGCCCGTATCGCCCATGATACGGCGCGGCGGGTCTGACGTTGGCCCATTACTCCCTATCGCTGAAATCCGCTCGCCAACAGTCACGTCGTTCGATGGTACCGGTGGAGAAGACACGGCAAGTGTGATGAGTGAGTCTATTGGACCGCTCGCGCCGGCCCGTGGTGGACGGTTCGCAAACGCGGTGCGTGCAGTGATCAAGATGCGCGTGGCGTCCACTGCGTTCCCTGTCGAGGGCCGGAACCCGAGGAGGCAACGCACGATGTCGTCGGACGGGTATGGACGGTTGACCGAGCCCATCGGAGTGCTGAAGAACTCGAGAGTTGCGACGTTGATGCCTAGGTTGCGGACTTTGCATACGACGCAGTCGTTTGAGGCACATTCGGCGCTAGTTAGGCATTTGCAGTTCTCTCCGAATGGCAAGTTTTTGGCGACTTCGAGGTAAGGGTGAAACGTTCGTAGAGACAAGAGGTTGCTGATGATGTCGTCGCACACACATAGCTGGGACAGAACGTCGGTCATCTTCAAAGTTGGGGTGAGTATCTCTATGTGCGACTGTGTTCTCATCATTGAACTCAGTATCGTTCAGGAACCCTTCTCCTCACATCGTATTCTGGCTCACCCTCAAAGCTTCGTCGGACAAGTGGCATGGTGCGTCTGACCTCGTCAACTACCTCCGATAACCTTTGATCAAGCTGCCCCGACAGGTCTCCAAGCGGCAATCTGCTCCTCACCAAGCTCGGTCGCGGGGTGAAGATGTGGACAGAGGTATGGTCGGAATTTTCCTTCCCGCAACTCATCACCCAACATTGATGACTGTATGCATACAATAGGATGGCGTGTGCCGTAAGACAATCGATCGCCGTAAGAACGTCCAGTCAATCACCTGGTTTCCGGACGGAGAAGGTAAGTTCTTATGACCTCTTCATACCTATGAAGGCCTGGAAGGGTGGTGCTCATATATGTTCAGCATTCCTGTCTGTCGAAGGAAGCGATGCCACCAAACTCGTAAGTTGCGCAGTCGTCTAGAGCTTCCCGCAATGGCTGACGTATATGGCGTTCGAAGGATCTGAACGGCATCGTCCTGGCACAATATCACCTCGATCGGATGATACTGCACGACGTTGCGGTGACGCAGGACGGCGTACGGATGGTCTGTGTTGGCACCTTGACGGCATCGTCCGACGGCCTGCACCCGAGCAAGTGTCGGGCAGAGAAACAGATCATAGGTAAGCGTCTCTGTACACTATCCATTTTTCTCCACTTTACAATCAACTGTAGTGTACAACATGGCCAAGGATGAAATCGAAAAGTGAGTCGATCGCTTTGGGATTAGAGTTTCACTGACATCTTCTGCAGCCGGGTCCCTGTGTTACATGAGATTCGTGATATAACGCTTGCTAGAAATGACCACATGGTTCTGGTCAGTTACGAGAATAAGGTCAGTTCTTGTTCAAGGTGTATGTGTGCAAGTATTGACACCACAGTCGAAGGCACCTCCGCAGTTATGGAAGCTCGATCCTGTCAAAGATTCTGTGCGGCTATCGTTAAGGCATACTTACATGCCGAAAGTTACAGTCGACTTCGCTGGACCAAGTTACTTTGGGGGCAAGCACGACCAGTTGGTACTATGCGCCGGCAAAGGTGAGCTGTTTAGTGAACTCCTCTCTGTTCGTATTTCTCACATTCTGTCCAGCTGGAGACATACACATATGGGATCGCGAATCGGCTACACTACTGCATCACATACGTTCGCAGACTGTCGGCGGAGACTTGACATGCATTGCTTGGAACCACGCCTGGGACAACTTCATGTTCGCTACCGGTAGCCACGACGGCGGTGTCAGGATCTGGACTTCTCCAATGGCTTCTGCAAGTTCGCCGGAATTCTCTGCTGCCGCGAGTCGCGCAACCCTTACACCAGCGAACACTCCACGCAGCGCGACGCCGAACCCCTACGATGCTGACTACCGCACGGACAGCCCTACGACACAGGTGGCTTTAAGCCCTGAGGCACTAGAAGACTCCCCTGCCTCTGCTGTTTCCGGTCCTCCAACATCGAGATAGCAACCTCCTTTACAAGCTATCTCTTCTGACCCAACTACTAGTTGATACGACTTCTTATCTGCTCAATGCAACAGGTTCACTTGGGCCTATGTTATCCTCTTGGTATGTGCCAAAAGTACTTATCGATGCTGCATTCCCCGAACTCTGTACTGTACGTTATGACACCCACATAACGCTGCTATGACTCCACGATGTTTTCATGTCAATTTTTGTTCTGCATGTATCTGTACATTCTATAATGCCTAGATCTCAATGAACGTTCCTGATGACTTTGGACACGGCGCGGGAAGAAGTGGCGAGCAGATTTGCAACGATAAACTCACGTCGAAAGGCATGACTCGATGCCCAGGCATCGTATAATCGAGCGTCGAGCATCGACTGCAACAACCATACCGTCGACCAGGGTCGTCCACAACTGACCGGCATGGCATCCGTGCTGAACATCGCATCGACGACAAAGACGTTCCGAGTCGCGGTAGTCGGCGTCGGACTCGTGGGAGGCGAGTTCATCAGACAACTCCTTGCCTTCCCCTCCCCGAGTCCTTTCCGCCTCGTCTCGCTCTCCTCCTCCAAATCCTCCGTCTATGCTCCCGATGGGCTCGCCATCTCTGCATCTGACTGGAAAAACGAGCTCGCGAGCTCAGGCAGGAAGCCCGACCTGCAGTTCCTCCTGCGGGAGCTCGCCGCGCTCGTGAAGCCCGGGCAGGAGGTCGTGCTCGTCGACAACACATCCTCGAACGAGGTCGCCGCGCTCTACCCGCAGTTCCTCAGATTCGGAGTCAACATCGTCACGCCGAACAAGAAGGCGTTCTCCGCGGACCTCGCGCTGTACGAGCAGATCCTGGCGGCGGCGCTGGAGGGCGGGGCGAAGTTTTTGAACGAGGCGACAGTGGGCGCGGGGCTGCCGATCATCTCGTCGTTGAAGGATCTCGTCGCGACTGGGGACAAGGTGCGCGTGTTGCAAGATAGCACTGATGTTGGATGGGATAGGATAGGATTGCGGGGTGCATGTATACTGATGCCTTGCGCGTGCGTAGGTCACCAAAATCGAGGGTGTGTTCTCCGGAACGATGAGCTATATCTTCAACGAGTTCTCTACGGGCAAGGAGGGCGGACCGAGGTTCTCCTCGGTCGTGAGTGTCGCGCGCGAAAAGGGTTACACAGTATGTAGATCATTACACTGCCCTTCCCGATTTGTGTGTTCATCTCGATGTTTAGGAGCCTCACCCAGCGGATGACCTGAACGGCGCGGACGTCGCGCGCAAGCTCACAATCCTCTCGCGCTTCATTCCTTCCCTCCGCTCCGCTCTGCCTGCGGGGTATCAGTCAGTCAGCACCAAGTCGCTCATTCCCCCAGAGCTCGAAGGCATCGAGTCCGGAGACGAGTTCATCAGGCGTCTGCCCGAGTTCGACGCACACTTCAACAAGCTGCGCGAGGACGCGGCCAAGGAGGGCAAGGTTCTCCGCTATGCGGGTGTTGTCGATGTCGCGACCGGGACCATCAAGGCGGATCTGGAAAAGTGCGCCCATGATGGTGTTTTGCTTATGTTCTGGACTGTGGCTAATGTAGGACACGCAAGGTACCCTGTCACGCACCCCTTTGCCACTGCTCTGGGCGGGTCGGACAATATCATTATGTTCCACACCGAGCGGTACGGTGCAAGACCGCTGGTCGTGCAAGGCGCAGGTGCGGGTGCGGCGGTGACTGCCATGGGTGTTCTGAGCGACCTGCTCAAGCTTGTGTAATTGGACGAGCACGTGCGAAGTCCAACTGAAATCAATGTATTGTACCATGTTACTCACATATCTCTTCGACTACTAAGCCGGTTATTTTGCAGGTACACGATATAGTATGCGTACTATACATGACATAACGTTTTGGGTCCGCACGAGGTACACAGGACTTGCACTTCTGTCACGGCATTTGCCGTTTTACACAGAGATAGTGAGCCGTGGGCCGTAAGTACTACGCGGCAGGATGGCTGAAGGCGACCCACCATAAAGCCGCAACGTCTGACTCACCTTCCATCATGATGTTCACTAATACCCTAATAGGGCTTACATCAGAACACACAGAAAGTCGATGCACCTGTTGTCTACCTAACTTAAGTGAACAACTTCGACATCGTGACGCTTAGAGTCAACTTTAACCACTGCATCGCTCGTGTATCAGCTGATCGCGAATGGTCGTATATACGACCGGTCATCCATGACCACGGGGTACACGATGCGACCCGCTCCCAGCGGACGCGCTGTTGTGGTAATTCGAATTACTTGCAGACAGTCCGCACGACTCTCCTCTTCGACACGCAGGAGATATATTGGCTGCCTCGCCGACCTCTCTTGTCAACTGCTCTCGGGATCCATCCAGCCATGCTGACCTCCGTCCTCCAAGCTGTCCCCATTTGCCTCGTGGCATGGTTCTTTTGGAAGTATTTTCGCCAGATCGTCGTCAAGTCGCCGCTGGACAATATACCAGGCCCTCCTACCAAATCATTCCTCTATGGTATACGTGAGCATGTGCCACGACTGCGTACACGCTAACCCGGATACTGTGTGCTCGACAGGAAATTTGAGACAGCTCCTCGACAGGAATGGATGGGGGTTCATTGAGCACCTCACTGACTGCTATCCTGAGATAGCCAGACTTACCGGACCACTTGGCGTAAATGATGTCGATTTTTGCTTCGGATTCACGATGATATGTAATCATGGTTCATAGCACCAAATGATCTATGTCTTTGACCCCGTCGCGCTGCACAACATCATTGTCAAGGAACAATACATATTCGAGGAGGCGGCGTGGTTCGTCAAGTGCGTATTCTACTGCGACTAGTTCACTATCTCCATTGTGCTCACGCTGCCACACAGTGGCAACATGCTGCAGTTCGGCCCAGGCCTGCTCTCAACGTTAGGTGGGTATCTATTCTCAGGTCGGAGTGCGTTCATGAACCATTTGTACAGGGGACCGTCACCGGAGACAGCGCAAACTTCTCAACCCTGTCTTCTCTACCGCCCACATGCGACGCGTCGTTCCCATCTTCAACAGTGTCATTCACAGGGTATGCATCGAAAGTCTTTGCAAACCGTGATGCAACCCCCGTTCAAACTGTTTTTAACACAGCTGACTAAAGCCATCGAGTACCGCCTGGGCGGTCATCCCGAGGCGGTCGAGATTGACATGCTCTCTTGGATGGGCCGCACTGCGCTCGAGTTGATAGGGCAAGCGGGACTTGGGTATTCGTTCGACTCCTTTATCGCGGACTCACCAGATGACTTTGGAGGTGCAGTCAAAGCGTTCCAGTGCGTGCCTTATCCCTTCGTCCCTCACGGAGCTGACATGAGCGTATGCTCCGCCGCAAATTTCCTGCATCATGGGCATCTAGGCCAGTCTCGGTGAAGATCAACGCCCTCCGCCGCCTCCTTCCCTACGTGATCGACATTGGTCCTCCTTGGTTGCGGAGGAAAGTCTTGGAACTGATCCCACACAAGGGGCTGCATGAAATGAAGGAGATCGTCGACACCATGCACCGACGTTCGGTCGAGATCTTCGAGGAAAAGAAGCGGGCGCTCGAGAAGGGAGACGAAGCTGTAACGCAGCAGGTCGGAGAGGGAAAGGACATCATGAGCATATTGTGTGAGCATTTAGACGTTCTACCGGATACATATACGATTGACCTCCCACTCCTAGTACGAGCGAACATGGAAGCATCCGAAGAGGACAGACTGCCTGAGAAGGAGTTGATCGGTCAGATGTCGTATGTCTCCATTCATACTTATACTATTCGCGGTGGAACTGAACGAAGCACGTGACAGGACGTTCATCTTCGCGGCAATGGACACAACCTCGAACGCGCTAGCAGTCACGCTCCAGCTCCTCTCTGAGCATCAGGATGTTCAAGAGAAGCTCAGACGCGAGATCCTGACCGCCTCGCAGGGCAACGACCTGGATTACGATGCCCTTGTGTCTCTCCCGTACCTCGATGCCGTCTGCAGAGAGACCCTCCGACTGTGCGTACCACTCGCGTCTTCAGTAGCCTGTATCTGATGATATTTTCTCTCCAGACACGCACCTATTGCCAATGTGACCCGCGAGTCAGTACCAGCCTTTCCTCTATGTTCATGCGCTATCTCACATACTCCCTACAGAACCCGTCAAGACGTCGTCCTTCCGCTCTCCAAGCCAATCCGAGGACTCGACGGCTCCACCATCCACCAGATCCCCATCCCGAAGGACACGGTCGTGATCGCCGGCCTTCTCTCTTCCAACCGCAACAAGGCAATCTGGGGCGAGGACGCGATGGAATGGAAGCCCGAACGGTGGCTTTCTCCACTCCCAGAACCCGTCACGGACGCGAAGATACCCGGCATATACTCCAATATGTGCGTGTTTCCCAACGAACCCGGCTGTTCATCCATCTGCATCTGACCTCTTACCTCTTAACAGGATGACCTTCCTCGGCGGTGGCCGCGCCTGCATGTACGTCTTACTTTGTCCCTGCCTTCACGTCCCGACGGCCCCGGCTGACTTCACACTCTGAACTTGAACAGCGGGTTCAAATTCTCGCAGCTCGAGATGAGTGAGCATAATCTTCTATTTTTCATAGATACAGGTTTCTCCGCCCCCATGAGCGCTCTTATAATTTGTTCTAACCCATTCCTGCAGAGGTCGTTCTGTCCCAACTCCTCTCCAGCTTCACGTTCTCGCCGTCCGACACGCCCATCGTCTGGAACCTGGCCGGAATCCGTTTCCCGTCCGTCCGCAATGATGCGAAGGCGTCACTGCCGTTGAAAGTGGGGCTGTACAAACCTGTCGCGACCAAGTAGTACGGGTCCGTTGGGAGGAGGCGTGTGAGCCTCGGGCTTCCTGATTGCTTCCAGAGGCTCGAGCGCAGATGATGATGCATCTTGTATGCGACTATACGTGACATATGTTTCAGCGCTGCAAGAACGGCAGGCTTGGGATCATGATTCTTGTAGACACCCATTTAAGGGCGACATCGGGACGTATATGAGTGTGGGAGGTGGTAAGCGGCACTGTCGTCTTCGAGAGTGTTTATATAGGGCGCGCGGCTGAGAACATATCGATGATCGTGGTGCTCTGGACCGGGCGGTAGTGTAAAGCTTGTCTTCGCATGCGAACCTAAACGGGGCTTGCATGACTCCTTTCTCTTCTCGCGAACGGCTCCGAGGGTACACACGCATCCCAGGGTATACGTCAGTTCGTCAGCTTGTATGACAGACATCGACGACAGAAAACGAGGAACGTTACCATTGTATGGGCTTAGCACGAGCCATACCATACTGAGCTATCATCCGCCGTTCATATCGACCTAACAGCATTTTTTCACTCCATTTTATCCCGACTCCGGAGGTTTTATCTGCAGACGTCAAGGTTAGGCTCTTTGTCTCTTGTCGGTCCAGATGCTGTATATCGGATTATTCACGTTTGCTTAGTGCATAGGGCTAGTGCCAGTGGCGGCAATCGAACAGATATGGATTCAGAATACCTTCCGCCTTGTACTCTTCTCCGACGTCTCGAAGGAATGTATCTAGCTTCGGCATCTCCTAGACGCGGAGACGTACTAGCTATAGTGAATCCGTGGGCATCCATCATTCTGGTCAACCTCGATTCGCAAGCATCCTTTCATGCTTGTACTCAGGATACTTACTGATACTCTTCTCGATCACAGCGTAACGCAAATGATATATCATTTGGGCCTCATGATGATGGACGCACATGATAATGCTGGTTGCCACAATGCGAATCAATACATCGTGTGCCTAACCAAACATGTGATCAAAGCTCCACTGCATACTTAACAAACGTCCCTACTTGGTACTCTTGACCAGCGTACCCCCCCGTGTTGTGCACATTCGCTCTCGAACCGAATCGGTCTCTGTCATTGCCAGAGTGTATCGCAGGCATAGAGAAGAAGTATGGTATTGACTTGAGCTCGAGGTATGTTCGGCAAAATCTTGGTAATTTCAGAAGTACTCAACTCGAGCTATTTAGATGGATCCTATTCTTTTGAACGGGGACTACTCCGAGTCCGTGCAGTCTGGACGGCCCTTGCGATCCTCTGTGCGACATCGACTGTGCAAGCTCAGCCATCGTTCCCTGGGCTGGCGCTCAGCAAAATCCCCGCGCAGTGCGACACGATCGACCTCCAGATCCAACTCCACGATGACGAACCGTATACTCTCGTTGAATCGCACAACGGCGCCACCGCTCATGTCTACGAGAACGTCACAGAACACACCATTAGCTGGCTCGCCAATGTTTGCGGAGGGACGTCCGTGAACATGTTGCTCTCCGACCCTACCGGGGCCTGGGAGCCGTACAATGCGACCTTCCAGGTTTTCCTCAGCAACAACTCGACCTGTCTTACCGCCGATCAACTGGCGTCGGATGATTGCCAGCACCCGCCTGCGAACGCAACTTACGCACCGAACGTGAACAACGCAGGACATGTGCTCCATATCACTGCGCCTCTGACTCTCGCCGTCGCCATCACCTTCGCAACGTTGCTCGCTTTTGCATGATAGTCTCAAGGGTGCCTCGACCTCTATCTACAAGGCACAATCCAGGTTTGTTCTATTGTATTCTCACGATCTTAACATGTGATGATGAAACCTGTTACTTACTACTACTATATCCAGCTTCGAATACCATGTCCGCATGAGCCAAGGAAGCCGTGAAACGAAGTGCCCTTCCATGGCGCATTACACGTCTTATGACAATCTTATGAACTTGTGTATACTCAGCCTGAGACCACAGGACAGCTATCCGAAGATTTTCTCTTATATCACCGCCCTTCCGATCTCAACTCCAGCGTCGGAGGGCCACTGCAAAGTTTTCGAGCACGGGGTGTCGTCGAAGTAGGGATGCGTGTAGGTAATACAGTATTTATTCCCAACCCTTATTTCGCAGTGAAAGAGCTCGAGTTTATGTGATGCCGTCATCATATAAGTAAACGGCGCATAATTGGGCGAGCTCGGGCGATCCGAGTCAATACAGCAGTTTGCGTTTTTGGTGGCCGAGCGCCCAACTGCACAGCACACTTCGCACACGAAAAATTCGAAAAACATATGGGAGGTCACTTCGCGTGTTGAGCGGTTTTCAAGCCTCACGAGGTACAGAAGTCCACTCTTCGGCCTGCCTCAGTAACCACGTCATCGGACGCCAAAGGTCCGCAACTTCGAGCAAGGCATTGTAAGCCCGAAATTGCTCATAGGCTGCATAGCATCGCACATAGATGGTAGGGAGTATGTATGTAGTATGCTAGGAGCCTCCAGGGCGAAGAGAAGAGGTTTCTGTGGCCGGATCTTCGTCAGAACTGAGAGATTATCTCTAGATGATCTGACTTCTGTAACTTACATAACCGAGTATCTATGGAGATTCAGAAGGCGTAGGTGTGTTTTCAAGGCTTGTAGCAGTATATAGGACTAGTCTCGGAGCAAAGGATGCAGCAGCAAGGGTACCGTCGATTTTTCTAGATTTTATGACTTTTTCGTGTCCAAAAACGCGCGCGCGTCAGTCGGAGATGACAATTTTGGAAATAGCTGTAAGTATGTGATCGCAGCATGCCCCCGTCAGCGCCTATGCATGCTCTAAGCCTCATCCAGTCATCAAACCATTACTCTCCTCTCACACCCTGGTTCTCTACTTCTTGTCGTCGCTCACGACTCCGGAATGAATTCAGCAGATCATCCATGAACTCAGCTAACCTTCCATTGGGGTGCGGGCCAACAATCATTTCCGAATCTAGTGAATTATTCGGAATTCGGGTGCATCGTCTGCAATCGACTTCTCGCATCGGTCAAACCCCCTTGAATCTAGCGCAAGCAGGTTATGTATACAGGGTATGTGTGGGAGAAGTCCTCCAATCCGAACGTCTAGAACCTCGATGTTTGCTGCTACCCTCGCCCGCGTTCGTATGCCTGCTGGCACCCACTTGCATCCTCGCTACTCATGCGTTAGCCTTGCATGGACATACGCATACACATGCATCCTAGCTTCTCCCACCTCAGCCAGATCCTTCGCTCCTTTCACGGCTTCGGCATCTTCAGCCCCTGTCTCACGGGCTCTATCTCATGCTGGTAGGCTACCGCCACCAGACGAATATGGGTGAGTGTTCTTGCGTATACCCGTCCAGGCCGACGTGAAGCTCGAGTAGGATCCCGGTCATCAATACGTCACATCGTATATGTAGTCATCCAATCCATCGCGTAACGGCCGTCAGGGTGAGACATGCATCCTCGGGCATAAGCGAACGGTCGCACAAAGTAGCAGTGCTGTAACGTTGGAGGCTTGGGTACTCGGCTTCGACGGCCAACCGGCAGTTACCAGACTTGACAGTACAAACACTTGTCCCGATAGGATGGTACAGACACTCTTTGAAACATACGAACACGCACAATAATATCTCACCCCGGGCCGTCCAAACTTATTGCTGCATAGTACTAACGGTCTCATGCAACGATCTTTTCATGGTCCACCTGCCACACACCAACCCTGCACATGCGAACATCCTTCGGCGACTCGTCATACACAAAGAGCAAGAAATTCTCGAGACGAGACAATGAAGTAAGTAAGCATACGAGGAAAGTGGTTGGGGGGAGTGCAAGTTGGTGAACGGGAAAACACTTCCTCTCTACCGTAAAATCTGAGATCTAGGTTCGGGCGTCTTTTTGCGAACCGCAGCAACTTGCTACGCGACATGTCTCTTCCTCATCGACACCACCAGGACCCCGCGAACTCACCCTCGTCTTCAGCTGATTTCTATGCATATTAGGAATGAATACGCTCGAAGAATTGACTCAAATACTGGAGAGAATAGCAGAATGTTAGGGCGTAGCCAGGGGCAGTTTGACTACACATTACAGCGTGTTCAAGGCCGCCGAAGGTGACGAGCGTGCAGTAGTGCCTGCCTTTTAAGACATCCATCCAGGTCCATGTGAATAGAAGCTCCGGAGAAGAACATAGACCTAGGTACTACTCGGGCCCAGGCCGAACCCCCGCTTGTAGTGAGTATCCGGATGTCATTTGTCCAAGTTACAACTGACTTCTATAGTGATTCAAATGCATGCAAGCCAATAAGTCAATGAAGCGTCGTGATACAACCACCCCCTCGAGGGCCTGGGGTTGAAAACGAACTCTCCTGTTCAGGTTAAGTAAGCAGCTCTTCTAGCCGAAGAACGCCGCACTGACTTGAACGGGACTGACCTCATGACCTCTGGTTAACGCACATAGGTAGGAGACGTCCTTCTACAAGACGCCGTCAGCGGGATATAAAACGGAGTGCAGCGATTGCCCTGTCACCTGTCCTATACGTGCACCTCGATATTGCGGTCAACACCTGTCGTTCATGATGATCGCACCACTGCTAGAGTCTCTCGTAATCTGCGCTGTCTCATGGCTCCTCTGGAAGTACTTCCGACAAATTATCACCAAGTCGCCTCTTGATCGAATTCCGGGTCCTCTTAGTCGATCTTTCCTCTATGGTATGCATCAACTATGTAAGTTATAGCACGCGTACTCGACAGCCTCTGCAGGGAACCTCGGACAGCTGGTAGACAGAAATGCCTGGGGATTCATACAGCATCTCACCGACTCATACCCTGGGATCGTGCGACTGCATGGACCTTTAGGCGTAAGTCCTCTTTTACTCGCTCTGGCGTATATTAGCTCCTCGTCTCAGGCCCTCTGCCCTGCAGCATCGAATGCTCTACGTCTTCGACCCCACTGCTTTACATCACGTCGTCGTGAAAGACCAACACATCGTCGAAGAGACAGCCTGGTTCATCAAGTACGTCGTGCCTCGAAGTACTGTGTCTTCTCACCCACTGACTGCCAGCCGTGTGACTTGTGCTCCCTGGCGCCAGGTCAATGCGATTGTACCTGGGTCCCGGCTTGCTCGGCACTTTGGGTAAGTTCCGTCCTATTCTGCACCCGCATTACATCAGGCTCAACAGTACGGCCACCCTTTCACAGGAGAGCGCCACCGCAAACAAAGAAAGATGATGAACCCAGTCTTCTCTTCTGCACATATGCGGCGCATGAACTCCATCTTCAACGAAATCACACACAAGGTTTCCCCTTCTCGTATGTATGTTCCTGTGGTGAAGTCTGACTCGGGGTGCCTGTTTGCTCCAATCCAGCTAGTAAGCGCAGTTGAAAAGCGCATCGATGGTTCCTCCAAAGCGGTAGAGGTCGACATGCTGTCCTGGATGGGCCGTACGGCGCTGGAGCTTATCGGCCAAGCGGGACTTGGGTATTCCTTTGACCCTTTAGTCAAAGACACACCCGACACCCTTGCACACGCGATCAAAGCATTCCAGTACGTGTCTCCTCACTAACTACCTTGATTGAACCTCAACGACTAAGTACACTGCCAGACCTGCACTTGTGGAGAACCAGATGGTTCGACGTCTCCTGCCGTACCTTCCTGAGATTGGGAGCGCTTCGTTCAGGGGGAAGATAGTCGACTTGATCCCCCACCGAGGCGTACAGAAGATGAAGGCTGTAGTGGACGTCATGCATCGTCGAACAGTGGAGATATACAACGCCAAGAAGCTGGCTTTGGAGAAGGGCGATGAGGCCGTTACTCGGCAGGTTGGCGAAGGAAAAGACATCATGAGCATACTTCGTGCATTCTGATTTGCTCATTTACATTGACCAAGATCGCTGACAATCAAATCATTACATTAGTGAGGGCCAATATGGTCGCATCAGTCGAGGACAGGCTATCAGAAGATGAACTTATCGGCCAGATGACGTACGTTGACCGGAGCTCTCTCTCTCTGCCCTACAAGCATTAGTGATCCGGTTGTCTTTTCAGGACCTTTATCTTCGCCGCTATGGATACAACGTCCAACGCGCTCGCTGCTATATTGCAGCGTCTGGCGACTCACCCAGACGTTCAGAGCAAGCTGCGTGACGAGAGCCTGCAAGCATCCGGAGGCAAAGACCTGGATCACGATGCCCTTGTCTCATTACCCTTCCTCGACGCGGTATGTCGAGAGACGCTTCGGCTGTAAGTCCACATGTCAGATAGCACAATGGTGTCACGCACTGGATATTCACTCGGCGATACGTGTAGTCAGGCACCCATCAGCCTGCTGTCCCGGGAGTGCGTTAGCCCATTTTTGCTGCACCATGCTTAAAAACCCACTTACATTCGCACAGGACACGTCACGACGTTGTTCTCCCGCTGAGCCAGACGATTATGGGTGTTGACGGCTCGATGATGCACGAAATACCTGTTCCGAAGGACACAACAGTCGTCATCGGCATCCAGTCTTCCAACACCAATAAAGCCATCTGGGGAGAGGATGCTGGGGAATGGAAGCCTGAGCGGTGGCTCTCTCCTCTTCCAGACACGGTCACTGAAGCGAGAATTCCTGGCATATATTCTAATCTGTGCGTATGCTTATCGTTCCCGGATGGTGGGTGGGACCTAAGTATAGTACCGCTCTATAGCATGACCTTCCTCGGTGGCGGCCGAGCGTGCATGTAAGTGGATGTCTCACATTTATCTGCATTAACCGGAGGTGCTCATCATTCCCCTACTAGTGGTTTCAAGTTTTCGCAACACGAGATGAGTAAGGTTCACTGTAGGTTCTGTCCACTGAGGAATAATATTAACCGGCTCCTTCACTAGAGGTCGTATTGTCTCAGCTGCTCACCAAGTTCACGTTCGCGCCGTCTGACAAGCCCGTCGTCTGGAACATGTCGGGAGTGCGATTTCCTACCGTTGAACGATCAACGGAGCCTACTATGCCTCTATTGGTCGCGTGTCTTCCACCTCGGTAGGGCTAGTCCACCAGAAGTTCATTCGGGCGATGTCACTGTTACGAGTAGTAGTTCACAACAACGTGCAAGCGGAATCCAAACCAATTTCAAGTGGCACCCGGAATCGCCTCCTCCTCGGTACCGCTCGCGTTCGTGAAACTAGAATACAACCCTAATCGGAAGCTCTATTTGTGGCGAAGATCTATCATTTAGCTCAAGGGGGATCGTAACGTCTCATCACAGCATCACAGCCTTACAGCTCCAATTCCTCTACAACCTCGGCATTGCCAGCATCCGAGTCCTCGGGGTCGTCAACGACCGCTGTCGGGTCTGCACTGCACTTCGTGCAAATCCATGTCGATGCGTACATGTTCACCCTGTCGCGTCGTAGTAGCACCGTCAGTAGTGGTGTGGCGGGGCGGGGAAACGAAGTGCTCTGAACTCACCTGTCGATGCATCTACCAGCAGTACGCGCAGCGACGCGTTGGCACTTGAAGCCCTGCCTCGAGAAGCTCGCGATGTACCATGGCTTGAGGCCAGCGCTGCGGAGGAGTACCTGCCCGCCAATCTTCATGGCCTTGTTGATCGCACGGATCTCCTACACGGGTGACGGGCATCGGGCATTCGCCAGCGCTCTCTCAAAAATTTGAACAATGTGACGCACCTCCGAAGCCTGGATACCTTCAGGGTCGAACCAATCCATGTGGTCCATAATCTACAGCGATTGATAAGTACGCACGGGAGATGTGGCGACAATGGAAGAGCGTAGACGCACCACCGCGACAGTGACAGTTTCGGGCTTGATACGAGCCAGGACCTCGACGAACTCGTCAGTGTGTACACGCAGACCATCGAAGGCCCCAGGTTGTGACAGAGCCTTGTGCGCCTCCTCCGTCAGGTATGCCGGGCGACACCTAGCATCGAACATGCTGAGCGAACCATCCTGGAAGGCCTCACTGAGACACTCACTCCTCTGAGTAACGGCCCATCAAACACAGTCGGTAGAAGTAGTTGCTGTCCTTCAGAAGCGTGTTCTCGACGACCGGATCGAGCGTGTTCACGACATACTTCCACATCGCCTCCTTCGCGGAGAATGCCCCACCCGAAGCGACCGACGCAGCGATCCCGTCGTCCGTGATCATGTCGCGCTGGTTCGCCGGCACGCCGAGCGCGCGCCACAGGAATTGCGAGTTCGCAACGACAAGATAGCTCAGGTACTTGCTCAGCACCACCGGACGGAGACGCGTGCGCCAGATCGCACGCTGTTCGCGGAGCGTCTTTGCTGAGCATAGCCGGCGCACTTCGCCGGAAAGCCCGAGAAGGCGGAACAGCCACTTGGAGAGCTTGACGGCGATGCGTGAGCCACCCGTCTCGTACAGACCACCCCGCGACGTGAATGCGGACGTGTTGTCGAGCCAGTATTGGAATGCGCGCGACGAGAGGTAGGGGGAGAGCTTGTTGAGGAGGAGCTCGCGGAAGTTGGGATGGCGGCCCTCGCCGAACAGCTTCCACGTGTCTTCGTAGGGAAGAGCGCAGAAAGCGGCGACCTTGAGCTCAAGTAGGTGGTTCTGTGTTGGGTTGAGATCGACGGCATGGATGCTCCTGGGGCGGTGCAGCGCGTAGGAGAGGATGTTATCTCCAGCGGAAGTGATAGCGAACACGACGTCGTCCTTGCCGATGTTGAGCAACCGCTGGTCCTCGGCGGGGTCCTCCCAGGTGAACGCGTAGATGTAGTCGTTGCCAAACTGCGTGTGCTTCTGCAACGACTCGTCGTAGTACAGACGCCAGCGCTGACTTTGGTAGAAGAAAGAGGGGAGGGGGACGTTTGTGGCGAGGTTCAGGATAGCGGCCTCGAAACCCTTGGAGCGAAGCTGGAGGCGCGTTTCCCGAGCAGCAGCATCTTCAGCCTCAGATCTCTTCTCCGCGTAGTGTATGGGCGAGAGGTACGGGCTCTCCGTGGCGAGTGCGTCGATGTGCTCGGCGGCGTCGCGGACCATCGCGCCAGCAACTCCGCAGGTAGCGGTCCGCTGGCAACCAATCCAGACGTAGTAGGGGATGCCTCCCAAAAGGTAGTTACGGTCGTTGATGTTGAGGATGGTGCCGAACCGGTACTCCAGATAGTCTCGCCTGCTTTCGTGCAAATGAACGTGGTCGAGCTTGAACCACGACCGCCAGAAGACGCGGGAAAACCTGTTGACGTGACGCGAGTGATGTCCGCCGGTGAAGTTACGGAAGGAGTAGCTCGACGACGACTGGACGTAGAAGTCGACACATGTAATCAAGCCTAAAGGCGCGAGGAGGTCGATGAGGGAGTCGATGACAGAGTAGAAGCTGCGTTTGTCCAGTGTAAGTGCTGAAACCCTTACTCAGAGAAGGAAGAACGTACTCTGGGATCATGCTCAGTGAATAAGACATGCTGACGAAATCGGCCTTGGTCCTGTGCTTCTCGTCACCACTCGCTAGCGTTCCAACAGTCTCCTCCCCGCTCGCTGTTGGGTCGAGCCTGAACGTCCGTGCGTCTTCACAAATAACGTGTACGTTCTTCCAGCCCAACCTCTCGAACCGCTCCCGCGCAACGTCGCACAGCGAAGGACTCAGGTCGACGAGGTAGACCGCAGAGAAGAATTCAGGCACGGAAACATACGAGTTCATCTTCTCGATGTTGTATCCCGTCCCGCCGCCGACCTGTTCACGGATGTAGGCGTCTCAACGTAGCTCGAGGATGACGACACCACTTACATCGACCCAGATAGGCTTCGTGTTTAGATTGCGGTACCGATGTTTCAGCTGAGCTGCGGTGAGCTGCAGCATGTCTTCTCTCCCGCGTAGAAGCGTCCCCCTCGTCGCGTCGTAGATGGTTGCCTGCGTGCGGTAGAAGCCCTCGAGGGCTCGCTGCTGGCCGGTGAGTTGCTGGACGTCCGCCGCATTTCCACGATTGACGGGCTTGATGAAGCAGGCGTAGACGAACCTGCCGTACACCCACAACGTCTGGCGTAAGACGATAGCGAGGACGCTCGTCAACAGCAGCAGACTAAAAGCGAACGCGTTTTGTCGGAAGTAGGCGGCGAATTGGTCGGCCGCGGCGACGTCGAGGTTGAACATATCGAGCAAAAGAACTGGGTGGAGAGGCGGATCCAGAGGGTGGCCCAGCGAGCCCATGAGCGTCCGCTATCGATATAAAGCAAGTCGGAGAAAGGAGGCACGGGGAGATGCATGCTTCTCGATCGGCTTGCCCAAAGGCATACAGAGTGCGTCGCCTAGCGGACCTTGGGGCTTCCCAATTGCGGGCATGCGTCGGAGTCGAGAAGGAAATTTGTGGTGATAGGCTGAACGATGAGGACGCTGAGCCTGAGGGAAAACGGTAGCGTTCTACAGCGACGACGACGAGACGCCACTGGCCCACGTTCGCAGAGCTTGGACTGTCTTTTGAGAGCGCTAGCCACAGAACGTGAGCTAGGAAGGTGATCAGGAGGTCAACGAGACGCATTTACGCGGATGTGAGCACTCCGTATAGCGAACGTGGGCATGCTCCTTTCCCTACTCTCCACAAAACGTCCCGGGTGAGTTGTGGCCAGGCACGTGCGCCGCCATCATTGTGCATGTCGAAACCGCGGGGCATCTCTCTAACCCTTGTGGGCCTTTGAGAGTGCACGAGTCGCGCAAGACACTTCTTTCCGCAAGATTCTGAGATAAGAAAAGGTCGTTTGAGCCAAACAGCACGGACTTTATGCCTCGAGCACCTGCGCCAAGGAGTATCGAAGGCCCCTGAGATCAACTAGCGGAAGGGAAGAGATTTACTAAGAATTCAGGTCTTCATCGCGAATCGTCAAACCGTCAAAATGACTCAGTACTGAAGAGAAGAGGACGTACACCTGATGATCGTTAAAGCAAGAACATGGAGAACTGTGGCGCTTACATTTCCGAATTTGTCCATTGGCGTCTACCGCACCGCAGCACATGGCAAGGGCTGGCTACTCGCGGGGATGGAATCGCCCACCGAGCGACGGTATGTTAACTCCTGGTTAACCGTGGAGTCGATGCGTACCGAGGTCCCTACTTAAGCAAAGGAAGCTGGAATCGAAGGATCGGTTTCGATGTACAAACTGTACTGGGTACATGTGATCAATAGCACCTGTGGCTTCATGTCAGACAACCAGACACGTAACACAGCATCACTCACTCACATTTTCTGATAATAGGACATCTACATAGTACTTCAAAGCCCGAGTCGGCGATGCAAACCGACCTCTTGCCTAGCCCCCCGAATGGCTTGCCATGGTCGCCATCGCCTAACTGGACCGACCGAGCCAACTTAGTGCTGCCCTAACCTGAGACGCGAACTGGGGTACATCCATGGTCTACACGCAGGACAGGGTCCATCAGCGCAAACTCGTTACGTCTTTGGACACGCAGACGTACCTAGTCTCTTCGTGCACGGCTTTTGATCGAGGGTGGGAAAATACGTCGACTAGCACAGTCCACGAGGCTTCAATGAGGATTGCGAGACCACCCGCCTCGACGAAACGACATCGCCAGGGTCTAGAGCAGACAAGGGCATGGTAAGATTAGCTGCGGTTGGCTGGTGAGCATGTGCTCAATTCGGCGGAAGCGGGGAAAGCGGGCCCGGGTCGGGTTTGGGTGTCAAAGCGGACACACGATCTCATCGTGCACTGAACGCGGGAATTGTGCAAATGTGTTGGAGCAGGTACCAAGATACTGAGTGGGGTCAAAGTTCGTGGGAGTCGCCGAGGGCACAGGGACATTGTCCGCGAGCAGGACAGCCAAAGTCGACAAAGTTGTTTGCGTTGGTATCAGCCTTGTACTAGTCGCACTAGAAGCAGGAATAGGCCATTCGACACGGATGTTCCTCCCGCTTCTCTCAATCTGGAACCTCTGCTTAACCACAGCCCGGACCGAGATTCTGCGGTTCGAGATCTCGTCAGTGATGAGTAAGATTATTCAATAAGATGGCGCGGGCGAACATGCAGTTGATCACGTAACTTACAAGTATACTAGTGCCATTCAGGGCGTCTGCCAGGTGATGTCCCGCTTCATGTTTTCCACGGACACAGCTCGTTTCTTTCTGTCGTCTTCGCGCGGGTCCGAAGCAGCAGTAAGCTGAAAGAATGGTCCAATGGGAAACCAGATGCGCACTGTATGGTCGCGGTCGTGACAACTCAATCCTTCATTTCGCACATATACGTCCTGGGGGACGTCTAAGCAGGCACGGGTTCTGTGGCTTCGGGGGTATGACGAGCATGGCCTTGAATCGACAGATGGGGCAGTTGCAAGCAACCCCGTGATGAAGTCGTGCAAACTACACGCGGGGTCGTCGGACGACGCGAACTAACGGTGCGACGATCCTGAGCAGTGAGGATAGTGAAGGCTCGCGGAAGTCAGAGAATGTTGTCAGGGTTCCGCAGTCCGTCTTCTCCCTAGGTCGCTTCGAGACGATGGTTTGCCTCATTGTGAACAACAACCCATCTCTGTCGGTGCGATCGTCCTTCAGTGTTTTGTCACAAGACATAGTGGGTAAGCATGCACACCTGTATGCAGCCAGAAAGGAGCAAGTTCGGCAGTGAAATGAATATTACGATGAACGCCGTCGACGTCCTTGATGATGAGTATAGTATCGACGGAGTCGAACGAACCTTGGCTTCGACACTTTCAAAGAAACACTCCGGCCGAACAGAATCAGACCGTGTTGAAATTGTTTCATCGGACGAGCACAACTGTACGCGCAGGGCCGAATCCGCTAGACTTCCGTAGCATTGAAGACCGGCCGAAAAAGTGGGCATCGTCTGCATCGGGCGCCACAGCTGACAAATAACGAGTCAGCGCATATATCCGGCGATCCAACTCGGAGCACCTTGTGTTTGCAGCTGGGTCGTCGACGTCGTCTTCGACCACAACGAGAAGGGGGAGGAAGCATGTAATAGCGATGATAGCATTGGTCGCCTCCGGGTCGGAGGCAAGAGAACGGCGGGGAGGGGGAAAATCAAAAGAGCCTCGTCGGACTTGTTCGGTGATGGGCGCTTGGCGATGCGCGGTGATGATGTCGTCGCGTCGCTGGCAAACGCCCTGCCCTCACCACAACACTCGTCACCGCTCACCGCTCCCCGCCGCCCTCCTTTCCCTCTCATTCTATCTTGTCTTAATACTGTGCTATGCTTTCAAGACGACTAGTTCTCCTTGCGCGCGGGCGTGCTCTCCGCGCCGACCCCGTCGCTGTCTCTAAATCATGGTCCGTCTCTTCCACTTGCCGCCTGAGGTGCACCGTGAACGGCCAGGGATACTAAAATGTGCGATGACGGCTCAGGAAACTTGCCAGCTCATATACACAGCGGGCCAAGCTCCACTCGACGAACCTCCTCAAGGGTACGTACCCGGGTTGCGTGTATGCGTGCGGGTGGACAGGCTGAAGTGACGTCAATGTGGTCTCTGTCTGTAGCGGAAACGGTGAAGGTCCCCCAGATGGCCGAGTCCATCTCCGAGGGTACGCTCAAGACATGGCTAAAACAGCCTGGCGACACGGTGCAGGCGGACGAGGAGGTTGCGACTATCGAGACCGATAAGGTGTGTGTTGCCCCGTTTTCACCTACAGTGCGCATGGAGGGTTCGCTGTTTTCGCATTACAACGCGATTTGCATGTGCACTATCTGGCGGCAATTTTGACGCTATCTTGCAACTGTGCCGTCCCTGTTCATGCACTTTGCTGTCCTTTGAATCCAACGCGCGCACGATTGCGAGGTGCTACGTGTACACCCTCACCGGAACCTTGCATCTACTTGGACGCACCTCATACGTGGATCTTTGGTGATGCTATTTTGGGACGGTACAGCTCCCGTGCCGTCAAGGCTTGAAGAGTATCTGGTATCTAGCGCGACCAGCATGTCTTTCGCGCCGCTATCATGGGCGTGTCTGCCTACACGAGATCTCCACGCATCCCCAACGACGATCTGAAAACGAACAATATGATTGACGCGTTTTGTTCCAGATTGATGTCTCAGTGAACGCGCCATCATCTGGCCGCATCACCGAGCTCCTCGCAGCCGAGGAGGACACCGTGACCGTCGGCCAGGACCTCTTCCGCTTCGAGCCCGGAGCCGCAGACGAGGTCGCGCCGAAGGAGCAGAAGTCATCTGAGGAGGGCAAGGACGTGCAGGAGACGAAGGACAAGACCGAGCCCGCAGACCAGCAGGTCGACAAGAGCATGCCCCCACCTCCCTCACCCTCGCCCGAGGAGGTGCGGAAGAAGGACCCGGCTGGGGTCCAGGGTGGAACGGCGAAGAAGGAGCTGAAGGAGACCTCGAAACCGAAGGAGGAGAAGAAGAGTAAGGAGAAGGAGCAGCCCGCACCAGTGCGCGTCGCGGGCGGGAGCCGGAACGAGACTCGGGTCAAGATGAGCCGGATGCGGCTGCGTATCGCGGAGCGGCTCAAGGAGTCGCAAAACGCGGCCGCGTCACTGACGACGTTCAACGAAATCGACATGTCGAGCGTCATTGAGTTCAGGAAGAAGTACAAGGACGAGGTCGAGAAGGTGCACGGCGTCAAGCTGGGCTTCATGAGCGCGTTCGCCAAGGCGTCGTGTCTTGCGCTCAGGGAGGTCCCGGCTGCGAACGCGTCGATCGAAGGAGATGAGATCGTGTACCGCGACTATGTCGATCTGAGCGTCGCAGTCGCAACACCCAAGGGTCTCGTCACCCCCGTCCTCCGGAACGCGGAGCAGCTCAACTTTGTGGAGATCGAGAGGGAGATTGCTGCGCTTGGCAAGAAGGTACGTGCTTGGCCCTTGCGTTCTGTCTTGTGTATGCGACGGTCAATTGTGCATTCCTCCAACCCGATTGTTCCACGGCGATCTCGGTACCGTTAGGCGCGTGATGGCAAGCTCACACTCGAGGACATGGCGGGCGGAAGCTTCACCATGTGGGTACCCTTATCCTGACTGCCCGACGACACGTTTGTGCTAACCGTACCGAAGCTCTAACGGCGGTGTCTTCGGCTCGCTGTATGGCACGCCAATCATCAACCTGCCGCAAGCCGCTGTTCTCGGTGAGCATTGTTCCTCTTCTTTTGTCCGCCTTTCCCGGTCCCGCAAGGCTCCCCCCCCCCCCCCCCCCCCCCGCACGCCCCACGATTGCGCACTCCCCGCTTCCCGCTTCGCCCTATCCATGACGTGATGCGGCGATTGAGAAGTCGAGGGGGGCTCGTCGGCTCTGTTCAGTCGGATGTCGCGCTTCCATTCCCCCTTTGATCGGTGCTTCCTTCCGAGCACCCGACGTGCGTGCGTTGCTGACGGAATGACGACTGACGAACTTGCGCGCGTAGGCATGCACTCGATCAAGGAGCGCGCCGTCGTTGTCAACGGCCAGATCGTCGTCCGCCCGATCATGGTCGTCGCGCTCACGTACGACCACCGTTTGCTCGACGGACGGGAAGCGGTCACTTTCCTCGGTACGTCCCTCTTCCCACTGCGTTGCGCTAGCGTTCGATGGTTTGCTGAGCCCGGTCAACAGTCAAGATCCGGGACTACCTGGAGGACCCGAGGAAAATGCTGCTTGCTGTATAAGAGGTGGGAGCGGAGAGGGGATGTACAGGGGTGGGACGAGGAGGGGACTGTCCATTGATTCACTAGTACGTACACCGAATGCATGCTTCCAAACTTTCTTGCCTTCATGACATCCTCCTGCGTCTCCCTCCTACGACCTCAATGGACCGAACTTGCACAGCGGTACAGTGCATCCAAACTTTGAATCATATTAAACATATTGCTTGGTCCTCCCTTGTTACCTCATACACCATATAATAAGTTGACAGCTCTTGTTCAGGAAGTAGCCGCATACAAGTGCGTATCATACTAAGTAGACTTCGTTTTCGGACGTACATAACATGTTCGCATAGCACGCACCCCCTAAACTATTCTTCCATCTTCGCTTTCGTCCTCTCGAGTTTCCCTTGCGGGACCTACGACGATCATCTTCTACGTGTCGTGTCTGGAAGGTTATGTGCTATGTGTCCTCTCGATCGTGCGCTGTGCCACCCGAGAGGCAAGCTCGCCCTCCACTGCACCTCAGCCTGTCCCGCGATCGTCGCCGTAGTTGTCGATGCGCATGGCGGCTGTCACATCCTCCAGGCTTTGCCATTGGCACAATGGCACTGGGTAAGCCTGAGTCTGGTGACCGCAACTACGCATTGAATAGCAGTCCGACGGTCGACCTTGTCCGGAATGTGCGAAGACACGAATCCAGGTTATCGGCAGTCAAGTCAAAGTTCAAACGTTGTTCACCCTCGCCTCGCCATGGCCAAGTGTCCGTATGCATTCAGGTTGCATCTAAGCTACAAGCTACGAGGCCACGAGGCACCAGACGGTTAGGTCACTTTGCTCAAGCTTGTCGCGGGATCAGAAACTCTAGAACTCTATATAGCACGGCTGACTACATACGTACGTACGGCACTCGGGCACTTGGCAAGTTGGTGGTGGTGGGGCCCGGGAAGAGGCTAACAGAGATTGGCTAGCTCTAGGGAATTGCATTCTCGAAGGGTGGCGTTGTACGATGGGGGACGGGCAGCCCAGGCAGCTGACCTCAAGGCTCAAGGGGGTGGAAGGTTAACGTTATAGTTATACAGCGGCCGGAGAGCCTGACCGGTGCCAGTGGTGCTAGAGAGTGCGATCGGACAGCCCTGTCCGGATTGAAGACGTCACTCCGCTTCTGTCTACGTGCTTCGAAGGTCTTCTTCTGCAGCTTCAGATAACAAGTCCCGGTGACTGCGCATCTGCTCACGAGGCCAGGCTCCTTCGATATCTTCCAGCGCGGCTTCAGGCTGCCTAATCATGAAGACTTGAGAGCGCGATCGCCAGATCTCTTGCGACGTCGGAGCGAGTTCGTGTCTTCGCTTCGACGCGATGGTCCGTCGACCCGAGTGTAAGTACTTGTCGCTCAGCAGCTGCTCAGAGGTGGAGTATGAGCGGAGCGCGAGGCGAGTCTGTGGCACCACCTTCGCCACTGGCACTGGCACAAGCACATCCGAGTGAACGTTCGCCCGTTGCTCTGAGTCTAACCTTCGCAATCCCTGCCCCGGGCCCATTCGAAACGGGGAATGGCACCATGGCATCCAGACGATCAGGGCGGTTTGGCACCAGGGCGATCGCGCGATACCCACTCTGGGCGCGGGGTCAGGCTTACAACTCTAAGTATTAGTAGTAGAACTCCTAGTAGTCCTCAGGCTACGCAGCACTCTATCACAGAAGATCCAGAGTGACCGCAAGCTCCTCCGAGGACGCACGGAGGAGGCAAGGAATCGAACACGGCCTGCCCAACCTTCCTTGCGGCCGCAATGTACTTACTGTGTGAAGAACGAACCGTAAGTGCGATACGCACAACCTTCGACTCCCGCCGGCGGGTGTGCGTGTGATCATCATCATGGGCCAGGGCCCAGGGGCGGGAGCAGATGAGGCAATGCTCGCCTCAGCTTTCAATTTTCGATGTTGCCACAGTGCTTCGCCGGCCCTTCCACTTGTCCAGCGAAGGATGTTGTTGTTCCCTCGTGGCCAGCGTGCGCAGTTAGAGTTCCCACTCGCCGCGCCCTAGCGAGTAGTGGATGTCCCGCTGAGAATAATCGTTCGCGAATAGCCCCCGTGAGTCCGGTATGCTATCTACTACGTATACTATGCAGGTGTGGGATCCTGGAAGGCCAAGCATATAAGCTGGCTAGAAGCTCGAGGTGAGGCCGAGTACTACACCACGAGCCAGATAGGCTAGAGTTAGCAGAGAGCTATAGTACCTTCAAGTTCGAATGGTCGAGTCGAAGACGAGAGGGCATATCATCGGGATGCGGGGCCGGGTACCTCCTCCTACGATCGCGACCAGACCAGGCTGATTGTTACCACAGCTGCTCACGCCGACGCCAACTTGAGCCGCCATCTGCTTAAGCTTCAGGTCAGTGCTTCGTACACGCCACGTGCATGGTACAGTATGTATAGCTATAGCGTTGTCTTGGGCTCGCACCTAGAGGGGTACGGAGGCGTCCAAGGTGGTACGATCACCGTTATCGATAAACCTGTACAACGACCCGGGATATCGAGTGGTTTGCCTCCGCCCACTGAATGGCTAAGTTCTCAGGACGGGGTCTATCTTTCGTCCCGGCAGCGGGGCTGTGGGTTTCGTTCTTCCATGCATCATTTTCAACTTGAAGGCATCATCCCACTGGCAGCTGGTAACGCTCGACTCCTCGCCGCCCCGCATCGCATGTGGCGTAAGTTCCCTGGGGCTTATCATATTGCTACATAGTAGTAGTAGGCGTTCCGAGTCGGTGACGGGTTGTGATAGTACTAGGTATATGCTCATGGCGTAAAGCATTCTCTGAACCTCAACCTTGTACAGTGTGCCAGTGTGGGCGATGCAGCTTCGATCGATTCATGATGGCATATGGGCCTCGTGGTGGACGGCGTGGCGTTTGCGCTGGGACTGGGGATTTCTACATACTACACATGTCTCAGCTGTGTGCACGCGCAGGGCGCTGATCCTTATACATGTATTGTATGCACATATCCATATGAGGCCTGAGGGGGGCAGCTGGGTAGGCGCAGCGCATTTGCAAAAGTGCGGAGGAAGTTGTGTGGTCCAGGATAAACGCGTTTACTTACGGGCGCGGGCGCGGGCGCGAGAGGCCAGTGGACAGGTCTGACGAGCAAACTTCACTGATACAGTGGTATCGATACTAGTACGTCACTGGTGCGCACTCAGCCGCTCGCTGGCGTACAAGATCCAAGTACCGGTCTATGTAACCATCGGTTTATCGGTCTATCAATCTGTCAGTCCACCGGCTACTAGTATGAAAGCTTATACAGCCAGCATGATCGCGCCCATCCGGCCACAGGTCGACGATCATGCCACAATGCGCCTTAAATGCGTCCCCGGCGCCCGCAATGATCACGCTCATCAACATGTACACGCGCGCATATAGACACCGAGTGTTGAGCTCGAGTACTCAGTATGTAGAGTATTGAGTGGTGACATTGACAGGAGGAGAGACGGACGCCCGACGTCACGTTGACGTTGATTCCGGATATCCAGGATATCCAGGGCGTGCGTGCGTCCATGCATCATGATTATGTGTGGGACTACTTCGATAGTGCTTCGAATATCCAGATACCAATGGAAGTGAAATTGGAAGACGGCCGAACGCGCGAAGGAGCTCGTGTCCTGTATCACCAGAACCAGACGCGATCGCGGTGGGAGGTATAGAAGAGAAGGGGGGGGGAGAAGAGAAAAAGGAAGAGCGACGGTACATGTACATGTATACGGTCTCTTCAGGCTACAGCGAAGTACAAGGTCAAGTGGTCATGGGTCATGGACTGATCGCGCCAGTGATGACCATCTACTACCCGGTATATACCAGCGAGTCCGTTGAGTCGTACATAGTGAGCCTGCGCGCATCCCAGGCCTGGCGCAGGATGTAAGCATACGTGTACGTACACAGCCCAGGCCTAGGGCCACGACACGTCGACGAGGATACTGAAATATGCATTGCATGGCCACGTGTGCGTGCACGAGAGCTCGAGGCTGGATCGAGAGCAGCCCTCTGCCCTCGCAGCTTCACTATTTCAGTATTCAATTTATTAATGACTCCGTGACCAGGAGAAGCAGAGCGCTGATCAGGAGCCAAAGGTACGTACCCCCGGTGAGCTTGCTGCTCGGACTGCGAAGTCGAACGCGATGAGCAATGATTCTGAATCTGAACGGGGAACTCGAACGTGCGCATACTCAGTACTCAGACGGGGAACTGATACGTGCGTGCGCATATGAAGACGCGACCGTGACGCGGCACGCTCAGGCTGCAGCAGCTGAAGCCCTGAAGGCTTCTATCCGGTTATCCAGAGAAGACGGGCTCCTCGACTGCGGTCGATCGGCGTCAGGACTCGAGCACGTTCGAACTGCGCCCCCGGCGATGTCCTACAGCTAGGATCCGGATATGTAGGAAGAGACTCAGAGGATCCGGATGGGGCGGCCGGGACGGTGGCGGAGTTTCCGGAGGCGCAGTGGAAGTACTAGTACTGTGGGCTCTATAAGCAGCACGTACCAGTGCACGTCAGTCTGATACGCATGTGCGACGGGGCGTATACGGATGCGTGTATGGAACGCCGACGCTGACGTAGGAGAAAAATTGCAGATGGCGCTACTCGAGCTCGCGCTCGCGCTCCGAGAGCTGGCGGCCGCGCGGTGTCGCAGAATGACAGTTCAATGCACGTCCTTCTATCGCGATTACCAGATGACGAGGACGAGTGAGCGCTGCGCACGGGCTCCTCGTCTCTGAGATCCGGATTGTGTGAGATGCCGGGGAAGCTTAACGTGGAAGGGAGAGTGGAAGAAAGAGCCATCCATCAAGTCGATGTCGATATGCACATACAACGTACGGAAAGATGCGCTGGTGAGCGTCGGACGGCTCGCTGGGCTGGAAATCACGATTATACAGAATTCCTGACCTCCAGAACCAGGACCAGCAGTAGGGAGACCACCCCGAGCCGCGGGGTAAGCAACATCGATCGATGGATCGCAACTCGTACTCGTCGGCGTACTCGACAGTCGAAGCACGCGGAACTTGGATAAAGCAATGAGATCGCTGATAGATGCCCTATGGTTGCTTCGAGATTCATATCCGTCATCTGTGGGTCAGTCGCCGGCTCTATCCTGCTTGCCACCTACCACCTACGCTGATATCACGATCTGCCTTCCACAACCACAACCACAATGCAATGCAAAGCAATGCGCCTTGGCGCGATGCAGCTTGACAGATGGAGAGCCGCGTCCTAGGGTTTACGCTTACGGGGACGGAGGAGACACAGATAGAAGAGACGCAGGAACATACGCATACGCAGAAGCAGAAGGCGTAGCCATAGCCATAGACACAGGTTGATGCCGGCGCAGGTAATTCGAACGCTTCTTCGCTGGCCCGAGGTCCGAAGAGCACCAGCCAGCGGTGATAGACTAGATCTAGAGTGGTTGGGACGGACGGACGGACAGATGCGCTCATGGAGCATCGACTCAATTCGAGCTTCGGGTGGCTCGCCGGAAGATTGCGCTAGGACCGAAAGAGGAGGGTGTGACAGAACTCAGGATGGCTGAACGCAGGAGAGATGGCGCGAGCGAGCGAGCATCCGTGCAGGTCATTGGAATGAGAGAGTCAGGGAGTCAGGGCCGGATGTGCGGGCGTGCGAGTGTGCGAGTGCTTGCAGCGTTCCTCCTACGGCGAACGTACGTACGCAGACGGAGCAGGTATCTTGCGTGCATCGCGCGCGTGTCCGACTGTTGTCGGAATCCAATGCGGAATCGGGGAGGAGATTGGTAGGTATGTACATTGTCATGCGCAGACAAAGCAGACGTCGGGTGCGTACTCGAATATTCTTATACGCACACGAGCTCTCAAGCTTCCTTCGTTGGCCAGGGAAGCAAGACGAGACAACAAGGCACGATAAGAAAAGACGACGCAGATAGCGACATAGAGGCTCCGAGCGCGTCATTAGCACAAATGGAGGAGGACTTTTCTTCGCACTCACCCTGAGGCACATGAGCTCACCGCGCAGCGGCATGGTCCGATTTGCCTGACAGCGTGAGTAGGCAGCGGGGGATGCCAGGGTTCGCGAAGGATGCACCCGGCAGAACCGGCGACGAAAGACGCAACTGAATAGCTTGCCCTGACGCCTGAGAATCCGGATACAGCACGGCGAGGTTCTGGAGCTGACCGTCGCTCTGAGCTCTGATAGCGAGAGACAGCCAGACGAGCACGGGCCAGAGGAAGCCCTCTCTTCGAATTCAATCCATCAATACTTGCCTCTTGGAGCGGGACGTGTTCCCAGGGAGTGGCTGGCGGGCGATTGAGTTGGCTGTCGTTATCCTGAGAGGAAGAAGCGGTGGTTGCGGGTCAGCAGGTGCTGTGGTCGTGTGCGGACAATGAGGAGGACCGTCCTTCTCTGTCGTGCTTCCAGAGCAACGCGCGGTTCTTGACACAATTGCCCGGCTGCGCGACGAGAGGAGAGATTGAACAATGAAGCAGACACTCCATTGCCATGATTCGAGCTCAATTCCGCTCGGACAATGCAACGTCGACAAATTCGTCCGTTGCTGGTGCACAACGCGCGGGAGGCAAAGAGGCGTGTCGCAATCTGTCAATGGCGCGCCGGCGGTCCCAGTCGCGGCTACCTATCGAGCGCCGGGACCTGAGCGCTCTGGACTGCCTCCCCGCCTGCGATCGGACGGTCGCCGGAAACCAACTCGGAACGACGATCTACCACGATCTCTTCAAGCTCAAGGGGCGACCGTCGTTGCTGTACTCAACGCAACTCGCACTCGCGACCGTCACTCTCCGTCACCTGGGATGAGAGCGGGTGTGATTGGCGTGGCCGATAATTGTTCTCCGTCTCACCGTCTCCTGACGGCCGCACAGCGTCAAGATCAAATGCGGGTGGCTGATGGGAATGACGCACGACCATGCTGATTCGGGCTGCGAGCCGACCGGGTCTGACGACAGATGCAGATGTCCGCGTTGGCTGATCGTATGGTGATCTCTTCTGTCCTCCGGGTGGCTGGCTTACAGTCTCAGTAGCGCTTTGCAATGTACCGCAACGCTCATCCGAACCGGACGTGTTGGAAACCACGTTGGGTGCGGAACCACCACCTCCAACGGCCCAGATGCACCGAAACGGAAGGCGGACATGTGCGGGCGAGGAGGCTACGCATACGGATGCTGGCTGGCTGTGCAGCCGAACCTGCAAGAAGCACGGAATGGGGGTGTATCGAAATTGAGGGTGTCGTGTTAGCCTGTGGTGAGTGAGAAAGCACCTGTTCTCGAACGAGAGAGTGTCTGCCGCGTGTCCTCTCGCGGAGCATCTCAACCTGGAGAAGACAGAACGAACTGATGGTTTCCCTAGGCGCTCGCGGCTCCACAACATCCGTGCCTTCTTCGGTGAGGCTGGACTGCTGACTCAGCCCCTGTAGGCTGTCACCGTCAAACTGTCCCAGTTACCCACCATTCCCGTTCGGGCCACATGCGGTTTGGCCATGTACTAGGATCCAACCGCCGCTGCTGTCGCCTCAGTCGAGGTCACAGAGCGCAGATCATGCACAAAGCATGCACGTAGGATGGAGAAAACGAGCGATAGGTGTAACCGTGTACTTTGTGAGTGTTAGTAGTGGATGTGTTGCAAGGCTGGCTGCCGACTAACAGGCAGGCAAACAGGGGCAAATAGCATCTGAACCCCCTGGCAGATCGCTGGGGTGGGGTGGATCTCCGAATTGGGCCGAGTGGAAGAAAATGAAGCGGAGCTCGAAGCTTGTGCGCTGGAGGAAGGATGAAAAGCAAGGCTGGCCGCCCGTGCAACGCATATACGAACCTTCCCCCTTTCACTCGACGCCTCGTTTACCTTTGCCCCTCCGTCGCCGCGCCTTCCAACCTGTCGCCGACACGCCCCCCTCATAATTCCCGCCGACATCGTCCCCAATGATCGCTGTACAGAAGCCCCCATCGTTCTTCTCCACTCCTGCGTTTCGTCCAATGCACGTACGACACCCATCAGCCCCCGTCGTCGTCCGCCCTTCACTCACCCCGGGTGTTCTCAACATCGCTAAGCCGGTGCACACTGTTCCTAGGGCCCAGCTGTCGCAGGCGCAGCCGCGTGCGCCGCGAGCCTCCCCCAAGTGCAAGCCGCAACAACGTTCCCCCCAGCCCTCACACGCTCAGGCTGTATCCGTTGAGAAGACGAAGGCTCCCAGTTCTTCCCCAGCAAATGCCGAGCAGTCGTTGACGTCCCTCGACAAGTCCACTCGGGGTCGCAAGCAGCACAAGCAGCCCAAGGACGCAGCAGCAAGGTTAGTCCCCTCGTTCGATTGATGTTTGGCGCCCGAGGGTCTGACCTAGGACCTCTTCTCGACGATGCAGGAGTACCTCTGTATCCCCCTCCGATGTCGCCGCGCGGCGACATGCCCACCAGCCATCACCCCCCAGGATACCCTCGCCGCAGAAGGCGACACTCGCTCCTCGAGCTCAGGTCTCTCGAGGGAAGCCCGATGACTCGACCGCTTCAATCGACCCGTTCGTAGATGATGCCCCCACACAGGTAGACAGCAAGGCTCTCCGCCCTCCGCCTAAGCTGGCTTCGCAGCCCTCTGGCAAGCTTGCTCGCCGTCGTCAGGCTAGCACCCAGCTCTTCGACACGCCCACTCCCAAGGTGTCTGTGCGGCGCAAGCCCGGAAAGGCTCAGCACGAGATGGCTGGTCCCCTTCAGCCAGCATTCAGCCACCGCCGTCCCGTTCGCCGTGCTAGCACGGATCTGACGTTGACTCGCCTCGACTCGTTCCCTATTTGTGATGATTCGTCAGAGTTCGGTGACGACAGCGACACCACTCCGCCGACGTCTCCCATCAGGGAGGCCTCTTCCGTGCCTGCTAAGGGTGCGAAGGGGACGTGGTTGCAAGGGAATCTTGGATCGGACGATGTCCCTCGCACTGCGCCGCTGTCGTCTGCGTTTGGGTTTCCTCCGGTAGGAGGCTGCTCGACACCTACTCCCGCACAGCGCCGACGGAACCATCGTCGCGTGCCGAGCGAGGGCGTTTTCCACATGTCGTCGGACGAAGGATCCCCTTCGTCGTCTGTCACAGATTTGTTCGAGCAAGCTCAGTTGAAGCGTCGTACCCCCGTGTCAATCCCTCGGCAGCGGTACTATACAGCCCCCGCTAGCTCGCCCTCTTTCAATGTCGGGCCTGCGCCTTTTGTGTCATCATCTGCCCCCGCTGCAGCGGCTGGTTATTTCGCTGGGTCGGTTTTCCAAAATTCGCCAAGCCCGGACGATCTTCCCGCGCCCACGTTCGCGTTGTAATTGTATCATAGCATCTTAGAACTCGTGAAGTGTAGAGGTGCGTTGTGTCCATTCGTCCCATATCCCTGCGCTTACACCATTCGTCAGCCCGGACCACCTGGGTCCCTTAGACGCTGTTCGTACCCTCGCTGATCACGACTAATACCCCCCACATTTGTGAAGCCTGCGTCGACCGCTTAATGTCATCCTATCCGCCACGCTAGTCAACCCTCATCCTACCCGGCATCCGATCTTGCATCTCGATCACACTCTGGCGTCGAGGTTCACATCGGTCTTAGCATTATTTCCGGTATCATTATTCTTTCGACGTTGTCTCCTATCGTGCACGCTTCAGCATCAGCGATCCTCGGGCATCCGGTTTCTTCGGGCTCAACACTCATCGACTTCCTCTATCACGGCATTCCCCCCCGGTTCATCGGCTCCATCGTATAGGACACCCGCGCGCTTTCCCCATCTCCACATAGATACCCTGCCTATTGCTGGGTCAGCAGTCGACGCTGGCATTCATACCCCACCGTCGTCCGCACCAGGTCTCTTGGTCCGTGACTTGTCACGCACCACATGACCGCCCATTTCCCCTCCTTCCCTGTGTAAATCTTATCACCACTCGTCTCGGCCTTCTCGCTCAACTTGTGTCATTACATCTCGGCTCACTTGCATGCTTTCGCATATCAACCGCATCGCACTTTTCATCTTCCCTCCTCCGCCAATCTGCTCTACCCGGACGGCCGCCCCAATCCACGAGGTCGACCCGGCGTTGTACAAACAGAAGATAGACGAGCACGAAGAAAAAGAAGATACATCAACACTGCAGCAAAATCTCGGCTATTTGGTCGGCTGGAGGGCCGACTCGTATTTATATCTCACCACCCCCGGGCTCGCACTAGCGGGACGATCTTCAGTGGGCTTGCCCAGGGGCTAGTATCTCCTTCCCTTCTCTTGACTGGCGTCGTCTCCGCATGTGTTCTTGGGTTCTGGGACTGTCCTAGTCGTGTTTATTACTTCCCCCTTTTCCCTATCGTACTGTAGTATGGCGTCTTCTTTTATTTCTCGACGCCAGAGATATGTTCCTTTTTTCACCCTTCCATTCTACGTGTTACGATGTTGGCATTTTCACCTTCTCGTTCGACATCCTTCTCCTGCACGATTATACACACATCCTTTTCTTGGCGTGTTGCCGCACAGTGTATCAATATCGCGTCCTCCGTCACATCGCCATCACCCTTCTCGCTTGCAACTTGTGCACTAGTATTTACCTAGGCTAATGTCTATCGTTGGGTCTATCGCGGTTGCGGCAGGCCGTTTCTACAGTATATTTGCTCGCCGTATTGTCTACTACCTCCCCCCCGCATTCCCTCTTCCTCTTTGCTACCATCCGATGTGGCATAGTGGATTCCTGGGGCCGGTGTACGTTGTTGGCTTGGCTCGTGAGTTCTTCAGTCGTTATATTTCGCAGGCATCTGAGCTGACGGTTTTTTATAGCTTTGTTTTGTGTCTATAATCGCAACGCATACCCAACTCCCCACCTGCCCCTAATCCCTATACCCCTCGTCATCCGTTGGGATCCCCGCCATCTCCGTGTCTTCACTAGACTGAGTTGGACCTCTGTACATATCTGGCAGATGTCATCCTGTTCCCTCTTCCGATTACCTCCCCCGATTCCACTGCCCGTCTCTGCTCCGGCCTCGGGGGCGATGTCCTACCTCCGCTCGCCTGGCCGGTGGCGGGCGTACCACACCACTCCCTTGCGACGCTCGTTGCCTGATCTGTCCATTTGTCCCATAATCGACAACGTAGAAATGTGAATTGTGTCTACTTCTGTCCAATCTCCATTCCATTTCTCGGATATATGGCTTCTGGGCCTTGTGCAACGCGTCGCTGTCGTCTACCAATCTGCCATCCTAGGCTCTTCGGAACTTCAAATCGCGCCATACACCCTCTGCTCTGGGTTCCTTCATTGTGGTCTCCCACCGCTTCGTATCGCTCGCATCGTTGTTCCGTTCCGCATCGCAAGTCTCTTCAAGTCTCGCAACCGCTATCCCTTCACGCCTATCCACAACGCAACCTGTACCAATACCATCCGCACTCGCACCCAATCTTGCATTGTACACTAATGCACGCACGTCCTCTTTGGTCAAAATCGCCGCATAGTTCTCTCGCGGCTGTATCAGTACCGGCTTGCGTCCTCGGCGCATCTCTCATCGTCTTTCTCGTCTATGCGGTCTTCCTCTCTTCCCTCGACATGCCAAACTCTATCTCTATGCAAAACGCGCACATATCTTGGAGCACGTTGTTTTGTGGCAGGCGGTTCTGGACGCGGAACGCGAATGATGGGACGCGATGGTTGGATGGCAAGCATGGCGGAGCACGAAGGAGAAGGGGTACGTGTGGACGGAGAACGGGTTTGTACATGTCATGGTGGGTCGTCGTCGCTTGGGCGTAGTGGGTGTGGAGGTTGTATCGTGTGTGTTGTGTGCGGACTGTTTCTTGTGGCGTTTGTGGTTGTCGGTTGTCGGTGGACGGTTGTGGTTGCGCGCCGTTGTTTGTTTGTTCATATGACTGTTGATTCTTCTGACTATGACTCTTTGCTCCCGTGCTCTGCGAATACGAATACGAATACAGAATATGATATATATATACGATACGGTACGATATTGGTAGTCTCTTCAGAGGACGTCAGTGTTTGTTTTCCCGTTCACCACCCACCACTCCTCCGAGTCCCATATACTTCTCTCTACTATTACTTCCATGTCTAGGCTCGATAGTTTCTTGTTCTTTGCGTATGACGAATGGCCGAATATGATTGCTTTAGGATGTCCATATTGGTTGGTGTGGTTGGACTCGGTGCATACGTGAGACAACGGTATTAGTAATGAGAAACAAGTTCGGACGGGTGGGATATGTTTGTGTTTGTTTGTGCTCCAGCGAGCGTCTGGTTTCCCTTATTGGGACAGGTGTTTGTACTGTTTTGGGAAGTCGTTTACAATAACTTGTTCTGGCAACCCGCATTCTTTGCGTTCACTCTCCGAACTGTCACGCATACTCAGTCGCATACAGAATGGTCATTATTGTCTGCGCTTGAGCCTCCCTTCCATTCGGAAGAGGCTCGCACACATCCGACTCCCAGGGAGATGATGGGGTAATATCACAGAAGCAAAACCTCAAGTTGGATCGGCGTACTACACGGTTGCAACAGGTTTGTACAGCCCCACTTTCAACGGCAGTGACGCCTTCGTACCGTTGCGGACGGACGGGAAGCGGATCCCGGCCAGGTTCCAGACGATGGGCGTGTCGGACGGCGAGAATGTGAAGGTGGAGAGGAGTTGGCAGAGAACGACCTCTGCACAGTAGATGGTTAGTAGAGGAGCTCAGGGAGGCGGAGAAATCGGAACTATGAAGAGAGAAACAGAAAGAATAGGTTGTGCTCACTCATCTCGAGCTGCGAGAATTTGAACCCGCTGTTCAAGTTTAGAGTGTGAAGTCAGCCGGGGCCGTCGGGACGTGAAAGCAAGGGAGAAAGTAAGACATACATGCAGGCGCGGCCACCGCCGAGAAAGGTCATCCTGTTGAGAAATAAGAGGTCAGATGCAGATGGATGAACAACCAGTTTCATTGGGGAACCACGCACAGATTGGAGTATATGCCGGGTATCTTCGCGTCCGTGACGGGTTCTGGGAGCGGAGAAAGCCACCGCTCGGGCTTCCATTCCATCGCGTCCTCGCCCCAGATTGCCTTGTTGCGGTTGGAAGAGAGGAGGGCGGCGATCACGACTGTGTCCTTCGGGATGGGGATCTCGTGGATGGTGGAGCCGTCGAGTCCTCGGATTGGCTTGGAGAGCGGAAGAACGACGTCTTGACGGGTTCTGTAGGGAGTATGTGAGATGGCGCCCTGGACATAGAGGAAAGGCTGGTACTGACTCGCGGAACACATTGCTGATAGGTGCGTGTCTGGAAAGAAAATATCATCAGATATAGGCTACTCAAGCCGTGAGTGGTACGCACAGTCGGAGGGTCTCCCTGCAGACGGCATCGAGGTACGGTAGAGACACAAGGGCGTCATAATCCAGGTCGTTACCCTGCGAGGCGGTCAGGATCTCGCGCCTGAGCTTCTCTTGGATATCTTGATGCTCAGAGAGGAGCTGGAGCGTGATTGCTAGCGCGTTCGAAGTTGTGTCCATTGCTGCGAGGATGAACGTCCTATGACGCGCAGGCTTCTTCGAGTTCCACTGTGAATGGTAGAAGTATGGATAGAGACGTACGACATCTGGCCAATCAGCTCCTCCTCAGGCAGTCTATCTTCTTCAGATGCTGCCATATTCGCTCGTACTGGGAGTGGGAGGTCAATCGTGGATGTGTGGCAGAACTTCTGGACCTGGTTGAAGGCTCACACAGGATGCTCATGATGTCCTTTCCCTCCCCGACCTGCTGCGTTACCGCTTCGTCTCCCTTCTCGAGTGCCCGCTTCTTTTCCTCGAAGATCTCGACCGAGCGCCGATGCATGGTGTCCACGATCGCCTTCAGTTCCTGTAGCCCCTTGTGTGGGATTAGTTCCAATATCTTCCTCCGCAACCAAGGCGGACCGACGTCGATCACGTAGGGAAGGAGGCGGCGGAGGAAGGCGACCTTGACGGAGGCTGGCCTAGTCGCCCATGACGCAGGCAATTTGCGGCGAAGCATACGTTCATCAGTTAACTCAGGGTGTGGCAAAGGGATAGGAGACGCACTGGAACGCTTTGACTGCACCTCCGAAGTCATCTGGGGAGTCGGCGGTCAGGGAGTCGAACGAATACCCGAGTCCCGCTTGCCCGATCAACTCGAGCGCAGTGCGGCCCATCCAAGAGAGCATGTCGATCTCGACCGCCTCAGGATGTCCGATCACGCGGTACTCAATGGCTTTAGCGAGCTGTATGAAAAACAGTTTGAACGGGGGTTGCATCCTGGTTTGCAAAGGCTCGCGAGGCATACACACCCTGTGACCGACACTGTTGAAGATGGGAACGACGCGTCGCATGTGCGCGATAGAGAAGACAGGGTTGAGGAGTTTGCGCTGCTTCCGATGATGGTCCCCTGTACATATGGTTCATGAACGCACTCCGATCCTGGTATACAATTGAATGCCCACCTAGCGTTGAGAGCAGACCTGGGCCGAACTGCAGCATGTTGGAACTATTTGGCAGCGTGAGCGGCGATGAAGATAGTCACTAGTCGCAGCAGATTACGCACTTGATGAACCATGCTGCTTCTTCGAATATGTATTGGTCCTTGACAATGATGTTGTGCAGCGCGACGTGGTCAAAGACATAGAGCATTCGGTGCTATAAAGCATAGCAGCAGCATCATGATTAAGATAGTTGTGAATCAGAAGCCAATTTTATCACTTACGCCAAGTGGTCCGGAAAGTCTGGCTATCCCAGGATAGCAGTCAGTGAGGTGTTCAATGAACCCCCATCCATTCCTGTCGAGGAGTTGTCTCAAATTCCCTGTCGAGCACACAGTATCCGGGTTAGCGTGTGCGCAGTCGTGGCACATGCTCACGTTTACCATAGAGGAATGATTTGGTAAGAGGACCCGGTATATTGTCCAGCGGCGTCCTGACGACGATCTGGCGAAGATACTTCCACAAGAACCATGACAGGAAGCAAATGGCGACAGCTTGGAGGACGGCGGTCAGCATGGCTGCTTGGATCCCGAGCCTGAGCTGAGGGCAGTTGGCAAGAGAGGTTGGGGAGGGCGCCGGGGTCAGTAGAACTCCTACGTGGGGCCGGAGAAGGAGAGTCAGGCCGTAATGCGAATTGGCACACATCCGCTGGGAGCGGGTTGTGCGGGTGCTGAAGCCTGAACAATCAGCCTGGCTGTCCACGGTGGACGTCAGTACGAAGCCTCGCATGGGAAATTGCCAGTCAGGCACCGTTGTACGAGGTATGGAAGTGATAGAAGTGACTGGAACCGCCATGTGTGCATGGACACTTATGTGGTTCGAGTTGTGTTCTAGTAAGCGTCGCGAACGTTCTTATGATCAAAGGTGCATAGTGATTTGGCGTAAGCAGCTGGGCAAGAAAGCCTCGGTGCGGAATGAGAGTTGTCGGCAGGGGTGGTCCTGAGAGGGAACGCCAGCGCCCGTTTCGCGCTGCACCTGCAATGGTCGCCGTGAGTAACCGCGATGTGCGGAAAATACCTACGGCTATTACATTGGTTAGCAAGTGGCCATCAAAGTTGATGCAGGACAACGTACCTGGAGGGCAAAACGTCCGGCCATAGCGAGTGCGGTTGACCTATGGCCCCTCCAGCTCCAGCCAAACGTTTCAGTATCGGAGTCCATTTGAAGATCGGGGGTGAGCGTTCGTGCCGAGGAAGAAGAATGCGGCAGAAGCCAGCAAAGTTCGCCGTTGGTAATCATGGGGAAAAGCGTTGGGGCGTCAATAGCATGAAGCGAAATCGGCAGCGCCGCGAAGCGCGATTTCTTGCAAGACTCAACCCCTACATCTCGGGCTGCTCTCCTCGTGGATACGCTGATGAGAGAAGATATGCAGAGAAACGACGTGTGACTGATGGTACATGTGCGTACTACTATACTCTACTAGTACAGATGATAATAAGGTAGACCCAGCACAGACTCGACTACGTCGTGACTGCGTTACCCCGCCGGTGACACAACACGTGATGAACATGATAAGTGCCCTAATATGCGCGTCAACACCTGACCGAGGACGGCGCTTATCTCTAGCGCAGGGACTTATCGCACATAAGTACTCATTCATCGAATTCCATACTCCACCGAGCATCCGAACTTTTTGAATGCGATCGCACACGCACACTGCATCCAAAATCGAGAACCAGGGAATTCTGCATACAGTACATATCTATCGATCCCTGGTCGTGTTTTTCTCACTAGTGACTCGTATTCATTCGCATTCGAAATGCAATGTCGCGCCCCCGCCAAAATGGACCCAGTGTGACACAATCTGGTCATGTGACGTAGTCGAGTCTGTGCTGGGTCTACCTTAGATGTCGTGGAGGACCAAGGTCTACGTAGTGCTCTGGCAAGATGCCTATGGCATAGTGAATGTGCAGAGAGGAAGCTCGCAACCAAAGTCCACACGAACATGATTATATGAGACAAATAGATTTCTGACGCGTAATCAGTTCCAAGCTGCACATCCGTAAATATTTCTACCATGCAGTTGACAGCGCCAGGCTTCGCATGGACCAGATGATCGAGGTACGGAAGGTTTCGTTCAACCGCTGGTTACCATCTTGTAAATGTTATAGTACTAAAACAACCAGGCCACCAATAACCGTGCTCCCTAGATGGTTGTAAAATAACATACGAGACATCCATGCTCCAAGGCACGAGTCGACCGTAGATGCTTGTGTCGGTCCCATGTTGCATGTGATCTTTCCCGAGGAGGGCTCCTTCAAGGTCACCCCACACCACAAGGTTCGGAAATCCTCATTGATGCAGTCAGTGTGAGATTCAACGCCTCGGTCCCGCGTCCCAGCACCCTCGGGAGCTGCTTCAGGTCAACGGATCGCTTATCGATCTCTATGCTCTCGCACTCAATTGCCACATCTCACACATCAGCCTAGACGGCTACACGGATGACACACGCCTTCCCCTGCTGTCTGCATTCCTTGCCAATGCACGACTAATACACCCCAATATCTGCGGTTTGAAGGGATTCTGGTTTAAAGGGATTCTACATCACCCGACGGACAGCCTCTCTTTGATCTTGTAGATGCAGGGTGCATCGAATATATATTCGTATAAAGACTACGCACGAGCGGCCGCCGCAGAAGGTTGGTAGAGCCCAACGCGGAGAGGCAAACTCGCCTTCTCGCTGCCCTTGACCGAAGGGAATCGCACAGCTGCGAGGTTCCATACGATGGGCTTGTCCGTCAACTTGAAGGTGAACTTGGAGAGAAGTAGGCCAAGGACGACCTCTGAAGATTCGTCGGCTTAGAGTCGATCCCACCGAGACGGAAAATGCGAGCACTCACTCATCTCAAGTTGGGAGAACTTGAAGCCGCTGAAGGTCCAAGGTCAGTTCACTGAGAATCACTGCAGACAGCATTACTTGAAGCAGTGATGAGCTAATGATTACTCACATGCACGCGCGCCCTCCACCGATGAATGTCATTCTGTATGAAGAACCTTTCATTGACTGGCACCGTGCACGAAGCAGATGGTCACTTACAGGTTCGAGTAGACACCGGGGATCTTCGCATCCGTAACACTAGCAGGAAGCGGCTTCAGCCAGCGCTCGGGCTTCCACTCGAGCGCGTCCTCTCCCCAGATGGCCTTGTTCCTATTAGCTGAGTGGATGGCGACCACGATGGTTGTATCCTTCGGGACAGGGATCTCGTGCACTTCTGTGCCGTCAACACCGCGGACGGACTCGGAGAGCGGAAGCATGATATCCTGACGCGTCCTGTATGTAAATTGGTGAGGATACAGCGAACGTTGCAGAGGTGCATGACCCACTCTCGGAATACATAGGCTACTGGCGGATGGCTACAAGGGCGGTCTCAGTTGAGCGAAAATACAAAAATGGAAATCGATCGCATCTAGACTCACAGTCGGAGTACCTCACGACATACAGCGTCGAGGTAGGGCAACGAGACCAGTTGATCGTAGTCCAGGTCACCACCGTCAGATGCCTCTAGGATTTCGTCCCGAAGCTTCTGCTGTATCTCGGGATGTTCGGCGAGGAGGACCAAGGTCATGGAGAGCGCGTTTGAGGTTGTGTCCATGCCCGCAAAGATGAATGTCCTAGATGTGGATAAGAGCGAGTAGCTTTGAGATTATCTGGTGACGTACGCCATCTGTCCAATCACCTCTTCCTCGGGGAGCTTATCCTCAGCAGAAGCAGCCATGTTTGCTCTCACTGGCGGAGTCATGCGGCATCAGTGTTGGCATCTCCCACAATCGGAGTCGTACGTACTGAGGATACTCATGATGTCTTTCCCTTCACCGATTTGTTTCGTCACGGACTCGTCGCCTTCCTCAAGAGCACGCTTCTTCTGCTCATGGATATGAACCGCACGGCGATGCATAGTATCAACGATCTCCGTGACTTTGTGGACACCTCGATGCGGGATGAGGCGCGCGATGGCGCCCTGGATCGCCTTACCTGCCTCGGGGAGATATGGGATGAAGCGACGGTAGACGTTGATCCCAACTACGGCAGGCCTGTCAGACTGTTAGTGTCTGTCGTTTCGTTTCCTCATGGCTCACAGTATCAACTTACTGCAAGTTCTTGACAGCAGCCGCAAATTCGTCCGGGGCATCACCAACGAGCGGGTCGAAGGAGTAGCCCAGTCCAGCTTGCCCGACGAGCTCAAGCGCGGTACGACCCATCCATTCAAGCATATCGATTTCCACCGGGCTTGAGTGGCCGGCGACTGAGGCCCTGATCGCATCTTGCAGCTACATTGAATTCACGTCATATAGGTGTCCGCAACTGGTATGAATAGTCAAGTACCTTGTGCCCGATCTCGGTGAAGATCGGGATCATGCGTCGCATGTGAGCAATGGAGAAGACCGGGTTGAGCATCTTACGTTGCTTCCGGTGCTGTTCGCCTATATGACTATCTGTCAGTGTGAAGGTGCACAGAACAGCGCGCTCGCAACCTACCCAATGACCCAAGTAAACCTGGTCCGAAAACAAGCCTTGTCCACCTATTCGTTCATCAGAAAGACTCGGCAGGCACAAGATCGCCCAACATTGCAGAGGATTACTTTAGTAGCCAAGGAGCCTCTTCGTAGACGTGTTGGTCCTTGAGAATAACATGGTGCAACGCGGTGGGATCAAAGACATAGAGCATCCGATGCTGGAATGGATCGCGTTACGTAGCATGAGAAAATCGGCGGCTTCATATTGATCGGCAAGGGTACTCACCCCGAATGCTCCATCGAGCTTGGCTACTCCATTGTACGACTCGGTGAGCTGGTCGAGGAAATCCCACCCTTGTCTGTGCACGAGGCGTCCCAGACTACCTATAGGTGTATCAGCGGGATACATACTCGTCCCAACATATCCACCCACTGACCAAAGATGAACGACTGAGACGCAGGACCGGGGATGTTGTCAAGAGGAGACCTGACGAAGACCTGCCTGAAGTACTTCCACAGGAACCAAGACACCGCACAGATGGAGACGGCTTGTATGGCTGTCGAGAACATGGCGATGGTGTGGGGATGTGCGGATATGAAGGAAGACAGTGGGAAGAAGCAATGGCAGGAGAAGTGCAAATCATCGGTATTTATACCACCCACTTTGCCGTACGTTCCGGTCTCTCACTGACAAGAGATCATTACTCCTGTGCGCGATAATAGACGTCACTTGTCCGTACCCAACGGAGCGGAGTAAACAGAGAATAGTCAAATCGATGCGTTGCTTCCCACAACATGCGACACGTGTCATGGGCTATATCCCTTCTTCGATTGTAGACCCTGGCATGCAGAGAATTGTCAGTCAATGAGTCATGTGTCGTTCGGGGAATTGAAAGCCTACAATAGCGTAAAGCACATGCCATAATTCTTGCGAACGACTCGCAATATCATATATCTCGACATCTGTTCTTCGTAAGAAGGCGAGTCAATTGGTTCTGCATAACGAGATGATTAAACGCCCACCGCACATCGGGTATTTATATGTCGTCTTCCACGGGCGCAGTCACTGGGAGTAGTCTGATAGGCTTCGCAATCACCTGGCAGATAGAGATCCACTGGCACACATAGTCTAAAGCTTAGAGACCTTGCACATGTAGTGTTCCAGCGGAAGATTATATAAGGAGCTGGAAAGTGTGACGAATCAGACTGAGTCTATTATGACGTCGACAACTGGGAAGTTAACAACTTGTCGTTACTACTAGTGAAGCAACCCGTCATTTTCTGGTTCCCTGCCGGCGAGGATAGGCCCATTCTCACCCATTACCTTGTCGGTGGGTTTGGCTTCACATGGCGCAGCCTTGCTGAGCTGTGTTATAGTGAAGTCGCAAGAGGTCGCAAGGTTAGGCATGTTGACTGTGGAATGTCGGTTAGGTAGCATCAGAGCTTTGTTCAGGGCAGATAGAATGATTAGTATGACTAAGCTGTCGCTTAGGCCCTCGTTACTTCCTATCATCACCCATACTGGGTCGATATCAATGCTCTTTGCCAATCTTTCCGCAACCAACTCCCGCTCGTTCTCTCAGACCTCCCCGATGCAGATCGATGAAATTGGTTTTCCTGGAGCTGGTTAACTCGCTGCTCAGACAGCGCCATACAGCCATGCCACAAGACCAAGGCTCTGGAAGAGTATGTTCGCAGCTGACTCGAACAGTCATCACTCGCGGTACCTGCCTAGTCCAACCCACGCGCGGTCCACCTTCTGAAGCCTGTGCACCAACGGCAAGCGACAGCGTGCAATAGCCTCGAATGGCTCGAAACAATGACCTGCTTCTTGCTCACCGGCCTTATCTGTCTACTCCATCAGAAATCTCACGCCGGGACTCATGGCAGCTCATGGCCAACCCACCCGAGAACGTCTTGGCGTCGAACTCTGTAGATTCGGATTGGAATTGGACTGAGCGTTGACCAGTCTTCGATTTCGGCTACTACGAGGATGCGCTTCGTTGATTCGTTCCATCTCGGCATGACCACTGCGCCCTCGCGCACTCAGGGCTGACCGCGAATGTCGTGCTCGTCGACGAAGAGTGCCTTTGATCACGACTCTCATTTCGGCGTTGCGTATCCGTCAGACGCATGATCACGAGCTCCATCGTGCGGCAACGCCATTGAACTTCGCAAAATATGATGCACTGATCACCGAGTACCGCACGGTTGTGGCCGAACTCGCAGCTCTCGCTGCACTATAAAATCAGTACGTTTTCCTCCGTCCTCTCTCAGGCCTTCGTCCACTCCGACCCCGGTCGACAGTACCAGCACTCACGCTTACGCTCACGATGTCGTTCAGTGCTCGCTTCGCCGCCCTCGTTCTGGCCTTTGTCGCCGCCGTCCAGGCCGGGCCCCTCGTCAACATCAAGAGCACGCACGGCGCGCAGATCGTGCCGAACGGGTACATCGTCTCGCTCAAGCCCGGTGCCGCGCTCGCCGCGCACCGCAACATCCTCCGCAACTTCAAGCGCGAGGACTCGGACGTCGCGTACGAGTGGCCGAGCCTGAACGCGTTCGCGGGCACGTTCTCCGACGATGCGCTGCAGGCGCTACGGGAGAGCGAAGACGTCGTGGCGATCGAGCGCGACACGATCGGCGGTGTCGACGCGGTAGTGGTCCAGACGGACGCGATCTGGAACCTGCAGCGCATCTCGCAGGTCGCGAAGCTGACGAGCAACAGTACGAGTGCGAGGAACTACAACTACACGTATGATGACAGTGCGGGCGAAGGGGTTGACATCTACGTCATTGACACTGGTGAGTCACGCGGCCGCGGTGTTGCTTGTATGCTCTGACTGACATCTGTCGTCGAGGTATCCACCTGAACCACACCGAGTTCGGTGGTCGCGCCTCTTGGGGCAAGACCTTTGGTGGATATGGGGATAACGAGGATGGGTACGGCCACGGTACTCACGTCGGTCAGTCGCGTTCTTGAGCGCATAGTATCGATTTGCTGACGCACATCTTCAACAGCCGGTACTGCCGCTGGCACCACTTTTGGTGTCGCGAAGAAGGCCAACTTGAAGGCTGTTCGTGTCCTCGACTCGAATGGCTCCGGCAGTAAGTGTCATGCGAGTCTTCCAGTGAGAGGTCATGTTCTTAATAGCTGCTATTAGGGGTGTCCGACACGATTGCTGCCGTTGACTGGGTGACCGAGCAAGCCACCACCGTCACGCACCGTCCCAGCATCGGGACGATCTCTCTCCGCTTCAGCCCGAGCGACGTGTTGGATACTGCAGTCACCAACGTACGTCTCCTCCCCTCCTTTCTTCGCCCAGCGTGGTGCTGACTGTTAGTTGGTACTCGTGTGTAGGCGATAAACTCGGGCGTGCACATCACCGCATCCGCAGGCAACGCCGCGTCGCTTTCGTCGACGCAGAGCCCCGCGCGTGCTGAGGCGATCATCACCGTCGGTGCGGTCTCCATTGCAGACAGGATCTCGTCGTACAGCAACTACGGCCCGGGCGTCGACATCTTCGCGCCGGGCGACAACGTCCTCTCTTCTTACATTGGCAGTAGCAACAACGAGACTGCGGTCCTCAGCGGTACCTCCATGGCCACCCCTCACGTTGTACGTGCACTGTTCTCTTGTGCGTCGTAGTCGGGGACATTATGTGCTGAGATGTGCGTTCCTCTGACAGGCTGGCTTGGTCGCGTACCTCATCGGCCTCGAGGGCGACAAGCCCCCTCGTGAGGTCCTCGCACGTCTCAAGGAGTTCAGCCCTGACGGCATCTTGACTGGCATTCGTGAGTCCCCCCATCTTGCTTCCTGTATCCGTCTGTGTTTCCTAACACTGCGCGTCCTCAGCCTCGGGCACTATCAACGAGCTCGCGAACAACGGCGCGAACCTCTAAGACGGTTATTACTATGAGAATGAAAAGAGTACAAGTGTAACATTGGGTATACTTACAACTACTGGTGCTCGGGTTGAATGCTGGTTCAACGTCGGCCTCGGAAAATAAGACGTGGGTGAATCGCGTCTGGATTGTGACTACCTTCAACAGCTGGCAACAAGATCTTCCGTAGCTCATTGTCACGACACACTGGGCTCATCTCTTGGGGTAGTCGTGATCTGGGTACATGCTGACTTCCCGCTGGCCGAATCCGCCTATACGCTTGTCCACTCGAGACGGGCCAGATCAAAGCGGGCTTGTGGATTGGCGCGAAGTTACTGGAGCAGTGGGATAATAGCTGTGTAACAGGTGGAGGCGCGCTTGACGGCGTTGGTGCAGGAGTCTCGTCGCCTTATAGCCAGTGACGTCACTTTCTGGCATATAAGCCCTCCAGTATGCAGAGTCCCTCACTTACTCCCATCTTCCACATCCACACACGCGATCACTATCTTCCGGCAGTGACTCTCTACCCATCGACGAAGGCGAACTTGAACCTCAACCTATTCACTATCATATGCAGGCCAACACGATCCACACTCGAGGCTCCGGCCGTACTCTCGTACGTAGCTCCACATTCTTGTGCATGCACGGAGAGACAGTGACAAACGGCGACGTATACAGGCCATTTCTGCCGTCGCTGGCATTGTCGGCACCCTGGGATACATGTATGTTGCCGGGAAGCAGACAAAAAGAGAAGAGGGACCTGCATCTATCTACGGTATGTGTGTCCCTCTGCGTAATCTCGCTGTGTCCCATGCCCGTCTCCGTCTTCAGCGGACTCGAAAGGCCCAATCAATGCCGAAACAAATGACGCGCGGTTAAGCTCTGCGGCAGTACGGGAGACGGTGCAGGGAGAGCGGAAACCGTGAGCGTCCGCTGAGTGTTGGAGCACCCACCGCCGTCGGGTTTCAATCATGAGCTGTTGAAGATGAAGCGTTGGAGAATATGTAAGATACACGTATCATTTACACAGCTGTTGGGGTCTGCGGTACGAGGTTGAACATGATCATGAGCAACTCAGAAGAGCAGTGCAAGTACTTAGTGTGCTGGACGCGCACGTTTTATACTGGCACAACCACACACTGCTAGCTCAGTACGTTACTGATGTACGTCGCATCCTACATACTGGCCAGTGGCCAACGGATGAGAAACCCATCGGCCAGTGTTCAGAATGCCGCTAGTCCGGCAAGGTCCCGGAATTCCCCGAGGTCCGGTGAAGCGTGACAGTAACTGTGGCACTCGGGTGGGAATTCATAAGTCACGCGTATACGATGATACCAGCAGACGTACCCGAGTTTCGTCCCGCCTCTCATCCTATAGCCCCCTATCTTGTCTCTAGCCTCCGAGTATAGTCCTTTTCCACTCGCTCAGATTCTGCCGGCTCCGGATGCCAGGCTGCCAGCCCGTTATCAAGTATTATCTCAGTTTTCGGAGATGACACAGCTGGACGTTGGACAAGTATGTAACATCGATTCCGAAACCCTGGTCATCTGAATCATGAGAACAGATTAGAATCCCACATACGAACCCCCACAAGTGGCAAACACTGCGGATGTCAACTTTGTGGTAAGGTGATGGCGAGACTCAATTCCCACTGTTGATGCGCAAGACTTCCTTCTTGAACAACAGTGCTCGAACACGACAGAAACAATCTTTAGCCGGCGAATGGCCGGTGAGCGACAAACTGTTTCACCTGATCCTCATTGACATAGCCCGATTGACTCATTGGGCTTCTATTCACCCCTTCCCTGACACTTCTGCGGCGAAGAATTTATTGACCAGTCAGTAGCAACGAGTCATATGTATAGTGCGGAGTCCGGCTTATCGCTGACAACAGTTATATATTCCAACCAGTAAGCAAGTGCCGAGTCGCCATACGCAAGAATGCGCCTAGGCTCAGGTACCTCTACAAGCCTACCCGGTCAGCCAGCTATAACCCTCAAGGCATAGGCATCCACTCGATTTGTGATAAAACCCGTGTTCGGCGTTAATAATTAAGTCGGCGAAAACTCTCAGTGATGTGAACATGACCGCATTACTGACCTCACGTCGTCCCCGTCACCGGACCAAAGTTCCCATGTTCGACCTTCTTCGTGGAGGTTGACACATATTTTGAGCATACGCACACGCTCAAGGCCCGACCCTGGCGGACGTTTGTCGACCGCCATTAGCTATGGGCCTTCTACTTCTATTGCCTGCGCGCCCGATTCCGACGATGAGCATATAAACAGAACGATTCTGTCTTTGGTTGCATCGTCACCCCCTTCCCCCAATTCTCATCTGACTATGCTGGCGTCATTACTACAGGGCATTCTCATCTGTTCTGTCTCATGGGTTCTGTGGAAGTACTTCCGTCAGACCGTGATCCCGTCACCTCTTGATAATATCCCCGGTCCTCCGAGAGAGTCGTTCCGCTACGGTACGTTTGATCCAGTGCTACTAAGATACGCGATCACTGACGTGGCTATATGTGGTAGGGAATCTGAAACAGGTCCTCCACAAGAATGGTTGGGCGTTCATTCAGTATCTCACGGACAATTATCCGGGAATTGTCAGGCTGTACGGACCGCTGGGAGTAGGTTCATCTCTACATCGCCCTCCTCCTCGTATGACTATAGCGTCGCTCTGACGGGTGCATGGCGCTACATAGCACCGGATGCTCTACGTCTTCGATCCTCTCGCGATGCATAACATCATCGTGAAGGATCAGTATATCTTCGAAGAGGCGACATGGTTCATCAAGTACGTATCCAAGTAACGTACATGCCATTCTACCGTACTCAATGCTTCATAAAGGACTAATATGTTCAACTTGGGCCCGGGCTTGCTTTCAACTCTGGGTATGCGTCTGTTTCATATCTTACCCATCGTTTCACGGCTTGCTCACGAAGCCGTCCGAGCAGGAGACCACCACCGTAAGCAGCGCAAGCTTCTCAACCCTGTCTTCTCCATCGCGCACATGCGCCGAATGATACCGATATTCAACACCGTCGGCCACAGGGTGCGTCCGTTCCTGCTAGTCTTCACTCACCCAGACCTCACCTGCATTATGATATCACTGTGCCCCTCTCAGCTCATAGAAGCGCTCGACAAACGCATCAGTAGACATCCGGAGGGAATCGAGGTCGACATGATCGCGTGGATGGGCCGCACTGCTCTGGAGCTCATCGGACAGGCCGGGCTCGGGTACTCGTTCGACTCGCTCGTCGCTGATGCTCCAGACGATTTCGGTACCGCTATCAAAGCCTTCCAGTGCGGGAATCTTCCCACTCTCGGACTCCCACTATGAGCTGACGATATGTGATGACATCTAACAAGGCCCGCCATGATCAAGGTATCTCTCCTCCGGCGACTCCTACCATACATCCCAGACATTGGCAACCCGTGGCTCCGGCGAAAACTGGTCGAGCTCTTCCCACACGAGGGCGTCCAGCACCTCAAGGCGATTGTTGACGTCATGCACCGCCGGTCTATTGAGATCTACAAAGAGAAGATACGTGCTCTGGAGAAGGGCGACGAGGCTGTCAAGCAGAATATTGGCGAAGGGAGGGACCTTATCAGTATTTTGAGTGAGTACGTGAATTCAGAGATGTGGCTGATGGTGATTGAATTCCACCTTGGGAAGTGCGAGCCAACATGCTTGCGTCTGAACAGGACAAATTACCAGAGGAAGAGCTTATTGCACAAATGTCGTACGTTACGTTGCTATGCCTCGTCACGAAAACAGCGGAGAATTGACTTATATATGCTTGATGATTGAAGCACGTTCATTCTAGCTGCTATGGACACGACGTCAAATGCGTTGGCGATCACGCTTCAGCTGCTCTCGGAGCATCCTGACGTGCAAGAACGGCTGCGACAGGAGATCCTCGACGCTTCGCAAGGCCAGGACCTCGATTACGACGCCCTGGTCTCACTTCCGTACCTGGACGCCGTGTGCAGGGAGAGCCTACGACTGTGCGTCCTCCAAGCACATGCATCCCGCCCCACCTTGACCTGATCACATTGACCTGTTTCGCAGACATGCACCTGTGACTACTGTATTCCGCGAGTAAGCAGGACACCCCTCCCATGCCATCACGTCTACCACGTCTACTTACATTGGTACACCCCCACAGGACCCGCCAGGACGCCGTGCTCCCGCTCTCGACCCCGATTAGGGGACGAGACGGCTCGACGATCCACGAGATCCCCATTCCCAAGGATACGGTTGTAGTCGTCGGCCTCCTCTCGTCGAACCGCAACAAGGCCGTCTGGGGCGAGGACGCGATGGAGTGGAAGCCCGAGCGGTGGCTCTCGCCCCTCCCTGGAACCGTCCAGGACGCGAAGATACCTGGCATATATTCTAATCTGTGCGTTCGAGCGGACTGTTCGCTCGCTCGGAACTTGTGCGTTTGTCTGACTATGGCGTTGCTCACAGGATGACGTTCCTCGGAGGAGGCCGGGCGTGCATGTATGTCTCGTCTCCATGTATTGTATTGGTCAGAGTTGGTGACCCTCATCCGCTGACTTTCTTTCTCCCAGCGGCTTCAAGTTCTCGCAGCTCGAGATGAGTAAGCACTGCCTACGCCTCTATAGTCTCGCTGTGCGGTTTGCTCACGCCTTCATGTCCGTCGTCAGAGGTCATCCTATGCATGCTCCTCTCCAAGTTCACATTCGCACCCTCCAGCAAGCCCGTGTTCTGGAACATGTCAGGGGTTCGCTACCCGACGGTCGGGGACGGAGCGAAACCGTCGCTGCCTATGAAGCTCGGCTTGTACAAACGCCCGGTGTCGGTATCAACGTGAAGAGGAAGAGGGTTTAAAGAGTCTACAAAGAGTCTGTAACACTAGTGCAACGGCGCAACGGATCCAGTGTTGTACCGTACGATTTTCGGATATTCTCGCATTGAAGGACATCTGATTCAGAGAAGTCCATGAGGATTGAGGCGGTATGGCACGGAAAAGGAAGCCCGATAGTGAGTGCATGAGTCGCCCACGAGCGTGCACATGGGGCTCGAAGACAAGATCCGGGGGCCCATTACGTCCTGAGCTTCGAGAAGCACTCTCACTTGCCGCATACACAACAGCTTCTTAAGCGCACGTACCGTCTCGGTCATGAAGCTGCCCGTCGGCGGCACGATTAGATGACGGTTGCAGTATCTATCACCGGCCGCCTTCCCAGACTGGACATACGTCGAGGGGTCTCGCCATTCATGTCTGGAAGCCCATGGAATCGCGCCATCGCGTCTCCATCAGAATGTACAAGGATGCTAGAGTCAAAGTCAGAATCTAGGTCTTCAATCTATCAAAGGTTCGCGCCGTTGTTGGCAAGCTCGTTGATCGTGTCGGAAGCTAGACAGCCAGTGAGTCAACTGACTCAACTCACGGATGAAAGGCGAAGCAAGAGAGAAATGACTACTCACGAACTCCAGTCAAAATACCGTCGGGACTGAATTCCTTGAGGCGGGCAAGAACTTCACGAGGGGGCTTGTTGCCTTCGAGCCCAATCAGGTATGCTACCAAGCCAGCCTACGCGCATCTTGAGCACCACTCTTGCAATGACAAGCCTCAGAAGAGAAAGGAGACGCACAACGTGAGGGGTAGACATGGATGTACCGGAGAGTACCTCGGTTGCGTTGTTGCTGCTGCCAATGTAAGAAGAGAGGATGTTGTCCCCGGGAGCAAAGATATCGACGCCAGGGCCGTAATTGCTGTAAGTCGACTTCGCGTCAAGGATGTTGGCGGCGCCGACAGTGATGATCGCCTCCGCACGCGCAGGACTCTGCGTCGACGAGAGCGACGCGGCGTTGCCTGCGGACGCGGTGATGTGCACGCCAGCGTTGATAGCCTATGCCGTTCCAGCGAGCATGAGCATTGTGCAATTTCTAGACATAGCGATAGATACGTACGTTGGTGACTGCAGCATCCAACACGTCACTGGGACTGAAGTGGAGGGAGATAGTACCGATGCTGGGTCGATGAGTAACAGTGGTGGCCTGCTCAGTAACCCAGTCTACGGCAGCAATGCTATAGACGGTACGTCAGTTTGGGCCCGGGGCTGCCGGTCGAAGGTCACCTTACGTGTCGGAGACCACTAGTAAGGAGCAGAGTTTAGGATCGCGTGAGCAGCATGAAAGCTCGTGGAACTTACCGCCTGCACCATTATCGTCAAGAACACGCACAGCCGTGAGGTTTGCCTTTTTCGCAACACCAAATGTCGCGCCAGCGGCGGTACCAGCTGTGAGGGGGAGGATTGAGCAGTGATCCTATGACGACTGAAAACGTAACATACAGACATGCGTGCCATGCCCGAGGCCGTCCTCGTTATCACCGTATCCACCGAAGGTCTGGAAACCATTGATCAGTTACCAGAAGCTGATACAAGCGTCAGAACGTGAACCTTGCCCCACGACGCGCGCCCACCGAACTCAGTGTGATTGAGCTGGATGCCTGAGCGCACGACTTAGCATATAAACCCGTCGCGACATGAAGGTCGTGTGACGCACCGCTATCAATGACGTAGATGTCGACTCCTTCTCCTGCGCTATCGTCGTACGTGTAGTTGTAGTTGCGCGCGTTGGTGTCGTTGCTTGTGAGCTTCGGGACCTGGGAGATGCGCTGCAGGTTCCAAATCGCGCCCGTCTGGGTGACAATCGCGTCGACCCCGCCGATCGTATCGTGCTCGATGGCCGCGACGTCGTCCGACTCGCGAAAAGCCTGGAGCGCCTCGTCGCTGAATTTGCCCGCAATCGCGTTCAGGTTTGGCCACTCGTACTTGACGTCCGAGTCCCCACGGGCGAAGTTGCGGAGGATGTCGCGGTGCGCGTTCAGACGCGCTCCGGGCTTGAGCGAGACGATGTAGCCATTGGGAACCTTCTCTGCGGTCGTGCTCTTGATGTTGACGAGAGGACCACCCTGAACGGCGGTGATGAGTGCAAGGGCGAGAACGGCGAAGCGAGTCGTGAACGACATGTTTGTTAGACGGTCAGCCGAAGTCGATGCTTCAAAGGATGAAAACGGGAAAACCTACCGTCTTTATACTGGAGGTGACCTTGACGATAGGTTCGCGTCGCGATCAGCCGCAGTCGCGAAGTCCGGATCCAGTCGCTTCATCCTTCGATAACGGCAGTCGCAGATTAATATTGTACCCCCGCGCATGGTCATGTGGGTATTTAATTCATACGAATGGCGTGCGTGGTCGATACGCATGATGGTTGCTTGATGGCCACTATTGGCCGACGTGAGCTTCGAAGACGTTGTTATTGAAGTTTTTAAGCAGAATTACGGACTCGGAGCCGGTTCTCACATGGCAGGCAAGCCCCCGTTTTCTATGGAAGAAAGGGCGACTTTGACTGGACTGGTACTGGAGATCATCGATCAGGCCTCAGTATCACTGAGTGCTATTACATAGCAACACGCGAGTACTTACGCATATCATTTATACGCGAGTGGTACCGTCCGGGCCGTGTAAGTCGCGCCAGCCGCAACACCAGCTTTGGGAGATGTTACCAGGATGTTACCAGGCTAGTCACCTAGTGACTCTGTCCATATGCTGAGTACTAGTCTTGATGACTCAGAGAACCTCCAGTTAACGAAGCGCAGTGAGTCGCATAGCCGTCCTCGCCCTCGTTTTCGCTCTGAGTCGTTCCGCCGAGAGACTAGGTAGTAGCAAGTATTAGTAGCCACACGCCGCGATTTGGGTGAGGCAAGAATGACGGTCCTTGGTGTGAGATTCGCTGCAGGTTCCAAGTTGCGCCCGTCTGGATGATGGAGCTCGAGCATTATCTGTCCTTCAAGACAGATCGCCAGCGCTAGACGCGGTAAGTAGTATAAGTATTGATAGTTGTGGAGTTTAGGGCAGGTCAGCCTGGACAGTCTGGATGATTATCGAGATCGTTCGCTACCCTGCTCTCTCTCTTCCACCTACTTACCCCTAACAGTTGACTCTACCTCGCGACACCTCCTACGACTGAAACATCCTAGTACTGCGGGTCTCATGTCATCAACGATGTATTCTAGCAACAAGAAAGATGGGCCCCAAACGACTCCGATCCAGTGTCTCCCACCAGAACTACTCCTCCACATTCTCGTTCTTGTACGCTCGCAGGAACCTTGGAGCCTGGCAGAGCTAGGACATGTCTGCTGTGCATGGCGTGATCTCATCAAGAACTCGCCAGCATTCTGGGCGAGCGTGCTAGCCAACACCTGGATGATACCAGAGAACTCCTCTGCGCCCTCGGCCTCTCACTGCAGCCCTTGGCGACACAACCTATTAGACCGCTACACGGAGGCATTGCGACGGTCCGCTCCCTACTCATTATCGCTTGCTCTGGATACAACGGAAGATAGAAGTTGTGTGGCGGAGACGTATTGCAAGAGAAGCTTCCTCCCTCTCCTCATGCCACCTCCAATCTCGACACGCATCGCATCGCTCACAGTTGTTGCTGGACAATTTGTACTGCTGGACCTCTTTGCGCTGTTGGCAAGTGGACTCCCGCGTCTGGAGCTCCTCGACTTGACCTGCCCTGAAATGGCAAATCACTGGGCACATCATTATCCGCAATTCCACCCGTTCCCACCTCGAGATCCTGCGCTGCCCAGCCTACACACTCTGCGCGTCTCTGGTTCCTTCTTCCTTCCCTGGCTCTGCGGCTCGTCTCTTAGGCACCTCAGCGTAGTCGGTAATGGTCCCAATACATCTAGGCGTGGCGGCAGGCTGTTCTACTGGACGAGTCTGCATCGCGGATTACTGCGTTCGCCTCACCTCGAAACCTTAACCCTGTGGCATGCTCTTCCTGCGACGGACTTTGAAGGCCAAGTGTCTGCAGAAGCTTGGTCGCGTACTACTCCCCTCCGCGAGCTCCAGCTCTGTACTGTCACAGACGAACCTCGATGCTTAACGGTGTTCGCACACGCCCTCCACTGCGCGTCGCTGCCAGCTGCTACGCGGCTCGACATCACGCTCGCGCCTTGGACGCACAGCGCGTCCCAAGCACAACTCACCCACTACAGTTTCTTCCTGATGTCACTCTTCAACCTAGCATTTCAGCGCCTCGACCGCGACACTCCCAGAATCGTAGAATTCTCTCTGCCACAGGATGACCTTGGTGTCTTCCGTATCTGCTCTACAGGTCTCCAATGCACGGACTATTTCACTCTGAGGACCTCTCAAGAGTTGGCGAGCATATGCACAACTGCATGGAATCTCTCCCCGGCGGAGTTCTTCGCGTTCCAGCTCGCCTACGGACGTAGTTCCGACTTGGGCTCTTCTCGCGCGCCTCCTCTTGCTGAGCTTGTGGTCGATCTCCACGCGCGTGGGTTCATGAAGCACTCGCAGGTGTTTCGCCTCCTCCTCGACGTCTTCGAACGCATCGGACGACTCGACGTGCGCGGCGGGGACGTCGAAGCTCTATTTACTGCACTCGGGAGCAAGTGCGGTTCGATTCGGGATCCCTATGCGCGTGTGGGGACGGTGGATATCTCGGGGTGTATATAGACGAAGAAGACGTTCCGGGCGTGGCCCAAGCAATTAGCGAGGGGCTTGAAGGTGGTGCAGACACAGCTCACTCGGCATCGAATTCGGAGAACTTGAAGAAGTTGTCGCTGCGTTACAGCTGTCGCAGTCGCGCGATAGCCCATGACGCGTCTACTAGTGTCTCTGATGCACTCTGTGCGGCACTTCGAAACGTATTCCAGGACATCACTATCGAGGCTTCATGACTGAGCACTCGGTATGAAAACACTATCTATATCTACTTCTGGTGACGCATTGTATGTGTATACGTTTTACGAACAGTTGTATGGGTAGTGGGTACTTCTACACAAATATCATGAGATATTCTCGACTTGCCTTATATAGTAGGAGACAATCGCGGCCATGATGGGAACGACGTCATGTATGTCGGTCGCGACTCGCACCGTCGTTATCCGGCCACTCCGACATGCGTTCCTCACCAGGTCCGCCTCCAGAAGTTGCTTCTACTCCTCTACTTGAGCTCTTTCGTCCGCCCTGCCTCAAATCATGACCACCGGTAGCGCCAAGTGTGCGATTCGTGAGGTCACGAAGGACGTCTGGACGTTCTCATGGTGAGCATACATCCAGCAGCACAACATCACACACACGTCTTCACTTCTGCAGCCCGTTCTCCCGATTCAACCTCTTTCCGGTCGGTGGCCGTTCCACCGCAATAAAGCTCAAGAATGGCGACGTGTGGGTGCTCGCCTCGACGCCGCTGGACGACGGAACGAAGGCGAAACTGGGGGAACTGGGGCCCGTGAAGTGAGTTGCCTGTTATTTCCCATGAGTGTTTCCCTGGACAAGACGTTGCAGGTGGATCATAGGAGCCGATGCAGTCCATCATATCTTCCTTGGTATGCTCTGATTTGAAAACATTACATTGTTGCCATGCCTACAACCCATTTGACAGGGGAGTTCAAGAAGGCGTATCCAGATGCAAAGCTCATCGCGGTGGATGAGGCGATTAAGAAGAAGGCGAAGGAGGGGCTCAAGTTTGACGGAGGTGTGTGTGTATCCCTCTTCCCACTTCCCACTTCCCTATTGAACATGCGAGTGATGCGCATCTCGTAGCTTGGGGTGCTGACCCTCCAAACACAAAGTATGGGTTCGAAGATGATGTGAGTTATGTCCAAGACACGCATTGCGCTGGCAAGGTCTGACGCAGTTGTGTGCAGATCCAGCATTGGTGTGTATTGGTCGCCAGCGAGCCCACGGTTTTGCCATCGCTGAGACGGTTTAAGTTACTTCTCTGGCTTCAAGAATAAAGACGTCGCGTTCTTCCATCCGGCATCGAAGACCATGATTGAAGCGGACTTACTGTTCAACCTACCAGCAACGGAACAGGTACGACCACGCATATAGTCGCCCACGCGGCGACTTACAGATCTACTGTTGCTGGTTTTGCAGTATTCGTTGACCGGCTCATCTGGTAAAGTCCCGTTATTCGGCACCTTGAACCCATACATGTGGGCCCACCGAAGGTTTGCATGGACGCTTGGGGTCGACAAGGAGTTCGTCGCACTTCCGTTGTGATTACGTGTCGTCTCTGAATGTTCTGCTAGAGCAATGAAGCGCGACGTCAAGACAGTGGCAGGATGGGACTTCGAGAGAATCATCCCTTGCCATGGGGTGAGACCTTTGTGTTTCAGTAGTGGACACACGACTGAGAATACCGATGTAGGACGTGATCGAGAAGGACGGGAAGAAGGCGTGGACTGAGGCGTACAAGTGGTACTTTGAGCAGCAGTAGAACAATGCTCACTTGTATACGTACCTCCGAGGTTTGTCTCCTTACCGTCCTTGGTTACCCGTCTACGTTGCTCAGCACTCCCGTTCATTAGCTTCAATGATGTTGATGAGTTCCTCGATGACGGAATCAACCTTGGTCGGCCGAGATGTCGGACCTGTACCAGATCGAGTGAACCTGCGATCGTTTTTTTCGGTGAGTAGAATGCTCGCAGAATGTACGGTCGTCCTCCGATGTGGGTCTTGGGACAATCGCACACGAACGCCGCCTCACCTTGCGGTCTACTTTCCGCTCCTATAAGGTTCCGTTAACTCTTACCTTCGTTGTCTTCCTCTGTGGCGCTGGCGTACAATGGCACTTGGGACACGACCTTTTCAGACAACACACGCAGTGCACGCCCTGATCCTTTCCCTCATAGGGATCCACATCCTCCTGTAGACGCACTTGCCAGCGTGTTCTCCTCTCTCCGTTGGAGTCTTGCTGGCGTTCTTCGTCTTCGTAACGGTCATCCCTATTCTCAGGCGGGACTGCTGCTATCGTTCCCCGTAGCCTGATGCGGTAACTTCAATGAGTTGCGTTCGCTTGCAACACGGTTAGGCGCGGGCTGGATTGCTTCATCGTTAGGGTAACTCATTACAAGCTAGACACCAAGTCCGTTTGCCATCGCATCTCGTCATCGCTTCAGTGCATCTAGGAAGCTGGCCCGCCCGTGAGAGTGGGACGCCTCGACGGCAACATCCTGGTTGACAGCGCCTCATACCTATCTTGGGCGACGAGGATACGGTCCCAGCCGAACTTCGTTCAACGTCGGGAGACTTCCAGTGGCCTGGCTGTGGAATCGACGCGCCCATCTATCAGAGCGACTCTACACTATACTTCTATTCCAAAAGAATGGATGTGGCCGATGCTGTTTGCGGTACAGTTCTTCTCTTGAGTCTTGGGTGCGAGGGAATTGTCATCGTCTGCCTGGACACCAAAAAGCATCCGCCTCTTCGGCCAGTCACCAGATTGGTCTCGCAACGGTGAGGTTAAGCCATGAATGCGATGCCCTGAAATACGAACGTTTGATGGAGAACAAACCAGAAGAACTTTCAGCAAGGTATGCGTCGCGGCATTGCTTATATCATGTCTGCGACGGTTCCCTACAAGACGATCAAGATTACTTAAGAGCACCATATATGATACCAGGGAGCAGACATGACAAGAAGAAGTTTCATCTGAGCGGCCCTCGTGGATGCGCTGATGAGACAAACCATGCAGAGAAACGACGGGTGTTTTATGTGTGTGTCAGTTCTACTCGTACAGAGAATAATACATGTCGTGGTGGTGTAAGGTCTACGCAGTGGTCCATCCAGATGCCCATATGAAATAGCGATTATGCGAAAATGCGAAGATCAAGGGGGATAAAGGAAATATGGATCTAAATTCGCCAGCAAACGAACAGTGTCAGTTGGCGATTGGAAATGCAGAAGGATGTTGAGCTACCTACAGTGATGCTCGTGTTGCTGGGTATGGAGTAGAAGTGATGACAGATCATATTATCAGGCTGGGACGGAGATGTGCAAGTTTCGTATTCGGCTTTCCATGTGACCTCATATAGTCAATCCATCCCTGCTGGAATTGCAAGTGCACTTCCTTCTTCCCAGCCATCTTCAGGTTACCGTTACCCAGAACGATACCCACAGCTGTGTACAGAATGAGAGAGAGGTCAGTGGACACACCCAGACTGAAGGCAATGGGAAATACGGTGGATATCTCGCGGCCAATACGTCATAATGAAGCGAATGCCTTTGAACCCGGGCCCCTTGAACAGGTCCCGGGGAAACTAAGTGTCCAGATACACCCTGGTCTCGGTATCGTACTGAAGCTTCGGAGGCGACGTTTTCTGACAGATGATCGCGGCTTTGCTACGAGTAAGCCACCTTTCTTTCATCACATTTGAGTAGGTTTTGAATCCACACGGAGGGGGACGAGCTACGGTGCGTCGAGGAAGCCGCGCTCACAGTAGTAGAGAGATAGGACCGAGGTCGTCGACATTTGCTTCAGTGGCGCCGTACTTGAGGAGACAGAGGTGACTGGGCATGTCTTCATCGAGGAGAAAGCCAGAGAAGATGTCGATAGTCTCGCGAGACATTCATTTCGCCGTGTCAATCATGGTGTGAAGTGAGCGAATGTGTGGCTGTGGATCCGTCTTTTCAATAGCCTTGGCGTCTACTAGTAGTACTAGCGGACGACCGCGATCGCTCGAGCAGTGTGGTGGATGTTCCGGTGGTATGTTCGAACGTCTACGTTCATTGGTATTTGGTACTGACATAGCTTGTATGTGATGCCCCCGCAGGTCGATATCGCGAACACGCTCGCTTCACTACGAGAGCTCCGTGTCCTCTTTGCCCATCTCGACTTCCTACGCAATGTTCAACATAAATGGTGCCAGGGAAGAATTTGAACTACTATACAGGACACTGGACGACACTGCAGATGCCTTCGCTCGCTCGCTCGCGCCTTCCGTGCAATACATCTATCTCCTCTCCCGAACGACCTGTGAAAATCAATAGCTTCCATACAGAATCCGCCGTGAAGGCGTGGGAGACGTTGTTGCGGCATACTACGGGTCGATCAAAAAGAGCAACGGGTTTTCGTGAGTCGGCAAGCCTGCGTATGTCTGCCACTCTGTTAGCCTTGCTGACTATCACGGTAGTTTTGCTGGATGAACAAGGGGCCCCATTCCGCCCCAGTCGTAGGACTAGGTATTTAATAGCGGATGATGTACAGGGAACACCATGCGTACGCGGCCTTTGTCCCAGCCAAGGGACATGGTGTGGGATGTACTCTTGTTTTCGGAAGCGCTTAGGTCCGAGAACAATGGATAACTTGCATGGCTCACGGAGTTCCTGCTCATGTCCTAGACAACGGCAGAGGTCATCTTCCGTTGTGGTAGTAATAGATACCGTGGCTTACGGTTTGGCCAATCAATGAAGCTCAGCCTCTAGGCCGAGTTCACAGACGAAGTAGACGACCCATGAACTCATGAAGTCATACCTCTCTCGTCATTTCTTACGGAACAGATTCTTAGATTGCTGACTCGCCATGGTTCTTTTTCACGCGATGATTATCACTCAAGTTACCCGCACGTCACATATCGACCCGCACATACCATTCCATCATCACATATGTCATACATTCTCATCAACCAACAACATGGCTAGCAAATCCAAGCATAGACCTCCGCTCTTTCTCATACACATACACAACAATGTTCCACGCCAGGTCTCATGGACACAGGCAACGAAACGATCGTTCCATTCGGGTGACAAGCATCTTGAAAGTTGAGACGAGTTGACCAGCTATAAACGGAGATGAAGTGAGCAAGCGGCACGGGATGAAATGGAAGGGGTCTTAGTCAGTCAGGTCCCTGTCACGGAGATCGGCTGCCTTCCAGTTAAGCCTAGCGATCTCCCGTAGTTTGTTGTGGATGTGTGCGCTGTCCCACGGGTACCATTTCTTCTTGGGATTTCCCTCAGCCGTATAAACTTGCAGAGACCCCGCGACCTTCCTGCTCCGCTCTGCCAGGATGAACTCGAGGCCCCCTTCTGGCTCCTTGGCGACACGACAGCCCATGAACCAGATATCCAGGGATTCCGGGAAGAAAGTAGAGTATCGTGAGAGCTGATGCATCGGGTTACCGTGGATCTTGTCCTCGACGATGAGGAGAACATCGTAGGTGTCCTGTCTCAGAACCATGAAGTCCGGTATGCCGTGCGGGGCGTGGCCATGACCCCTTGCGGGGACTTTTCGCAAGAACGTATCAAATGAGACTGCGTTCGAGTCTTCCCTTTCCGAAGGGAATCCTGAAACTTGTGGCGTGATAGGATTGAGAGAGTCCATGGCCCGGTTGAAATCGGCAGAAGAGAGCATAGGCGAGAGTTGAGCGACCTCTAACTCCGAGGGAGGTTCCAGCCACTTTTCGTCTGCTTGCGCAACAGTAGGAGGCGTGGATGGTCCAGCATCACCAGAGGCATACAATACGTTCTTGCCCCCATGATTATGGGGAGAGCGACACTGTTCAGCCTGAGACGAAGGGGGTGCATTGGTGCCGAAGGTGGTCGACGGCTCTCCGATGGAAGCCAAATCGATCGGCGACTCTATTTGCTCCTCGATATGTTCCGGAAGGAATGTGAAGTCCAAGAACTTGGATGAAGGAGAGTCGTTTTCCCGCGAGGTTGCTGCATCTACTAACACGCGGGGTGTTGATTGGGCCTGTGGATTGAAGTCTGTAAAGTCTGTATCATTTTGCTGCATCAATCTGTCCCGCAACGCTTCCTCAGACTCCACCCATGAACGCCTGCCGGGAGGATCATCGGGAGGATCATCGCCAGATCCATCTTCAGGACGCGTTCCCGCAGCCCACTCCTCCGTGCGGCGTGCAATGAGGGACTGCCCCTCTCGTGGCTTTGAAGCTACTTCGTTCCGGACCTTGTGGTGTGGGGCGACCTTGAAGGAGCCCTCCTCGGGAAAGATCACATGCAACATGGGTCCGACACAAGCATCTACAGTCGACTCGTACCGTGGAGCATGGATATCGCGCATGTCATCCCATAACCATTCAGGAATCCTACGTTCTCGATCATCGGTTGCCTGGTTGTTGTAGTAGAACATGTACAAGAGTGACTGGTTATTGAAGGGTAGCCAGCGAACGAAACTTTCCGTACCTTGAGCATCTGATCCAAGCGAACCCTAACGCTATCAACTGCATGGTACAAGTCTTTACGGATGTGCAGCTTGGAACTGGTTACGCGTCAGCTAAAATGTATATGTCTAACCATGTTCGTGCAGACAGGCTTACTCGTCCAATATCTGGACATGGTTAGGTCGTGGTTAGGTCGTGGTAAGCGTATGCAGCTAGTACGCAGCAGAGCAGACTCACGACGGTACATTCTGTGAGTTTTTCTACCAACTTCGAGAGCTCATCTTTCACACTTTTCAACGACGCCTCAGTGTCTCTGGTTGGGTGTCAAAGTCCGTGTTGACGGCGAGGATTAAACAGAGGCTCACATGGTCTGAATTTTTTCTCCTGGCTTTGCCCGTTTCTTTGACTGAGCAGGCAGTTCCTGATATTCAGCGTTCTGTTTTCTCTTGGATCGCCGCATCGCCATTCGGAGAATGATTGGGAAAAGGTCGAGGATCAAGAATGGTTATGACTTTTCGGCCCGAGTGTAAGCCGAGCGCCTATTTTGGAGCTCCGCCAGCCACAGACGCCCATGTTCAAGTTGTTCGGTTACCGTCTTGTGCTTCATCCACTCACTCCCATCCCCTTGACTCCCACCTCCTCGACTCCCACCTCTTCGATTCTCACCTTCTCGATTTCCACCTCCTTGACTCTCATCCACCTCCCCGAAACACCGTACATCATGGTCGACGCCACCAAATCAGCCCCTCGCGTACCTATCGACATCTCTGTCTCTGGATACCTTCTCGATGAAGAGATGCTCAGGCACCTCTGTATCCTCAAGTACGGCGCCACGGAAGCAGAGGTGGACGATCTCGGGCCCGTCGACTGCGCCACTTTCTACTACACTGAGCGCTGCTTCCTCGACGCGCCATGGCTCGTCCCCATTCCGTGTCGCTCCAAAAAGGACCCAAATGTGATGGTCACAAGGTGGCTGATTCCTGGCAAAGCCGCCTTCATTCGTCCGAAATCGCAGCCTCCCAAGCTAGAGTACGATGCGGAGACGAAGGCGTATCTGGACACTTGGTTCCCCCGGAGTCTCTTGAAGAGGCCCGAGTTCAAAGGCATTCGCTTCATTCAGACTTATTGGCCACGAGATATCCGCCGTATGTACCACTGCCTTTAGTCAGGGCGTGCTGCCGTGCCCGTTGACCTCTCGCTGATCACGTACACAGCTGTCGGTATCGTTTATGCGAACCTGGTGATGGCCACGAAGAAGGGGGCTCGTGCTGCACACCTGCGGCAGCAGCAGGAATGGGTTGACAAGGGGAGGTCACTTGGGAAGGTGGATATAAAACTTGTATGTCTTTGTCCCAGCTTGTTTTCTTTTGCCGTTGCTCATGCTTTGGACGACAGCCTGCACCATTCCCTGTGTCATGGCATCTATGATCTGGCATCGCCTGTGACTGTCACCTCCGATTCATACCCAGCAATGCGGGGATCGCTGTAGGTACAATAATCTTTTTCATCTGTGGTCAACGACTGACGTGGTTCGTTTGCTGGCGACTTTAGATTCCCGTACATTCGCTATCTCATCTGAATGGACCATTGCGTAGACTTCACACCGCATACATTACTTCCTGTACGAGTAGATCTAGCACGCACATATCCCACACATCATTTCTCTGCAAAAGTGGAGCAGGTTTCGAGACATCTTCCCAAGTCAACCTTACACGACCGGACACCCATGCGGGCAGTGTTGCCCCTTCAGCGGGGTCCACTACTGAGCTGTTAATGATCCTTACGCGGTACTGCCTCACCTACACCCGAACATGCAGTTTCGCAATGACCCCAACCAGATGTACTACGACCACGACCCGTACGCGCAAGCTGTACCCCCCCGCTGGCGAAGCATACGCCATGACTCAGATCAACCGCACACGGTCACCCTGGCCATCCTCAAGCAGCGTACACGCACAATGAACACCTCAACAGGCTCTTGGTGCCGACTACCGCACACGTAAGTCCTGGACCGCGTCACTCTACTCTGGCGGTGTATCGCCATGGCCTCAGGCTGGCCGTATGTCACCAGGTCCACAAGTGGCGTATGGACAGGCTCTAGGGTACCAATTGCGCCACCGACCCAGTGGTCGCAAGGCGGAGTGGCTGAGCCATTGCACTAGGAATTGGGTGTAGGGGAAGGAGATGCAGGATTGTCACAGAATGAGTCGGACACGGAGAAGTCGAGGGCGCGTGCGTGCGTGTCGAGCTCAGGTCTGGGCACGTACCGCACGGCGCACATGCATGGGTACCCGCACAGGACACCGCATCGCAACACATGTTTACAAGTTGGGTCGAGCTGCGCGTCGGGGCAGGCAGGATGTTCATTCGTTTGGGCTGGTCTGGACGTTGTGTGCACGTTGTCATTGTCGTTTCTGTGCATTACCTCTGGTGCGAGCCGTCAGATCCTCTCACTCGCTCGGTCGACTTCGCCTCATGATCACGCTCGCGTCCCCCGTTGTCCCCGTACTCCTACCTGTATCCGTATCACCGTCTTAGCCCAGCGCATGCATGTCCTTCACAGTACCCCATTTTCTCCAGATCACCCTGCCCGCAGACTACTCTCTTCCGCATAGCATGTGTCTTGCATGCACATCCTCTCGTTACAATCAGACCCCAGACTTTCGGTATACCGTACTCGCACGCTGCCCGCCCCCTATTCTTGTCTCGTCATGGAATCACTGTCCGCATACCCCTCCGCATGCCCCTCCGCACACCGCACCGGAGTGGTAACGATGTCTGCAGGGGTTCCAATTCTACAATGTAATAGTGGAGGAATCGCTCAAGGTGTATTGAATAGGGCTCAGATGTACGCTGGATCGCCCACAATTCCAATTCTTTCAACCCTGCATCCACCCCGGTCTCTCATCCCCGAGGTACCTCCGAGTTTGCCCTTTCTCCTAGCCTTCCGCCCGCCTAGTTCCTTGTACATCTCACGCATCTCGACCTTCGTCGGCTTCGATGTGTCGGCTTCCTCGCGCCACTTCTCCTCCCTGATCTCTTGGAGAGTTTGATGGCCGGAACAAGGAGAAGTGATGTAGCCGGAATAAGGGAAATGGGGTGGAGAGCGTTTGGGAATGGTTTGGAGATAGGTGGTTCGCTGCGGACGGCCGTCTCAGTATGAATGCATGTCGACCGTGATGATTTACGACTCACCCATGTCTGTTTGGACTCGCACTTCGTCCACTTGCTTAAGGGCAGACCTTCGTCGCGGAAGTTCCCTTTCCGGTAGTGCTGGAACCAGACTGTGCACAGAGGCTGAATAAGGGACGTCGCCCGTCCATAATAAGTCCCGTAATGACTCACCGTAGTTCAATATACGCCGTCGTATATCGGTAGGCAAAACGCGGAGCGGGTCTCTGGTAGCTCATTTAACGCCGGAAAGCGATTGGAGAGGGCTAAGCTTTGAACCCTGAGTGGGCGAGCGAGAGCGCCTGCCAGGACTACCCGGGAGAGATATCTATATAGTACTGGGATAGTGGGCAAGAAACTGTTGTAAGAACAATCCCAATTCACCGAGAGCGAAAAAGAGCACTAACCACATTGACAAGCTCTTCCCAGCCATCTGCAGGTTATCACGGACGATACCCACGGCTATTTACATGATGAGGGAGGGTCAGTGGGCACGCCATGACTCAAGGTAATGGGACATACGCGGGATATCTCGCGGCGAATGCGTCTGAATAAAGCGAACACCTTTGGACTCGGGCCTCTTTAGGATATCCGGGGAAAACCAAGTGTTTAGAAATGTCCTGGTCTCGGCATCGTACTCAAGCTTGTAAGGTAACATCTTCGGACGGAAGAACACGGCTTTGCCAGTAATCAGCCACCTTGTTTCTGTTACATCTGGGTCGTTTATGGATCGAGACAGAACGGGGACAGGCCATGGCGCGTCAAGAGGCCTGCGCACGGCGTAGCAGAGAGTGGCACAATCGACGAGGCCGAGGTCGTCCACCTTCGCTTCAATGGCCCCGTACTTGAGGAGGCAGACGTGCTTTGGGAGCATCTCTTGAACGAGGAGATAGCCAGAGACAAAGATGTCGATGACTATCACGCAATAGGCTGTTGTTGTGGTTATATTGAACATGCGTGTGTAGGAGGCGGATAAAAATCGAGGAGGTGGGAGTCGAGGAGTGAATGAGTGAAGAGTATGTATGTAACCGAGAACTCAAACATGGGCGTCTGAATCGCTGCGTTGTAACGTAGGCGCTCGTCCTCTTTAGATGTACTACTTCAACCATTCTCCATCCTCGACCTCTCATTCTCAAATTGACCATGCGACAAAAAAAATCAAATGCACATAACGGGACGGGGACAATTACTTGTGGTGCTCCCCTCGTAGATGCGCTGATTAGAGAATATATGGAGAGAAACGACGTGTGGGATATGTGCGTGCTAGATCTACTCGTACAGATAACAATAGATGCGGTGTACGGCCATGCTAGATGCCCATAAGATAGCAAATATGCAGGAATCTGAAATCGCCAACAAACGAACAGTGTGTCAGTCATCGACCGGAGATGAAGCAAGTTGTCATCTTACCTACAGCAATACCGCGTTACTGGGTATGGAGTATAAGTGATAGTCACGGGCGATGACAGATCATAGATGCCATGACACAGGGAATGGTGCAGGCTGTCGTCCAAAGCATGAGCAACGGCAAAAGAAAACAAGCTGGGACAAAGACATACAAGTTTTATATCCACCTTCCCAAGTGACCTCCCCTTGTCAACCCATTCCTGCTGCTGCCGCAGGTGTGCAGCACGAGCCCCCTTCTTCGTGGCCATCACCAGGTTCGCATAAACGATACCGACAGCTGTGTACGTGATCAGCGAGAGGTCAACGGGCACGGCAGCACGCCCTGACTAAAGGCAGTGGTACATACGGCGGATATCTCGTGGCCAATAAGTCTGAATGAAGCGAATGCCTTTGAACTCGGGCCTCTTCAAGAGACTCCGGGGGAACCAAGTGTCCAGATACGCCTTCGTCTCCGCATCGTACTCTAGCTTGGGAGGCTGCGATTTCGGACGAATGAAGGCGGCTTTGCCAGGAATCAGCCACCTTGTGACCATCACATTTGGGTCCTTTTTGGAGCGACACGGAATGGGGACGAGCCATGGCGCGTCGAGGAAGCAGCGCTCAGTGTAGTAGAAAGTGGCGCAGTCGACGGGCCCGAGATCGTCCACCTCTGCTTCCGTGGCGCCGTACTTGAGGATACAGAGGTGCCTGAGCATCTCTTCATCGAGAAGGTATCCAGAGACACAGATGTCGATAGGTACCGCGCGAGAGGCTGATTTGGTGGCGTCGACCATGATGTACGGAGACGAAGATGGTGTTTGAAGGAGGCAAATTAGAGTCGAAGAGGAGGGTGAGAGTCGAGGAGGTGGATGAGAGTCGAGGTGGATGAGAGTCGAGGTGGATGAGAGTCGAGGAGCGCTAACCGAGACCTCAATTGAACATGAGCGTCTGTGGCTGAAAAGTGGGCGCGTATCTAGATGACAACAATGAGTCTGGCAAAAGCCACAGATACCATAGAATGCGAAGTTTCGATGGAGAGTGAACCAGATTATCTTCTAGAAGCGGCGAAGGGTGCGGTAGTCTACGCTAGCCGCACTATTGATCGCGGCATTTCCGCACGAGAGAAAGAATACTAGTACTTGAAGCGACATGTTTGATACCAGACTCGGGAGGTGGCATGTTGTGAAGGATGCAATCAACGGTGCTGCATCTAACAAAATCATGGGGCTGATCACTCGCGACGCTCTTGTCGTGGATCCACTGATGAGAGAACACATTCAGAGGAACGACGTGTGGCCGATGATACATGTGCTTGCTGATAATATACAGGTTCTACTAGATAATGATAGATGTCGTGGAGGGCCAAAGTATACGCAGCGCTTCATCATGATGCCCATGAGATAGCAAGCATAACGGGAAAGGAAAGAGGAATTGCGCAACTAACCCCGCCAACGAACGAAGTGTGCGTAAGCCGTCGACCACCGATGAACCAAATTATTGTACTACCTATAGCGACACTGCGTTACTGGTTATGAAGTATAGGTGATAGTCACGGGCGATAATAGATCATAGATGCCATGAAACAGGGAATGGTGCAGGCTGTCGTCAAAGCATGAGCAACGGCATCAAGTGAAGCTGGGACCAGGACATACAAGTTTCGTATCCGGCTGCCCATGTGACCTCCGATAGTCGACCCATCTCTGCTGGCGTCGCATATGTCCGGCACGAGCTTCCTTGTTCGCAGCCATCTTAAGGTTACCAAGCACGATACCGACAGCTGTGTACATGATGAGGGAGGGTCAGCGAGCACGCCCCGACTAGAGCCATACGGGACATACGCGGAATATCTCGCGGCCAATGCGTCTCAACAAAGCGAACACCTTTGAACTCGGGCCTCTTGAACAGGTCCCGCGGAAACCAAGTGTCTAGGTACGCCCTGGTCTCGGCGTCGTACGGAAGCTGGGGAGGCTCCGCTCCAGGACGGAAGAACGCGGCTTTGCCGGGGATCAGCCACCCTGATTCTATGACTTTTGGGTTGGTCTTGGAGCGATACGAGATGGGTACAAGCCATGGCGCGTCGAGAAAGTTGCGCTCAGCGTAGTAGAGAGAGGCAAAATCCACAGGTCCGAGGTCGTCGACTTCTGCTTCAGTCGCGCCGTACTTGAGGAGACAGAGGTGCTTCAGCATCTCTTCATCGAGAAGATAGCCAGAGACAAAGATGTTGATAGCAGTCCTGCAAGAAGGTGGTTGGTTGGCCATAGTTTAGGAAAGTTAAAACGTAGTTTGGAGAAGATGGATGATAGTTGAGGAGGGGATGAGAGTCGAGATGGTGGATGAGTGCAAGACGTCACCTTGACGCTCAAATTGTAACTGGAACATGGGCGTCTGTGGCTGGTGAAGTTCAAACCTAAGCGCTCATGCTACAGCTGCGCCGAGGATGTAGGACCATCCTTTCTTGATTACCCTCAACCTCTCCCACTATTCTACACGGCAATACAGCAACTAGAAAGCAATCCCGTGTATCGCAACATCAGAAATAGCCCAACAACTAAAGCAGCGGGCAAAAACCTCAGACCATGTGAGCCTCTGTTCTCTAACCCACCGTCAACACGGACTTTGACTAAACCACCCGACAAGAAACATCGACACGCCGTTGAATGTGTGTAATGTGCGTGCTGGATCTACTCGTACAGGAATTAATGTATGCGGTGTGAAGTCTATGCAGTGGTCCATTCAGATGAGATAGCGAATGTACGGGAATCTAAAGTCGCCAGCAAACGAACCACGTCAGTCGTTGACCACAGATGAAAAAGATTATTGTACCTACAGCAATCCCCGCGTTGCTGGGTATGAATTGGAGGTGACAGTCACAGACGATGCCTGATCATATATGCCATGAAACAGGGAATGGTGCAGGCTGTCGTCAAAAGCATGAGCAACAGCAAAAACCAAATTGGGACGGAGACATACAAGCTTGATATCCATCTTCCCAAGTGACCTCCCCTTGTCAACCCATTCCTGCTGCTGCCGCAGGTGTGCAGCACGAGCCCCCTTCTTCGTGGCCATCACCAGGTTCGCATAAACGATACCGACAGCTGTGTACGTGATCAGCGAGAGGTTAGCGGGCACGGCGGAACGCCCTGACTGAAGGCAATGGTACATACGGCGGATATCTCGGGGCCAATAAGTCTGAATAAAGCGAATGCCTTTGAACTCGGGCCTCTTCAAGAGACTCTGGGGAAACCAAGTGTCCAGATACGCCTTCGTCTCCGCATCGTACTCGAGCTTGGGAGGCTGCGATTTCGGACGGATGAAGGCGGCTTTGCCAGGAATCAGCCACCTTGTTACCATGACATTTGGGTCGGTTTTGGATGGACACGGAATGGGGACGAGCCATGGCGCGTCGAGGAAGCTGCGCTTAGTGTAATAGAGTGTGGCGCAATCGACGGGCCCGAGGTCATCTACCCGGGCTTCAGTGGCGCCGTACGAGATGATACAAAGGTGCCTGAGCATGTCTTCATCGAGAAGATAGCCAGAGACAAAGATGTCGATAGGTACGCGAGGGGCTGGTTTGGTGGAGGCGGCCATGATATACGGCGGTGTTTCGAGGGGGCGGATGATAGTTGAGAGGGGGATGAGAATCGTGGAGGTGAGAGTCGTGGAGATACGAGTCGAGGGAGGCAGATGATAGATGTGGCGGCAGATGAGAGTCGAGGTGAGAGTCTACCAATCGAGACCTCAGTTGAACATGGGCGTCTGTGGCTGAGACGTAGGCGCTCATTTAGATGGACCATGCGACCTGCCACAGTGCCGAGGATGCAGAGTTGTTTCGACATCTCTGCGTCGAAAACATAGTCTGTGAGGTACGAGAGCCCGTCTGTTACAGTGAGAGCGTCATCCGAGGGAGTTACTGTGTAGGTCAAAGGTCAAGTCAATCGAAAAGTGCAGCCCAGTACCATCCGGGGTTCAATGTTCAATGTTCAACATACAGCTACCTTCCGCGCAGTAGCCATAACATGTGAACTACGCAAGACTCGAGACGCAGTTTTAACCACGGAATTTATCCCGATAAGAGCAAATCCCCATGGCAGTTGTTCGCGCGAGAACGTGCTCCCTCCCCGACCGCGCAAAATCACAGCATGAGCGCATGGCTTCTGACAAGGCAGACCGTGTCGCGCGAGTATGGAATGGCTGCTGATGAGAGCCTGCCAGTGAAGGCTGAAGTCAGGGAGGGCCAAGGGCTGCGAGCACATCAACTCCTCAAGGCAAACGAAATTAACGCTCCGCATGGTATTCGCATATAGTGATGCGTACCCTATTTGTGACCCGGGCGGGCAGCCTGGGTGTTCGTGGGATGCTAGGATAACAAGACTAAAACGTGCCCCATAATACAAAGTTAGTGTGTAAAGTACACATGACGAAGACGAAGCGCATGCAACACGAGCATGCGACGACGAATATGGTATAAGAACCTGGACTATATCTCAGATGGTGACGAAGATGAAGACTACGCTATCCTGCCACTGTTGCATGGCTGTAAGTTCATTCTGAGGCCTGATACTCGCCGAGCTACGCAACGAGAGATCAATTGATATGCCATGATACTGGGGAGACTGCATGCCCTTCCTTGTTGAACACTTGTCATCTTGGCGAGCACGATACCTGCAGCTATTGCATTGGTCAGTACTCAAGTGACGATCGACGTCAATGAACACCGTACCTCGGATGTCTCGAGGCCAATATGTTTGAGCACTTCCCAACTCGACACTCAAGTACGCTTTGGGGCCGGGGTCCATCGGGGGGTTCGTGCCGGAGATGAAGACCATTACCAACCACCAGCGCCTTTGTGGACAAGCCATAGGGTGTAGCACGAAGCAATCTCAACAGGACCATGTTTCTTGAGCGATCCTTCAGTGTACGCGAAACGCCTTTCCTTGCAAGAGTCAACGTACCTACCCATATTCTAAGGCCGGCGCGAACAGAACTTCGAAATCGAGCTCGCATTATGAAGTCTCCGCTACAGATTCGGACATATCAGTTCGGCCCGCCAACTCGAGCCATTTTCTTGTCGTGCCCACGTTTCCTGTCATGGTTCGCTCTCCTCGCCTTGTCCTTGTCCTTCCACGCACGGTCGCGGGCAGCATCACTGCTCCCCCCGCCGCCTCCGCCTCCCTCATGCTGTGACCCACCACGTCCACCACCTCGTCCGCGTCCGCCACCGCCACGACCGCGACCTCGTCCGCGACCACGCGAGGGTCCACGTCCACCCCCGCCTGCACCCCCGTCGCCGCGGGCACCTGACTGGCTGCTCTCCGCGATGGGCGCGTTGAGCGGCTTATTTCCAGTGAATTCGTGCTTTGCAAACATCCGTTCTTTCTTCTTTGGCTGTCGATAGGCACGCTGTTAGTCCAGTGTACGCGTATGTATTCGAGCAGCAGAATACGCACGTCTCGCTCGAGCATGATCTTCCACCCTTCGATCTGCTCATCTCCCATACCGGTCTGCGTCTTGAGATCCGCACGGGCCTTGCTCCGTCGTGTCTGAGCGTCCCGGTCGAACAGCTTGGGGTCCCGGATGTACGCGAGTTCAAGTATGGTCTCAGGATTTAGAGGCGTCTGTAAGCCTGTGTGAGCGATACCTCTCATGTATGCGTCGTAGACACGCACGTCAATTCCGCCGCTGTCTTCGGCGTCAGTCTCCTCCTCATCTTCTTCACTGGCATGGCCGTCGCGTACACGGACGCCGTCTTCATCGTCCAGCTCCTCTTCATAGGCCTGGACCTTGCCCTTGCCCTTGCCCAGGGCAGCTTCTTCATCTTCGTCTTCGGAGTCCGAGATCTCTTCCGCGCGCCGGAGGATGTCTGCCTTCATCTGCTCGATGAAGGTGCGATCTTCGAGGACTGTGTGTGCATCGTCGCTGTAGATACACCATGAGAAGACGCCGTACCTACAGGGAATGAGCTGAACATACCTCGACTTCCCGATCTTGACCTTGCTGAGGTCCATGACTTCGTCATCGAAGACGTTCCGCCTTTCTCGCGTGTATGCAAACTCGTCCGTTGCCCTTTCTGGCTCACGCGCCGCCGCCATACTACCCACATCCTGTCTCGCGATGGCAGCCTGTACGTCAGCAGGCAAAGGTGCTGTGCCCTCAAGGAGCGCGCCAATGAGTCGCTCAGCGTCCCCTCTGTACGGATAGTCGCTATGCGACAATACATACCGCACATACATAGGGTCCTGGTCCGGCAGCAGGTCAAGAACCTGGGCGACGGCAAGGTCCGCCTGTCCATCCGGAATCACGCCATCCCCCACGGCACCACCTAAGCGCTCCCCGACGTCCCTGCCCTTGCCCTTGCCCTGGGCATCAGTGAACGTTCGAGCGGGTCCGCGTCCGGTGTTGTCGATGCCAGGTGGGACGCCAGAAGATCGGAGGATGAGCTTCAGCGCTCCGGGGGCGCGCTCGCCAGAGCCAGAGGCCAGGTCCATGGACATCGCGCGCAACGAGGCCTCGAGCAAGTCTGTGCGCGCATCCTCAGTCCGGCGGAGCACGTCAGCCAGCGTCCTGGAGTGTTCATATGCGTGCTGGTAGTCCGCTAGTAACGGCCGGTTGAGGAACGGGGTCGGCGGCACGCCTGTACCCTCGTCTGAGGCGCGGAGGTCGAGGAGGTCGAAGACGACTTCGAACGCGGGCTCGGCTTGTGCGGCCAGTACTGGGCCGGCGGATGCGATGGAGGCGACATCGTCGAGGAGCGTGCGTACGAGAACGTGAAAGGTGTCAAGGAGGGCAACTTTAGTTTCGAGGAGAAGGCGCTCCCACTCGTCGAGTTCGCGTCCTTGGGTTGTGTTTGCGGTGAGTGAGGAGAGCGTACGGAGACCGCCGTAGGTTTGTGCGAACGATGCGAGTCCTGCGTGGTATGCAGTGGCTAAGGCACGCACGAATGGCTTGTTCCGGGCGAAGGAACGAGTGACCTCTGGAGGTGCCGGACGGAGGAACGAGAGAAGGATGTGAGCTGTCTTTCGCAGTCCGTAGAGTCCCTGAGTGGGCGAGGCAAGCAGAGCCGTGAAGGCTGGCACTGCGCTCTTCTGGACATTGTCCACCAAGGCTGAGGATTTCGACGGTTGGATGAAGGCAGCAGAGAACAGGGGACGGAGACGGGATGGAGAGATGCGGGAATACGCGACGCTGAAGTCTACGAATGTTTGGAGATCGAGTGCACCGAGGGGCGCAAGTCGTCCCACAAGTACGAAGACCGCGTGTCGGATGTTTCGCTCAGTCGGTGAGAGCTTGCTCGATGGATCATTTGTGCCCCAGACCAACGCCTGTAGCGACTGTTGGGCAGCATCTTTGACATACGACGAAACGAATGCTGCGTTAGCCGGAGTCGATATCTGAGAATCGGACAAGGAGAGGACTTGTGAGAGCACGGTAAAGACCGTTTGAACGAGTGTCGCGGACTGGGATGGCGAGAGCGACGCTCGTGCACGCGTGGAGGGGTAAAGTGGGAGCGGTGCGAGAGTTATCGCCATGTCAAAACTCTACACAGGCAAACATCAATCAGTGCCACTTCGTTTCCGCCGAGCCGGAATACCGAGCACAACCAGAGCCATTCAGGACGTTCAGCGTGCAGGACTCGTGTCTATCGCCGCGCCCCCGCAGCCTCCGCACCCTTCCGCTCTCCACGAGGACACCCCATATCCATTAAGATTCGAGTACTCACGCAATGGCTAATATCTAATCATGTATTCTTGTGCTCGGGTCCAGCGCAAATCCGGCGAAAGGATCGCTAATTGGATGCTATTCTCAGTTTGAGAGTTTCGACACGGATATGGGGTTGATCCAACCAGCTGTTTCTGGGGTAGCAAACGTCAATTCCCAGGCGTGTGTCTTCAGCAATTAGACGATCTCCGAGATACAAGGAGACAGTCTGGACTCGAGCACGCGCAGAACAAGGATGGTGGTGTGAGACCAGATGGAGATCGTGGACGATGAGGACGATGGGCGCTCGGAGGTCTCTATTCTTCTTACAATGTTTATACCCACCTTCATCTCCGTCTCCGTCTTGTTCTCTTCACTATCTCAACTATGCGCCGAGGAAGCAGAGGATGGGCGCATGTTTGGGGGTATTCCAAATTCGATTCTGTAGGGCTGGACAGCAGGTATGTGCAACCGTCATTTACTATTGGGTCGTGTTGGCCCTTGGACTAACAACTGTTCTTAAGAACGTCTTTACATGTCTTACATCACCATGTATCATCGCGAGCAACGACTTTATTCCCCCGAAATCTTGTTGAACGCTGTCTCATTTGCCTGCCAGCACGAGCAATTTCGGAGAACGTCACGAGCGGGCACATGTTCCGCCAGTATATCCGAAACGATTCATTGACAGATCTCTGCGCAGTAGCCCCTCTCTTTCCCACCATCCAGTACAAGACTAGACCGTTCTGATTGTGCTGAAGAGGGTAACAGTCGAGATTAACGAAGTGCGTATGGGGTCAGGACGATATCGAAGTTCCGTAGAAGACCCTGCAGTTCTAGTTCTGTTAATCTGCGCTCTTCCACCTCAAATTGCGTAGGGCCACGCAACACTATCTTTATCGAACTCTATCGACATGGTGGAAATAAAGGGAGAGTTGGTTTGGTTCATCACTGGTGAGCACATATTCAGCTCTCGAGATGGATGTATTCCGATTAACGTGATTTACCTTGCATAGGCACGTCTTCTGGGTTCGGTCGGGAGCTTGTTCTGGCAGCGTTGAACTGTGGAGACTGCGTAATTGCGACGGCTCGGTCGGTCGAGAAAATCCAAGACTTCCCCGAGACGGACAAAGTTCGCGTACTCGAGCTAGATGTGACGGAAGGGTTCCCGAGTATTCAAGCGAAATTCAATCGGGCACTGGGCTTCTTTGGGCGGATCGATGTCGTCGTTAATAACACGGGGATGGGCTACAAGGCTATCCTTGAGGAAGCTGGGTACACACGCTTCCCCTTCTACTGCACCCTGGATGCCGCTGCTCGCAATTTATCGTGACCTCGCATCCAACACGCAGCTCAGACCTCCTCCGGAGGCAGTTTGACGTCAACTTTTTCAGACTAGTTGACGTCACGAACACAGCGCTCCCGCATATGCGTGCCCGGTGATCTGGCACGGTCGTCCTCATGGGCAGTCGATCAAGCTGGGCACCTGAAGTTCAGGTGGGTCGGGTCAGCTTTTCACTCTGGAATAGTGAAGGTTGATTGCGGATTTCATACATGGTTTGGCTTCTCGTGTAGGGTGCAGGTAAGTTTCGTCCGACCGCGGTGCGGTGTAGCAGCTGAAATCTGAGGCGGCTGCCTGAAGCCCGAGCGCGCCGCACGATGCTCCGTCTGAATAGGTCAGACTTGACCTATTCGCGATACCGATACAATTGCGAGGTGCGTTCTCTCTGATCCCTGATCTCAGATGCCCAACACCGCTCTAACTCCCCAACCCTCGTCAACAGTGACCCAGTCAGCGCGATCGATGCCGGTTCCCGTCTCTGGGATGGGCAATGCCAGTCAGGTGGGAAGCGTTGCTTCTGCGATGTTGATCTTATGATGCGTTGTGGAGGTGCGGCCAGACGCTTCCCTGCATTCACGAGAATGCTGAGCAACTGCTCCCCCTAAGCTCGTCCTCCGGTATGAATATGCGGACATGCGATGTCGTTGTAATAGCGTGAGGGTGGGATCCCCCTTCGTAGACTGTGGGCCGTGAGCCCACAGCCATGCGGTCGCAGATGACGACGCAGGCACACCTCGGGAAGAAGACGCAAACTACTGCTGCGGGCGAGGAGGCGGGTGTCGTAGCGGGCAGCGGATATGACATGTTGGGAAGAGTATCTGTGAGGCTCCCGCGGCCGCCCCATGCGTCCGTCCAGTCGCAGAGTTCTCGGACGACGGGGGAGGGAATGCGAGTGCCGGTGAGAAATGTTCAATGGTTCGTCTGCGGTGTGCGCGGGAATAACGAGAGAGCATTTTCCCTGTTTTAGATAGCGACTGTCGGACCGTTCGAGGCCCTCGAATACCTACGATGGCCGGCTGGGCTGGCGGTGTTCGTCGTCCTTGTCCTTATCGGATGGCGCTGACGTCGACGCGGGGGATTCGACTCTTGAGTCTGGCATTCAATTCATCCGTTGACGTTGTACCACTCTTCTCTACCTCGTGGGCGCGCTCGACTCCTTCATCCCGCACGCCGGGGCAGACCTTGCCTTGCGCCTTTGGGTGGGCGCACAGAAGCACGTCGGGTTTCATTCTCGCGTAATGCTCCGGCGGAGGTGAGCTTATGATGCATTCTTCCGCGTCTCTTGCCGTCGTGCACTCTCATCTGATTGGGCGCGCGCAGCTTGGGCCGGATCTCCTCCAACCCCGATATGACTCGAGCAGTTGGGTGCTCCAATGTCACCCCAGTGACCCCAGGCGAATATGCACCCGCTGCCTGCCAGGAGCGCCCATTCCGACGTCTGGACACAAGCTGGGAAGCCATCCCAAAACTTGGTACGCGTAAACTGCCATCGATGGTGAATTGGTAGATCCTGGTCCCCCGGCTAACGCATAAGCGTTTCTGTGACGTGGGACTGACGGACAAAGGGGGAAGTCTGTCTCCAAGCGTCACAACGACGGAGCGACGAGGGACGGCGTACCCCATGGAGAGTCTGCTCCCGGGCGAGCTGGAACATCTATGAGATCATGGCAGCGTGCAGCGGAGGTCGCCGTGTGCGGGGGAAGGCTTCTGCATGAGAATTTAATTTTGGTGAGCACTTATGAAAGGTCTTCTAGCGCACCACGTACAAACCTCCTAATTGCTCGAATAATGACCGGATGGTCGCCGGACGACAGGGCTTCACCCTTCGCATCACATCGCTTGACCGCTACGAGGTACATATGTCAATCCGACGGCTGCTTCCCTTCTGTGTTCTGGTCGGAGTCGGAGAGAAGAGGAAAAATGCATTGTCATGCACCCAGTGCCATGCTGCTGCGCCCACGGTCAGCCCAAAGTGACAAACTACAGAGGTTGCCTGAATGAGATGTGGAACATTTTCCCATCACGTGACTACTAAACACGACGCGACGCGCGGCCATGTACTTCTTCGCCCAGAACATGACCACGACGACCACAATGTCTCTGGACTTCTCACTTGACGTCGCACGCAGCACGGAGAAAGTTTGCCCGAGTTACACAGTGGAAGCGTGAATCTGGACACGCAGATTCACGCATCTGCCAGGGTATGTGTGCTGAACTCACGCTCTCGGAGGAAGTGCCAGCACTGATCCTTTGGGAAGCACGGAGCAAGTCTCGGAGCATATGCTACGTATGCACCCGTTTATGAGGGAAGCGCAATTGTCGTGTACATCTCGGACGATGAACCGATGGTGCGCATATAGCCTAGCTGCGTGTTACACAAACCTGACTTGTGACCCTACCTTCGCAGTAGCGGCACGGTGACGGCTTTCCGATCAAGATATACGTAAATGCAGGCGGACATACAATCACCTCACATGGGTCATTATCACGGCTCCAGATTGCTCTGGGGACGTGACGCGGGCCGTCCGTCTAGCTCGCGGTCGACCCGACCGATGATAGCTTGCGGAGATTGTGCTCCCTGGAGCATGGATCGTATGTTGCAGGACGCCAGGTATTATCTTGTCACTGATCTCCCTGCGCAAACATTGATTCGAATCAGGAAGCACAGACTAGAAGAGGAACTGCGCACTGTGTCCGCGGGGGTTTCTTCCTCGAGTGGGGGGATTGGATTCTCTGGTGTTCTCTTCGCTCTCGACCCGCACGCTTAGTCGCGTGCTCGACGCATGTGTAGACGGTGTTCCTCTTAGCGTGAAAATGGGGTCTCAGGTGCTTGAAGACCGTCCAAAAGCAAGTGCCAAGCGTAGATGGGAGTGCGAACCGTGAATCGAGCACGCAGGGGTGCAGGTACAGTGCACTGCTTTACTTTGTCGTCGGGTCGATCGCTGACGTGGGAGTTGCTGTAGGCGCTCATCATCCCAGGGGTCAGATAGCACGGAAGCGCTGCAAGCTACTTACTGCTAAGTAGCTTGGCTTGCTGACTGCTCTTCGCCCCTCTGGTACCCTCTGTTCACGATCAACTGCCCCAGAAATCAGCGCTGCAGAGTGAGGCACCGATGACTTGCACCCGATTTTAGAGTTGTCGGAACCGTGGCAGGTGCCGCATCATCCCGGCCGTTTCGCCCACGGAGGTATCAAGTCCGCGGTCACAGCCGAAGGCCGAAAGTCCTCGGAGCTGGTACTTACTCGCGCTCGCCCACCGCTTCCCCATCTGCCGTAGTCTTTCTCCTTCACAGGCTGTTTCTTCTCGTTTCCGTCTCGAGTATTCTGTTATTCCACGCGGCACTTCTGATATATCGTCCGCTCCACCCTCCCGATCCTGGTCGCCTATTGCGATGCGGGTGCCCACGCACTCGCAGCGACCCTGCACACATACCCGTCCCTATCTCTTTCTCATTATTACCAAACCCGCGCTCACCGGGTCTAGACTTCGCGTAGCGCATCACAGGCCATATGATACGCTTCTCTGGGAGTCAACACTTAAGACGCCCTCCGTAGCCGCACGCTCTTAGTGTTTGCCAACCTTGAGCAGACATCCTCTTGCGAACGCGACTCTACTTAGAGCCACGTCCTTCGGTGCCCCGGTCCTTCGGAGCCTCGCGGTCATCTCCCCTTGTCTTCTCTCGCCGAGCTTCATCTTACAGGTTGCCCATCTTCGCAGAACAGCCTCCAGATACGTTCAGATCTGCTCCCGGAAGGCAGCTCAATTTTGCACGCTGCTTCTGTACGCCCGCGTTTGGTAATTCCTTGCTGAACGGACTGTGTGGCAGGGGCGCGCGGCCCATATCCTTCCATCGCTGATCCCCTCAACCCGTCCCACCGCTCTTTTCGGGCGGTAGTTCAAACGTGCTTAGGCAAGTTCCTCTTGTCAGTTACCTCATCTCCGAGGACATATCTGATATATAGTTATGCTCCACGCTCCTCGTCCCCTAGGGATTCTCCTTGACCACCCATCCTCATCCTGCCCCTGACACTACCTCTCCTCCATCGCTTCCTTCCTGTCAAACCTACCCAATGGGCGTCGCAGTGATCAACATGATTCTAGAGAGTGCTGTTATCTGCGCCGTGACATGGACGCTGTGGAAGTACTTCAGGCAGATGTTTGTCAATAATCATCTTGACAACATCCCGGGTCCGCCGTGTCCGTCGTGGGTCACAGGTGAGTGCGACTCTCTACTCACGTCGCAATACCGATTTTCCTGCTCGCTGGTTTTCAATTGTGAAAGTGCTGGATGTTGACCGCCTGTCTGTGCTAGGTAATCTGCCCCAGCTTGTCGACAGACAGGGTATGCCCTTCTACCGCGATTTGATCGGGAACTACGAATCTGTAGTGAGGCTACAAGGCGCCCATGGTGTAAGTGCTACCCGTTCCCGAGAGAGGCGACCAGCTATTCATATGTATCACTTCAGCGGAAGATCCTCTACGTGTATGACCCCAGGGCCATGCACAGCATCGTCGTCAAAGACCAGTATTCCTACGAGCAACCTGACTGGTTCATCAAGTTCGTCTTCTTCACTACTTCTCCCGTTGTCATCGCCTCATATCGTTATCTCAGGAGCAATCTTCTGACGCTCGGGCCCGGGCTGCTATCCACTCTGGGTACGTCTTACCTCCTGGTCAATTCAATGATGAATGGTGATGATAAACCTGCGGAATGGTAGGTGACCACCACCGCAAGCAGCGAAGGATGCTCAACCCCATCTTTTCCATAAACCACATGCGGCATATGATGCCGATGTTTTATGACGTCGGCCAGAAGGTTCGTGGCCCGGCCTATCATGGTCTCATGTCAACCGGGACTCACACTCCATCACTTCTGTTTCCCTGTTGCCGTGACTTCCGTGCGATACGTTTCCGGATTTCCCGTGCATCCAGCTCCGAGCTGCCATTGACGAGCGCGTGCGGAACGCGCCCGCGGAGATAGACATGCTCAACTGGATGGGACGTACTGCACTTGAACTTATTGGTCAAGCTGGCCTTGGTTACTCGTTCGACCCTCTCAAAGAGGATGTCACCCCTGACGTGTACGCAGAGGCGGTCAAGGCATACGTGTCAGTACCTTCTCCGCCCCCCGCTCCTTCCCCCCTACCCTCCACGTGCCCTGCCCCTTCCCATGCGTTTTTCTGTCTTTTGAATGGCGGTTGCTAACGGCCGCGTGTAGACCGGCGTTGTACGACCTGTCGGTGTTTCGGTGGGCAATGCCCTATGTCTCGCTCATTGGAACGCCAGCATTCCGTCGCAAGGTGCTAGAATGGATCCCAATGAAGCGTCTGCATAAGCTCAAGGGCGTCGTCGACACCATGCATCGTCGCGCAACGGAGATCTACGACGAGAAGAAGACACTACTCCAAAGGGGCGATGAAGCGCTGCTCCTTCAGGTCGGCGAGGGCAAGGATTTGATGAGCATCCTTCGTGAGTAGAGATCGCGACGCCACTGATGCAGTGGGCTGATCGTCGCAACGTGTTTGAGCTAGTGAAGGCCAACACCCTTGCCTCCGTGGAAGACAAGCTGTCCGACGATGAGCTTATCGGCCAGATGGTGTAAGCTTCCCTTCTATTTTCATCGCGAGCGCCACAGGGACATGGGCTGACAGTAAGCTGGGTTATTTCGCAGGACGATGACATTCGCAGCGATGGACACAACATCGAACATGCTATCTCAGATTCTCCACCTACTCGCCCAGCAGCCAGACGTTCAGGAGCGCCTTCGCCAAGAGATACTTCGAGCAAGTTCGGATGGCTGCCCCCTCTCGTACGATGAACTCCACACACTTCCCTTCTTAGACGCAGTCTGCAGGGAGACTCTTCGACTGTACGTCCCGATCATTTCGTCTCTTCTGCATACGCTCCACCAGATTCAATCCGTGCTAATCTTCATTCCTATTTTCTTCCCTCGGATTCCCACACTTAGGTATCCGCCCGCAATGTTCATCTTCCGAGAGTACGTGCATGTATCCGTCCCTGATATCTGTTCCCAGGCTAACCAGATGCTAAACTCGCCGCTCTTTCGGCTGTCTTTCTACGCAGAGCACAACGCGATATGGTCCTTCCGCTATCGGACCCTATCCGTGGTGTCGACGGAACACTCATGTCCGAGATCCCCATTCCGAAGGGCACCGTCGTGCTTCTGGGCATTCTGGGTTCTAACATGAACAAGCGAACGTGGGGTGAGGACGCGTGGGAGTGGAAGCCGGACCGCTGGCTCTCCTCATTGCCAGAGGCAGTCACTGAGGCCCATATACCTGGCGTGTACTCGAACCTGTGAGTGCATATGGTCTGTAATGCGGGCTTGTCGGACATATGCTAAATTGCACGTGTAGGATGACGTTCATTGGCGGCGGTAGGGCATGCATGTATGTGTTTCAGATCCGACCGCGTGTGTGGTGTAGCATATGGCTGACTGCTGGAATGACTCTCGCGCATATAGCGGCTTCAAATTCTCCCAGCTGGAAATGAGTAAGCTTGTACCCGTCGTACGACATTCATATTCATGGCTGATGTCATCTATCCACAGAGGTCATCCTGGCGCTGCTCCTCGCCAACTTCAAGTTCGAGCTGACGGACAAGCCCATCGTATGGAACATCTCTGGCATTCGATTCCCTACCGTCGGCGTAAACGGTAAAAGGCCGGAGCTGCCACTCAAAGTGTCACCTTACAAGCCATACGTATGAACTCTGCAACGCACTACCAACATCTTGGACGAATGAGACGCATTCACAAACCCGAGACGGCTAGCGCAAAAGCGCGGCGGTATGGCTTATACAACCCCCGTCCCTCGCGACCGCCCACCATTATTACCATAGACACCCTCTACCCACCTCTGACTACCTGGCCCTGCACCACTACTCGCCTGCAAGACGTAACAGCGGTCGTCGCTCAACACCCGACGTGCCGGTGCGACGACAGCGACGTGTGGCAGGGAATTGCCAAACCGTGCCTGCTGCCCGCGTCACAATGCCATCATGCCTCCCCTCCTACTCCGTCGGCCTACGCTGACTGTTGTACCATAATACGTACATATGCTGTCACCCAACTGTACTACATCGTAATCTTACTTCAAACCAAATCAACCTTCCTGTCCTTGTATGCGCATTGGCCCCACCGTCGGCGGAACCAGGTCGATAGTGGTGCCACCAGGAAAAAGGATTTGAAGATGGCCGCAGCTTGAGTGACAATTGGTCGTTGTGAATTCGCCCGCGCTCGGGCAGAAGAATGACGAGTGAGCTTCTTTGCGACCGCGCCAGACAGCACCGACTTGAAACGTCTCGCTTGTTCAGGAGACAGTTCGTCAATCGCGCCCGTATTGCGATTCATGGCTCTGAATCCTCTGATGACCGCATACACCGTCCCGAGCAAGGCAAGTTTGCGAGCACATGGCGTTTGGACCAATGCACATGAGATGCCATGCGACACTTGCGCCTTCCATCACTGCCGCGGGGTGGCGCACTGGCCGCGATGCAAACATCGACGTATGGATTGGACAGAATGCATGCTTCGAAGCGAATAGGTTACAGCGCGCCGTCAACGGTACACTCAAGGGTACGACAAGATGAAGTCCTTCATCGTTTTCTCCCAACTGCAGTCCGGCAGCCCGTCCGTGTCCTCACCGTCCCCTCCACACGCTTCGTTCAGCAACACCCGGATTTGCTGCATGATGCTCTTGAGGCCAGCCTTGATGTCCGGCCTGCGCGCTTTGAGGACTGGCAGGAGCTTCTTGGTCGGGGCAGATGAGGACGCCGAAGGGACACTTTTGCCGCCTGAGAGGAGATCCAAGAAAGAGACAGGTTGACCAGACGTAGATCCAGCCAACGGCGAGCCAGGGAAAGGGGGCTCGTCTGCAGGGGGAGGAGGTGTGTCTACAGCGGAAGGCGCAGGGGCAGGAGGTGGACGAGCCACGCCAAAAGGCGGACCGGAGCCTTGGTTGTTCTGCATCAGGTTGAAGGGTAATCCGACGCCGCCGCGAGCAAATACTCTGCTATAGCTCCGTCGCGGATAATCGTTCGAGACCCCCCCATCCGCAGCGGCCAAGACGCTCTGCTCGACTTGCTGGTAAGCGTCCGTGCCCGGGGTAGAAAGCTTCTCAAGAGTATGGTATGTTTCGTTGAACACGATCCAGCGGAGCTTGGGATAGAAGTGGACGAGGGAGCCGGGCGTGCCGCAGACGATAGGACAATCCGGGTTGGGGCAGTTCGGGGGTACTTTGCCGTCGGCGTCGAGACACTTTCCGTGGAAGAAGCCCGGGAAGATGGCAGCTTCTAGTGATTGGTAGGCCATCTTGTGGTAGGCGGACAGTATGGGATCAAGGAACCTGAGCGTCGTGGCCGGAGGCGGGTGCTCAGGGATGAGGTCTGATATCTGGCTCGCCTAGATGTAACACGCAAAAGTTGATATCGATAGACCAGAAGTTCCGTGTGAACATACCATGCTGTTGAAGACCAAGCTGATGGGCGCCGTGTAGTTGGTGAGCCATGCATTCGTGATACCGACAATGCAGTCGCCCTCGCAAGCCGAAACGGTGGCCGGCACCGCCAGAAGGAAAACGAACGAGAAGAAACGCATACAGGAAGCAAGTGAGGTAGACAAGTGTGCTACGAACCGTCCAGGCTCGTGGAGGAAGATGAGGGAAGGAGACAAGAAGTTTGGTGGACATTGTTCGGTATACTTAAGCCCTTCACGTATTTGAGCCAAACAGCGAACAACTGGACGGCGCTTCCTCACGGCGCTAGTAGACTAGCATGGCGACCGCAGTCTGCATTCTTCTCTGACCTCGGAGGACTGCCTTACTTTGGCTGCCTCCATATGTGCTGTTGAGCGTGGACTTACTAATTGTGCTCTCGAGTCCCAAGTTCATGTTGAACATTGACTCCTGTATCCATCAGTGATCTCGGTCGGGGTCTCACTTGTATTTCGAATCAACTTCTCCGATGACGACTGTTGACCTCGTCGTTTCTAGCTACAGAACGGATATACAGGTAATTCTAGTTCTGTCTTCTCAAGTACGGCGCCACTCACACTGGGGCGTTTGTCAACAACCTCAGACCAGTCGAATGTGCGAGTCTCCACAATGCCAGAAGGGAGATTCTTGACTCGCCAAGGCTCTTCGCCCTCCCATATCTCTCAAAGTCTGACCAAGAGGTAATCAAAGCAGATGGTTTATACCTGGCATATTCCCCTTCTATTGCCACGTTGGAAACGCTTCCGAACCGCAAAGTCGATCACGAAGATGATTACTTTCTCTAGGAACCATTCAAGAGGCCTGAGTTCCATGCTGTTCGTTCCATACAGATTAACCCTCGTGATATGTTATGTACGTCTTATTCAGATCTAAGTTCTACCCATGTGCATGACATTGGGCATCAAGACGCGGATGGCCATGTCTGAGGAAGTTGGCCAAGTATACCAACAGGAGTTGACAATCACAGGTCCCACCCACAATCAAGCGGGGAGGTTCGATCAGTAGCTCTCCTATCAGACATTCTCATCGGCCAAAATAGATGCACATATATACGAAGACGCAGGAGAGTAATGTACAAGCTGTACATACCATAATATCGTACAAATACACGCGAAATAGCGAGACATCCCAGCCTTGTGGAATTTCGCACACCTCTTGGAGCTTCTCAGGCTATATGTGTTGCTCGATCTCCGGTCTGTTCTTGAGATGTCGCTTCGCCAAGGTGATGATGATCAGAAAGAGAGATGGTCATAGTCGCAGCGAACGGAGATAGGGGTCAGTGAGCGTTCGACCCGAAGTGCCTACAGAGTCAGACGTCCATGTTGAAATTTGCGGTTCAACAACCACCCCCTTCCTCATTGTCAATCCTCATCCTATCTCTGTACAGATGGCCAACATCAACAAAGAGTCCTCTCGGAGGATTTCTGTCGATATCTCTGTTTCTGGGTATCTTCTAACAAAAGAGATGCTCAAACAACTCTGTCTCCTCACGTACAACGCTACTGAGGCCCAGATCGACAACCTCGGTCCCATCGACTTTGCCATTCTCCACTACTCCAAATACCACTTCCTCGATGCTCCATGGCTCGTTCCCATGTCATATCGCTCCAAAACCGACCCTGATGTCGTTGAGAAGGGGTGGCTTCTCACTGGCAATGCCGTGTATTTCCGACCGGGCACAACACCTCCCAAGCACACGTACGATCCAGAAACCCAGGCGTATCTGGACACCTGGTTGCCCCGTTGACTCTTCAAGAGGCCTGAACTCAAGGGTGTTCGTTTTGTCAAGACGTTGTAGCCGCGAGATACGCCGCGTACGTCCAAGTTCCTCAATTTCTCTATGTTGAGTCGTGTCCACAATCATCGTATCACAGCTATGGGCATTGTGCTCGCGAAAATGAGGCTGACTTCAAACAAGGAGGCTCGTGAGGCACGTCTGCAGCGTCAACAAGATTGGGTTGATGATCAAAGGTCCCATGGAATGCCGGACACGAAGCTTGTACGTTTCGCTGCAGCTCGATTCAGTCCGAGTCATGTTTCTGATGTGTTTCACAACAGCCAGTACCATTCCCTGCCTCATTCCGTCTTTGAATGATCTTTCTGTGCACCTACATCCTCATCCTGATACAGTGCGTTTACCACATCCGGTCATGCCGCATCGCAGTCAACTCTTGTCTTCTTCATACACAACTAGTTGGCCGTTCATATGTCGGCAACACTGATTGTATTATAGTATTGTTTCTTTTCATACCCAAAACCTTCTCTGTCACAAGTATTGTTAGATGGACCTTTCACGATCTCATCATATGTACGAGTAGACTACAGTAGTAGTATGAATGTTTCATATCTCTCTGAAAATCCTCTCAATACGATTCTGATCTTTAAATGCTTCATGCTTAGCTCCCATGTTATGGCTACTGCGCGGAAGTTGGCTGTGTGTTGAACAGTCAAAGTTGAACCTTGGACGCCAGGCTGCGCTTTTCGATTGACTTGATCTTTTTACCTACGCTCACTCAACTGATGCTCTCACCAATAACAGACAGGTTCTCAAATCTCACAGACTATTGTCACAACACAGAGATGTTGAAAGAGCTCTGCATCCTTGGTACTGTGGCAGGTCGCTGATTGTCCCAGCTATGGGCTGCGGACCGGCGGATGAATGGTCATCCAGATGAGCGCCTACATCTCAGCCACAGACGCCCATGTTCAATTGAGGTCTCGGTTGGTAGACTCTCACCTCGACTCTCATCTGCCGCCACATCTTTCATCTGCCTCCCTCGACTCGTATCTCCACGACTCTCACCTCCTCGACTCTCACCCCCCCTCCTCAACTATCATTTGCCCCCCTCTCAACACCGTATATCATGGCCGCCTCCACCAAATCAGCCTCTCGCGCGATACCTATCGACATCTGTGTCTCTGGCTATCTTCTAGATGAAAAGATGCTCAGGCACCTCTGTATCATCTCGTACGGCGCCACGGAAGCACAGGTGGACGACCTCGGACCCGTCGACTGCGCCACTATCTACTACTCCAAGCGCAGCTTCCTCGACGCGCCATGGCTCGTCCCCATTCCGTGTCGCTCCAAAAAGGACCCAAATGTGATGGAAACAAGGTGGTTGATTCCTGGCAAAGCCGCCTTCATCCGTCCGAAATCGCAGCCTCCCAAGCTCGAGTACGATGCGGAGACGAAGGCGTATCTGGACACTTGGTTTCCACGGGTCCTCTTCAAGAGGCCCGAGTTCAAAGGCATTCACTTCATTCAGACGTATTGGCCACGAGATATCCCGCGTATGTCCCATTGCCTTCTGTCAGGGCGTGCTGCCGTGCCCGTTGACCTCTCGCTGATCACGTACACAGCTGTTGGTATCGTTTATGCGAACCTAGTGATGGCCAAGAAGAAGGGTGCTCGTGCTGAACACCTGCGAGAGCAGCAGGAATGGGTTGACAAGGGGAGGTCACTTGGGAAGGTGGATGTAGAACTTGTATGTCTTCATCCCACCTTATATGTTTGCTTTTGCTCATGCTTTCAACTTCAACGACAGCCCGCGCCATTCCCTGTTTCATGGCATCTATGACCTGCGGCGTAACTGTCACCTCCACCTTATACATAGCAATGTGGGTATCTAGCTCGACAACGTTCTTTATCTCTGGTCGACCACTGACACTGTCCATTGCTAGATAATGTCGACCATGCAGCCAGGGTAGGATGACGCACAACAATGGAGTAATATTATACTAGTAAGGGAGGGTCAGTCATGCCCTCAATTCGGTCGGGGGTTTCTGTAGCTGACACGCATTTGCTAGTGACTAGTCAGATTAGAGCCATACACCTGAGGTCTGACTCACTTCCGAGATCTCGGATGAGCAGCGTAGATTTGTTGTGACTCAAGACAGAGATCCTAGTTGGGTTGTATAACGTACATCGTTCCCATGTTTTCGAGTTAACTTTTACTCTATGCACGTTCGATTGGTGCAATGGCAGAACTGAGAAGCAATGGTACTTCGACATCGCGAATTATGAACACAACTCGGTAGGCACGGAGATCAGTGCGTATTGAGGGGCGACGAAAGTCAGGATGCATGTTCAATCGACTTACGGGGCAGTTGCTGGAGACTGCACTCACGTGTTGATGCCCTAGAGGTTTGCGCCGTTAGTCGCAAGCTCGTTGATAATGTACGTGGCTAAGCCAACCTACCGATGTGCGATCAGCTGCAAAGCGTGTAGGTTCAAGGAGGCCCACGTACAACGTGCGGAGTCGACACGGATGTCCCACTTAGCACCCTAGTGCTGTTGTTGATCTGTTGGTCTACGAGCGAGAAAATCGCGTGAGCCGCCGAACCGTAGCCGATATACGAAGACAAGAGACCCGGGAGCAAAGATGTCCACTCCGGCGCCCAAATTACTATAGCATGCCATTTCGTCGTTGATGTCCGTCGCGCCGACGGTGAAGGCTGCTTCTGCACGTCCCAGGCTTTGGCTATCCCATGCTTTTGCAGGGTTGTCTGCTGATGCGGTCAGGTGGATGACAGCGTTGACAGCCTAAGCACGAATGGTGCAGTATGAGCATGAGCACCAGAAGTCAGGTCAGTTGACCAAGCCAACACGTACGTTGGTGACTGCAGCGTCAAGCACGTCACTCGGGTCGAAGTGAAGGGAAATGGTGACGACGCTCAGACGAAGAGTGACAGTAGTCGCTTGCTCGGTGGCCCAGGTCATTGCTGCAATATTATATGCGATGTCAACATGTCGCAACGCCGAAAGTCTTGCCGGCAGCGGTGCCAGCTGCAGCAGGTGAGAGCTAGTCCAAAACCTAGTTGAGTGCAACCTACCGACGTGAGTTCCATGCCCATACACATCTACGTCGTCGACTCCACCAAAGGTCTATGTTGAATGGAGATCAGGAATGGCGTTAAAGCAAGGATATCTGTGAACGTACCTTTCCCCAAGAGGCACGGCCGTCAGATTCGGTGTGATTAATATTGACCCCTGCCAGGCAAACGCCACATGAATATGCTGAAATACCAAGATAAGAAAGTACCCACCGCTATCAATGACATAGATGTCAACGCCAGTCCCAGCACTATCATTATACGTGTAACTATAGTTGCGTGTGTTGGTGTCATTACTTTCAAGCCTGGTAGTTTCAGGAGTCCGCTGCAGGTTGCAAATTGCGTCGGATTGCGTGACAAGGGCGTCCACACCTTCAGTGGTATCGCGCTCGATGGCCGCAACTGCCGTGAGCCTGCGGCGCTTCGTCGTTGAACGTGCTTGCAAACGCGTTCAGATTTGACCACCAGCCAAGCGGAGCGCTTGAGGTAGGTTGTGGAGAATGTCCCGGTGAGCAGCGAGGTTGGTGGTAGGCTTGAGCGAGACGATGTAGCCGTTGGGCATGATAAGTGCTTGAGTAGGTTTGATGTTCACCAAAGGACCGGCCAGAACGGTGCCCACGAGAGCAAGCGCGAGCGCGGATAAACGAACCACAAGAGGCATCAAGTATATGAGGGAAGTGATGCGAGAATGGGCATGTCCACTTACCTTTAGAGACATACCTCAATGACAGCCTAGTACTTCTAGCGACGCACAACGGCGACCCTCGCCCCGGAATCTGCGCACATCCAATTCAACCTCGGCGACTATTAAATATTAAGAAGGGGTCGCGTTGCCGCCATGTAGGATCAAGACGATGTACGGCTGTTGAACGTTGATGGCCGATCCAACTTACTCTCGGATGCATCCCAAAGCACTGCCAGGTCTTGCCAGGTTGATGAACTCCTGGCGACGCGTAGACGGCTGGGTGGTCGTGTATGGCTCCACGAAGGGCTGAACAACCGCCAAGGGCGTGTTGGCGTGCTCGAGCGTACCGCGGAGGTAGTTCCGTGCGGAGGGGTTGTTCGGGGCGAGCGACATCTTTTCCTTCGCGAAACTACGCTCGCCACACGAAAGGCAGGCATGAGGGCGATCAGTCAGGCGAACGAAGAAAAACGACTGCGACGCACGGGAGCTCCCGCCTGAGAACCTGCTCCCTGTCCTCATCGCCCGCCCTGACACCACTCGAGAACACGACAAAGAACCGATGGTGCCACGCGGAGTTATTCCGCACGTCCTCTTCCAGCAGCTCCTCGGCATACGCGCGCTCCTCCGGCCAAAGGCGAGGCTCGTCATTTTAGTGGACGATCCACTGAGGGTAAGACAATGTGTGGTAGTTCTTGGTGTCTGAGCGGAGAAACAGCCTTGAGAAACCCGAGCTCGCGTGCCGCCGCATCGACGGAGTTGAGCACGGTGAGTAGGAGACGGCGATGGTGCCAGACTTGGTACGTTTTGAGGAAGGTGAATACGATGTCGTGCATGTGTTGTAACTCTTCATCAAGCGTGAGCTTGATCTGTGTTACCTGCGTGTTGGGGTAGAGTCACGAGATCATGTTTAGGCTGTTATGCGAAGGACAGAAACGGCCAGATGCTCACCATGCAGTGTAGTGGGCAGGGCTCATCCGGATAATTCGCTCCGTGAGCTTGAGCATACGCAAGCCGGTCTCTTCCGTCTTGAGTATAGTATGCGAGCGGACTGGGCTGGCACGGACACTCCTCGCTCTAGAAGATGGGGGCAATCGGGTTCACGGCGTATGGGTACGAAATCTGCCCACCTGGCATCGTCAGCGAGTAGCTCAGACATGGCAGAGGCCGTCGTGGTCTGAGGGCGAGACTCTCCAGTCCGAGCATCCGACGGCATAATATTTGATCAAAACGGAGTGTACTAACCTCAACTCGTCTCGGATGTGAATGGATTCGGATCGGGATTGGAATGTGGTCGCGAGTATTGAAGGTCGAACTCTGGTATACATGTTTGAGTGGCGTAAAATAGAACTACGGAAGGATATCCGGAATGGTTGAGATAATTACTAGACGATTCTAGTGTAAAGGGAAGGGCGAGAGAATGGCGAAAGTCCAGAGCGGAACAAACCAAGGAAAGGTATGGGTCAAGTCTATCTCGGGATGTTGATCGTGACTTGCGCGGTAATCATGAGTACCCATAACCGTCTCTCTTGATAGTAGCCGTCATGAAGGAAGGCCGAGAGGCGCGTTTTGAAAGGAGGACAGTGAATGACCGCGTGAATGCTGCGATGAAGATCGAACGGAGACAACGACCGCCGACATGAGGGATCAAGGGCTTGGGGGCCACAGAACCGGGAACCGAGGGGGCTGTTTGAATGAACCATCGAGCGTCGATCAGTCGTGTAGAAGAAACAGATCCTTAGAGAGAGCAACGTACAAATTCTGTCACCCCTTTAGCCTTCTCTTCAGCGATCCACTTCCGCCGGTCCTCTCTCCACTCCTCCCGATATTTCTTCGACCTCATGTTCATCTTGTGACGGACGATGCCATAAGCTATACCCAAATATCAATCAGCCAAAGCCGGTCAATCTCAGCCACAACACGGCATGGTTGGGGACGCGACGCACGTATGACATTATCAGGCCAGAGTATTTGCACGTAACGCATCCCCTTGAATTCATCACGGTGATGTAAGTCGGGCGGGAACCAGTGGTCCAGATACGCCTTGATTTCTGCGTCGAGAACGAGCCTGGGGGGCGTCGTGCCCGTACGGAAAAAGGCGGCACCCCCGACGAGAAGCCATCTCGTCTCTGTCTTCTTGTGCACAAGATCAAGAAGACGCGGCGATTCCATGATGTAACGTCGAGCGTAGTAGAGAGTGGCACAATCGATGGAACTCATGCCGTTTAACTGGTCCGTGGTGAAGCCGTACTTGAGCACACATAGATGTCTGACCATCTCTCTTGTGAGGAGATAGCCACAGACAGTGATGTCAAGGTGTATCCGGGCGGACGACGTGCTGTCAGCCATGGTGAGAGTAAGTGGAGGACAAGCTCTTCAAGTTTCGATATTTCAAGTTCAAGTCGTGCAACACTCAAGTTGAAGGTTGAACACTGCCAGCGCCAAAGGTGAGACTCTCCGGTCCGAGCATCCGATTGCAAACGCCGCCTCCCTTGCTGGCAGTAGCAATGTTTTCTTTCTTCAGATAATTGCACGGAACCTTCTCAACTCTCTCGTACACTCCACGGCTATGAATACAACTATGATACAGTTCTTGCTACGTTGCCGACATCTCGCCTCTCTTCCTGCTTAATCCTACATCCCGCACTCGTTCCGCCCCGCCAGTCATACCTGCTTGTCGCGGTCTGTCAACGGAACATACTGTATTGAGAGGAAAGGCTATCAGCGGCGGGATGCGCAACTGTTTGGAGGGGAAGGAGGGCGTACCATCACGTCAAGCAACGGCTTCTCGGTAACGTTTCCATTCACGTCCTTGTCGACCTGCACGATCTGCTGCACATGCGTCCCGACTGGGATGAACATCCGCCCAGGCCGTGCAAGCTGTTCCACCAACGGGGCAGGGAGCATCGGGGCTGCCGCACCAACGTGGATCGCGTCGTAAGGCCCCTCCTCAGGCAGACCTATCATTCAGACTCAGAGTTGAGACACCATACATCCAAGTGAGTCGCGCTCTCGTCTCCCGACCCCTCCACGCAACACGCACCTTTCCGCCCACCTCCAGTGATCACCTTGATGCTCCCTTCATGAAGGGCCTTCCCGAGCCCATCTCTGCGCAGATTCTTGACGGACCACTTCACGAGCTCCGGGATGTGCTCAATTCCCACTACCTTGCTCTCCGCGGACCGGGGGTTAGAGGGGTCCTGCATGAGCTGGTAGAGTACTGCAGACAGGTACCCCGAGCCGCATCCGACGTGGGCAGTAGGTTCTCTGCTGCGTGCGCGTGCTGTCAAGATTCGCGACAGAGCTCAACGCACAGTGATTGGGATGCAGTGCAGTAGGGAGGTGCTCACCATGTGCGGTGCAGATATGGTTGCCCCATGTCCAATTGGCCTGTGAGCGATGTAGGGTGAGAGTCTGGTCACTGGTGGATCGTGATGTACGTACTGCGGCGAGTCCTCGTATGCTGAGCCGGGGTGCCGCACGTAGAACGCGCGATCTACCTTGGACATTGCCTATCCCAATTATGAGCAACGACATCGACGCTCCCTATGCTCACTGACACAACACTAGGGCAAAGATAGACTGACCGCACGAACCCGCTCAGAAGTGATGATCGCGTTCTTCGCCATGTTGTTGATCAGCTCGGCATTTGTTGCCCCTGTGCACCTCCAAGCCCAGTTTTGCTATTCTTTGATATATGAAATCGTGGGGCGTGAGTAGTGCGACAGAACCGTGGTTCGAAGATAGAACTCCTTGTGCTGTAAGACCCGATCTGGGGAATGGTGGCCAAGGTCGCGCGGCGGCTCCGCCGTTGCGCGATGAACACAACGTAATGGAGGTCATAAGAAATGTCATGCCTGCTAGAAGTCTGATGATATGATTTGTGACTTTGGTAGCGTAGCGTCGATTAATAACTATTGGACAAAAGCCACGAATGCCATAGTATGCGCAGTTTTGATGGAGAGTGAGCCAGAATGGCTTGTAGCTAAGGATGCGTTAGTCTGCGTACTCGAGTACGTAGCGGCTCTTGTTTATCGCGGCTGTTCTCTACGAGATGAGAACAAGAACCATATACGATACCGGGGAGCTGGTATGACACCAATTCAATGGCCCTCGGGATGCGGGGATGAGACAAACTATGCAGAGAAACGACGTAGGGGATATGTGCGTGCTAGATCTACTCGTACAGAGAATTATGGATGTCATGGAGGGCCAATATCTACGCAGGAGTCCATCCAGATGCCTATGAGATAGCGAATATACGGAGAACACAGGGATAAAGGAGAGATGAATCTGAAGTCGCTAGCAAACGAACAGTGTCAGTTGTCCACTAGAGATGAAGATCGTCGTTGAGTGACGTTGCCGAGTATGTGAAGGAGGTGACAGTCACCAGCGATGATAAATCATAGATGCCATGAAACAGGGAATGGTGCTGGCTGTACACGCCCAAACGAGTTCTATAAGTTGTGTATAACTGAGACGAAGAGCATTGGGGAGGTAGCCGGGTTGTAAGCCCCAATTATCCGTCGACCCGAGCATTGGGGGGACAAATATATATATAATGGCCCGATATCTGAAGGTACGGATGCGGGCGCTTGATTGCCGCAAAAGGCAAGCCTGAGCACAGAGGAGGATTACAAAATGGACCACACCACTGGGACTCGAACCCACGTCATTAGCTTGTGGCTTACTATCCCATCACCTCTTACCACTACACCACTTTGGCTTCTTGTACATAAAGATTGTATAGCATATATCACCACCTCTGCTGGACTTGAACGAATTTTTCTGTTCTCCCCCACCAGAACAAGTGCACTAGACGAGGAAGCTCTGGTTGATTCTGGCTCTAAGTATGTACATATATGCTAATATACTACAGCAAATTGATCTCCAACAACAGACTGCTAGAAGATGCAGCAGCAAAGGTGTACCCATTGAAGGCACCACTTGAGATTCTCGGTGTCATCAGGCGCCCATACCATACCTGCACATTACATGAGAATAGATGTGGGTGATATGTGACATTACTTACAGTGACCTTACGCCGCTAATGCGTGACATATGCTTTTTTCACGGTATCTGTAGATGACATGCCGCGGTATGGGAAGGTGATCGGACCTGCATCGGGAAATTAACGGTCGACCTCAATAAGTCCCAGATACTATATTCGTTTGGGCGTGTAGTCGAAATCATGAGCAACAGCATAAAGTTAAGCCGAGAGGGAGACATACAAGTTTCGTATACGGCTTTCCATTTGCCCTGGACAAGTCAACCCATTTCTGTTGGTATTGCAGGTGTGCAGCACGAGCTCCCTTCTTCGTGGCCATCTTCATGTTACCAAGAATGATACCGACAGCTGTATATATGATTAGCGAGAAGTCAGTGGACACGCCCTGACTGAAAGCAATGAGACATACGCTGGATATCTTGTGGCCAATACGTCTGAATGAAGCGAATGCCTTTGAACTCGGGCCTCTTCAAGAGGTCCCGGGGAAACCAAGTGTCCAGATACGCCTTAGTCTCAGTATCGTACTCAAGCTTGGGAGGCGACGTTCCCGGGCGGATGAAGGCGGCTTTGCCAGGAATCAGCCACCTAGTTTCCATGACATTTGGGTCGGTTTTGGATCGACACGGAATGGGGACGAGCCATGGCGCGTCGAGGAAGTTGCGCTGGGAATAGTAGAGAGTGGCAAAATCGACAGGCCCGAAGTCGTCCACCTGTGCTTGGGTGGCGCCATATTTGAGGATACAGAGGTGCTTGAGCATATCTTTATCGAGAAGATAGCCAGAGACCACGATGTCGATGGATAACATGCGAGAGCCTGGTTTGGTGGCGTGGGCCATGATGTATGACGGTGACAAAAAGGGAGGCGGTTTAGAGGGAGGCAGATGTGACTCGAGAAGCAGATGTGACTCAAAGAGCGAGTGAGAGTCGAGGAGCGGAGGATGAGAGCCGAGGAGTGAGACACTGAGAGTCGAGGAGCGAAGTATGTAACCAACACTCAATTGTCACCGAACATGGGCGTCTGTTCCAGGCGGAGTTCGTATATAGGCGCCTGTCCGCTTTAGATATCACTAACTAGGCTTTTAACCATCTTCAAACCTCGACCTCCTCCATCACTCTCAGCATCGCGATGCGACGATCCAAAAGAAAGCTGAGCGCTGAAAATCAGGAGCTGCCTGATCAGTTAAGAAAACGGGCAAAGCCAGGAGACAAAATCCAGACCATGTGAGCCTCTGTTCCATAACTCGCTGTAAACACGCTAAACCACACAACCAGAGACACTGAGGCGCCATTGAAAAATGTGGAAGATGAGCTCTCGAAGTTGGTAGCAAAACTGAGGGAATGCACTATTGTAAGTCTGCTCTGCTGCGTCCTAACTGCTTCTGCTCACTGTGGTCCACCACGACCCAACCATGTCTAGGTATTGGATTCGTGAGTCCACACGAGCATGGTTATACCAATACATATAAACTAACGCATGATCAGTCCGAGGCTGCACGTACCGTCATGACTTAAAGCATGCAATCAAGAGCGTCATAGAACGCTTGAATAAGGTACGGAAAGCTTCTTTGGCTAATTACCCTTCAATGACCACCTCGTACATGTTCCACTTGAACAACTAGGTCACCAACATTCGCGAACGGCAAATTCCCGGTTATTAGACGACATGCGGGACATCCATGCTCCACGGTATGAGTCGACCGTAGATGCTTGTGTTGGTCCCTTGTTGCATGTGATCTTTCCCGAGGAGGGATGTTTCAAGGTCGCCCCACACTACAGGGTCCGGAATGAAGTAGTCGCAAAGCCACGAGAGGAATATTCCCTTCTTGCACGCCGCAGGGACCAGTGGCTTACGGCAATACGTCCTGCAGATGGTCCTGGCGATGATCCTAGTGAAAAGAGTTCATGGGTGGAGTGTGAGGAAACATTGCAGGACATATTGATGCAGGAATTCGATATAGACTTTCATCCAGAGGCCCATTCGACACCCCGCGCGTCAAGAGATGCATCAACCTCACGACAAGACGACTCTTCTCCATCCTACTTCAACATTGCCTTCAATCCGGTACCTGACGGAGAGCGATTGGACCTACCGAAGTATTTTGTCGATGTGTTCTCAGGTCCCATTATCGATCCCGAAGACCCCTTGGACTATTCATCACCCTCCCAATCCTTCGGCGCCGATGCACCCTCTTCGTCTCAGGCTGAACGGCGTCGCTCTCCTCATCAACATAGAGGCAACCATGCATCGCATGCCCTTCGTTATGCCGGACCATCCACGCCTTCCGCTGCACAATCAGGTGTCCGAGATCTGACACTTCCGTCGATGGTCACTCAAGAGTCTATGCTCTCTCCTCCGGACTTCAACCAGACGATGGACTCTGCTAATCCCTCCACGCCGCAAGTTTCAGGATTTCCTTCGGACAAGGAAAGCTTGAACTCAGTCTCGGTTGACTCATTCGCGCGCGATGTCCCCGCAAGGGGTCACGGCCACGCCCCGCACGGCATTCCGGACTTCATGGTTCTCAGACAGGATACCTACGATGGTCTCCTCATTGTCGAAGACAAGCTCCACGATAACCCGCTGCATCAGCTCTCACGATACTTTGCTCTCTTCCTGGATCCCATGGACATCTGGTTCATGGGCTGTCGCGTTGCCAAGGAGCCAGAAGGGGGCCTCGAGTTCCTGCTGGCTGAGCGGGACAGGACGGGCCCGGGGTCGACTATTCATAATTTGCGGCCGTATACGGCTAATGGAGATGCAGAGAGATGGTACCCATGGAACAGCCCGCACATCCACAACAAACTACGGGAGATCACTAGGCTTAAATGGAAGGCAGCCAAATTCTATGAGGATAGCCCTATTCGCTAAGAGCTCCTTCAGTGCATCTGGCAGGGAACGCTTGCTCACGTCATCTTCGTTTTCAGTCGCTCGGCACGTCTTATCGTGTATGTCCTCCGAATGGAACGTTATGCTGTTGCCTGTGTCCAAGAGTCCGCGATTGCGTTGGAAACCGTAGTGTATATTCAATTTGCTTTGCAATGTTGTCGATGCGCGTATATGTACGAGAAAGGGCCGATGCTTGTATGTGCTACTAGTCATGATGTTGGTGGGCGGGAACGTGTGACATGAGTGATAATGCGATGGATCACCTGCAGCTCAGCTTAAACACGGAGAGAGCGGATCTGTTCCAGTAAATACTTGCGTCCATCATGAACTTGGAGTTGGGTTCGAGAAATGATTTAGTCATCACCGATGGTTACGAGTTCAAGGCACGATAACAAAGTTCACGCGAACTCCCTCTACAACATAGTATCGGATCTCTCCACTAGATAGTATCTGCATTTGGCAAAGCCGCATTCCTGATGTGACATGCTTCGCGATGGCGTTAACAAGGGAATAGCAGAGAACCAAACTGATCCCTATATCCCATATATATAAGTACATGATGAGTATGTGCCCCTGCACACAAGTAACAGCAATGTACTTCAATACACGAATATGCAACGACCGGTCTATAGGAAATAACCCCATCGCTGCACGCCTGACATCCACTGAATCTCGCAAATGAACGGCGTCAGTTGTGGACCAAGGATGAAGAACGTTGTTGAGCTACCTCCCCGCGTTGCCGGATATGAAGTGGAGGTCATAGATGCCATGAAACTGGGAATGGTGCAGGCTGTAGTCGAAAGCATGAGCAACGGCGGAAAATCGGGCTGGGACGGAGACATACAATTTTCACATCCGGCTTCCCATTTGCCCTGCACAAGTCAACCCATTCCTGCTGGCGTCGCAAATGTTCGGCACGAGCTCCCTTCTTCGTGGCCATCACCATGTTGGCATGAACGATACCGACAGCTGTGTACATGACGAGGAAGGGTCAGTGAGCACACCCTTACTAAAGGCAATAGGGACATACGCTGAATATGTCGTGGCCAATACGTCTTGACAAAGCGAACACCTTTGAACTCGGGCCTCTTCAAAAGTTCCCGGGGGAACCAAGTGTCCAGATACGCCTTCGTCTCCGCATCGTACTGAAGATTGGGAGGCTGCGTTTGCGGACGGATGAAGGCGGCTTTGCCAGGGATCAGCCACTTTGTTTCTACGACATTTGGGTCCGCTGCGGAAAGACACGAGATGGGGACAAGCCATGGCGCTTCGAGGAAGCATCGCTTTGAGTAGTAGATAGTGGCGTAGTCGACGGGCCCGAGGTCGTCCACCTGTGCTTCGGTGGCGCCGTACTTGAGGATACAGAGGTGCTTGAGCATCTCTCTATCAAGAAGATAGCCAGAGAGAAAGATGTCGATAGGTACCACGCGAGAAGCTCGCTTGGTGGCATCGGCCATAATGTACATTGAAATAGTGTTTGTGGAGGTGGATGAGAGTCGAGGCGGTGAGAGTCGAGGAGAACAAGTGACGTGTATGTAACCAAGACTCACCCAAATCCGAATCAAACATGGGCGTCTGTGGTTGAGCCCTAGGCGCTCAATTTAGACTGACTATTCTCAGAATGGCGATGCGACTCGGACAGCTCCTCGCAAATATAACGCTTACGACATTGGTGGAAGCGGGCAGTATAATCTTTCGTGTCGTGAAAAGAAAGCAGAGAACCAAAAGTGCCCTATAATACAAAGTATGTACGTGTGCAGAATACATCTATGACGCACCCTGCCAAGCACGCTGGATTGAATTTCACCGATCGTGAGGATAAAGACTCACAGCTTATGTGGTTCGCCCAAAAGTCCATACCGACGCACGTGGAGAGGCGACGAACACGAGGCATACAACATGGCATAACGGAAACCACGACTCGAAGAATACATTGTCCTGGAGTAGCGTTCACCCCTATTGTGTCGTTGTAAATTCATTTTGATGAGCCAAGAGGTACAACGAGAGGGCCATTAGTATGCCATGTTAGTCGATGCCAGAGGAGTGGAGGCAGTCCCCACCGTTTGTCCACTTGTTCTCATTCCGGATCGAGAGAACATGCGATTTTGTTGACGACGCTTGCGCAAAAGGAGGCATTGGGCGTGTGGCGAGGACAAGCCCGTAGGGGAGGGTGGCGAGTTCGGTACGGTCGATGTAATGGATGCGTTGGCATATGCGTGGGACGCCGCGCAGGTGGCGCATGTTTCTCCGATGGGTGGGGAGACTGGTAATATCAACGTGGAGTTGAAGCCGAGGATAGTGCATACATATAAAAGCGCAACGGGAAGACAGTACCAACCTTCTATGCACTTGAAGCTGATATTCCGAGTGGTCATACGATGTCGTGGCGAGGGAGAGGACGAGGGCGAAGAATCCATCTCATGCCTATGATAGGTTCACAAGTGCGTGAAGTACATACTGATAACTGTTCGTGAGATGGTGGATGAGGATGTGAGAAGTTTGCGTCTAAGCAAGAGTCGATCGCTGGACACATGGAACGGCGATGGTGCATGGAACACGGAATGTGATCACGGGGAAAGCGCTGCCTACAATGTACATCCTAGCAGCCACAAAAGTGGATATCACATCGTGCCCGCGTCCCTATAAGCCCGTATCAGTCCCGTGTTCAAAATCGTAGGCACGGAGCAATATACTCACGAACTTCAACAAAGACAAGCTAGTCAACGTGCTAGGATACCGGAAACGGGGGCTGCTATCAACCAGAGCGTGTCGGAGGGTTCGATATAGACAGGACATGATCATCAGCGTACGTACTAGTACAGCGGCCGTCCGCCCTTGATACTTGTGGCTGTCAATGAATTCCTGTTAGGATCGCTCGCGTGCAAGGCGGAATTTCTCGTTGATCATTTTGCAGCTTGGTAGCCTGAGACAAAGATGTCAATAGACCTCTTGTCTCTGTGTATAACTACTATGGATTTTCTGTTTATATTGAGGAGAACGGAGTGGATGATGAGGCCTGAGGCCTGAGCGAGGGTGGAAAGACAGGTAAAAGCGCTTATCGAGCAACATGGGCGTCTGTACACTTGCTGTGGCCCGGGCGTGCTCCAATCAGAATACACTTATATCATGTCCTCATTTCAAGTTGTGTCGTAATAGTCGTATACGGTGTCTCGATGAACGCACATAGATAGTTCAATTACGATGTCCTCGGTAGGCCAGTCTAGTTCAAGTTGGAGTCCTTCCAAACGTATGCAAACGGATCCCAGTTCGGGTCGTTCCTCCACTCGTACTCGACCCTGTTTGCCACGTCTCTCGCGACGTCCTCGCCAAACGTGCTCGCGATCCAGCCGAACGCAACATCGGTGCCAGCGGAGACGCCTCCGGACGACCACACGTTGCCGTCGACGACCCAGCGCGGGTACCGATCCCACTGCACGTGCGGGAACTGCGGCGTGATCTGGTTGAACGACGCCTTGTTCGTCGTTGCCCTCCTCCCGTCCAGGACGCCCGACTTGCCGACGAGGATCGCGCCCGTGCACACGCTGATGAGCGAATGCAGTTTCGGGTACACCGCCTTGATGAAGTCCGCCGTCGGCTGGAGGTCCTGCGCCCGCGTCCCCAGACCTCCGGGGACCAGCAGGACCTCAAGATCGTCCGGGACGGTCTCGAGCGTGTGCGTGGGGACGACGGACTGCCAGAATGTCGAGTTGAACGGGTTCATGGCCGCCGAGCGCGGCTCGGTGCTGACCGGGGAAAGATCCGTGCCGTTGACGTTGGAGATGAGGTAGAGGTCGAGGTGCGTTTGGCGTCCGAGCGTCTGCAGAGCTTCGGCGGGACCAAACACGTCGAGGGGCTCGAAGGCGGGGAACAGGAGGATTCCAATTTTGGTTGGGGCTGCGAAGCAACAGAACGGCGCAGTTGAGTGACAGAGACGAAGCGAAGCGGAATGGAGCTTACTCGTGGAATTGGTCTCTTGCGCCGCCGCGATTGCGGGGAAGAGCAAGGCGGACAGAATGAGTCCGAGTGAGAAACAAGCCATTTGGGAGGCTGGAAGTCCGAGGGCTAGCCGCGTTGATGAGCACGCCGTTTTAAAGCTCTCTTGCCTTGGCGTCCGCGTTCATAGTCACATCCGAGTGGGAATTCCTTGGGCGGTTCGGATCAAACTCCTCTACTGCCGGCTAATTACTGCCGGTGAAGAAAGCGTCGTGGTGCGCAGCATCACTGCGCTCGGGAGATCAGTGTCAGTGATGGCCCAGGAAATTGAGTATGACCATGGTCTCTGCGGTTTGTAAGAGAAGTTCCATACAGATGGTTTCGTAGGTGCGCACGTACGTGATGGAACCAGAGCCGGGTATCGTTCAGCGACGTGGAAAGCGGAACCTCCTTGATTCGTATACCTACTTACATTTCTCCGGTCCATCATTGTCGTCGTTTCGCCTGGTGAGAGTCGTGGAGAACTCTATCTATTATCGCAGCATATATGCAGGATCATCCTATTGCACTTTTCGATAGCCTCTTGCGCATGCTGTCATACTGGCGCATACACGTAAGTAAGGAGAAAGAAGGATGATCAATAAGGACTCACGAGTAGGGGCAGATTCGGAGATAGACCTACAGAATGAATAAGCTATGTGCTGGAGCAGGACAGAGCACATAGAGCGAGACGTGGAGTACCTGGTTTCACGTTAGAAACACTATACACTGGCACAATCTCGGACTTGGTGAAGCCGTACTGGGGCAGACAGAGGTGGGCGAGAAGGCGGTAGTCAGAGATAGCGAGGAAAGGCATTTGCTATGAGAGGAAGTGACAACGCAGGAGATGCGGAGCTGCCAGCATTGCAAGACGAGTACTGCAGTGTGGATCATTGTGGTAGTACAGGTCCAAAGTCGGATACGGGCGCTTCCGGAGAACCTCCTCAGCAAAACACCGCCTTGAACGTTTGAACTTCGGGATCTGATCTAGATTAGCTTCATAGCACAGAGCCCTATTAGGCTGCGCCTCCCCCTTCGAGTCTTCTTCAGCACGCCAGCCGACCGCGAGTGAGGTTAGTCCGGATCACTTCATCTCGTCGACATCATGATGCCACCTGTACTACTATGTTGCCACTGTCTGCCGGGGATGACCGCACCGGTGCAGGGGTCATCGGAATTCAATTGTCCTGGTTGGTATGATACTCAAACTGACTGCAGCCCCGGACCCACACATCACAGGCTTCGCATGTTCTTACATCTCTTGCGCCGGCATTCATACTGTTTACCGATCCACAGAAACTGAAGGGCCATCGCTGTGCCAGCGCCCCCTGAAGTTATGATCATCCACACAACTGTGGCACGCATGGAGTCTGTGCTTCTGCGGGCTGCGACTGCCTTTCTATAGAATGGGGGTGTTGATGGTCTGATAGAAGCTGGGACAGCCTCTGGATGTGTAAGTACATACTTATTGTCTTCCCTGTCGCATGTTTGATCGACGAGAGCGGGCCAGCACTGGCGACGGGGAGTTCCCGCATAGAAAACGGGAAGCCATCGCACATGAGAGCTGTGTCATGAGAATGGAACCCGAACCCCTGGCTTACTGACTACTGTGCAAGACATAGTGTTTGCCAAAGCCCACTGGTTTCGCGGGCCACGACTTCAAGGAGACGGTTTCGGCTCAGAATGGATAGTATTGTGGGTTCAGTTGAGCTACACGAGATCCAGATATAAAATACTATGCTACAGCAAGAGAACATCGATCGAGTCCGCAAGTGCGGATGGAAGAAAGAGATGTGAGCGTAATAGGTACTAGTTATGTATATATATAGCTGTAATAAAGTAAAGTATGTAGGGGGAAGAATTAGTAAGATATATACGATGAAGATGAAAGGGAATGCAAGCAAAATCAGGGTGAGGTTGATATGGAGGAAGGGTGGGGTGGTAGGGAAAGGCTACCGAAGCCCCCGACGTTCCAGGGGACAGGATCTTTTGACGATCAACTCATTTTGAATCGCGTGCCTCCCCGCTCAGTGCGCGAACATGGCATCGAGCTCGTTCTTGAACATCTGCTCGACCTCGCGCCTCCTGACGTTCCCCTTCGTCGCCGTGCGGGGAAGGGTGCCACGGGCCACAACCACCACCATCTTCGCGTCCGAGATGCGTTCGTGGAGGTAGCGCCTCGCGTGGAACTGCCTCGTCCTCCTGATGATCTCCCGCCGCAGCCGCGCCTCGTCCATCGCGAGCCCCTCGGCCACCTCTACGAACAGGGCGGGGCTGGGGCGGCCGTTGCCGACGACGATGCACTCGTGGATGAGGCTGGCGCACGTCTGCCGGACGTTGTCCTCGATCGCGCGCGTGTCGCACCGGAGGGCGTTCTCGGACTTGATCCAGTCGTCGCCGCGCCCGCGGCTGGTGTACGCGCCGGGCGCGGCCTCGACGAAGAGGTCGCCGGTGTGGTAATGCCCGTCCGCGGCGCGCATGGAGGGGTGCGGGCAGTCGGGGGAGGTGGAGAGGATGACGAGCTCGAGCAGGCGGGCGTTCGCGTTGGCATATCCGCTCTCGGCGGACTCGGACTCGGACTGGGAGTCCTCGACGGGCATGAACGCGTACTCGGTGCCCTCGATCGGACGGAGAGTGGGGTTAGGCTTGCCGCCTCCGCGGACGGAGAGGAGCATGGCGCCGCACTCGGTGCTTCCGAAGAGGTTGCGGATCTGCAGGTTCTGCGCGTACGCCCACGCCTCGTCCTCGAGAGGCATGGGCTGGCCAGAGTAGAGGATCTCGTCGAGCGACTGGAGGAGGCCGAGCAGCTTCGGGTTCTGGCGGGCGGCGCGGAGGTGGACGGCGAAGAAGGCGGGGAACTGGTTGAGGCGGCTGAGGCCGCCGTGCGTGATCATGAACGCGAGCTCGTCGGTGGAGAACGTGACCGCCTTTGGCTGGATGGTGCAGGCGCCATTCTGGAAGGACGCGAGGAACATGAACGTCTGCCCGATGTGACACATGCTTCCCCTGATGATGAGCGCGTCAGTCAGCGCTCTATGTGGACGCGAAGCAGAGTGGGGTTACTCACATAGCGACGGTGACCTCTTGATTAGTCTGGTGCAGGGGACGACTGACGGTCGCGGACTTGCGCACCATGGCGTCGAGCCATTTGTAGTTGCACCGCAGAAGCTTCGGGCGACCAGATGTCGACCCGGAGGTGTGGAAGATCATCACGGTGTCGTCCGCCGCCGTGGGCTGCGGCAGAGGGGGGAGAAACTTGCGGTCGACCTCGATGCTGCGGAGATCGATGGCGGCATAGGCAGGGCAGGGGGTGTTGCCGAGGATGCTCTCGAGCTCGGGCTCGTAGACGATCGCCTTGCCTTGAGCGTTCTGGAGTAGCTCGTAGATTACATCCGGGTTAGGTAGTCGTAGTGAAAAGAGTTGAGGAATGTAGCCGGCCCGGGCAATACCGTAGATGTAGAGTACGTCGACATACGACATTCCGTTGGACCTGACAACGAATTGGTCAGTACGAAGACTGTATATCAGAGAATGTTGGTACTCACCAAAGACCTACCACCGATCGGGGTGCAACGCCGTCGGCAGCCAATTTTTGCGATAGGTGGGCGGCGAAGTGCTCCACGTCGGAAGTGAACTGGCTATATGACACCGGTTGCCATGCCTTGAGCTGACCTTCGCTATCGTACACTGGCAATTTGAATATAGGCAATGAAGAGTAGGTGGGGATGCAGTCGTAGAGGGCCTGGAGGTGAGTCTTGTAGGCGGCCATCGTTGTAGACGAGGTGGGAATGGTGCACGAAGGGGATGGACAGAAACTGAAGCACAAAGGAGGTAGAGTAGGGGAAGACGAAGACGATTAAAGACCTCTAATATACTCGAAGAGGAAAGAGACGCAGACGAGGAGAGCAGGGGACCAGGAGGGTAGCTGCGCCGGAACCGAGAGTAGGAAGTATGAGATAGATGATGGGATGGTGCATCCTAGTCATGGTCCTTTATAGGCCAAGCAAATACGTGGGCGGGATGCCGATGGCGGACGAAATTGGAGAGAAGGCGGTGAGGTTCCACTCTGGAGATGGTGAGATGCTGTATCACCCGAACGCGTGGCAAGTTGAGGAAAGACGCGGGAAGGTTGAGCGGCGAACAGGCAGCGTACGGGGTCCTGCAACGCTCCCGATGGCTTCCCAGGCCGCACCGCTCAACGCCGGATGGGCTGATCGATAGGACGGAAAGAGCAAGGACTTCCTACAGAACCGCCGACCGAGGCCGGCGAGAGCCAGAGCTCTGGTACCTCACGGCCTTTGCAGGTCATTCCTTCGAGAGTTGTAACGCCGGGGCCACGACGCACCATGCTCCAGGTAATGGCTACTGAATCTTACCTCGACGGTTTCCATTCCCCAGCACGCACAGAGTGCAGATCGCGGCAAGTACGGGCCTCGAGGGCGCCTATGCACTACCTGGCAACAGGCGCCATGAAATCCCTGAATCTCCGTTTGCCACGTTCTCCCTTCAGACACAGACAGCTATACGGCTAGATCTGGCAGATATTCCGAGTCATCGCAGTCTTCGCCTTACCAGCACGAGTCATACGTATCTTCTTCCGCAGTGTCATCCACTACGAATTGACCTCGTCGTGACTTGTCCTTCAAAATTAAATGTGGGCGTCGTGGGTGCCAGGTGGGAGACGCCGGTCGCACATATCCGCCTCGAGGCCTCTCTTGCGCCCTCCACCCGCCCCGACAATGCGCGTCAAGCCGTCGCTCGCCTGATGCGCCTCCGCATTCTATCGGAGGCTCTCACTCGGCTAGGTACGTGGCACTGCCAACTCCCACCTGCGCCATCACCTCGACCAGCAAACCGAGTGCACTTTGTGCCTGGACAGTGCTAGTTGCCACGGCACCACTGGTATATCGGAGACATGGTGGATAAGTACAGCTACCCGACCCACTTCACCTTGCAATCTGGCGTGTGTTCAGCTCGGAACCTGTTTCACCGGGTCGACCCAAGTATTCTGACCCACTGACTGGAATGCGCGCGCTGACCTGACTCGTCCTAGGCCTTATGATGCCAGCGGAGACCGTTTCTATGCGGCGACTCGGACGGCCTTCGGGAATTCGGACATGCCATGGGCGCGGGTGTATCGTATTGTGTCGACTATGGTACCCGCGGTATCATCTAGGTCACACGGCAGCGGTCGGGGCGCACCACCACTGCCAGGAGTCGATCTCGCCAAAAAAAAATGATGCTGGACTGCATCGGGGCTCGCGTGGGCGTGCGAGGTACCTGTCTCAAAATCTCTCTTCATGCTGTGTCTGTCCGGCGGGGGCCTGACCAACAATCTCCGGAGGCAGATGCGTAACGTGCACCAATCCTCCCTCGAGGCATCTCCTGCGATCACCTCGGTCAAAAACGGACTTGGGCGGGCGGGCCTGCCGGCCCGGGAGAAGCTGTGTCTTGAAGACGTTACAAACGTCTAACTTGTCCTACGCGGTGCTGCGTTTGATTTGAGCCAGTGGCCCAGCGATCGTTCCGCGCGGTGGAACGCCTGAGATGAGCTGACGTCAGAGCGTAGAGTGTTCGTGGCCCTAGTCTCTCACGCTCAAGACTTGGGTTCAGGCTGCGGTCGGCGAATGCGCAGTGTAGATCAGAAGATTGAACAATCTGTGCAGGTGCGAGTCGAGGCGGCTTCGTTCTGTCTCGTACAGCCACTTGAATCTTACTTTGCAATGTCTGTCAGACAAACTCGATCATTCCCCACTCGCAAAGTGTTTCGTGTCATGCTGGCAGGCGCGACGCTCGTCGCCCCACGCCATACAGTGTCTAACAATGTTGAACGCTCCGGCCACGCGATGTCGGACACTGGGGCGTCTCCTTCCCAATCTCGAGGCGATTCCGCCACTTTGTTCTCCATCGGTGTCCTCCGATCGTCTCGCATGAGTTCCGTGCTGGATGGTTCTCCTCCACCGGCTGTCACGATGGGCCTAGTGACAGCGCAGGTCAGGGCAAACGAACCGGTTGTGTGGCGTTAAGCTGGGTAAGTTGCTATTCAAGTTCAAACCTTATCAACGCTTGACATAGCGGGATTGACACAGCGATCCGACCCTTGGTATTCGCCGCGCTGCTGCTGGGTGCAATGGAGGGATGGCGTCTACTTCTGGTCACTTCAAGCGCCTCATGTGAGTCGTTCGGACTCGTTCCTCCGATGCTTGGTTCTTCGAGTCGCGGCGGAAACACCATTCCGCGCCAACGCCCACACGCACCGCCGGCTTCGTTTGCTTACTTATGTACCCTTCATGATACAATGCTGACCGGTACGGTCGTCAAATTACGGGTGCTCCATTCCAGTGAAACATTCGCCCTAAGTTCACTGAGGCGCGGCTCGTCGTGTTGCCACGTACGCTCGTCGCAGGTGCTCGGCCCGATCAAGCCAGCTGACCCCCCTCCCCGTCGTAATGTCAGAATGGGCTCATCGTGGCCCAAGACCAATCGTACAGTGGCGGCGGCGGGTTTGCGTGATACTGACTCGCCACCCACTGCCAATTAGAGATATTGCTATGCCGCATAGCAATGTGGTCTGTGAGTGGCCACGCAATGTAGCGCAAATCAATATCAATATGCTCACCCCCCCCTAACGCTACAGTTGTTTGGTGCAGGACAGTTCCACACATATCGCCGGTTGCGCCATACTTCTCAGATCCTTGTTCATCCAGTAGCACTCCGGAAGAACTGTTCTCGAGCACTGACTGCGCCCCATCGTGGAAGGCTGTAGCACCGCACGAAACGATGCATACCTCTGTTCATCTTTGTGTTCATAGGGCCAAGCATGATGACAAGGAAGAAGACGGCTTCGTGCCGAGCGCCGGTGAGTTCAGTACTAGTCTGTTGCCGCTTCATGACATCACCGAGAAGTCACTGAATGAGCCGAAGGACGAATCCGGGTTCTTGGGGGCCACCGAATAGTTCGGCATGTTACGGATCCTTGCTCCGTGTGTTTCCTGAAGTGCTCGCTCTTCTAGCGGTCAGTCAACTACTGGTCATTAGCCCTGTCGACATCTCATTTGACTCTCGGTGCACAGCATGAAAGGCATCAAGCCATCCAGACCGCCAGGATCGAGCAACAAACGGCTCCATTACCCCGACCTTGGTCCCGGAACCAGAGTTGACATGGGTACCTGTGAATTTGGCGTAGGCGGTACCCGACAAAGATGCCAATGTCGCAGGGCTGAGAACGCCGCGTCCTCTGGTCATTGATCATATCCGTGTACTCATTCTCATACGGTCACGGGCAGTGGCATGCCCATGTCAACTCACTCGGCCACTACGGTGTGTGGAGACCGCCGCCGTACATGCAGCATATGGATACGTCGCCCGCGCAGGCCACCGCTGCACGCTCAGCGTTAACCACGGACCCGAACAAGGACAAACACTGCTGCGCCGTAGGGCCTACGGCGCAGCCCAGGGGCAGGCAGCAAAATGAAAATGATCAACAGACTTCGACAGAGTCGCTACCATCATATCGTCCCGTCGTGTCGGTAGCCGGCTTATTCGGGCACCTCTCTCCTTCTGGGGTCAGAGCCAGCACGCAGCAGAAGGTTTGCGCCCGGAGAGCACCCGCCGCTTCCACTGCTCAGCAACGCCAACCCTACCTGCTTCTCTCTGCAGACCACGCTCTTGACTTGGATCAGCGCTTCCAGGGACCAGGCTGCCACTTCCACAACCACCTCTGAAAGCGGTTCAAGTGTGCATGCGCCGCGCTCTGCGGAATACAAGAGGCACAATCGGGCGGCACGCAAGATCAAGACGCGCATATAGAAGGACGTACGAAGGTGAACTGAACGTGAACGCTATCAGTACCCCAGTGGCTACCAGGGACCTACTTCTTCAGGGCACGAATTCTCAAGAGGGTCGGGTCAGTTCGCGCTTTTTGGCTGTGCTTCTCGACCGTACCGAGCGTCTCTGATGCAAAACCAATGTAGATGCAGCCATTTTCGTGAAGGCAACGGCGTGCGGTTTGACAATGCAGCGAAGCGCCACCGGCAATCTGGAGTTTTGATTGAGACCCATCGGTAGGTACCGGTACATCCCGTAAGTACACATACTTCTAGACTGTGTGGTCCTTCCGCGATCCATTCATATTGAGGTCATGCTCACGCCTACCTTTCAGTCTTCGCGTCGTCCAGGAATGGTGCAGATATGGGCACGGGAGTGCCCGGGAAGTCCAGTGCTAAGTGTACCGCTCAGAACTTAGAACTCTCCGCCAAGGCGGCCCTTTTTCGAACCGCTACCAGACGCGATTCGGATCAGTGTGAGAACGTCTTCCGGAGAGTGGCCGACTTCCTATCCTGGTACTCACATTTGCTGAAGGCCGTCGCGTACATGCCATGACAAGTGTTATCGCCCTCAGACGAGCGGCGGGGTTCCGTCGAGGCTCAGCGGTCATGTCGTCAACATCCTTCACGGTCAGCGCCGTCCAGTACTCCCGCTTCTTCTCTGCCTCCTTCTCCTTCTGCACGGGCGGGCTCGCTCGCGATCGATTTCCGTCTCTTTCGTGACCTTCGCGGTATCGAGCGAGCTGGGAGAGAAGGCACTGCATGCCGAGGTGCGTGCCGAGACTCGCGAAAGGCAAGGCGGAAAGGCGTGGGTGCGTCGAAGTCGCTTCTCTTCCTCGTCCAGCGCACCTGACGCCAGGAAGTCAGCCAGTCAGGCAAGGCAGAAAGTGCCACCCGCGGTCAGCGTCCCCAAGCTTCTTGACGTGCAGCCGTTCATGCCAGGGATGGTTCATGGTGCCTCTGGCGACCGCGACCACGACCACGACCCCAATGATCGTTTCTTACTCGTGATCCTCGACGCTCGGTGTGCGAGGCACGCGAGGTTTGAGGTTCAAACGTAAATGCGATTCAAGGGTCGTGCCAGTCGTAGACGAAGACGAAGACGTGGGCGAGCGAGGCATGGAAGATGAAGCAATGCTTGCGGACACGTGCAGCGGCGCGGCTCTCCTCTCGAGCTCCATTGCCCATTCCTCCCATTCCTCCCCTCCCTATCTCCCTCTCTCTCTTTTCCCATGACTGGCGGGTCCAGAGCACCATGTGCGAGGTCGAGCGTGCCGTCCGACACGTACCGCCTCCGTTTTGTTCTCGAGCATCCGGCGGTACTCGTCAATTTCCTGCGCCAGGACGCCCTTCGCCTCGTCCGTTCTCGCGCGTCCGCCGGCTGAGCACGACACATAGCCATCAATTAATCGGGTCAAGGTCCCCCCCCCCGCTCGGGGCGACCACACATTTTCCAGCACATCCGCACCCTCCCGCCCTTCGCGGAGCCTGGACGTGTGTTACGAGCACGGTGACGAAACAAGCGCGGGTGGATCGCCTCCACGGTCGCTCGTACCATCCGGCTCTGCACGCGGACATTCAGATGGGAATGGGTGAGGTCAGGGTGGTATTGTCTGTGCCCATCCCTACTTGGCCCCATCCTTCACCTCCTGCCCGATGCGCAACCCGCCCCGCTCACGGCTGCCGGCGCCTACCGAGTGACGGATTACTGTCGACGAGCCGTGCTGCGAGTGTGAGGTAGTGCTCTGTTCCGTGAGATGGAGGGTATGGACCGCGCTTAGTGTCAAGCACCGCGAAGGCGTCCGTCCAACGGTATCGCCAGCGATGCCGGTCGGAGGGCGTTCAGGTGCTTGCCCCGGTCGGTGGGAGGCTGTCGATGGGGCCGTAGGAACTTCAAAAGTACCTCTGGCTTGGGCTGGATGCGTGCTTCGGTTGCCATGTTCTTTTCGATGGTGATATGGTCAGCCCGTTAGGAATTGAAGACAGGTACGTGAAAGAAACAGATCCATAAGAAAGAGTCCGGCGTTCGACGGTACTGTATGTTTGCTGTATGTTTGAGTCGACGTTCTGCTTCAGCCTGGACCCTGTCGTGACAGTATTAATACTCTTCATAAACCTTTGAGTGAGACCGTGAAGCTCCGTAGCAGAGACGTACGTACGTGCTTGGATGGATAATGGGCTCGCGGGCATGCCGACATTTCTTATGACATTGTGTTTATCGCACGCGTTCGCTCAGTGGCGCAGCCGCCGCGCCACCTTGGCCAACGTTCCCCAACTCGAGTCTTACCGCACAAGGAGTTTTATCTTTGAACTAGGATTCTATCGCACTGTTCACGTCCCACAATATCGGTGAATCAAGAGAATAGCAAACATGGCTTGGAGGTGCACAGGGGCAACCAATGCCGAGCTGATCAACAACATGGCGAAGAACGCGATCATCACTTCTGAGCGCGTTCGTGCGGTCAGTCTATCTTTGCTCCAGAGTTGTGTCAGTGAGCATAGGGAGCGTCGATGTCGTTGCTCATAATTGGGATAGGCAATGTCCAAGGTAGATCGCGCGTTCTACGTGCGGCACCCCGGCTCAGCATACGAGGACTCGCCGCAGTACGTACATCACGATCCACCAGTGACCAAACCCTCACTGGATATCACCCACAGGCCAATCGGACACGGGGCAACCATATCCGCACCGCACATGGTGAGCACTTCCCTACTGCATCCCAATCACTGTGCGTTGAGCTCCGTCCCGAATCTTGATAGCACGCGTACGCAGCAGAGAACCTACTGCCCTTCCTGCACCCCGGATCGCGCGTACTTGACGTCGGATGCGGCTCGGGGTATCTGTCTGCAGTACTCTACCAGCTCATGCAGGACCCTTCTGACCCCCGGACCGCGGAGAGCAAGGTAGTCGGGATTGAGCACATCCCGGAGCTCGTGGAGTGGTCCGTCAAGAATCTGCGCAGAGACGGGCTCGGGAAGGCCCTTGATGAAGGGAGTATCAAGGTGATCACTGGAGATGGGCGGAAAGGTGCGTGTTGCGTGTTGCGTGTTGCGTGGAGGGGTCGGGAGACGAGAGCGCGACTCACTTAGATGCATGGTGTCTCAACTCTGAGTCTGAATGATAGGTCTGCCTGAGGACGGGCCGTACGACGCGATCCACGTTGGTGCGGCAGCCCCGATGCTCCCTGCCCCGTTGGTGGAACAGCTTGCACGGCCTGGGCGGATGTTCATCCCAGTCGGGACGCATGTGCAGCAAATCGTGCAGGTCGACAAGGATGTGAATGGCAACGTTACCGAGAAGCCGTTGCTTGACGTGATGGTACGCCCTCCTGCCCCTCCAAACAGGTGCGCATCCCGCCGCTGATAGCCTTTCCCCTCAATACAGTATGTTCCGTTGACAGACCGGGACAAGCAGATATGACTGGCGGGGGGGAACGAGTGCGGGATGTAGGATTAAGCAGGAAGAGAGGCGAGATGTCGGTAACGTAGCAGGAACTGTATCATAGATGTACTAATAGCCGTGGAGTGTACGAGTCGCAGAGTTGAGGAGGTTCCTGAGAGATTCTGTGCAAGGACTTGAAGAAAGAAAATATTGGTAGTCTACTGCCAGCAAGGAGGCAGCGTTTGTAATCGGATGTTCGGACCGGAGAGTCTCACCTTTGGCGCTGGCAGTGTTCAACCTTCAACTTCAGTGTTGCACGACTTGAACTTGATATTTTTTTGCTTGAAGAGCTTGTCCTCCACTTACTCTCACCATGGCTGACAGCACGCCGTCCACCCGGATATACCTTGACATCACTGTCTCTGGCTATCTCCTCACAAGAGAGATGGTCAGACATCTATGTGTGCTCAAGTACGGCTTCACCACGGACCAGTTCAACGGCATGAGTTCCATCGATTGTGCCACTCTCTACTACGCTCGACGTTACATCATGGAATCGCCGCGTCTTCTTGATCTTGTGCACAAGAAGACAGAGACGAGATGGCTTCTCGTCGGGGGTGCCGCCTTTTGCCGTACGGGCACGACGCCCCCCAGGCTCGTTCTCGACGCAGAAATCAAGGCGTATCTGGACCACTGGTTCCCGCCCGACTTACATCACCGTGATGAATTCAAGGGGATGCGTTACGTGCAAATACTCTGGCCTGATAATGTCATACGTGCGTCGCGTCCCCAACCATGCCATGTTGTGGCTGAGATTGACCGGCTTTGGCTGATTGATATTTGGGTATAGCTTATGGCATCGTCCGTCACAAGATGAACATGAGGTCGAAGAAGTATCGGGAGGAGTGGAGAGAGGACCGGCGGAAGTGGATCGCTGAAGAGAAGGCTAAAGGGGTGACAGAATTTGTACGTTGCTCTCTCTAAGGATCTGTTTCTTCTACACGAGTGATCGACGCTCGATGGTTCATTCAAACAGCCCCCTCGGTTCCCGGTTCTGTGGCCCCCAAGCCCTTGATCCATTAGTCGGCGGTCGCTGTCTCCGTTCGATCTTCATCGCAGCATTCAAGCGGTCATTCACTGTCCTCTTTTCAACGACGCGCCTCTCGGCCTTCCTTCATGACGGCTACTATCAAGAGAGACAGTTATGGGTACTCATGACTACCGCGCAAGTCACGGTCAGCATCCCGAGATAGACTTGACCCATACCTTTGCTTGGTTTGTTCCGCTCTGGACTCTCGCCATTCCCTCGCCCTTCCCTTACACTAGAATCATCTAGTCACTATCTCAACCATTCCGGATATCCTTCCGTAGTTCTATTTTACGCCACTCAAACATGTATACCAGAGTCCGACCTTCAATACTCGCGACCAAATTCCAATCCCGATCCGAATCCATTCACATCCGAGACGAGTTGAGGCTAGTACACTCCGTTTTGATCAAATATCATGCAGTCGGATGCTCGGACTGGAGTCTCGCCCTCAGACCACGACGGCCTCTGCCATGTCTGAGCTACTCGCTGACGATCCCAAGTGGACAGATTTTGTACCCATACGCTATGAGCCCGATTTCCCCCATCTTCTACAGCGAGGAGTGTCCGTAGTGCCGGCTCAATCCACTCACATTCAAGTTGATCTCGATCCACCCGCAGACAAGGATGCCACAGACTACTTCCGCGGGATATTCAAGGCGGGAGAGACAAGCTTGCGTGGTGCTCAAGCTCACGGAGCGGATTATTGGGATGAACCCGGCCGCTACTCGGGATCAGTCTGAACACGATCTCGTAATTCTAGCCTCTACCCAACACGCACGCAACACAGATACACGACCGTGATAGCCCTCAAGCTCCCGCTTGATGAAGAGCTACAACACATGGACGCATCGCGATCACCTTCCTCAAAACGTTCCTGCTCACCACGCTGAACTCGGCCGATGGGGCAGCGCGCGAGCTCGAGTTCCTCAAGGCTGTTCTCCGCTCAGACGCCAAGAACTATCACACATGGTCCTACCGTCAGTGTATCCTCGTCCACTTCAATGACGAGCCTCGCCTTTGGGCAGGGGAGCGCGCAGATGCCGAGGAGTTGCTGCAGGAGGACGTGGGGAATAACTCCCCGTGGCACCACCGGTTCGTTGTCGTGTTCTCGAGTGGTGTCAGGGCGGGCGATGAGGATAGGGAGCAGGTCCTCAGGCGGGAGCTCTCGTGCGTCGCCGTCCTTTGTCTTCGTTCGAAATCAACGTGTCTATACGCTCTTCTATTAGGTGCCCTGCTACTATCTTACTCTACATACGAGCTGGTTGACAAAACCGTCAAGCAGCATGGCATGAGCAACACCACTCGCAAGTCAGAATTCTGCATAGCTAATAGGGAGCGATGAGGGAGGGGGGAGAAAACATCGAGTCGCTTCAATCACAATTGGGATAGGTTTGAACTCTTGGCAGACCTCAGGTGTACGGTCCTAGTTTGACTAGTCACTAGCAAATGCGTGTCAGCTACAGACTTCCCCCTCCTAACTGAGGGCACATACCTCACTGTCCCTTACTAGTACTCCCATTGTTGTGTTTCATGATTTTGAGAGTGTTCAACGCAGGAGCAATGGTAGTGATTGCTGAATCAAGCCCGAAGCTCCGTACCACAGTCACATCGAGAGGCGAGGGGAAGGCAAGTGCAACTGATGACCATGCTTCCTCGAGTGCTGAGACGAGAGAAGGAGGAACTGCCTCGCAGTTCTCCATGCTTGTATGGATCTCAGTCAAAGGCTCGATGACCCAGATCGTAAGGAGACGTGAGAGTCTATGCGGCAAGAGACCAGGCCAATGGCCTCTTCGTCCTTCCCTGATCTCGAAAACTTCCGGCTTCAGACGCGTCCACTCTTGTTCCCGCAGCAGACATTCAAATGCTAAGAGGGACGCCCGTGCAGTGGCGCATATCGACTGAAACTGATGGGAAGATATGTTGCTGTTGTCTATTGATCGTGACACGCAGCGGAGAACACATAGGGTGGCGCGCAACCAAGACATGAAGTTGTCGAAGTTGTATTCTTCTGTCTTCCAGTTGTTGAGCCTCCACTCCGAGACAGCGAGAACTGAGAAATAGAATATACAATCAGTCGTCATCGAACGCTGTTGTCACAAGCAACTCGTTAAAGCACGCACCATTACGCATCACTGAGTACGTCAACACCCTAGGCACTGTGATTTCGAGCTGTGTCCAATATTCAGCAACCCGGTTGCTCGAGCTCCAAGCCAGGTCGTGATCCCCAATCGACAGAGTACTCAAAGTTGAGATGTACAATCCGGTTGGACAGACGGCGGGTGAGACGTGTTCCACCAGTTTTTCGAGGAGAGCCTTCGTGTGCCGTCTCCAAATGTCGTCCCTTTCTTCATGGGGTACCGTAAGCATGTGACGTGCGGCATAGACAGCTGCGATCTCCAATCTCTGGACGTTCATCAACCAATAGCGATCCCCTATGGTGTTGACCGGAGCTCTCCAATGTTTGTTGCATGCGTCCCATATATCCTGCAGACAGTTACTGAGCTGTTCTGTAGGAATATCGGATAGAACGATATGTAGGTCGTCGAGATACTGTGGGGAGAGAGTGGCAGAGTATGCTGTCGTAGCGATGCTCCGGTCGAGCGCCCCGGTATCGTGTATGATAGTCGATTGATCACGTCCATGCCAAGTTGGAATGTCCTCTTTGGAGTGGTTCCACTTCCATAGGCGATAGGGAAGAGACTTCGTGTCGGAGTATCCAACAGATCTGACATAGAAGTCCCAGAGATTTCGGAGGAGATAGTCGAGTGCGCGCTTGCATCCGTTATACACACCCCGGAAGGCTGTGTACAATATGAACGCCTGTGGAGAACGATAGCAACAGTCCCACCAGAGCGACGGGGAGACTGTGACGATGAGAACGAACAGGAAGAGCATTCCTACAAGGACAGAAGTGATTGCAGCGACGGTGTTGTGCAATGTCCACAGGAGAACGACCATCCCAACTAAAAATAGAGCCAAGCCCATTTGTAAGAGAATCGGAAGGGCAATTACGACGGTCCCAACTTGCCACTTGAGTAGACCATTGAGCCGGAGCTGCCGGAGACGCGCACCTTCGCGTGACGTTCCCGATAGTCCCACAGTGGCCTCCCGAAGCCACTGTTTGACAATCAGTGCGATCGATGCAGCTGCGAGGCTCAACACCAAGCTTGAGAACCATAGCGCATTGATAAAGACAGCAGAAAGGGGTGCTTGAAATGGAGGGCTGAGGTCCACCGAAGGCGGAGTAGGGTATGTCGAGTTTACGAAGGGTGGGTTGATTGAGAAGCTTGCAAGCTGTGCGGAGATTTGTTGCAGAACGGCTATGGTCCGGTCTGTGGGCTCAGGTTGAAGGAGCTGATACGACTCCACATTGAAGGCTGTCAGGACTGCTGAGAACAGTCCAGCCTGTCGAGTAGGAGGGCGCGAGCTGATGTGAGTACCCACCACTCAAAGTCACAGGAGAACTACAAGGCTCACATAGACGAGGAGGGTATCCATTTCCTCTTTCCACCTATGTAATAACTCGTCATGATACGTCTTGACTGCCTCCGCGGCGTCGGACCATACTTGTGACCTCTGTTGTTCACTGAATTCGTTCAACAGTTCGTTCTTCACTTCCTGATCGCAACTTGTCATGAAATTACATGAAACAGACGTGGATATTTGCGTACCGCAGGTGTAGAAAACCTCCAATTGTGGTCATCGAGCGACCCAGAGTCCTTTTTCACCGAATCTATGGAGTTCTTTGCGGCGTCCGAGTCAAGTTTGGCTGACCTCGTATGCTCAAGGTCTTTGTTGTTCATGACGTGAATGTGCTGGGAATCAAAAGTATACAGATGAGGGGGCAAAGGAAGAAACCTTTGTGAGAAATCGCTCACAGAGACGAGTTCGAGATGGCTGTAGTACGAAGACCAGTATCGCACAGCTTCTGGAACCTGTGCAGACCAAAGCGCCAACAGGCGCATGGCCCTCGGAACGGCAAATCACATCTCTCACCTCGGCTAACTCGCAGCCTGTGCGTCAGAGTAGGTATTACAATAGCTGAAATTTGCTTCTATAGGAGCTATATAGACACTGCGAGGCGAGGTTTAGTGTTATCCGCTGCTTCTGCCTGTCCACCAACTTCAGTGCGTCCGCGATTAACTCGCACATCAAAACAACCAGGAGAGAGGTAGTTCGTAATGCGATACTAGAACACTTGATAGCTTCGAAGTAGCTGGCTAATTGGCTCAGGGTAGCACTTAGTAAACGATATGCGCTAGGAGAAGACGAGAAGGACTGCGGGTGATATAGACAGTCGTACAGAGAGAGATAGCTGAATAGACCACTGAGAATACGACACAATTTGGGTGTGAGCGCTGATAGGGCCAGTTCGTGTCTGAACTCACCACGTCCTCTGTTCACGCAGTCACTATATCGTAAACCGATGAAAGAGTATGAAATTTGTTTGGCTATGTGCACACAACCTGAATGTGCGAGCCCACTGATTGCCCCTACAGTCATGACAGAGGGTCAGACTGCATTGATAAACAGTTGATAATGATGTGGGGGACGTACGTTGCCATTATCGTTTGCTGTACTATTCAAGGTGCTTGTAAGATTGTCCAGATTGAATGCAATGGTGTCGATACTAGTGAACAACGGAATGCTATCCACTATATCGCGACCGACCGGGGACGGAAAGTCACATTGGACCACCGACCATGCTTGCTGCAATGTAAGAGGGAGGGAGCTGGGAATTGCAGCACGGATGCGTTTTTCGTCGGCAATCAGAAGCAAAGGTTTGATGACCCATGTCTCAAGCATAGACGACAACCTATGGGGAAAGATACCTGGCCACATATCTTGCCTCCCCCGTAGAGCCTCCGTTTTCTCGGGTTTGAGGCGTGTCCACTCTTGTTCACCGAGAAGATCTTCAAAGGCCAGGAGAATGGACCGTCCAATGGCGCATATTGTCTCGAGTTGCGACACAGAGATGGTGTTGCTGGATTGGGATCTGGAGATACAAAGGAGCACACATCCAGCCCCTCTGAGCCACGCAAGAAGGTTATCGCCTGTGTACTCCTCTGCTTTCCAATGTTTCAGTCTCCATTGGAAGACCAACATTACTGGGTTCGATATCGTCAGTACCATATGAGGTCATAGCTAACACGAACGGCACACTACAAACCACTTCGTATGATTGAGTAGGATGGCATATCATTCTCGCAGACCGTGGAAAACATCCAAACCTTGGCGACGATGTCACTTGCAGCCCAAGCAACATCGGTAGTGCCAAGAGCCAGTGGTGTCATGGTGGAGATGAATAGGGTGCTGTCACAGCGGTCTGGATCATGGGACGCCACGAACTTGTCCAATATTGCCTTCATACAGCATCTCCAATTGTCTCCTCTGTCCGATTCCTCTATAGTTGCCATATGACGTGCTGCATAGAGTGCCGTTAATTCCAACATGCGAACATTCTTGAGCCAGTGTGCGTATTCAGGACCATAGAGTCCGCCCCAATGAAGTTGGAAAGCGGACCATATCTCCTGTAACGTGGTATTGAGCTGATCTTGAGGGAAATCGGGGAGGATGACGTGAAGGCGATCAAGGTAACTCGGAGATAGTGTTGCCGTGTATGCCGTCGTGACAATACCACGATCAATGAGGCCCGGGTCGCGAGCGATAGCGATGTGATCGCGTCCATGCCATGTTGGCATTTCTCTGAATCCGCGACGTACCCAAACGACTACAGGGAGTGCGGTAGAAGCGATGCGATCTCTTACTTGAACCGACCGGCGGGAGACCGTCCGTAGCGTCCAGAAGAGGCGATCGCAGATACACCGGATGACGTCGTTAATGAGCCGGACGATGGTGTATGTCGCAGATGCTTGAGGTGAGCGGTATGAACAGTCCCATCTGATGACAGGGAGAACGGTCACAGTGACCAAGAACGTAAAGAGTCCGCCTACAAGCGATGAAGTTACAGCGGCGACGATGCCGTGCAGTGTCCACAGAAGGATGACTATTCCCCCTAGAAAGAGACCGAGAGCAGCTTGGAGAAGGATAGGAAGTGCGACAACAATGGAGCCAACGCGCCACTTGCGAAGGCCGTTGAGGCGGTGCTGGCGGAGACGCGCGATTTCACGCGATGTCCCAGACAACCCAACCGTCTCAGAATGCAGCCATTGTTTCACAACAAGCGCGATTGAGGCAGCAGCGAGGCTAAAGACCAGACTGCAAAACCAGAGCATATTGATCCACACTGCGGAAAGGGATGCATGGAAAGGAGGTTGGAGATCTGATAAAGCTTGAGGATGATGGGTCGAATTGACGAATGTAGGATTGATAGAAAAGCTGGCTAGCTGTGTGGAGATTTGTTGCAGCACAGCAACGGTTGAGTCTGTGGGGCTAGGTTGTAGCATTTGGTAGGATTGTATGTTGAATGCCGTTAGGATGGCGGATATCAAACCGGCCTGTTGCATGAAGCACAGATTGTTCGATAACAGCAACAGCTTGTGAGAATCCCTCTCCCTCTAGTATCGCAGCACTCACATAGACAAGTAGGGTATCCATCTCCTCCTTCCAGCGCGCAACGAGCTCATCGTGATGTATTTTGACTGCTTCCGCAGCGGCAGACCAGACCTTCAACCTCTCCTCCTCGCTGAACTCGCCCATAAGCTCCTCCTTCATCTCCTATATGTACGTTAACTGTGATCCAGCGCCATATACTAAGACAAACGAAATTATACCTTGGGGGTCGGTAATCTCCAATCACCGCGGCCATCTAGTGAAGGAAACATTGATTCGGCTTCGAGCTCGTGTTCAGGAGTTGTTTGAGTTGGTTCCCTGGCTATCTATCAGTTTACGGAGGCTTCAATGAAGCTTTGTCTGAGTGACTTCCCACCTCATCTGAGTATGTAGGGGAGAGTGGCCGCTGACAGGATCCGGAAGAGATCCAAGTGATTTCAATGGTCGTGTGACACCTGGTAACGAGTGTGACATTATGTGACAGCAGAACAGACGCGTCGCATCACGTCGAACTTTCGAGCTGCTAGTTCAAGTTAGACCACTGCAATACACCTCTACCATGGCTGACAACAAACCGTCCACTCGGATACGTCTCGACATCACCGTCTCTGGCTATCTTCTCATAAGAGGGATGGTCAAACATCTATGGGCTCAAGTATGGACCAGGTCAACCGCATGAATCCCATCGATTGTGCCACTCTCTACTACGCTCGACGTAAGATTATGGAATTGTCGCGTCTCCTTGATCTCGTGTACAAGAAGACATAGACGAGAGGGCTTCTTGTCGGGGGCGCCGCCTTTTTCCGTACGGGCACGACGCCCCCCAAGCTCGTTCTCGATACCTCTCGAACGCAGTTCCAACTCCAGAACTCACCGGCTGACAGGTCCAACTTCCTTGTCATTATCCACTTTCTGCCTTAATGGCATCACCTCGTTCAGTAGCAGCACCCCCTTGGATTCTTCCTTTTTCTTGTGACTTTTCCAACATTCTAGCTGGTAAAGCATAGGATGGGTGACACGGCACGGTCATTCCATTGCGATCAATGTTATGGCATTCGCAGGTGCTCTTCAGTACATTGTGAGATCTATATTCTCGTGCAACGGTGTGTGAACACTCTGTTACTTGTGCTCCATCGGAAATGACCTATCGTCTTCTTACCCCTATCTAGCTTACCCCTCCCTAGCGAAGACCGGAACGGCGTGAAGTGCTCACTACCTCTATCGCCTATCCACGATTTCTGTACACTCCCATCCAATCATACTCGACCAAAGTGAGGCCATGTAGGTATCGATCGTCGGTTTTGCGGGCAGTTCAGTACTCACTAGTCTAACGCATCCCACAATACTGACATCGCTGGAATGTGCACCTTTCCCGACCAGATCAACATCAGGCTGTACGATACACATATTGGCAGCTTGTCCCATCCTCTATCAGTACCCCGATGATACGCTCCACGTCGCTGTGCGTGCATGCGACGCCATGATACAGACGTCCAGAAGTCGCACTAAATGCGGCCGACGACCCTCCGTATCTGTATCTCGAGTATGCCAGCGCGGCCGGGCAGTCACCAGCATCTTCTGCGCGCCGCGGGCACACATTACCTCATCTGAAGCCCTCCGCAGTCTGGTGTATCGTCGAAACACTCCACACTCCCGCCGTCTCTTCTTTTCTCACTATACACTCGTATATCATCTACATCATCAAGAAGCCCTTCTCTACTCAACCATGTATGTTACCTGATAACTTGTGCCCCGTACGATACGATCACGAGGTCGGGTCGCGCCTCGAGGCCTTGGCCAGCAGATCTGGCTCTCGAGCCTTGTCGAGCTTGTGCTTTCAACTTGTATGATCGACAATATACAATAATCAACACCGTTGGTGCCGGGACATACATGGTTATTCAGTTCATCCAGCACCAGGAATATACAACTGCAGCACCTCCATGAAACAACTCTCAATCCATCAAGCTGCAGGTACCTGATACTCTTATGGCATGGAGTCATTTGGTCCTATCCGCCAATGAGGGTTCTCCGAGCGTGCTACGACGTCGATGTGCCTGTTATATTTTGACCCTATGATCCCATTGTAAATCAATATGTTGCAACATCTGGGAGGGAAACGAAACAAATACAATATGCCTTTTGGGTACCCTCTACTAGTGCGCTGAGTTCTACGAGCCCTTGATCAATGGTTTTGACTGCAGTGGGTAGGGGGATGCTGTCAACGACCTCCATATCCAGCGGTAGTGGAAAATGACGCTTGAGTGCAGACCATCCTTGTTGTATCGCCATGGGAAGAGTGGGAGGTATGATCTTGCAAACCTCGTTGTTCCCGGCGATATCTGTCAAGGGTTCAATGATCCAGCTGAAGAGCACTGCGGACGTCCTATGTTGAATGATTCCAGGCCACATATCTCGTCGCCCAGAATTCACGTCTGTTGAGAATGGTTTGAAGCTTTTCCAGTCTTGCTCCAGAATGAGACGCTCGAATGTAATCAAGAGGTCACCTGCTAGCCTGCGAATCAAGTCCGACTGCGTGGGAGATATGACATCGTTGTTCAGCGACCTCGAAATGCAGAACAACACGGCTCTAGCAGTTCTCATCCATCCGAGGAAGTTTTCGAAGGTGTATTCTTCCTCCTTCCAAACTTTCAGTTTCCATTTGGAGACGGCGAGCACTACGATGTCTAGTCAGTATTTTATACTTCAAGCTCCACTTAGATGTGCATGCATACAGACCATTCCGCATTACCGGATATGAGGCCACCTCGACCATCGCCTTCTTGGATAGCATCCAGTAGCTGATGACCTTATCACTCGCCATCCAAGCCACATCGTGGCGCTCGAATGACAGAGGACTAAGGGTGGAGATGAAGAACGCAGTGTCGGCCCGGTCAGGTGCAAGGGCAGACACCAATTTATCCATGATGGACTTCGTGTCACATCTCCATTGTTCGTCTCTCGTGGACTCTGGTGCTGCTGCCATATGACGCACTGCATAGAGGACCGAGTACTCGGCCCTTCGGAGGGTTTGGCACCAATGAGCTGCGCCGGGACCAAAGCGGCCACCCCAGTGGTCCTCACACGCCTGCCAGATATCCTCCAAAGCTGGCCTGAGCTGATCTCTGGGAAGGTCGGGGAGAACGATATGCATGCGATCAAGGTAAGTTGGTGACAGGGTAGTCGTATAAGCTGTCGTGAAAGTACAGCGGTCCAGCTTGCCAGTATCCCGAGCGATGGACACCTGGTCGCGGCCATTCCACGTCGGCATCTCCCTAAACCTGTAACGAGCCCACGCTACGACAGGAAGGATATATCGATCAATCCTGTCTCGCATGGAGACGGACCTCCGACATGCCCTCTGAAGCGTATCCCAGAGATGATCACATAACCTTCGCAAGAAGTTGCCAACAAATCGTATGATGGTGTATGCAGCAAAGGACAACGGAGAGCGGTAACAGCAGTCCCATTTGAATACGGGGAGCATGCTCACTGCCATCAAGAAGGTGCAGAGAACTCCCACAAGGGAAGATATCACGGCAGCCACGGTGGTATGAAGCGTCCACAAGAGGATGAGCATCCCGCCAAGGAATAGAGCGAGTGCAACCTGTAGGAGTATTGGCGGTGCAAGGACGATGGTCCCGACCCTCCACTTCAGTAGTCCGTTCAAGCGATGCTGTCGGAGACGCGTGCTCTCACGAGATGTGCCTGACAATCCCGAAACTGCTTCGTGCAGCCACTGCTTCACAATAAGCGCAATTGAAGCAGAGGCTAGGCTGCATACGAGGCTGCAAAACCAGAGAGTGTTGATCCATACTGCGGCCCGAGGTGCACGAAAGGACGTTTGGAGATCTGCGAGGGGCTCAGCGGTGTGGGTAGAGTTTATAAATGCCGGATTTATGGAAAAACTTGTGAGCTGTCTGGATATTTGCTGCAGGATAACCACGGCAGGGTCCAAGGGATCGGGTTTTAACAGCTGGTAGGACTGAACATTAAATGCGGTCAAAATTGCGGAAAATAGACCCGCCTGGACAGGCGGTCAGAAATATACGTGTACACCGATAACGTCAAACACTCACATAGACTAGAAGGGTGTCCATCTCTTCCTTCCATCGGGCAACGAGTTCATGGTGGTAGGTCTTCACCGTCTCCGCGAGCTCTGTCCACATATCTGATCTCTCTTCTTCGGTGAACTCTTTCATGAGATCTTTCTTTAACTCCTACAGAGGCGAGGGTCAGCTCTGTAGGTGCGCGTCTCAGATCTTACTAGCAACCAACTTGAGGGGTAGGTAATCGCCAGTCTTCCAGTCGTTGATCGTCGGTGACAGGACAATGCGGTTTCCAAGCATTCTCCTCAGCATCTCGCCTCCTATATTCTTCCCTTTCGGTGAAGAGGTTGAAAGCTCTACAGGTTTCAGATCGTTAGTCAACGTAGGGAACAGAGGCAGACGTCGCCAGGTACCTAGGCGGGATCATGGTGGTTGTATATGTGGGTTGAGTGCGTCGAACTCAGCGTCGATTGAGTTGATCTGATGTCGGCGCTTGCATCAGCGCACGAAGCTTGTAGGCGGTGGCTGAGAATCCCGCGGGCAACTGAGCGCTGAGCGCTGAGCGCTCTCGGGCGTATCCTCCACTCTACTCCAGTACTTGTAGATGTGGTTTATAAGACCTGGAGAAATAGCCACATGACGCTATGGGATCTGACCGATGGGCGCCGCTGTTAGGTCCATCATGAACCTACGACGAAGTTCACTACATCATGATGAGAGCGACCTCACCACCAACCAGAAGCCTTCGGTATCAGGACATAACTTTCTCAACGCACCATGGCTCGTCCACATCTCGTGCAGCTCCAGAGCCGACCTGGGACTGTCACAGAATCAAGATGGCCAATTCCTTGCAAGACTGTCCAGGAACGTCGGCTCCCAAGTTCAGTCAAGCTCCGAGACTAAGGCACATTTGGACACTTAGTTTCCCCAGGATCTCTACAAGAGGCTCTGGTTCAAGAATGATCGCTTTGTAGAGACGTCATTGACCACGACATATCATCTTTCCATTGCCTTCGGTCCACTCGCCAATGATGTACACAGCTGTGGGTAACGTTCTCTGAACATGAAGGACTTCCATTAACAGAAGGAGTAACTGGTGCCAACAGGTGCGACGGCATAAGGTCTGAGAATAGCATTTAGCTCGCAATATCGAGCATCTTTGAGTAACACAGCACCGAGTCCTTTCCTGCGGTTTTATGAGCCGAAGTAATCCTACTCAATAACCACATCTCGAACCATTCCACTACAGGCTCTATGTCTTACTATTTTGCTCTAGTATTCTCGCATTCTCCTTGTCCGCGACCTTGACATGCACTTCCTTGGTACTGGGGAGCGGCTCTTTCCAGGCTGTGATGAATCCTTTTGAAGATTAGTAAGTATGACGGTGTACTTGGAGGGGTGATGACGGTAGGTAGCAGTACATGCGTAGTGATGAAGAGTTCAAAGGTAAATGACATTGACCCTGTACTTCCACTGTAGCGACTCAGACACTACGTAACCTCTATACTCATGTAAGTAACCAGCCTAATCATCATGTGGATTCGTACAGCTAACGTACCTCCTCCATACGAGCCTTTTCAATCCGCGCATCAAGCTCCAACATTGCAGGAACAATGCTATCGAGCTGAGTATACACCTTGATTGTCTCGATAACCTGAGCATCCAGCGGGCATGGGAACGCACGCTCGACGGCGGACCAAGCGTGCCACAGTGCGTCAACGAGAGTGTGGGGTATAACGTCCAGGGCACGGCCATCCCCACTCTCGTATACGACTGTCAGAGGCTCGATAATCCATCTCACAAGCCACCCTGACAAGCGATGTGGCAGGACAATGGGCCATAGATCTCGTCGTCCTTCAATCACTTCAGATTTCTCCGGCTCCAGAAGCGCCCAATCTTGTTGTAAGAGTAGATTCTCGAGATCGAGGAGGGCAGCACGTGCATTTTCGCATATCAGCTTTAGCTGAGCTGGGGATATCGTGTAGTTACTGATGGATCTTGATAGGCACAGGGCCACACATCGTGCTGCCCTGACCCACGACTCGAAGTTGTCAAAAGTGTACTCCTCTTCACGCCAGTTTTTGAGCCTCCAGCTTGAGTACGCTAGGACTGCAATCAATCATGAGTTTAGTGACAGAAATTACAGCTTGTGACACGTACCTCCACGCACAGCAGTATAAGAAGCCAGTTCTTTCTCCACCTGCTCGGAGAATATCCAGTAACTTGCTATCTCTTCTCCAGCGGTCCAAGCAAGGGCATTGTTCCCAATTGACAAAGGACTTAGCGTAGAGACGAAGTCCTCCGGACTAGAGAGAGGGTCCCCGGCTCGTGTGCTTATCAGCTTCTTGAGAACTGATATGGTGTTTTGTACCCAATCATCGTCCCGCTGCTGCTCAGGAACTGTGAGCATTTGCCGCGTCGCGGACAGAGCGGACAGTTCCGCGCACTGAACATTTTTGAACCAATGTTTCGATCCGGGACCAAGCGAGCCTCCCCAATGATTGTCACATACGTTGAAGATATCCTGTAAGGCGACGTCCAGTTGATCATGAGGGAGGTCGGGCAGGATAACGTGCATGCGCTCGAGATAGTTAGGGGATAATGTAGTTGTGTAGGCAGTTGTAGCAATGCTGCGGTCCAGCTTTCCTGTCTCGCTAGCAATTGTCACTTGTTCTCTCCCATGCCATGTCGGGATGTCTGCGAGGTGGTGAATTCTAGCAGATAGACGACAGAAGAAAGAACTTGTGTCCAATCGCCCCCTAAATCTTATGTCGATCATCCAGATCATATGGAAGAGGCGATCAAGGACTCTCTTGCTTGTGTTGTACCCAACACGGATCATCGTGTAGAGCGCGAACGCTTGGGGGGAGCGATAGAAGCAATCCCACTTGAAAACGGGGGTCATGGATACGACGACAAAAGCGGCGAACAGCGTTCCAACAAGCGAGGATGTCACAGCCGCGACGGTGTGATGGAGCGTCCACAGCAATATCACCATGCCGGTCAAGAAGAGGATGAGGGCGACTTGGAGGAGAATGGGGAGAGCAACAACAATGGTTCCCACCCGCCATTTGAGGAGCCCATTGAGGCGATATTGGCGGAGCCGTGCACTATCGCGAGAGGTTCCTGACAAACCTACGATAACCTCCTGCAACCACTGCTTCACTATGAGGGCAATGGATGCTGCAGCGAGGCTGAGAACCAAGCTTGAGAACCAAAGAGTATTGATCCATACAGCGGAGGAGGATGGCTGAAAGGGAGTCTGAGATTGCGCGAGAGATCGCGCATTCTCTGTGGAGTTTATGAAAGATCCATGGACAGAGAAGCTATCCAGCTGCCTTGAAATCTGAAGCAGCACAGCAAGGGTATAATCTGTAGGATCTGGCTGCAAGAGGGGATAAGACTGCATGTTGAATGCGGTAAGTATCGCCGAAAACAAGCCCGCCTAGACGGATGATCAGTGCATGTGAGATCCCATCTATTCGGTTTTTCACCAATCGCATTATATAAAGTACTCACATAGACCAGGAGGGTATCCATCTCTTCTTTCCATCGTTTCAAGAGCTCCTCATAGTACTTCTTCACTGTCTCCGCTGCTTCTGACCATACTTCGGCTTTCTCCTCTTCGGAGAATCTCTCCTCCAGCTCTGTCTTGATTTCCTACAGGGAGCACGGTCACCTCGTGACTTGTAAAAGTCACACAAGTCTACTGACTTCAGGTGTAGAGAATCTCCAATCATCCTCAAGATCCATGTTGATGTCGGATTGATTGCTGACCTGCCCTTCTAGTTGGTTTAGGGATTCACTTGCTTCACGTTTGCAATTCATCCTGGGGAGTTCCGAGTGAGAAATTATTGAGCCTTAAGGCGGGAGATTAAGCTTGAGCCCCTCACCTAGGTATCGACATCCGTAGCACAACAATGTTTGTCGGTGGGAGGGCTCCGAATCGATTGCGAGCCTCAAGCGCTGAGCGCTGAGAACAAATTTGAAAGGATATACGGCTGAGCGTCTATCATGTCCTCCGGATTTGAAGGTGGGTTGGGCACAAGTCGATCACCGCCGCGGGAAGCGGTACTGCGCTCGACCTCCGAGTCGGAGCGTTTGGCCTCTCAAGAGCACCCGCGGGACCTGGACCGTGACCCCTACTTAGTAGTCGAGCCAGAGGCGAAAAAGGGATCTGTCATCAACTTCGCGACGTTCCTAACTTCCTGCTCCTCAGGCTGGGCTGCAGTTCTCCACCTTCATCACCATCGACCGCGCTGAACGAGGGATACTGACTCGCACACATCTTCGTTCCCGGCTGCGACGCATACCTCTCAGGGTTGTTGAGACCTAACATAGCGTGGGGTCTCAGAATAGTTTTGGACAGATTTTGCTCACGACTCGGAGCTTCTTTGTGAGTAACACACAACATCCCATGTCCTATGGCGTGATGAGCCCAAGCGTTCCTACCCGACTGCCAGCATCTCTACCAGTGTAATGTCTAACCATTTCGTTGCTCTAGGTCTAGGCAGCTCTCTTTTCGTCGGCTTGATTACCCTCGAATCGACATCCAATATGGACATGGGACCGGGACCTTCAATAGATTTTCGGCCGACGTTGCGTTGCCAGCCGCTCTTATTCGGGGGAAAGGCCTTTTGTAACGCGTTGTTCGTGACCGCAGTGCCTATTTTGAGTATCTCATCCGAAGTTATATTGCCCTAGAACTCTTCTATTCCACATCAGCACACTCCGCTGAGAGCGACCCTTACGTACTCCTCTCCGACAACTGAAGTATATGGGGTCCCGCTGCCTCACGCCAGACAGCAATTGGATCGCTACATAATACTCACATCCGACACATCCGACACCCGTCGCTAGTGCCTGCATCTGACATGGCGAAGGAAAACGTGCTCGAACCACTCGCAGGCCTTCCGGCCGGTGTTCATTCTCGCATCCTCCCTGCGCGCGACCTCGACATACATCTCCTTGATGCTGGAGAGCGCGACGCACCTCTTCTCCTCCTTCTGCACGGGTTTCCAGAACTTTCATACTCCTGGCGCGAGATCCTCCTCCCTCTCTCCAGATTGGGATACCGCGTTGTTGCCCCGGACGTCCGAGGTTACGGACGCACCACACCTCACGACCCCTCTATACCGGGAGGCGATAGGCCGGTGACGTACCATGACGACCTCCGTCCTTACCGTATGCTCAACCTCGTCCACGACACGGTCGCTCTGGTTCACGCGCTCGGATACAAATCAGTTGCCTGCCTCATCGGGCACGATGCTGGTTCGTCACTTGCCGGGTACTGTGCTATCGTGAGGCCCGACGTCTTCCGTAGCATCGTCATGATGAGCTCTCCCTTCGTTGGTGCCCCCTCTCTCCCATTCGCCCTCGACACCGCACCCAACGCGCCCGAAGGGCACCCTACCCCTCCATGGACACGAGCCTCGCAGATCGATGCTGCGCTCGCGCAACTCAGCCCCCCGCGCAAGCACTACAGTCACTACTACGCCGGCCCCACGGCGAACCGTGACATGATGGACGCGCCTCAGGGCCTGCACGCATTCCTGCGCTCCTACTTCCACATCAAGAGCGCGGACTGGGCAGCGAACGACCCGCACCCTCTGCCCCCTGCCCCGGCCCCCGCCAGCGAGAGTTACGCGCGCCTTCCGCACTACTACGTTATGCCGCGTAAGGCGACGATGGCGGACGTCGCGCGCGAGGACGCTCCCTCTGCACACGAGGTGGAGGCCAAGTCCGCTCGTTGGCTTCCCGACGATGCCCTCGCCGTGTACGTGAGCGAGTATAGCAGGACCGGGTTCCAGGGGGCCTGAACCGCTATCGGGCGATGATTGAGGAGAAAACAGTCGAGGAGCTCAGTCTGTTTGCGGGGAAGCGGATTGAGATCCCGGCGATGTTCTTGTCGGGAAAGAAGGATTGGTGCGTGCACCAAATCCCCGGCGCGCTGCACAAGTTGCAAAAAGAGGTGTGTACGAGGATGGCCGAGGAAGATGTGGTGCTCGTAGATGGTGCTGGGCATTGGGTACAGCAGGAGCAGCCCGAACAAGTAGTGAAGTACATTGCCAGATTCCTCGAGAAGCTATAGCGCGGCAGCAACGAGTGTACAATCTATTGTTCACGACTTCGCGTTTCAAACTTCGTTGTCTATCGCTACCATGCGCTCCATACAGCGAGCATACTATCATGCATATGGCGAGTGAGATAAACCACATCCATCATCCCCAACGAGAAATCGTCAAATATATGAGCGCCTACGATGGCCGAGCTCGCTAATAGCCAGTGTAGGCGCCAACGATGTACGCTTGGCATTAGCCGCGGCCAACCACTCCGACGATTCGCCATGGCTAAGAAGGCTGCTGGCTCCTCCGACAAAAAGACTGCCTCGAAGAATAATGCCAAGAGCGACGATACAACCGACAAGAAGGAGAAGGTTCGTTACGCAACTTGTGCCAGCGTTCGCGCGACATTGTGATTACCCACATTCTTCTCACTGGCACGTACCCATAGGGCAAAGGCGGCGCCCTGAAGTCAGCAACGTCCGTGAACGTTCGTCACATCTTGTGCGAGAAGCACTCGAGAGCGATGGAGGCTCTTCAGAAGATCCAGGTCTGTCTCGAGACCGCATTGATCCCACAGTATTTTGGACCGACATATCCCCATGACAGGAGGGCCAACGCTTCGACAAGGTCGCACAGGAGTACTCTGAAGACAAGGCCAAGGGTATGTTCTGACATATGGCAAGCCAGTCGTCCATACCGATCTTGATGGATCTGTCTCGATCTGCTCCGATAGCGGGCGGGAGTCTCGGCTGGAAGGTCCGAGGGTCGATGGTGGTACGTCGCCATATTCAATATAGACCTGAGCTTCACGGCCCAACCAATCTTCGCAACAGGGACCTTTTCAGGATGCAGCTTTCGCTCTCCAGCCCTCTACTGTCGACAAACCGATTCTGTCGCCCTTGGTAAAGACCGAGTTTGGTTACCACATCGTTATGGTGGAGGGAAGAAAGTAGCCAGCCACCCTTGTACTTACTCCATGCAAACTGTACCTCACTATATTGAGTCGACGCATTGTGCGCAGTGCTCTCTAGGGATCACGACAGAAGAGAATGTATGCGTAGAGACCCGAACCGTTGTTGATTATTCGACCTGACTAGATTGACAAGAGACATCCAAAGACGGAAGGGAACAAACAGCAAGATGAGAACATAAAGAACACGATCCATGATCCACAGCCTTCCAACGTCCGTCCAACGAAGATGTCCTCATAGATAACACATAAGCTCACAAAGAACACCACTGCACCATACCTCAATACTACATAAATCCGGAGTCGGAGTCTTGAGCCTGTTGATTCCGTTTCGCCACCAATTGCGTCCTATGTTCCAGATACCGTACCAGGTCGTCGGTAGTCTCCAGCGCAGTTGGTGCGCCGCCACCCGTCGGAGGCAAACCCATAGCAGCTGCCGAGGGATGCATATGTCCAGGGCGGGCAACCTGCCACGGCTGCGGCGCGAAGTCGCTGAACTCCATCGTCCCATTGATACCGGGCAAGTCGCGTGTAAGGGCACTGTTTCGATACGATTCACGCACCGCGCCCGTGAAATTGGGTAGCGGCTGCATAGGGGGATAAGCGAGCGCCGCAATCGTGGCAGGCGGCCGTCCAAGTGTCAAGGCAGGTCGACCTTCAGCAAGCGTGCTGCGAGATGGTCCTGCGAATGCCGCGGCGAGGCCTCCTTGATATTGCAGCGGCCGCGACGGGACGCTAGGTTTCAACGACGCGGTCGCATCACGCTGTGCAGCAGAAGTCGGCCGCTGGTCTGTCTCAGACGACTGAGTTCCACTGGGATTAGGAGGGGGAGACATACGCCCACTATTTCGGGAGCGAGACGCGGCGGTTGCTGCCGCGCCATTCTCAACCCCGGGTATCGTTCTCTTCATGACGGTGTTCATCAATCCTGTGCCCGGTATAGTGATCGTGTTGTGCTTGTTGCTCTCCTGCGGAGTAGGCGATCTCTTCGGTGCCAGCGCAGCGACCTTGGCCAGCTGCATTTCAGTAAGATTAGCCCGGTAGAACGCAGAAACTTGGACGGTCGTCTAGGGGTGCATGAGTCAGCCAGTGCTAATGGTATGCCTGAGTCTAGCGTTCAGAGCGGACCTTGTTCGGCATCGAGGACGCAATCCTCTTGAAATCATCACCGTATTGCGCGAGCAACTTCAGGAAAAGGGCTGTCAGGTGACCTGTATTACTATGGGGGCGCGGGGTGGATGCTAGGCTCAATACTTACCTTTGTCTTCCGCTGACCAACTAGACCCGCTGCCGGGCACCTTCTTACGAACGGGCTGTTCGGGCTGTTCTAGGGGCTTCGTCTCCGCTTGCGTGCCAGGACCTTCATCTGTGTCGTCGACTTCGGCTTTGCTCTTGCGAGCCTTACGGGTTCGTTTCGCCGGGCGCGTATCATCATCCTGGATCGATGGTGTCAACGTAGGTTGCGTCGCCGCAGCAGGGGTACGTACGGCTGTCTCTTCCGGATTATCCTGTTCCATGGCAGCGGCGGCCTTCGCAGAGGGGTTTGCGCGACGGCGAGGCCGTTTGCCCGAGGGGCCAGGCTCGGGGTCAGGGGTAGGAGTAGGGTCCGGAGTGTTCTGGGCCGTACCTCTACGAGACGACGTAGCCCTCTTGTCGACAGACTCGTTGCTCGTGCTTGGTACTGGTGTGGAGGGACCTGTCTGAGCACCCCGTTTTCGCCTGCCTGAAGTGGGGGTACCATCCCTCCCGACCTCATCGTCATGTTTGAGGATGTCCGCGAGAAGGGCGTTGCCCTTTTGCTTTCCGCGTCCACTGCGCCTCCGCTTCCCGATGGTGTTGTATTGCGCGATGACCTTCCGGAAGTCTATCGTCGTGTTCTTGTGCAAGTAGTAGAACGTGACACATTGTGCAGGAGTCTTGTGGGGAAGGAACTCCGCGATGATCCCAAACTGCTTTGGGTAGACGACGTACTTCTCCACAAAGGTCGCCTTCTCATCATCAGTCCAGTCGTCGATGCCGGTCTCGAGCTTGTAGAAGTCGTGTGGGTCCTCGACGAGATTGTTCGTGTCGTCGTACATATACTCCAGATGCGCCTTCTTCACGGACATCATATCCGGGATGACCGCCGCGTTCTTCGCGGAGAGGTGGTTGGCGTCCGTCAGCTCCTCGTTCCCAAGACTAGCGAGGATTTGCTCCATCTCTAGATCAGTTCGGACCGCGTCTCCCATCGCGGCCGTCCGCCGCGTTGTCCGACACGCGGTAGCAGCTGCCTCCTCCAGGGCACTGTTCCGCGCGACCTCGTCCAACTTTGCGCAGTGATTCATCCACTTCTCGTGCAGAGCAAGATACTCCTTGCGTAACCTCTGAACCTTCTCCGCCAGAGCCGCCTGGTGCTGTGCAAAGCGTTTCCGCAGGGAGTGCTTCGTGCCGTCGTTATACCCTTCCGACAGCGAGTGTTGCTGTTTGTCTGCCACGGTTTGTGCGACAATCCCCGGAGCTGGCGCTGGGGCCTCGACCGGCGTCTGGGGCTGTTCCGCAACCTGACGATTTGAGAAGAGGATAGGCTCGACGCGCGCATCCTGAGTGACAGGATCGTGACGGAAGCGCAACTTCGCGACCATCCGCAGGGCATCCGACAGCGGAATCTCAGCGTACACTTTGTCGGCGTGAGGCCGATCGACGTCCATTGGTACCTCCTGCTGCACACCAGCCTCCTTGGACACTCTGACCTTTGCGATGGTGTCCTGATCCTGTTCCGTACCTTCAGGCTCTCCCTGGAGCGTCCTGTCGCTGGCGGGAGGAGAAAGTTCACCGGTCTCGACATGAGGTCGTGGCAACTTGGCCACAGCAGTCAAGCGAGGTGATACCTGAACGCTGACCTCACGGGAGGCCGCAGGAAGAGGTGTCGAAGCGTGTGGGTCGGGGGTGTTCGCAGCAGTACCTTCCGCTGAAGATGATGGGGGCAGAGGCACGTCGACAGCGTCAGACTTGGGGTGTGCAGATCGAGGTGAATCAGGTGTCTCCCTGACGAGAACAGCAGACACGGAGTCAGGAGGAGGGGGAGCAGCAAGTTCCTCAGACTTAGGGGCAGAAGACGTCTGAGCCGCAGGAAAGGGAGATGGTGCAGTCTCTGATGTAGGCGAGGACATGTCCATGTCAGAATCATTATCTTCGCCAGCGGTCTCTTCAACAGCTTCAGGAGTCGTAGGCACAGGAGAAGCGGAAGGGCTCTGTCGCGCGATCTGGTGTGGTAACTCGTGTGGAAGCTGAGAGGCAGAGATGTCAATCGCGAGACTCGGTCGAAATGACTCAGTCTTCGGGGCAGTCAAATCTTTCGGAGTCTTAGCACCAGAACCAGACGCAGGCTTCAACATCGGAGACGGAGGAGGAGACATGTCCATGTCTGAAGTAGCATCGTCGTCACTAGGTCCCTTAACCGGGGCCTTCGGACCTTGGTGGCTATCAGCCACCGGATCGTCCGGCCGAGGAGACTTGGAAGACCGTATAGATTCGTTCTCGGCCTCCGCCTGGATGACCTTAGCCTGACCAGCGTCATTCAACACTATCTGCGATGGGAGTGCGTGCATACGTACGGGTGTAGGCGGGAGAGAGACATCCATGTCTGATCCCGTCACGTCGTGATCTGGAGCCTTCGTAGGCTGGGGTTGTGTCTTGGACGTATCTGCCGACGCTACACCAGTGGGATACATCAAGGGAGCATCGATGGCAAGTGTTGACGGAACGAAGGCAGGAGCATTGTGCAAGATGGATCGTCGGCCTGGAGCCGGAAGTAGATCAGTACGATGATTCCATCGAGAAGTACATCATCCGGATACAAACCGTTGTTACGTCCGTTGCTAGAGGGGGCGCTGCGAGCCTCGTCCTGCTTCTGCTGAATGGGTACAGCTGAAGCAGCAGGTGGAGGTGGCGGTACATCTAGAGGGATAGGGATCCCATGACTAGGCTCGGGGGGAGTTGAGGGACTGATATGTTTTGCACGTAAGGCGGTGGCTGAGTGTTAGGTACAGGCAATCGAGCCTGGGGCAGAAACTGGGGCTTTGGAGGTAGCCCAGCTCTCGGAGGTATCTGTGGCTGCGAGTACGACAGATTGATAGAGCTACTGGTTGAAGAATGCGAAGGAGAGCGAGAGTGAAATTTGGGAGCCGGTGGCACTCGCGCTGGAGGCATAGGCTTGGGAGGAAGGGCCTCAAGGTGTGGTAGCTCGGGTGACTCCCGCTTGGTGAATGCTGCAGCAGATCCAAATCCAGGAGACGCAGAGGACTGGAAAATACGAGGAGAGACAGGACCTGGACTGACCGAAGTACCCTCCCCTTCGACGCTTCGTGTTCGTTTTTCCAGGCGATCAGGTGTCGTGGAACGAGCTGCGATGGCTGCCTGGTAATCGCGACTGATGCCTTCATATGGGGTTTCGTCGGCTACCCATGTGTCGGCATCGTTAAACGGCGGTCGGTAGGGATCGGATCGCTGGTTGGCTTGCGGAAATCGATTCCGATTTGCGTTTCCGTTTGGAGGGGAAGAGTACGGACGAAACCGCTCTGCCTGCGGTTGGGACAGGTAATGATAGTTACGACCACGAGTGCGCTCACCGTGTGTCTGCTTCCAGTTATCCGAGGGCTCGAACATACGCGTCGCGGTATTGTCGCGTGAGGGTCTGTTGAAATTGTTGTGGTTGTTTCGCCTCTCGGGCCATGGTGGTCCCGCCGCCTCCGGCTCTTTCCAAGTCGGGGGACGCTGCCAGCCGTCTGGCTGAGGTGGTCTGAATCGGTCGGGGGACTGTGTAGCGGGGGGAAAGAACTCGCGGTCGGGTCCCCAGAAATTGGGACCCGGCGGGAATTCGTTGGGATACCCTTCGCGGAAACCTGGTGCAGGCGGCTCTTCTGGTCCTGGTCCAAACCTGTTCAAAAATGGAGGAGCATATGGTACAGATGGACCCGGAACGGGGTGCTCCGTGAATGGTTGCTGCCGCTGCACAGGATGCCACGAAGAGTGAGTGGGTAAAACGCGGGGGGAAGGGCGGATGCTGACATCGTAAGGTATAGGTATATTACCCGAAACCCGTCGCTGGTTTCCCTTGTTGGCCATTGGAGAAAATCGATTGAGGTTGTGAGGGGTTTTGGGAACAAGGGGAAGATGACGAGGATGAATCCGCAGCTATAAATCGCAAAACCAACGGATCGAAAATTATGTCAAGCAGTAAGGTTCAGCAAATAGCGACCGCGAGACGGGTATCTTGAAAGCTCTAGAGAACTGTACAAGGATGTCTGCGAGCCGGAGAGGAGGTGGTGAAGGTCGTTTGTCAAGCTTTCATCCAACTCATCCGCCACCGTTCCACTTCGTATTGAATCTCCGACAGAGTATCCTTGCTGCCACCCAGCAAGCTCCGACGGGCGTTTAACTCCATTTTCGAGCGCCGGATGAATGCGGTGGCGGATGTGTCACCGCTGAGGTGGCTAGTCATCTTCATGGCCTCCACTCACCTTCAACCCCTCCAGCTATGTTTTGAGAGTGTCCGGACTAGACGATCTATCATTGCCGCATACTGGCTGGTTGTCATACTTGCGATACCTCTGTGGTGGAAGACGACGAGTATCGACCGACTGGCACTCCCCGCTTCTCGCGTTCATGCCGAAAGCAAACGAGAGGTACTAGCCCTTGGGTCCAGACTGCAAACCTTCCTCTGACTCTGCATGAGGTGCGATTTCCCATTACAGTTAATCTAGAGACTACATATGGTCGCGAAGCTACAACGCTTGCGAAAAAAGTGCAGTCTTCGTTTCGACTAGACCCGGAGGTGGCACGTGCGAATGCTATCAACATATCAGTAACATCTGGGAAGGATTCGTGAGTCTACATGCATGTGGATAACGTGTTCTGGTGCCAAACATATGCAGAGATGCAGCATATCGTATTGTATTGAGCCGAGGCAACGGAAACCCGACGGTGGAAGGAAGGAAGTTGCACTTCGACATGTATCCTGAGGATGATCAGCTTTGTGAGTTCTTGCAGTCCATCATTCTATTCGCAAAGCCCATTGCTTGGGTATAGCACAAGATGTATCCGTGGACCGACTTGCAGATACACTGTTCAAGCTCCTCGTCCCATACAGCACCTACTCAGCCTCTGATGCGCAAGTGCAACGCGTCATGACGTATTCGCCACGTTATCGTCTTGCGTTCACCTTGCTCAACGAAGATGCCGCAAGTGGAGATGCGGCCATGTCTTGGGATGTGCAGGAGGCGATCCAAAGTGAGAGTGCTCACCTGATCTCCAACTACAGCGGCCTAATCCACGTTTTTAGAGCACATCGCTCCGTTGCTTAACAAACTATCGGTATTGCACAACTTCACAATTGAAAGCCAAGTCCAGTTCCACGCACCGCTTGCTTTTGAGCCTCGACAGATCGAACATGAAGGTCAACAGGCACATGGGTTGACGCATGAGGACTTAACCGTGTTTATCAACTCTGCTGAGTGGACCCTATGTGAGTGTCTCTTCTAGGCCTCCTGAATTGCTTCCGGAACGTCCCTAGCATCAAGCGCATCCAATGACCCCGTCATCCATTTCGTCCTCTTCATACCATCGTCGAAGAACGGCCCACTGCACCTTCTCGACCATGCAGGTAAGCCGCAACGTTTCTCGCATGCAAAGTCTTCCTCTCCCCTTACACCTCCATCAACTCTATACAGGTTCGGTACACCCATCTAACGCTTTCCTCCTCCCCCAATGGGGCGGCATCGTCCTCCTGAACCCCTCCCAGCCACCCGCCTCCTCCCTCAACCCAATCCCCAAACTCACCCAAACCGACCTCGACCCGATTTTCAACACGTTCGCATACCAGCTTCTCACCCTGCTCGGCGTCCCCGGCCTTCCACCCTCCGTCCAGGCCGTGCCAACACCCTCCGGCCAAGCTGAGCCGTTCTCAGAGTGGGAACTTGATGCACTTCTTCGACGACGGGCAATCGAGAACGTCCGGGGCAGCGCCGAGACGCTCCAGAGCATCGTCCGGCTCGTAGACCAGATCGAGGGCATGCCCGTCGGCGCCGACGTCCGGGGTGACATCCAAGACGCGCTCGCCGCATTGAGCGAGGTCCGCCCATTTCCTTTTCCCTTCTTCTGCGGTTCTTCTTTGTTGCTGATATATACTCCGGCAGGTACATGAGAAGTCCCGCTCGTCGCTCATCGCCGCACTCAAGAGCTCCGCGCGCGCACTGACCCTCTCCTCGCGCGCGTTTTTCAATCCGGGCATGCTCGCCCTGCTGTACTTCCCCGCCGAGCACAAGTATGCCGTCTACACGCCGCTCTTCGCGTCCGTCGCTGCGCCGTTGGTCGGCGCGGTGCTGCGAGAGATCGCAGCGTGGAGGAAGGCGCGCAAGGCGGCACAGGCTCCGCCACAGCAGGAGAATGTGGCGGAATTTGCGGCAGCAGAGGGACGTAAAGACCGATGATGAGGGCCTGTGCTTGTGCTGTCTCGGCATAATTTTTTGCTTGATTCACGTCTATCAGTAAGTATGCACTGGCGATGCGTTCGCTGTTGCAGTGTGACAGCTGCCGACCCCTGCATAGTGAGTGATTGGATGAAGCAACATCAGGCTGTGTATCACGCTGCCTTCTGCCTCACGTCCGTCTTTTGCATCTTCGGTTTGGCATCTTCCCTGTTCACTCCTTCCTTCCCTGGTGTCCAGATTTCCAACAGTCAGAGATGCAGTTCTCGGGGCACAGCAACTACAAGGGAGTCGACTTCGACGACGATTCCATCGTACTACGCAATGCAAGCGTTGCGGCTTTTGCTGCTGCTGCTGTGGTAGCAAGCATACTCCGCAGATGAGCCCCAATGCTCGACCAATGTAGTCGGCAAATGCCAGAATGGCTAGGTACCGTAACCATACGGTTCCGGTGGTGCTGGCTTGCACGTATAACAACAGTGACAAAATCGTTGCGTCTCACACGCAAGTCTAGCATGCTATGAATAACGGGCCATGGAGCTCGAGGTTTTAGATGCTGCGGTGAGGTCCACTTGCGACTCTGCCTTCACGACGGTCAGGGCAAACTTACACAGATCGCGTGTATCACGCTCACACCTCCAAAGCACACATCGGACCAGTTAATCACATTCTCGGGAAAGGATTGCCATCAATGGAGGGATTGAATACACACATGCGATTGTACGGGAACATCAGGACAGCTCAGAGGACAACACACATCATACACCACACAGTCGTTCGTCATGCCTCGTCATCAGACACTCGCTACATGGCGTACCTAGATACACCATTAGATGGGATGGAATCAGTAAGAGAAACACTTGAAGACTTACTTCCGTGTCCACTCCCGGGCCGTTGCCGCATACCGCTCAGGGTCGTTCTTGTACAGGTGAGCGATGTCGGGCACAAGCGGGTCGTCGGGATTCGGGTCAGTCAGCATCGAGCAGATCGAAAGTAACACTGTCGGACAATTAGTCAGCACGTTCTGACACTGATACAAGGTAACAAGGCCGCCGCTAGCCTATATTCCGATCACAATCGCATCGGATTGTCGACCCATACAGATAGCATCGAAGGACTTTGCCGCACACCGCAGTTCACGCACCTTTCGAGATCGTCAATGCTGGACTCCATTGGTCCCTCAGGATATCCAGACAGATCGAACCATTCGCGTTGATGTTCGGATGGTAGATCTTAGTGGTGAAGCTGACCTTCGGTGGCTTGAACGGGTAGTCGGTGGGGAAGGTGATAGAGAGAAAGAATACGCCGCCCGCGTACGGTGAATCCGCCTGTACACACGATGCATCGCGCAGTCACACGAGTGTGCGTCAGTAACGCCGCAATTCGCGCATCTCTCACCTTACCCCGTACGGGTGGTGGAGACAGACGAGCAGGTGAGATAACGCACCGGTCCCATGATCGTCGCCTGCCATTGGAACATGTTATCGCCAGTCGGACCCGCACTGCATGAAGAGGGAGGGTCACGGCCGAGATCGATTAACTCCTACAATGTCCATCATCCGGATGCCGGCGAATGCGCGCATAGAAAGAAGGATACGTGAGCAATGTCATACAGACGACAGGCAGCACCGCACAGCCCTATCCGCCACATCCTGCACTAAGGCGCTACACACCGCAGCACGGGCTGTATGGCGAGGAACGAGTTCGTACCTTGTTAATGCGCTTGAGGGCCATCGGGAGATGTCTAAAAGACTAAGACGAGGTCGTGACTGCAAGCAAGGAGCGGTGGTGCACACGATCGTGCAGGATCGTAAGGAAGATGGGGCGATTAGGAATGGATGCATCGATTCCAACGGCGCCAATGACAACAGCAAGGGCAAAATGGAGGGATCCAGAAGCTGGTCAGTGCACACTTCAGCGACGACGAGAGTACTGAACTTACGATTTGAGGGACGAGAGAGGACGAGAGGGAAGATGGTGGATGAGGACAAGGATGGACAAGCACTATAGCCGCTGTTTGGCTCTTGTCTCTGTTTGGCCTGATTACTAGAACATCCTAGGCGAGCTCCGGCCGGCACGCTCCGAAATGTACCCGTCCTCTTTTGGTACTTCTCCATGCTCTGCCTTGCGCTCGCCACGTTCACAACCAGGAAATGACATCTCATGACAATCGGAGGTGACCAGCTGCGATGGGGTAGGCAGCCTCACACGGTACTGCAGCAGGGGCGCGGCCGGCGAACGACAACAATCGACAACTTCGACTTCTGCCGGCGGTCTCGTCTCACGGTCTTCTTTCCGGATCCATATCTATAACGTGCGCGTATACATCGCACCCTATTGTTGCATGTGAGGTGCAACTTCTTGGCAGGTAAAGGTCATCGACTAGATGTTCGTCATTCTCCAATCAAGGCTCTTACTGCTTGCGTGGAGCATGGTGGATATCTCTTTACTACCTTACAACCTACAACTAACTGATCACTTGCATGTTAACTCGCACTCCTCCGTGCTCTAGCCGTCCTCCTGTAAATCATACACCACATCATGGCCTTGACCGCTTGCCGCGGTCCTTTTCGTCTCCTCGCGATCGTCACGTTGCTCCCCTTCCGCGGAGACTGGGTTTACTGCTCGCCACAGGCCCCAGAAACATACATGATCATGCAGCTCGTGCACGGTGCGCAACATGTGCGATTCCTCTGTCTGGCCAGGGCTGCACACATCTTCTGTTAGGCTACGAACGCTTCCGAGCAGGTGGCATCGCATTCTCTTTCGATTGCGTCAATTCGCTTGCAAGTGCTACATGGGGGCGTATTATGGGCTGCGAACTTGCGCGCAAACTGCCAGTGTCGTGAGCAGGTCGACGACGTTGCAGGGAGCGGTACTTGGTTATTCCCTATACCACGCGACTGGAGGCTAATGTACATACTCTACTTTCTTCTCGGTATCACGACGTCGACCTGAATAACATGACATCGTCGACGATACTCATGATACATCTGGTCCGCCTACTGAAACAGTCACTCTACTGCAGCTGATGATTTGGTCTAACCTATCATCGAGTTTGAAATAGGATACTCTATGGAACCTTCCCGGAGAATGCTCCTGTACGAGTAGCGCAATCTCTCGAAGCCGTTTCCTAGCTAAGGCGTAGTGCTCGCGCCAGACGATAGAAGACTCCTCGTCGATACCTATCTTAGGTGTGTCCTGCCGGCGGTCTGATCGTAGATTGACATATGATTGTTGCTCCCCCAGGTGGACGGCTAACGTAAGGGAAGTGGAGGTTGCCTGCGTATCTTCCGCGTCACACGCCACACTGACCCATCCTGAGCACGCATGAACGTCTTGCCTGCTGTTACGTCGGTGAGCGGGTTGTTGGTCCACGAGTCCACATCAACGGCTGCGACTGAGAGAGCAAGCCGGACCGCCGTGCTGCTGAACGTGAAGTAGCCGTCTCCGTCCATCGCTCCTTCCGGTAGCCCCGAGAGCCAACGGTCGAAGTCACACTTCTCCTCCACGACATCCGCCACCAGCCTGGAGGTCGTCGCTGACCCGTTGCTGCTGTAGTACGCATTCCCGTCAACACTAGTTTCCGGGAATTGCGGGAACGTGGAGATTTGGAGACAGGGCTCTAGCTGGTACGCTGCGGTCAACCAGCTCGCTTTGCCCCCGATAGACGACGTGATCTGGCTCGCTAGTGCGATCGTCGCCTTCAAGCGATCATCTTTGCCGTATTGCAGGGGGTCCAGGGTGACGGAGAACAGTCCCATGATGCTGAAGACCATGTCGACAGGACGGGACGAAGTACGCATCAAGGCGCTGCGCCATATCATCTGCTCCTTCATATCCCTCTCGATGTAAGAGTGCGTGTTCTGTTTGGTCACCGCACCGTACAGCGCGGCTACAGGTGCCCTCTTCCTTCCGAAGAGGCTGATGGAGGAGCCGCTGACAGCGGTGAACGACGAGAGCGATAGCTCCAGCAAGGCGCGCAGTTCACCGTAGGCCGAAAGACCCGGAACGACGTCAGTGATCGGGCAGCTTATCACCACTGTTTTTCTTAACGCCTCCAGCTCTTCCAGACGTTCCTCGTCTGCCATGAACAACACGATCGTCCGATGAGGTAAGAGCGCCTCCTGGAGGGTCCATGCGCGGTTGATCCATGCCGTCTCCTCATCGAGGGACACGAGCCGCTGTATGCCCCCGGGCAGTATGCAGCAGATTTTGCAATAGCGGTAGATGTCGTGCATCTGTCTGATCTGCCACGCCTTGTCTTCCTTCGAGGATTGGAGGATACAAAGACGGTCGAGCCAGAGGTAGGAGCCGCTGTACGAACAGGAGAGGATGGCGGTGCAGACGTGGTAGAGGACGTCGAGGGAGATCGGGTCACCGTCTTCGGCACCTTTTACGGAGAAGGTCCCGAGTTCCTAGACCCAGTAGGAGGGGCTAAGGGGATCGTTAACGAGAGGGTTTCCATGCCAGACGTAGGAGATCGCGGAGTAGTAAGCGCCACTGGTGTTGGGAAATTCAGAGAATTCATATATGACGAGCTCGTAATTGTCCAAAAAAGCTTTCATGTCTATCAGTCGATAACGACAGATTGTGGCTGTAGGGGCTAGGTCGAGAATCGTGTCTTCGAGATTGGAGAAGGCACAGGAAAAGATGAGTTTAGATTTCGACGGATGCTCGATCGTCTGTTCACGTCTGTTCCCCGAGGCGGAATGTTCCATGCTTAAGGTTCAGAGAGGCGAATCAGCATTGTATATTGCTACTCGAAGTTGTGTCAAAACTGGTTTACCTTTAGGCTTTCAGTAAAGATTGAGGTATGCGGGAGTCAAGATGTCTGGCGCCTGCGCGCAGAAGTGAAGTTCACCGTGGGCGCCCCTTCTTACTACTGAAGCGGACGGAGAACGTACTACTTATACATCACAGTTTGCGGAGGAACCTTTCGATGTGCTTGACCACTTCCGCAGGCTGCTCCTGCTGCACCCAATGTCCCGCCCCTTCGACAAGCACGACATCCTCGTCAGCCAGCCTCGTGCACACTTCCTTCTGCATCTTCATCAACGCTCCAGGAATTTGGTATACACCCCAATCCTTCTTCCCAGACAAGAACATCGTCGGGACCTCAATTCGCTTCCCCGCAAACAGACTGAGCTCCTCGGCGACCGCTTCCTCAATCGTCGCGCGGTACCAGTTCAGTCCGCCTTGGAAGCCGGTCCTCCCAAATTCGCGCGCGTAGACCGCGATCGCGTCCTCGGGGAGCCACCGGCTGGACTTCGCCTCTACCACCTGCACGGAGGGAGCATCTGCACCCACAATATCGGCCATTGTGGCGTGGCGCGGCATGACATAGTAATGCGGGAGGCGCGTGAGACTCGCGGGGACGCCGGGGGAAGAGGAAGAGGGTGCGGGTCGTTTGCGTCCCAGTCCGCACTCTTGAGATGGAAGTAAGAGCGCAGAAACACGTGTAACCCCTGTGGTGCGTCCACCATGTCAGCGTTGGCTGTCGGGCCGGCGAAGTAATGTGTATAGTGCTTGCGTGGAGGGTCAAATTGCGCAAGCGCAGCATCAACATGGGCGGAGAGGGTCCATGGAGGGATGGGTCGCGTATCCGGGGCATCGGCAGCGTCGATTGCGAACGGGAGAGAGGGAGCACCGGTGAAGGGTGCGCTCATCAAGATGACGGTGCGGAAGAGGTCCGGTCTCACGATGGTGCTATAACCAGCTAGAGTAGACCCAAAGTCGTGCCCGATGACTGACGCAACTGAGGTGTATCCCAGCGCATGGACCAGGGCGACGACATCGTGGACGAGGTTGAGGATGCGGTACAGGTGGAGGTCGTCGGCGTATGTGAGCGGCATGTTTCCTCCTGGGGCTGCAGGGTTGCGGGGCTTGGTGCGTCCGTACCCGCGAAGGTCAGGCGCGACGACATGATATCCGAGGGCGGCGAGGGGGAGGATGGTCTCGCGCCAGGAGTACGAGAGCTCGGGGAAGCCGTGGAGCAGAAGGAGCAGAGGCAAGGTATGCTCACCGGCTTCAAGGAAATGCACCTCGAGGTCGCGGATGGGTAGGGTGCGAGATGTGACACCGTTCGGGAGTGTCGTGGACTGGTTTTCTGTGGGTTCTTTCACCATGTTCGTTCCGGGTGGGCGTAGCTTTAGTGCGTATAACAAGCTTGCAGAACTGAGCACTCACAGCGGACCTTGGATGGACTTCACTATCGGAACATGTGATGCATCCTATCTTAGGGCACATGCCGTTGCGTCCACACCTGCTACTTCTTTCTCTGAGTTCATGAACGGGGTCGGCCTAAGTCAAACTGTTCACAGTCACAAGCCGCTTGCCCATGAATAACTAGCACAATGTCCGCACGACCTGTCCTGAAAAGATGTTGCAACCTCCGAAAGCATCCGAGAGTCATACCTAGCCAGAACCTCGTTGCGTCGGAGATGATGCATATTAGAGTTCGCCGGCGCTACTATTTGTCCTTGAGTGGGTTCGTTGACCGCTCACCATCATGCCTCCACCATAATCTCCCATCAATCCGTATCTGTCTCGTTGGCTGAGATTGGTTTCCTTCAATCTTAGGAGCCACCAAGGAAGTTGAGTTGACCGTACTACTGCCTATTGGACCTAATAGGACTGTTATGTTGTATGTTTCAACGTTACCCAGGTTACCCTCATCGTTATGTGTGTTCATCGCGGTCTGGATTTCCTTCTCAAACTTGCCACCATCGTCTACCATCACTTGCTGAATAGAATGTCTTGAGGCTGACTGGTCAGTGCTTCACGACGGTGACCTCTGGTGACCTGTGCCTATGGGGCGCTGCGACATCATGATTGTACCGCCCGTTTGCTCCGCTCTGCCCAGTCCGCAATATATTTGCTCAAGGTTCAAGCTGATTGTCAGCGAAGCCAACCGGATCACTGTACCAGGCGGTGTCTGATCTCGTGGTGCATGCATATGGGGTTCAACGTTTCCCTTATTTCAATTGTTTCGGCCGCTCACAATAATTGTGTCACAATAGAATATGTATAGAAATGGTGTTACTAGAACCCTCCAGGGCTCTCGATCGAGAGCTGAGTCTCTGAAGAAGCCCACAATGGCAAGTATCACTTCCTAACACCTTATTGGCGACTGACTCACTTGTGAGTCACGACTCAGTTCAGATAACAAGCAACTCCGGCCCAACTGACATGGATGAAACGATACCCAGCCCTCCTCCTGCGATTGCCGCACACATCTGGCACTGTACCGCGCACGACATCTGGTTGGTTCATGCATTAGATCACAATGTAGCATATCAACGCTCGTTGTGGTTTGATCGCCACCTCGAATCGTATATAAGGGAGCCCAGCTCCAGGTTGGTCTTCAGCTTGCTCACTATGACTTTCTCCAACGTACTGAGGCCGGTTCCTCTTCATTCCATAGTTCGCTCACACATCCCCATTTAATCTATCCTACACTCCTTATAACTCCACTTCCTCATCCTCATCATGATCTTTGGCAAGAACCCCGTCGTCGTTGTGGCTCTCCTGCTCAGTGTGTCTCTCCAGGTGCAAGCGCACGCAGCGATCGCGCCCGCGCTCGGCGTCAGTGGCACCCCCAAACGCACCGACGTCCAGCGCCCGTCGAACGCGAAGCCTTGTGGCAATGCCAATATCGCACAGACGTTCGACTCTTCCAGGACCGTCTCGTTGAAGGCCGACGGAACCTTCTCTGCTACCATCCAAAACTTCAATGGGTAAGCTGTGGCACGTTCATTACTGCGCTGCCAGTCACCTTGTCCTTTCGCAGTGGTGTCGATGGATCACGTCAGATCACATCCGCAAAGGTTGATGTGACCGGTAAGGGCAATAAGTTCGTCGCTGCTCAGGTGATCAAGAACGGCCAAAGAGTGCGTGTCCTCCCTCCTCTCTGGTCTACATTTGTATTGGTGTACTAACTATCGGCGGCCGATCACAGAGCCCCACGGCTGTAGGTACTGAGGAGCTTACAATCAAGATCCCCAGTCAGTGCACGGGCGGGAAGAGCAAGAACAAGTGCCTTGTCTCCCTCACCACCGCAGGTGGCTTCGGCAACTGTGTGGTTGTCCAGTCAGCAGCCAAGAAGCGGGGGGAGGACATTGGTGCTGCTGTAAGTGCCATGTTCTTGATCTCGTATGCGAAGAGGGCGCTAACCTGACAACTGTGATGCTGTCGATAGGGTACGCGTGCCGCACGCACGATGCGTCTTGCAGAGGGGGACTCTGTATGAACATATGATGATGTTATACTGCCGGTGGTCATATAAGAGTACAATGGGATCTCGAACTGTGCGAGCGTTGCACAGACTATGATGTTATGCATAAGCACATACACGTACGTTATCGCAGCGTCGAGTCAAATTGAGGGACTTGAAGCTTTGAAGCTTGACCTCTTGTGCCCTGAAGACGTGTCTGGTTGCGAAGGTGTGCCACTGCTGCTGCACTTCAGCCACGCTACTTAATCCTACACCTCGTGTCTAGGAAGATCAGAATTATTGCACAATGAGGTGTTACCAGGTGCTATGTGGGCTTCAATGAGGCAGTAATGCACTATATATCACGTTGGACCTGGATCGGACTATTGCACTTACTCTACTGAGACACCGTCACACCGAGCCAGGATAATCCATGCATGTGGTTAGTGATGCTGAGTTGAGTGCAGCAGTGAAGAGTTATCAGAAGCCGACAATCGGTTTTTGTATCGGAGGCATGACTATTTTACTTCTTCTCAGAATAGGAGCATAGCTGTATTTCCGTCCACGCAAAGGGCTCCTGGTACAGTACTCGCCAGCTCTGATGGCTATGAGTCTGAAGGACTCCATGCTCTGCTGGAGGATGTCATCCTATACTTGAGTGTGGAGTGAAGCTCGCAAATAATTGGTAGCAACTCGTTTGCTTTCTAGAGCCTAGATAATCCAAGTACATACCTGTCTGTACAGCTCTGGAACAAGGGTGTCCCAGGAGTTACGGGATTGATGATGGATATGTGAGAACACTGCGTCTCACTCAGGGTACATAGGAAGCGATGAGATACAGTGAATGGTTGCGCCACTTATTTGAAGAATCCGATTTCTGCTTACTTTGCACTCACGACGTGATGATTGACACTGTTTTTTGTATTTTATTAGCTGTGATTAGGAGGCCTGCTTTAGACAAGTCCCCGGGTTCTTGTAAGGAACTACTAGTAGACTGAAGTAGTAGAGGTTAATGCTTCCCCCAAACGCCAAGTTGGCAGGCCTCGGGCTTGACACCGTCCAAATCAATAACATCAACTCGCCTGTACCGGATCAATTATTGCAAGCTATGCGTAGTAGCTGGCTGTAGGTTTGTAATCGGACTCTGAATAGCACCCCTTGGTGCAGCTGCCAGTGGAGTGGCCACACCACTAGGCGCTATAGCGCTATATGAACGACATCTCACACAACAGCCCCTGCCGGCCGCGGTGCAGCGCGCACTGCTGAACTCAGAACAATGGATGTGGTCAAGATTGCGGTGACACAGAGGCTTTCAGGTGACCGACAAGCTTCGGTCGAAACACATTCTGCTGCGCACTCTCCACAGATGGCTCCTTTGGCGATGTTGGTAGTATGTCATCATGGCACAACTGCTGTAAGCTCTCGACCTCATGAACACCAACTGCTGATTGCCGCGAGCTCTGAATCTTGCTCTGCTTGTTGAACTGTAACAACGGTAACTGTTTAGGCGCGTTCGGGCTTATGTAGGCTCAGGATGGTACTCCACGGCGCCCTCATGCACTACTTAAACTCACTGATGCTTCGCCCTTTACTCCTCTTCCCCCGAGATACTCTTGTCCTTGTTACAGATGCTCGGGAAGCGAGTTATGGGGCTTGGACTCTTCTCATCATGCCTCCTGCTTGTCAGGGGGCAGGAAGGAAGCTCCAACGTGACATGTTTGGCGGACTATGACTGGGTACGTACTTATCGCTTCTAAACGTCACCATATTAGTAACAAGTCGTAACACTACAGATGGACAATTCTAACGGTCAAAACCCTTGTCTTGTAGCCGCATGGTCACTGGTTCCATGCCATTCAACAGGTGAGTCGACGGTCACAATCACGATCACCTTACACATGACCATACTCACCTATTTGCTCGTCAGGCTGGACCGTACAGCGACTCCAGTCTGGCCAGCAATACCTTGGACCGTCGGCCACCAATGAGCCTGCGCTCTATGTGTGTGCATGCAACACCGTCGTGTACTCTCTTCACGCTGCTTGTGCATTCTGTCAAGGACTTGGAAACACGGAGAATAAGGGCATTGCTAAGTATGTTCGTCGTCGTACTGGAACACGGTATTGGTCATTGCTCACATCATCATAGCTGGACAGAGTGGAAGGAGAATTGTCCAAGTGTACAATTCGGTCGGTGAGTAGGTCTTTATCCTCTGAGGTTCCAACTACAATTTGGAGGGGCCCTGTTGATGATGGCTCGCAAGTTATCCTCAGAACATTCCGGACCAGACGGCGATACCAGCCTGGGCGTACAATGTGGATCTGAATGTTTGTGCTTAGGCCACCTTTACTTGAGTGCATTGCATCACTCACATCTGTGGCCCCAATGTAGGCTGACAAGTGGGACGAGTCTGCGGCACTTGACCAGGCCCAAAAGGGTATGTTCGTGAGATGATCATCCTGATCTGTTCGACGACCTTCTCATGTCCTCATGTGTAGACCTTCCGGAAAGTACCCACTCCGGACAAGCGAGCCAGACAGGTGTGCAATCGCCGACAGCTACACAAGACGGATCACAACATCGAAGTATTGTAGGCCCGGCAGTAGGCGGCACTCTTGGAGGTATTGTGGGCCTGCTTGGCATCGCAGTGGGCGCATGGCTGTATCTGCGTCATCGTCGCTCGCGCAGCAGGGTATTGCCGACTGTCGAAGAACCAGAACAGGGCGCGGCGACAGACCTCACTATCGACAATTCCACCCAAGGTGGACATGGCGAAAAGCCCATCTTATATGTACGCTAATCATTCGACCGATGACGACACAGCTGACCCGAGCTCTGTACTAGAATCCTGATGATCCACGCACATATCCATCCAGACTGAGCTGGACCATCGCAGGCCTCGAGGGCCTGCAATCTTCAACTACCGAGAATGGAGGTGGCTCTAATAATCCGATATTCGGGCATGGAATGCGTTACACCGGAGTTCCTGAAATATAATGAAGACTTGCACGAGAAGATCGATGACTGGCAATGTACCGTATATAGTAGAGACAGACCTTATGAATGCCGAACAGACGCGCTCTGCGCTTGAACTGCGCGGTACTTATTCGATATTCAAACTTCCCGTAGGACGTGCTACTGGAACGAGGTCGTGGAAATCCAATAGCGCAACTTGACACTACTCTCTTTCACCCCTCAGTGTTTGCGAAGAAGAAGAAGTGCAAGCTGGATGACTAGTGAGTAAGTACCGTAAGGTATACATGACATGTAAACTGCCATGTCAAGCTCAACTGACCACTGCCAAGAAGCACTCATGCTATTACGGTCAGCGCGAAACAAGCCCTCACATATCTTATGTTGTGCAGACGTCGACTTTATGGGCCCTCCTGGAGCTATCGTTTGGTGTGACTTTTCCGGTCATGTAGTCAAGGTAGGCAGGGACGTCAAGAGTCTCAAGATCGGCGACCATGTCGCAGGCTTTGTGCACGGGTCGGCATTCCCTGAAGAGGGTGCCTTCGCGGAGTTCGTGAAGACTCTTGCTGACCTCGTTTGGGTCGTCCCGGATAACATCTTCTCCCACGACAAGACCGCAACGTTTGGTTGCGCATTAGTATCCCCAATGCTACACACTCAACGGATGGAACAGATTGCTGATTGTTTTGATACAGGTTTTGAATTACTGTTCAGGCCCTATACCACCCGACCTGTCTTGGGCTTGTTGAGCCTCCAGCACAAGCATCTGGCGACGAGTGGGTCTTCGTCTATGGTGGAAGCTGTGAGCATCCAAGCATTCGCAAGCTCAAGTACACTTACTCACCTATATTCTAGCCGCTGTCGGGCAGTTCACCATTAGACTCGCCGCCGTCTCGGGCTACAAGGTTGTCTCCACCACATCACCGCGCAACTTCGACCTCGTCAAATCTCTCGGCGCGTCTGAGGTCTTTGACTACAAGGACCCAAAGTTAGTCTCGAAGATCAAGGTGGCGACTAGGGACTAGGTCGTCGACGCGATCTCCGAGAAAGAGATGTAGCGTATCACCGCTGAGACCATTGCTCCCTCGGGCGGAGAGATCACCCTTGTTACCGGGCCCGAGGATGGTGCCACGAGTAGGGCAGATGTCAAGTTCAAGTGTGCGCTTCTCCTTACCCATTTGATACCCTCGTCGAGTGTTCGCTGACCACGAGCTGTTTTTTGCGGCTTCAGCTACGCTCATCCACACTGCCCTTGGGCGCGCGTTCGACTTCGCAGGCGCATTGCACTTCCCTGTGTCTGAGGAGGACCGGACGCACATGGCACAGTTCTTGCTCAAGGTTCCGAAGCTGATGCAGGATAGTGCAGTCAAGCCGTTGCCAATCAAGACTTGGGAGGGCGGGCTCATTGCTGTGCCCGATGGCCTGCAGTACATGCGCGAGGGGAAAGTCAACG